>JAHLJS010000003.1:92509013-93140886 GCA_038502445.1 Eremochloa ophiuroides
CAACTGAATGACTGGTTGATGCCGGCCGGTAAATTCAAGTGAACAGCACATGTTCCATCCCTCCCAAAATAAGTGGACAATATCGCTTCTTCTTGAGAAGTCCAACTGTTTTGATTTTGACCATGCATATTGAAAATAATATCAATGCTATATCCAAATAAATTTATCTACTATATTCAGTCGTCGTTGACCATCTTTAATAGTTTCTAAAATATCACTTTTATTTCCTCTCGTGAACATTTGAATCTGAAGCTCTGTCGTCCTACTTTTCTTTCCCAGATCCTTATACGTTCCAAGTATCAAAATATTTTTTTTTGGGGGGGGGGGGGTTGTTAGAGTGGAGTTTTTCAATCTTGCCAAAATTTATGCATTAGGAGACCGTTTTCAACCCTCAACCCTCTTGGAGATGCTATAAAGATGCGTGCCTTTGTTTAAGACTACTCTTTCTATCTCAAAATAAGTACATATCTCATTTTTCAAAAAGTCAAACATTTATAAATTTGATGAAGTATATATATACTGAAATAATCATATTTATGATATGTAACAAGTATCATTAGATTGCATTTGAAATATAATTTTGTAAGATATTTGGTTTTAGGGTTTGAGGATGAAAAATAAACTACGACTAAAGTTCAGATACATGTAGAAAATAGAATAATTTTTTTTTGCTTGAGTGGATTCGATTTTTTTTTTTTTTTGTTTGATTGAATGGATTCTCATGTGCTTTCTCTCCGACGAGCGACGATACCTTTGGGCCTTTATTGTTTCTTCGGTGCCCGCTTCCTTAGCAGGCCTTCTTCATCCCCACACCCCACTGGGCTATGATTGTTCTCTGTATCAAACTTCAAGTCGACGACCCCATTTCTCAACAAACAAAAGTCCACGACACCAAGCAGAATGAGAAGGTGGGCAGGTGGCCATGAGCCCATGATGATGAGGGCGCATTCACTGGGCTAGAGAGGCCAGTGCTAGGCACTTGTCAGCCAAGAGGCCGAGACCCAAGCAACTCTAGTGTTGAAAGCCTGCAACTGGAAATGGGCTTCTTGCTCGTCGCCAGCCGGAACGGACAGGGACAGCCCTGCACGGCCAGGTGCGTTTTCGCATAAATAAAAACACATTGATTTTGGTTTGGTTGATGCTAATTTAGTATGAGAATAAAATATTGTTTAAAATGTTGATTTTAGCTCATAAGCAAAGGGAACAAGCTCGTTATTTATCTATATACAGATGCTCGTTATTGTAACCTTGTTGGCCTGACAGTACTAGGCATCTCTGATTTTAGATGATAAAAAATCATAAAAGGCAACTGACGACCATATGTAATGTTAGAGTGCGCAGCGGATTTAGCCCAACTCGCTATACTCACGAGCTGGCGTCCCTCGGGTCTAAGTTCACCGGAGCCGACAACATACTCAGGCCTTGAGTCTAACTCAACCCAAAAGACTAGCCCTCTTCATATCACATAACCCCGTGTGATCTCCGAAAGATGTTTTTCAGGCCCCGAGTCCAACGCTCCACGTCACACAATAACCCGTGTGAACCTCCGAGACGTTAACGGGCTCCCCCGTCATCATGTGACCCACCTGAGATTTCAGATTTTTTCGACCATGGGCTCTGGTACCATTTGTTAGAGTGCGCAGCGGATTCGGCGCAACTCGTTATACCCACGAGCTGGCGCCCCTCGGGCCTAGGTCCACCGGAGCCGACAACATACTCAGGTATTGAGCCTAACTCAACCCAAAAGACTAGCCTGATATGTGAGGGCTGCCCCCGCCTTATATGTTGTGCTCCCACCATCAATTACTGATGCGCGACTAAACCTAACATGTAATAATTAATAAGATGGTCAACATCGAAAACTTTTCATGCTAGTTTCACTTTCACGGCATCCTTTAGCCGCGGTCAAGGCTAGGGATGTAAGTAGTTTTGACTTTTGACGCAGTTTTTACTTTTCAGAGATCTGGATCCAAATCTTTCATTTCATCGCCAGAGCCAGATATAGCACTACAGATAGCAGCAAGCATCCTCTATTCGTTCACATCTTTGGAGTGACGTCGAAGTTTGTGTTCAACAACAAGCAATCATCTTGTCTGATAAGGTTGAGCAAAAAAAAATATTCAGGCCAATATTTCAACAACACTTTTATATATATGTCCTTGTCACCAATCAAAGCTCAGTGTGTGGTAATTGCATCTTCTCCAAGGACTGGATAAGGTGAGAAGAAATGCCTTCAATACCTGATTTGTACATACAAAGCTAGTAGGAGAAAATAGGTGTGTTGAGAGAATTCAAGAACGCGACGCATGCAAATTAAACCCTCTCTTATCACCGTCCATGGGTCGTCAGGTACTGAAAATAGTCCTGCTATCATCGACCTGATACTTGTCCCAATCGGTGACCCCTACGGTTTATTGTCACTACTTTGAGATGAGATGGACCACACAGGTATACCGTACACATATCACTATGGTAGCTGAAGCTTATCCATGACGATGGCTTTTTTAGTTTCCTGGATATATTTCAACATAATCCTATATACCTAAAAGAGTAAAAGGAGAAAAGCAAAGGATTAGACAATGATATCTTGTTCACCCAATCCATATATGTTGGATGTGTTTAGTGACAAGTGTAGTTATGGATAGCCTTGATGCTGTACGTTAGGCTCTAACATGTAGGGTTCAGATATTGAGGATTTCTCAAGCATCAGTTGATGATTACACAGCTCAAGAAAGGTGTCGACGCGGGCCTCCTTTCCCGTTTTCTTTAGGTTGCATTGTGGTCCCTTGGGCCTGCACTTTCATTCACCCATCAAATATCTGGGGCCCTTTTCTGTAGATGCTCCATGTTGATCAACAATTATATGACACATAGTCCTTTAGCACATGTAAAGCTAAGCTACGCACCTAGTCATGTGCAGTGTCTTCCAAGTATAACAACACCGTGCCTCCATGTTACTGCATTGTCCACGTTGAAGGCTTGAAGCTGAATTTGTTTTTTGCGCGCGTGATGCTGCATCACCTCAACGGTCTGTGGCGAATGGTGGATCATGAAGTGGCATCCACTGTTGAACATGATTCTGGATTCCTCAGTGTTCAGACATACCAACCTGTTGTCCACACGCAGATCAGAGTTTGAAGTTGAAATTCGACTTGTTTTGATGTCTGTATTAGTGGATGTGACATTGTCCGTTAAACCATTATAGGCCATACCAAATTGCCAACTACCTCCTGCATTATTGTTGCTGTCCGATTGCTAGGATTCTCAAGTTTTGTCTTGGAAATGAACGATTGACGCCTAAATGTGGCTTAGAATGCAGATTGCAGACCTCGGTATTGAGGTGCTAGAAGCCTGGCTGAAATCAGTTTGGAGTGGTTCTTTCGATTACACGTTCCCATTTCTATCAGAAAAAAAAAAATTTATTGAATCCTCCCCCACTTGCTTATTGGCACATTGTGACACACTGTGCAGATAGGAAACCCCGGACTGTGCAGTGGCGGCTGGACCGATAAGAATGAAGGACGAGAAGAAATCTGCAGGATGGAGCTATCAGCAAGTAATTGGAGTAAGGACTCTGGATATGGAAATTGCGTGAGGCAAGCTGCTAGCATGGCGGATGCAGTTGCACGGCGAAGCTTATCCATGACCACACACTTTCCATCCGTCAATGCGTGTATATCCTTGGCCTGCTCCTACGCGTTCTGTTCGGGGCATGCATGTGCATTGCTATGCTAAAAATTGCTGCGGTTACCGAATCTTGTGGAATGGGATAAGAGGCGTCTTACCTGTTGAAATTTGTCGTCAGAGCAACAGTCCAATAAAGCATTTCATAATCAATCTATTGATTACATCACTGATCTTTTATCAGTATTGTATTGAGTATATGTGGACTTGTGTTGCCACGCAGCATGTAACATTAAGTGATATAGGTAGTATCAGTGATGAAGAATAGTTCTAAACCTGAACAGTTTCTTAAGATTCTGAGACGAAAAACGGAACAGATTTGGATTGGGTCACTACGGTGGTAAGGATGCTGAATCGCTGCAGGTTTTGTCAGTGGAAAGCATATACAACAGTACTTCATCAAAACGGATGGAAACATTTTATCTGTATCTTGGTTACTGTACTTTTCACCGTCACTTTCTGCGTATTTGGCATCTTGCATGAATACTGTACGGAAAGAGTGTAACATAAGATAAAATGGAGAATCTGAAACTTCCGTGCAGCCTAGAGCCTTATAGTCTCTTTTCTTGAGTTAAGGCTGGTATTCATTGTCCCTTTTGACCTTTTCTTTCTCTCTTCAGTCTTCACTGTATCGATTGTGCATCAGACATTGCATCCAGGCGCCTTGCTGCCCCCAAGCGGTCAGTATGAATTATGATAAGGCTAGGAGCACAGCAGAGCAGAGAAAGGGAATATATATTCTTTTTTTGTCCATTTACTTTCCTTTCGTGTTGTTGATTAGCTGCACGAAAACTTTACAAGTTCTGTTTTTCAGATATGTATGAAAATTTGGACAATCACTTGGTTGAATTTTTTCAAGGATTTATGTTCTGATGTAGCTGGAGGTCAAATGTGAGTTATTTCCCAGCTACCAAGAACTATCATGGCTGACTCATTAGCATGGCAAAAGACATGGAGGTTAGTCAAAACTATGATATGATTGATGGAAGAAGTTGTCAAGACACGACCACGGTCATCGAGCTTAGTTAGTGTATTTGGTAGGTACAGTATATAACAAGATGCCTCCACATAGATAATACGAAAGAAAAACTAAAAAAAGAGCCAGCTTGATAGTTGGTGTGTGTTGTTGAGAGGTTGCTTTCACTTTTCATCATCTCGGGGCTTTGGCATTTCTACCCTCGCTTTTAAACGAAGTGGTGATTTTACCCTCGTTTTTTTAATTTTGTGATTTTATCCTTACTATTTCAAAATGAAAGAAGAGTCTACTTCCGGTCTGTTAAGTTCATTTAATAGTATTAAAAAGGACAATTTTACCCATGCGTTTTTATCCTCGTTTTATTATGATATTAGTGTTTTTACCCCTGTTTTAATCAGCAAAATGACATTTTGTGTGCAGATTTTTTAGAAAATTTCGGCAACATTTCAGTTTACATCCATATAATTAGAATTTAAGATGAAACCGTTTTAGATGCTAACATACAGGTCCCAATAACATGAAACATGAACCTACAGGCTTGACCATCCTCGAGAGGCTGGCGTCCAACAGCAACAACAATCGCAGGCTCATAATGTGCAGCGCCCATGGCCTACTTCCCAAAATCACGGCACCCCTCTACTCAGCGACCTTAATTGAAGATGTCAAAACCAAGGCCATTATAACCAGATGCCTCAGCGTGCTGTGCCAGTTCATCCACGCTCCAGGGTGGACTAGCAGGAGGCTGCGCCATGCAATCTGCTCAAATGGGGCACTTACTATACATGTTGAAGCAGTAGGTCATATATGCTGAGTGCACAATGCAGAAGTTGTACATATTTTGATTTAATAATATACTGAAGAAATACCACAGACACAAATGGGCAAGGGAATTTACAATTTGTAGGACAGCAAACAAATACTGTACATCTTCAGGTCATTATACATCAATCAGTAAGCGTTCAGATCATATTTTCCCAGACAAATAATGTATGCTACATGCAGTTCAGGTACATATATATCAGGAAGCACTCTTGTCCAAGGATGGTAACAAATGCAAAATTTTCTTGCTTCTTTAAAAATACAACCAAATGAGATTCAGTGCATCCTTTATGCATGGGATAACTAAAATATGAACCCAAACTTTCCCAATCCTTCTTTCAGTTCATCATATGTAATCGCAGCACTATTATCTGTATCCAGCCCTGCAATCTCCTCCTCCGAAAGGCTCTCGGCAATTAATCAAATGAATTAGAAATTGGTGAATTACCTTGGGTCCTCAATGGAGACAGGGGCGTAGGTTGAGGCCGCGAGAGACAGAGGGTGAGGGGCCGGAGAGAGGAGGAGGGTGACGGGGGCAGAGGCCACCGCGGCCTTCGGCAGCCGCGCCGCCTCCGGTGGGCGTGCCCCCTTGCGGTCGGAGCAGGAGGAGCGGACTTCTGCCGGTCGCCGCCGACCAGAGTGGAGGGACAGAGAGAGGAGGGCGACGGGACAACAGATGGCGCCGCTAACCGGACTTCCGCCGCCGACCGGGCCACCGAACCCTAACAGGGCAACGAGGACTGACCAGGGTTCGCGAAGGGGAAAGAAGAACGGGTCGCGAAGGAAGAACGTGTGCGGGCAGAAGGGCAGAACAGGTATTTTGTCCTTCTCCTTCCTCTTTTTTATTTTTCTTTGGCCATTTAATCCAGCTTCTTCTAGCTGTGTTAGAAAACAGGGGTAGACGGCATCTTCATTAGAAAATAGTGAGGGTAAAATCACAAACTTAAAAAAGTAAGGGTAAAATCACCATTGAGCTTTGAAATAAGGGTAGAAACACCAAATTCCCTATTCACTTTGTTATGCCACCAAGCAACAGAAGCTCCCCGTCTGTCGGTGGTTAGATTAGCGCGTGCTAACATCGGCTAGTAAACTTAGAGTTTGCGGTTGAGATCACGGATGGTGTGCAAGGGGGAACACAGGGTTTATACTGGTTCAGGCAATGAATGGCCTACGTCCAGTGTGAGATCGGATCGTGTTGCCTTGCATCGGGGTGCTTGTAGTAGGGGTTACAAACCTAGTCGAGAGAGAGAGTGGCTCCCAAGTCTCTGGTGAGTATGAGTGTTTGTGTGTGTGTTCTTGTGTTTGTAGATTGTAGTGAATGTGGTGAGTGAATGAGTGTCGTGAGTAAAGCGTGCCTGTGATCGGTCTCTGCCCTCCCTTTTATAGTTACAAGGGAGAGGCTAGAGTTACATGTGTTGCCCTGGGGTTACAGTGCTCGGCATGGCGGAGTCGGTGGTGACCGGTGGCTATCGTCAGCCACGCCCTCATCTTGGCGCCTCGGAGGTATGGCATTAGTCATTCGGTTGATCCACCACTGTTCCATTGGTGAGTTCCAAGGCATTTCACAGTGTTGGACATTGTTTGCTGCGTGGCACTATGTCATGCCATCGCGTCCGACCTTACACAGTGCAACGAGTAGATAGGTTGACCTTTGAGCACGAGCTTCCGAGGCTCGGGAGACCTTGGTGCCATCGGGGGCGTGATGGGATGGAGCGGTGGGAGTGTCCTCCCTCGGATGCTACCTTTTCTACGTGTGGTACTTTCCTGGGGTAGGCGAGACTGATCGTAAGGCTTGCCCATTCCCCCGGGTTGACCGGACGACTGTCATTCCCCCTTTCCTGGCGTCACACGTGCGGCCGGGGCATAGCAGTCGCCGTCGTAGTTGGCGAATCTCCTTCGTCAGCCCGGGGGGCCATACGGTTGACCGTCCCTGTAGAGGCATGGGAGGAGTTGGACCGTCAGATCGCCTGCCAGAGGAGATGGGGCAGTTGGTACGACGAACGTGCGCGTTCGTGTGTCATGGGGCCCACCTGATGGGACCGTGCTTGTAAAGTGGTCAGGAAGGGTCCCTTGGCCGTCAAGTTTGCCCTGCTGACGTCGGCAGGGCTCGGGCGAACCCAAGGGGTGCGGCCGAGGGAGTTAGCCTGTAGTGGGGGGCTCGGGCGAATCGAAAGTCTATCGCCCGAGGCCTGCTTTCCCGAGCCCTGTCGCGGAGGCTCGGGCGAATCGGAGAATTTCTCCCGAGGGGTCCGAGCGCCCGAGGGAGGTGATGCGCTTCCGTACGGCTCTGTCTTAGGTCGTGCGGGAAGTTATCGCATGGGCCGTTCCTGCGTGGGCCTCGGCTGGCACCTTCTTGGGCCGGGCTTTATTCGGGAAGTATGATTTTGCGTTGAAGTTGGGTACCCCATAGTTGGGTACCTGACAGTAGCCCCCGAGCCTCTGGTGGAGTAAAGGCACTCCTTCAGAGGCTCAAGTTGATTTCTCCTGTCATGTTAGTAAAGTTTGTTTATTTTATTCGGTGGGTGCGCGCGAGCGCACCCGCTGGGTGTAGCCCCCGAGGCCTTGGAGGGATGATGCATCCCTTCAAGGGCTTGAAATTGAGTTTGTAGAGTCTCGGGTGCCTTCTTCCTCGCTGGCGACTTGTTTCATGGTAGGAATTTTTCCGGTGCTGGAGCCGCCGAGCCTTTGCCACGGGTGGACGGCCTATCCGGGTACGTCTTTTATCCTGCCAAGACACAGAGAGAGTCCCCGAGCCTCTTTTTCGTATCGAGGGTCGATCGGGTCCTTTTTGGTTCGACCTTCGTGCTCTTCTTTCGAGAAGAGGAAGGTTTGGTCATGCTCGACTTCCCACGGTCGGGGCGCGAGTCGGCACTTCCGGTGAGCTGCAAGCGTGTCATTCCTAGTGGAGGTCCTTGCCCCGTTCGTTGGGGGTCGGCTAGTGGCCTGAGCACACTCCAAAAGTTCCCTGAGGGTCGATTTATGGGTGTCGGGTCCCTTCAACGGGTCCCGAGGGCCTGATGCCTCCCCCAGGGGGATCCCACATCATCGACTCGCTACTGGAACTTGGACACAGCATGGGGTGTCCCTTTTGACGCTCGGGCGTTGGGATACTGACTGTTTCATGATCCACCCACTTGCTGTCCCTCGCTCGGCATCCCTAGGGCGACTGTTCGAGCCACAGAGTGCCAGTCTTTGATCCCCTGGGAACGTAACGGGCGCCCGAGCCCGAGGTTCCTTCATCTGGAAGGAGAGTGATCATCAAAATCGAGGGGGTTAGTGTAATGATTTGACACACCTTTTGAGGAGGGAAGCCAGACGGACGCGACGGTTCGGGACAGACGGGACATTTGCGTGCGCGAAAACGGCGGCGAATGTGGAGAGTCATGGTGGGGCCCGCGCAGTTAATGCGGCGGATTCACCGCGATCGCTTCATGTTCGTGGCCTAAGTATATAAGGAAAGAATCGTTTCCTTTTCTTTCTACCCTAGCCATTTGCTGCCTTTGCTTACCTCAGCCTCTTCGCCTTCGTCTTTCAGAGCCCTTCGCAAGCTCCTCGTCCTCGCTGCCGGCGTCCTTTTCTTCCTCTTGCACCCTTTTTCTCTCGTAATGGCTGACCCAGCACCCACCGACGCCGCCGCCGCCACGCTCGAGGTGGAACCTTGGCTCCCCTCTTCGGTGACGGAGGCACAGCTTCAGGAGCTCGTGAGGTTGGGACTCCTCCGCCGCCGCACCGACTCGCAACGCCCGGAGTGGATCGCGCCGCCGCGCGACCACCTGGAGCCGCGGCCCCTCATGGGGTACGTGGTGAGCTTCGTCGCCTTCCACAAGCGGGGGCTCGGGTCGCCGCCGAGCCGGTTCTGTCGTGCGCTCCTCTTCGCCAATGAGCTGGAGTTGCACAACCTCACGCCCAACTCTGTCTCACAGGCGGCGATCTTTGCCGCCGTCTGCGAGGGCTACCTTGGGGTGATGCCGTACTGGGACCTCTGGCGGTTCCTCTTCCGCGTCGACGCGTACACGAAGTCGTTCAACGCGGGGAACCCGCGGAAGGCCGTCAGCACCGGGGGCTGCAACTTCGCGCTCCGCTCCGCCGTGTACATCCCCTGCAAGGCCCAGTCGTCGAACAAGGGGTGGCACGACGGCTGGTTCTACCTACGAAACGACAACGGCGCCTTCCCCGAGTATATGGGGAAGGTGATCTCCGCCCCCATTCCGCGATGGAAGTGGGGATGCCCGACGCGGGACGCCAGGCACCTGAGTCCCTACCTCGCCGCGTTGCAAACGCTGCGGGACAAGGGCTTGACGGCGGCCGGGGTGGTGGTGCACTTCCACGCGCGGGCAGTGCTGCCCCTGATGGAGCGCCGTCTCGCCCTGTACGAGATGGCAGAGGGAGTGTCGAGGGTGGGGACCTCGATGCTGAACCAGAGCCTCGGCTCCAAAGAGATCATGCGCCGTGTTAGGTACACGGTAAGTGGTCACCCCACCCTCGACGAGCTGAAAAAGGTGGCGATGCGCCCACGCCCGGGGTACATCTCGCTGGTGAGTATCTTTCTCTCGTCTCTGTTGATTGTTCGTATTTCGTCCCCTCCTGATCCTTCTTCCCCTTTCGGCGCAGGGCCTCTCGAGGGAGGGAAGGCCCTCTCTGCCCCCCGTCCCGGAGGATGCCATCCTTCGGGCCCATAACCGCCTCCGGAGCGAGAGGCAGAGGGCGGAGAAGGAGAGGAAGACCTTGAAGAGGAGGAAGCGAACTCGGGAGGCCCAGAGGCTCGCCCAGCGTCGCGCCGCCAGCGGGAGGCCGGGGAGCCGGAGGAGGAGTCCCCCTCTTGGGACGACATAGACGACGACGATGATGACGACGATGCAGACGCTGAGGCCACCCAGCATATGGTGGCCACAAAGCCTGCAGTGGGCGCCGACGAGCCGGGGAAGGCTCCTATGTCGGCGCTTGCCGGCGGAAGCGCCGGGGGCCGTGTTCCGAGCCCCCGAGCGGAATTGACGGAGGCCGCACCTGGAGGCGCGGTGTTGGTTGGTGAGGCCGTCAGGGCCGAGGATCCACCGACCGGCGGCCGCGAGGGCTCATCGGAGGGGCCGGGAACGGGCTCAGGCCCAGCGCCCGAGACGGCCGAGGCCGCGCCCGAGACGATCAAGACCGCGCCCTCGACTACAGCTGGTGATGGGGTCCAGGGGGCCCTGTTCTAGCGGAGCCTCCCTCTGGATGCGTCGCTGGTCGCCGCGACGGCCGAGGCCAGAGGGAGCAGGGAGAGGACGCCGCCTGAGACGGAGTTGGGCGACGCCGGGACGCCAGACCTCGAGCTGGTGTTGGTATAAATTAACAGCACTCTACTTAAATAAGATTGTATTCAGATTATCCGTAAGCGCACAGATGTAATACCGATGTAGCACTTCACCCGGAGGTTTTAAATATTGAATCCACATGGAACAGTAGGTGATAAAGACCAAGCCGATGAACTTAACCCTACAATTAGGCTAGATAATATCAAGAAAGAGGAAATAGCTAATGATTATCTAGTTCCAACAACCGGTAAGCTTTAAATAATATCATTCTAACTGGACAGTGAAATGAATAAGAGTGGAAATCAGAGTTCCCTCCTACCAAACACTTATACACCTATCGATCCTATCAACGAAAAGTAGACTACAGAGGAATCAATGTAGCTGTCACCTACACGAACTACCACTATCCGGCTAATCAAGGGACATTCACAAGCAAACCTAGCCTAGGCACGCCTACACTACGAAATACTACTTCAATCAAGCAATTACCAAGATCAAAGTACTCTATATGAGTTGCAAACCTAAGAACGAATAAGAACAAATGCTTACTTGAATTAGAAGTTGAATACGAAAGTACCTCAGAACGCAGCTTCGGGCGAGAAAGCTGAATCCAGTAGAATACAGCTACGGAGAAGCGCCGACAGGCCGGAACTCCTCCGAATCTCTACTCCTCTACTCTATCTCTCTACTTCTCTAAACAAGACTAGATCTAGAAGAACTAGTCTTTCCTAATTGCTACATCTAACCCTAACTGGAGATATTGAATTGAAGCTCAGGAATAGGGATGCCTCCAGGGGGGTCTGCCCCTTTATTTATGCCCCGATGGGATGAATACGCGTCGTTGGATCAAACCGACTTAAAATAAGGGCCGAGATGCATCGTGGGAGGCGGTGGAAGAAGACTCCAGAAGGCGGGGGCCGAAACCCTAGTGAGGGCATCGGCCGGCCCCACCCTAGGGCCGGTCGGCCCCACATTGTGGGGTCTCGGGCCCCGGTTGCTCGGGTGTGTTTCAGAGCCTTCTAATGTTCCGATGACGATGTTTCCTTTGCGGTTAAGTTTCGTGTCTTTTACGCACTTTAATCCCTCTTTTACGCTTTTCTAGAATAGCCCCTGGAAAATACAGAACATGCAGAACTCATGGAAATTGTCAGTTAAAACCCTAGACTAGTGTGTATTCATGTGTCCTTTCATGTCTAAAGTTCTAATAAAAGTTGACGTTATCGACCGTCAACAACATCCCCAAGCTTACCTGTTTGCCAGTCCCTTAGCAAACAAACTAAGCCTAATTACTAATGTATTTGGATCAGGAGTTGCTACA
Organism: Eremochloa ophiuroides; assembly: GCA_038502445.1. Classification (NCBI taxonomy): domain Eukaryota; kingdom Viridiplantae; phylum Streptophyta; class Magnoliopsida; order Poales; family Poaceae; genus Eremochloa; species Eremochloa ophiuroides. The sequence goes on from JAHLJS010000003.1 coordinate 92,521,102, forward strand.
ATGCTTTCATGCCTTCTAAGTACACAAGCTTTCAAACAGAAATTCTCCTCCGGATTAGACAAAACTACTGTAACTCTCGAACTTACCCATTTTACCTTTAACTATGGAGCTGTACAGCTTTTGCATTACTCTTGAGCAATCAAAACATAGACTAATCAAGTCAAGCACTATGTCTCAAATTCTTCATAGTACTATTATTCTGGAGTTTTGCAAATTTTCAAAATAAAATTCCAAGCTTAATTGTATGACACCCTCAAGTCTCTTAATATGTGGTATTTATGGATCTCACTGAGGCATTAATGATGTCATACCTTCCTACAACTAAGGACTATAGTGGAGCTTATAGGAGTGGCAATAATAAGAATGAGCATACTTGCAATTCATATATTGTAAAGTCAAACAATGGATCCACAGAGAGTCAAGTCATACAATCAAACCAAAATGTGCATGTGTATCGAATATGGTGGATAGGTGTATATAAGATGGCTAATTCTAATTCTACTTTTGCTCTTTAAAAATAGATCTCTCTCTTGGAACTTAGAGTTTTTCGGAAAAACATGGGCTATCTTTATTTCCTTTTTCTTTTTTTCTTTCTCTCTCTTTTTTTTAATAGGGAGACGAGCATCTAAGTACCCATTGTTTTAATTGTTATGACACTTGTCCATCTTTTACTCCCTTTTCTCTTCTTTTTTTTATAATACTTTTGCATAGCCATATGCATCCTTTAAATATAAATAATTGGAGAGATAATGATAAGAACTTAGAGCAATTAAATAGGGGCTGTCCTATAGGGTATATTTTTGGGTGTTTACTCCCAGTGTAGGAGAAAAATATTTTTAAGGTGGATCTGGTTGAAAGTGCAAAATGATTGCACTTATTCCTAGAGTAGGAGTAATGCATATGTGGATGGAGTGTATAAGTGATCTTGATTTTAAAAACATGACAAGACTCTCATAAGGTATACAACAAAGGTTGACTAAACTCAATGCAAAGCAAGCAGCATAAATGTGCAAAGGTTTTCCTATCTCTAAATGTATCATATATGACTTTGGTAGGAATTCACACTTTGTCATACAAGAGCTCATCATGTAAGATTTTAAAATTAAAATAAATCTCCAGAACTTAGTATTGTTAGGAATAAGATAAATAGCAGCTCAACCTTCATGTATCATATCAATCAATCACCTAGACTTACCTCAAGCATATGCCTCCACAAGTTTCAAGTCCAGAGTAAATTCTTAAGCCAAAACAGTAGTATCCAAAACTCGGGAGAATTTAAGGTTGAAAACTAGGCACTTGAAAGGAATTACGGCAGAGCAACTATTCATCATCTCCAAGATAAAATTTTAATGTTCTCCAGTTTTTATTTGACTCTAACCTAAACTGACTATAGACGCACTCTAAGACCACTCTAATATATAGCTAAGTTTTTATTTGGTTTTCAAATTTTATCTTACTAGCTAACTCATGCGAAAAGCGATATGGTACAATAATAATAAGGTGGGAAACTTATACTTAGCTGGATTTTAAATGGAGGGTGCCTTCCCCCAAGCTGGATGTTTGACAGGGTTTTTGATGTTGTAAATTGAGTGATCCTTCTGGGAGCAAGTGTATAGCTTTTTGATCTTGTATTTTCCTGTGAAACTCAATTGCCAATAAAAATACCAAATCTCATGAAGAGGGGTTAGGTTTAGTACCACTCCATGGTAAGTGATTGATTTTATATTTCCAGCAGAAGTTTTCTAATTGGGTGGACCTTCATGTGCCCACATATTTTGGGGTTTTTCTAAAAAGTGTGGACCTTCATGTGCCCACATATTTTTGGTATTTTTAGATATTCCTATGATACTTTGGTGAACCTTCATGTGTTCACATATTTTTGGTATTTTATGACTTTATAAAACAGACTCGATAATCGCATAGGTATAGTTACCTGATAACTAGGGGATGCTCCTCCCCAAGCTAGATGTTTGCAATACTTGGTGTTGATGATCTTTTAGAGCAAGCTTGTCAGCAACAGTCCTAGTGGGCTCCATTGATGGACTCACTCCTCAGTCATAGTGTCATTCTTGCAGAATTATACTCAATAAGAAAACCGAAACTCGAGGCTCGAATTTAATAAGAGGTTAGCGATCAACCAATAAGTAATTGATTATTCTTTTGAGTTGATTTTAAATTGATAGGTTCTAGCAGGATTCTTTTTAGAATTTTCTGATTTTCTTATGCAGCAAAGTAAATATGTATGCATGATGTATATTTTATTTTTATGCCACCACTGAGAATATTTATTCTCATGGGGTTTAGGATTTTCATAATACAAGAAAGTAAATACATATGCTATTATCATTTTTTTATGCCACCATAGTAAATACTCCTACAGGGTTACCATAAGTTTATTCACGTGGGGCTTTAATATTTTGTGATGCAGTAAATAAGACAATAAAGATTTTTATTTTTTCTTTTTCGTTTTGATATGCATAAAGATGAATATGCGAAAGTGAAACTACTAATGTAGATAGAAATACTAATTAATTAGATAACTACCATATTATCTTATGGCAAAGGTGCGGGATTTAAAGTCTACTGTGAGGACTTTTTCGTCCACTCTTGTGTATCTCTCTGTCTTAGAGATGGAGGTCTTGATTGTTGCACCCCTTGTGATGATGATGTCACTTTTATCCTTTGTTTGGCCAGCAGGTTGGAGTAGAGCATTAATAGTTAGATCTGGCAGCATCTTGCTCAATGTGCATGTTCACAGAACTTTCACTTGTAGAATTTTGGGAATCAATAAACTTTGGTCAAAGTGTTGTCCTGTTTGCAAAACCAAGGTAGAGATCAAGTGCATGGGTTCTACTGGTGGAAAAACACCAACAGAACCAAATCTATTTCTTTATTTATTCTTCTCTACCCTTAGGCACATTGAATACGACGAAATTGGTGTTGCATAATTTATTTACTTTCAACATGAGTGGTAAGATTAGAAGATTAAGTATTAAATGTTGCATTTAAGTTCACATGACAGAAAAGATTTAAATTGCTTAACCTATGGAAGGGTTGTCTATCTCTACATATAATCTTCCAAAGATAGAATACGATGTTTTAGCATATTTGGTTAAGACTGAGATCAAAAGAATGATGCCATGAACAATCTTAAAGGACAAAGCATATTGAGTTAATTAGATTAATCAATTACAGCTGTAACTCTAACATGTTTGCATCTTCATTTATGTGCATACCAAGATCAAGAGGAGAATAATGACCGCTTACCTTAAGATATTACCTTTATTATTGGAGCGTGATGGCACTAAGTAATGAAGGATAGATGACTGGTGGTCCTTTCCTTCTCTTGCATTTTGAGTTATTCATGAGCATCTTGTCTCCTTTGTTGATTATCCTCTTTGCCATCTTTTGCTTCTTTGATCTTATGACACCTTGTCAGTCCATTCATTATTATGCCTGCAACAGATTAGTGGACAACACATACGCGAAGAAATGTATAATTTTGAAACATAGGTTGTTTGTCCAGAATCATGTTCCATCTATGCTATTAAGAAGATAGGGTTGATATTATGTTAGCATAGATCATGTTCTATACCGGCATGGCTTGAGTTCAAATAATTTGCAGCAGAAGATAAAGTGAATGAATCATTAATACTCATAATTCTTCCATCCATAATGAATGAGCTGTGTCTTCCTCTGTAAAGTTATTGAAATTCAGCATGTGCCCTGTCTTATCGCCGATTTGAATTCACCTCATGACATACCCAGATTAATTATGAAAGTTTCCTGCAGGGGTTAGTCCAACACAATATCCAATGTCTACTATAGTAATTTTCTAGTTCAATAACCAAACCAAACTCCATGTTTAATTTTACTTAAGGAAGGCTAGTTTAGCTAAGCACCCTGCTTAATTTAAATGCCTATAGAAGTAGGATCAGTACCTCTAAATCAAAACTCACTATGGCAGACAAAGGTGAAATGAAAGCACTTATAGAGATTTATTCATTTAGAGACGAAAAGGCGAACAATCGAACAAGGATCAGAAAGGTAGAGACAACTAATACTAGCAACATAAGATTTTTTAATTGAACCCATTCCCCTAAGCTGGAATTTTGCAAAGCAAAGTTAACCTTGGATGGATATAATTCAATATTACATGATGATTGGTTGGACATACCTTGCGTTGTTACTCTTCTATTTCAAACCTGAAATGGTTAGTGACAAAAATACCCAAAGGAATATTTTCATAATTATAATTCAATGCTCAATTCACAAGGGCATTATAGTAAAATTAAAGGTGCAAGCTCAATTCATTTTTCAAGAGTGGTTATTTTAGGACACAAAATCATTTTTGGAAAACCTTCTAATTATTGTATTTTAAGATAATGGGGTGGTTTCCTCTAGAACACTAACCTATGTGCACCTATCTCAAGATTACAACGAGATCTACAATATTTACGATAAACATACGCATCTACATCCACCCTTTCGAAAAATTTATGAACAGGTAGAATGAGGGGGTTGAAGATATCGTGTGTGATAATGTTAGAGAGACCAATTGATCCAGGAGATTCCTCATATGAGCATGGATTTGATGAGGTGCTAATGAAGTAATTCCCATGCTCAGTGATGTGATCTCCCTTTTTAAACTCCAAGGGTGTTTCTTCATAGATGTCTATAGGCAACAAGTTGGTCTCTATTATTTCATGTCTACGACATTCATTGGATATTTTATTTTCTTGGATTTCCCATGTATTGGTGTCTCTAAGATTGGTTTTGTCTAAGGCATTCTCTAAACTTGGATGAGTTATGTTTACTACAGAAATTGATTTAAGCTCACCATTTGAATCTAGACCAATTTTAGATGTTAGCACTAAGGCTTAGTTCTCTTCCATCCATTCTTTGACAATAGCGTATGTGTTTCTAGTATGTTCTATGCATTCCTGCCATTGTCGTAGCTCTTGGTCATTCCAATAATCTTCATGACTCCTATTCTTGGGATGTCTTAATAGCATCCTAGGGTCATTATGAGACTTAGGAGAGAGAGCATAAGAAGGATTATCGGGGTCAAGGATGGGTTTAGATGAGACATTTAATATGGGCATAGAAGGGGAGAAGATTGAATTAATTTCTAAATGGCTTGGCTTTCCTTCTATGGCATCACTAGACATGCCATCCTTGCATTCTTCCCAATGTCCTTCAGGGGAGAATGGAAGTTGATGACATTTTTTCCAAGATGCTCTTCTAAGAAGATATGATTTACATTGATTTATGAGCATCTTAGCTAATTGAAAGTCTAAATCATCAAAGTGGGGTTTCAATGGTTTAGGATTGACAGCTAAATCTTGGGATTGGAGTGATTGTATTTTAGCTACCAAAACTTCCTCTGTTTGTTCAGGGTATGATTCTTTCTCTTCCTTGGAGAGCTCGGAATTAGCTAGAGTAACCTTATTGATCGTAGCTCTTGCTTTACTTATAGGCAAATAAGGAAAGGCTCCTCCAGAAGATAAATTAAGGGATTCCCTAGAATTCTTGGTAAGACCCAAATAAAAATGTTGAATAAGTACGGGGTCTGGAAAACCAAGGTTAGGGCCAGAAGTAACAAGTTCATTAAAACGATCCCGTGATGTACTAAGAGATTCTTGTTCTAATTGCCTAAAAGTTAGAACCTCTTTTCGAAGGTTAACTACTCTATGGATGGGAAAGAAATATAAACAGAATTCAGAGCACAAAGTTTTCCAATCCCCTTACATACTTCCTACGGCTCGATTATACCAACGTTTAGCTCTTCCGATCAAAGAGAACGGAAAAAACTTCCATCTCAAGGTCTTATCAGACATGCCAGCAATGTGCAAGCATGCACAGGTCTGCTTGAATTCTCGTAGGTGTAAGTATGGATTTTCATTACCTTCTTGAGAAGGGTTTATCCCGAATCATATTAATTAGACATGGGCGCAGCTCATAGCCAGCTGTTATGATACGCTCTAAAGATTTTGGTGGCCCGAAGCTTTTGCGCATGCCAAATAGATAGATAGGCGTGGCGAGAGGGAGTGGCTCCCAAGTCTCTGGTGAGTATGAATGTTTGTGTGTGTTCTTGTGTTTGTAGATTGTAGTGAATGTGGTGAGTGAATGAGTGTCGTGAGTAAAGCGTGCCTGTGATCGGTCTCTGCCCTCCCTTTTATAGTTACAAGGGAGAGGCTAGAGTTACATGTGTTGCCCTGTGGTTACAGTGCTCGGCATGGCGGAGTCGGTGATGACCGGTGGCTATCATCAGCATGCCCTCGTCTTAGCGCCTCGGAGGTATGGTATTAGTTATTCGGTTGATCCACCACTGTTCCATTGGTGAGTTCCAAGGCATTTCACAGTGTTGGACATTGTTTGCTGCGTGGCACTACGTCATGCCATCGCGTCCGACCCTGCACAGTGCAACGAGTAGATAGGTTGACCTTTGAGCACGAGCTTCCGAGGCTCGGGAGACCTTGGTGCCATCGGGGGCGTGATGGGACAGAGCGGTGGGAGTGTCCTCCCTCGGGTGCTTCCTTTTCCACGTGCGGTACTTTCCTGGGGGTAGGCGAGCCTGATCGTAAGGCTTGCCCATTCCCCCGGGTTGGCCGGACGACTGTCATTCCCCTTTTCCTGGCGTCACACGAGCGGCCGGCGCATGGCAGTCGCTGTCGTAGTTGGCGAATCTCCTTCGTCACGGTGGGGAGCCGTACGGTTGACCGTCCCTGTAGCGGCGTGGGAGGAGTTGGACCGTCAAATCGCCTGCCAGAAAAGATGGGGCAGTTGGTACGGTGAACGTGCGCGTTCGGAGCGCAGTTGTGTCACGGGGCCCACCTGATGGGACCGTACTTGTAAAGTGGTCAGGGAGGGTCCCTTGGCCGTCAAGTTTGCCCTGCTGACGTCGGCAGGGCTCGGGCCAACCCGAGGGGTGTGGCCACGGGAGTTAGCCTGTAGCGGGGGGCTCGGACGAATCGGAAGTCTATCGCCCGAGGCCTGCTTTCCCGAGCCCTGTCGCGGAGGCTCGGGCAAATCGGAGAATTTCTCCCGAGGGGTCTGTTGACGGTCGATAACGTCAACTTTTATTAGAACTTTAGACATGAAAGGACACATGAATACACACTAGTCTAGGGTTTTAACTGACAATTTCCACGAGTTCTGCATGTTCTGTATTTTTCAGGGATTATTTCAGAAAAGCATAAAAGAAGGGTTAAAAAGTATAATTACCACGAAACTTAACCGTCAAGGAAATATCATCACGAAGACACTAGAAGGTTGTGGAAGCACCTCGACGAAGATGGGCCCGGAAGCCCACACTTGGGCGCCGGCCGGCGCCAAGGTGGGGCCGACCGGCCCCACCCCCTAGGGTTTCATCCGCTGCCTTCCGGAGTCTTTCGGAGTCTTGCTCGTATATAGTTCGTCCAGACCCCCCTCCCTGAAGCATCAAGTCATTTGGAGATCAAGCCATCCAGAGCCTCTCTAGTTCATCAGAGCCTCTTTAGTTCATAGTTTTAGCCTAGTTAGATTAGAAGTAGAGGAGTTCTAGTTCTTCAGCGGGATCCGGAGCCCCTGGCGTCGGTCTAGAGCGCGGAGTTCGGTATTGTTTTAGTTCTTTTCTCTTATTGCATTCAACATTATGATTTGTGAAACATTGTTCTTAATCTTATATATGTTCTTAATTACAATAGTCATTGTTCACTTTGATTATATGTCTAGCATAGTTAGTTTGATCCTATTGAATTTATGTAATTGCTCGTATATAGTTCGTCCAGAGATATCGTGGATAAATGATTGGCAGTATGTAGACGTGGTGTTTAGATATCATGCTTATCTGCGAGTGCACCTTGACGTGCCGGGTCGTGTGGTAGATCGCGTAGGTGACAGCTACGTTGAGTCCTCTGTAGTCCACCCCCCGTACGTAGGACGAGCAGAGCGCGGTCGCGAAGGAGGTGACCCTTGTGTCTTAATATCGTCATTAGATGATGCTCCTTTACATTTAATCATGATTTAGGTAGAGCTAAACAATGATTACTAGATGTAATTGCACTAATCATAGCATTTATTGACGTAGTTATAGAATTACTTTAGATATAGTTCATCAGAGCCTCTCTAGTTCATAGTTTTAGCCTAGTTAGATTAGAAGTAGAGGAGTTCTAGTTCTTCAGCGGGATCCGGAGCCCCTGGCGTCGGTCTGGAGCGCGAAGTTCGGTATAGTTTTAGTTCTTTTCTCTTATTGCATTCAACATTATGATTTGTGAAACATTGTTCTTAATCTTATATATGTTCTTAATTACAATAGTCATTGTTCACTTTGATTATATGTCTAGCATAGTTAGTTTGATCCTATTGAATTTATGTAATTGCTCGTATATAGTTCGTCCAGAGATATCGTGGATAAATGATTGGCAGTATGTAGACGTGGTGTTTAGATATCTTGCTTATCTGCGAGTGCACCTTGACGTGCCAGGTCGTGTGGTAGATCGCGTAGGTGACAGCTACGTTGAGTCCTCTGTAGTCCACCCCCGTACGTAGGACGAGCAGAGCGCGGTCGCGAAGGAGGTGACCCTTGTGTCTTAATATCGTCATTAGATGATGCTCCTTTACATTTAATCATGATTTAGGTAGAGCTAAACAATGATTACTAGATGTAATTGCACTAATCATAGCATTCATTGACGTAGTTATAGAATTACTTTAGATATTAATTCCTTTATCTCTCCATTGGCTAGCTATTGTTATGACTAGATGAGCTCTAATATTTACCTATTTATGAGGATGACTCATCATATTTATCCTATATAACTTTATCATGTGACTGATCCTTGTTATAAGTAGGATTATAGTTATGGTTTATCTTTTATATTAGCAGTATAAGTTGTAGATATAATTTAAGTCCTACTAGACCTTTCCAGTGGTATAAATATAAATCGATAACCTGGTGATACTCTAGGTAAAATGCTACAATGGTATAATTATCTGTCCGCTTGCAGAATTGTTCTTAGTTTATATTTATTTATATTTCTGCCTAGTCATATGGAATAATATATAAAACCTTTATTTATTCTTAGCATATATAATTAGGATTGACAACCCAGTTCATGCTAAAAATGTTGGTAATAGATAAGTGGCTAGTTGCTATTGATCAGTTAATTAAAATACCATACATCTTCTAATCTTGTCCCTAGTGTTAAAAGTTATAAAGTTATATTGGGCGACGTTAGTAGATGTCAACAGGGTCCGAGCGCCCGAGGGAGGCGATGCGCTTCCGCACGGCTCTGTCTTAGGTCATGCGGGAAGTTCTCACATAGGCCGTTCCTGCGTGGGCCTCGGCTGGCGCCTTCTTGGGCCGAGTTTTATTCGGGAAGTATGATTTTGCGTTGAAGTTAGGTACCCCATAGTTGGGTACCTGACACCGTCCATGCAATTTATTCAGTTATTCGCTTTAGCAATTTACATACGGTACGGAGATGTGTCCCTGTTTTTTTGGTACTGTAGCAATCTCTGATTACATGCCCACACACAAATGTCTTCAAATTTCACCAAGAAGAAATAGAAGTTTGAGAACAAGTGAGCTAACGGTAATCTAGACCCGTGTTGACGTCCCAATCCAACCGGGTGAGTCATTTTTTTTCTTTTCTTCAGTTATGTTGTGTCGTTTTGTTGTGTTGTTGCCGGTTCGTTGTACTACCCAGTCTAGGATTCTTTTTTAAAATATAATTGGCAGCTCTCCTGACTGATTCGTTTAAAAAAAAGTAATCTAGAAATTACCACTAAGGGGTGTTCTGAATTGCTCCACAAACTCCACCGTAGAGCATCTTCAAAAAAACAGAGAGAGTTGGTGGAGTATCCACAACTTCATTGTTTTTCTCGAACAACGTATGTGGAGACTTGTTTGGTAAAAATATGTGAAACAAAGTTAAAAAAACATAGAGAGGAGAAGTTCCAAACGTCCTCTAAACTTATAGAACAACAAGTCCAACAAGAAAGAACAGGGGGAGAGGCCCCTCTGCCACGACCCCTAAATGCTTAAGGTTTGCTTGTGGTCTGCTAAGAACTGGATTCTGGAAGTTAGTGCAACTCTAGTTTATCGGTGAGAGAAAAATATTCCATTCACTTGTCTTCGGCATTTTCAGTAATTATTTTACCCGTATATATACTATATACATCCAGGCAAAAAAAAAAAAAATTGGATATCTGCGTATGTTTGGTGATAAACTGATAACGGATAGGCTTAAGTGGGAAGCGTGCAGGCTGATGAGTGACATGGGAATGAATCGATGCTTCCTCCTCAAGCAATAAACATACTGACTTTTGGTTGCCTAACACATGACCTCATGCATGGCAAACAGGATATGTCGCTTCACTTCACTAGTCAATCCAAACAGCAAGTTGATGTGTCTCTCACAATCTTATCCAATCAACTACCCAACTGCACTAACCGTTTGATGGAACATGGAAGCGTGCCTACAATGCGCAGCGTAGCTGGTTGTTCATCATCTCGCTCATATCTTATCTTAGGGCCTATTATCCCCTTCAAAACTTTTAACTTTCTCATCATATCTAGTCACATCGAATGTTTAGATACATGCATAAAATATTAAATATAGATAAAAAAGAAATTAATTACACAGTTTAATGTAAATCGTGAGACGCGAATCTTTTAAGCTTCTTAGACCATGATTAGACACTTATTGTAATCTCAATTAACTCATACAAAATACGATGAATTTCTTTTTTTATAGTTCATTGTTCATTATAGGGGTTCATTTACATCTGTATCTCAAATCATTACAGTCATATCCCTGAAATATTCCCCTACACACAGTCTCAGACCACCTTGGGGGAACCTTCGACCTTCTCTTCTGCTTCCCAAACACTTCTTGTGGTGTACGGTGTACCCATACGACCATCGGTCTTCTCTTCTCTAGCCTTCGTTGCTTTTGCTCTTCGTGTCTGTTCCTACGGTGAGATTCGGGCCCGCGAAGGCTCCTCCCTTTGCCTCCATGCACGCGATTCCTCGCCGTGGGCATGGCGAGAGCTCAAATCTAGGCTTCGCTTGCATTGGCGATATCGAGGTGGCCTTCGTTGTCGGACCTTCGCCCAGGAGCCTTGGGCCAGTGAAGGCTCCTCCCACGGTCTCATTGCACACTAGCCTCCTGCACCAATTAGTCGTTACACTGTGCCTTCGCGACCCAAGTAACAAGCGAGCTGGTGGGGGGGGGGGGGGGGGGGGGGAGGTTCCCTTCGCCGGAGATCTCGAGGTAGCGTTGGTTATCAGAAATTCGCCTGGGAGCCTTAGGCTGGCGAAGGCTCCTCCCACACGGTCCCGTTGCGCACCAACCGCCTGCACCAAATAGTCGTTACGCTGTTACAACAAGGCTCCTTCATCACTTGGACGCTAATCCCTTGTATATATCTTGAACAGTACTCGTTTCAGAACAATGCCACTGTCACCCCTTCGTATCTTGAGCCAGATTCGCTTGATCATGAAAGTCACATTAACTATAAAAAATCACATCAGGTAAACATGAGCAATAATTATTTTGGAGTGACGACACTATATATCGACGATTAGATCCAACCACAGTGCCAAATTGCCCAGATCCAATCATATATTCAGGTGATGAGTTGGAGTTGCCGGCTCAGCTCCGCATGCGGCCAACCTGAGGGATCTCACACACGGTTGTCAATTGCTGTGCTGGCATTCTCTGCCTTCGGGTTGCACATGAAAGTACTGTGCTCACCGTTCAGACATGCATGGGGCAAAAAATAAAAAATCAATTATCTCGTAGAGTCATCGTGCGTCATGCCTCATGCGCATGGATTTGCTTCCAACAGTCTTGATGATACGGCATGGTGCTGTACTGCTGGTACTGCTGTATCTCTTGAGCATTTCACGTTCTTGGTCTTGGAGAGTGTTTATCTTTGTTCCTTTCGGGCAATATATTTGATCCCATCTTGATTTTCCATGTGCTGCGAGTCATTTGCATTGGATATATTTGTTAATTTTGAGATACCATTCTTCTACATCTACATACATAGTCAACAATTGATCCAATCTTGATACAGCCCATGGCACATCTGCTCTTATATTATTAGGTATTTTTCATACTTTTGTTACAACTATTTTTACACATGCATCATGCATATTCCAACTCAAGGAATAGTCTGTAACCAAAGTTGAAAATGGTGGGATTAGAAGCCAGTGGAAGCTAGAAAAGCTGCCTTCACCCATTGCAACTGACTTCTATTTCCATATTTGAGGCATATTAGTGGAGTCTGCAGGGAGAGTGGCATTTTTTTTCACGAGCGAACATATACGTCTGTTTTTCATTAAGACAAAGGGAGTGATCAGTAGACCTAGTTACAGGCAACCAGAATGGTGGCGAGGGACTAAAGCACCGCGAAGCCAAACTACTGGATGTTCACGAGTTTGTTACATGCTAAACGAGTTTTACGACAACGCGTTGGTGAAGCCAGCAAGCGATGAAATACCAGCTTCACACCAGAACTCCACCTCCCTTACCACCTCACGACAGATAGCTTGCAAGGCGGAAGAAGTACCCAGAAACACTCTCTCGCATTCCTTTTTTTTTTTCCACGGTGTCCAGACAACAAGCAAGAGGAGGGAGTCGCCAGTCGCGCGTCCACCGGTGGCAAAATTCATGTAAATTATTCATCCTTCCCCATCAATTTATATTATGCTTAAGGTTTGAACAGCTGCATGTAACTCAATAGAGAATTCATGTGTGAGTGTTTAGTTTTGACTTAAGTGTACTGTATTTGTAACAACCCTAAAAATCCACACAATCTAAAAATCCCAACCAATTAAAATTTTTCATTTATTTATTGTGAAAACCCATTTTTCTTGTGCAAGCATATAGGTTTTATTATGAATTTGGTAAATAAAGGAGTGTAGTTTGCATTTTTATTTCCATTCACATAGAATAATAGCCTATGCATCACATTTGGGATTTATTGCAATTTATGTTTGAATTTACTCAATATTTAAAATGGGCAATATATGTATATATACACTAAAATGAAAATAGAAAAGGAAAAAGAGAGTTAGGCCAGCCATTCGGCCAGCCGAGTCGCTAAGCCAGCCCAAGCCCGCCCGACCTTCCTCTCCTCATCTCACCGCGCGCGGCCCACGTCGCGGCTCAGCAGCGCACGCGCGCGACCTGGCACACACACGCTCGCGCTCGCCGCCAACCCGACCCCGCCTGTCAGCCGCTCTCGCCCCCCCCCCCCACTGTTCTTCTTCCTCACGAAGGCGACGCGCCTGCCGGGGGTGTCACGCGAATGGCGTGACTCCGATCCCACAGCCGACAGCATGGCAGAGCCCTGACCCCGCTGTTCCCCTCCTGTCCCCTCCTTTCTTGGCCGCCAAGCGAGCCCGCGTGCACCCTGAAGCCCTAGCGTCGAGCGGCCGAAGCCCTCTGATCTACCGAGATCAATCGCGGCCGTCCGCCATGGGAACCTACCAAGCTCGCCTATAAATTGGAGCACCCCGAAGCCCTACCCTCATTTCCCCTCGCCGCCACCGCAGCACAGACCGGCACACCGCACCAAACCGAGAGAGAGAGCGTAGGAGAAGGGCGGAGCAGAGGAGGAGAAGCTGCCGGAGCGCCGCCGCCGCGGAGCACGCCGGAGCCGGACACGGAGGAGAAGCCCGAGCTGCGGACGAGGAGCGGCACGGCACTGCGATCGCTCTGCACGGCTCCGACTCGCCACTGCACCGCCATCCTAGCTTCACCGACACCACGGTGAGCCATCGCACGCCATGTCCGAGCCTTGCCCTACTTTTGCCATGGCGTTCCACCCTCGGGACGCGCAGGCACGAGCCCTTACTGGCTCGGGAAGATCACCTGCACCATGCACTCATTCGACCGGCCGAAACCCCCGGACTACAAGCTTGCTAGACTGAGAACGCAGCACGATGCGTTCTCGGCGGAGCGCGCTCACCACCGACGCGTTCCGACGCCGAATCACCCGTTCCGAGCAATCCGACTAGCACCCGTATAGGTTAGAGCATCGTGGAGCACCGCCACGACCCCCTCGAGCTAGCTACGCGGATCTAAACGCTAGAGGAAGCCTAAATCGCCCTGGCCGCGTGCGCCGCGACCTTACCGGAGCACCGCCGCGAGCCGTTGCCAAAAGAAGGTCATGCCATGGCTAAAGCTCGCCACCAGAGTGTTGTATGCCTCTCTGGCCTCACCAATTTGACAAGACCGCATTCGATTGAACCAATACTTGGTCGTAGCAGCGATGCCGCCTTCCGCCGTCGTCGGCGACACGCCGCCGCCACAACCGAGCACCTTGGAAAGCTCGGTAGCCAAAATTGGTAGTTGGTATACCATCGCCTTAGACCCTGGACGCGTATACACCTCCTAGAAGACCTCCTTAGCCCCGCCGGAACCTCACAGTCGCGACGACATCGCCGCCGACACGTTCCGCCTCGCCTAAATCCGTTCCGAGTACCCCCGGTCGCCTCGCGCTGCGGAGAAAGGCCGCCGAGGTTCGCCAAGTCTGCCTCGGCACCGCCGCTAGAAAGCCGAGCCCTGTCTTGCCGAAATATGGCCATCGCCGCCCTGTCATGGTCCGCCGCACCGGAGAGACACCGCCGCCTTGAACAGACGCCCTGGAACCCTGCTAGCACCGAATCTCCGATTCGCCCGAGCCTCCCCAGGAGAGCTCGGGAGAGCAGCACCCTCGGCGCACCAAATCTCCGATTCGCCCGAGCCTCCCCAGGAGAGCTCGGGAGAGCGGCACCCTCGGGGCGCCCAAATTTCCGATTCGCCCGAGCCTCCCCAGGAGAGCTCGGGAGAGCGGCACCCTCGGGCGCCCAAATTTCCGATTCGCCCGAGCCTCCCCAGGAGAGCTCGGGAGAGCAGCACCCTCGGGCGCCCAAATTTCCGATTCGCCCGAGCCTCACCGGGAGAGCTCGGGAAAGCAGCCCCCTCGGCGCCCAAATTTCCGATTCGCCCGAGCCTCACCGGGAGAGCTCGGGAAAGCAGCCCCCTCGGCGCCCAAATTTCCGATTCGCCCGAGCCTCCGCGGAGACCTCGGGAGAACGGCACCCTCGGGCGCACCAAATGTCCGATTCGCCCGAACCTCCGCGGGAGACCTCGGGAGAACGGCACCCTCGGCGCCCCGGATCTCCGATTCGTCCCGAGCCCCGCCGAGCTAAACCGAACTACGCCGAGCACCGCCAAGCTACCCCCGACCACCGCCGAACTATGCCGAGCTCCGCCGAGATACCCCCAACCACAGCCGAGCTACCACTGACCACCGCCGAGCCACGCCGAGCTACGCCAACTCCGGCAACTCTCTGGGAACCAGCATCGAACACCTGGTGGGCGACCATCGGGTCTGTGTTCTGTTGAGGCACCACTTGCCGCACTACTGGACCCGCGCGCCACGTGGACCAATCCCAAGCTGCCCCTGATTAACCGACCAGTTTTCCCATTTTCAGAAAATAGGATAATCTTCGGAAATTCATAACTTATTCATACGATGTCCAAAAATTGCGCACCATATATCAAAATTCTCAGAAAATGAGATCTACAATCTAAGACTGTGTTTGTGTGCATTTGGCTCTTTATTTTATTGGATTTTTCTGAAATACTCTATAGGAGTCGCTGACGCGACTATTTCGTGTTCGATTTCAGAGCCGGAGGAGGATCTGACTAAGGAAGACGACCACGAGTACTTTCAAGAGCTAGGAGACGACTACGAAGGTGCCACGTCCCACCAAATCCTTAGATCCTATTACGCATTGCAAATGACATTGTTGCTATTGCTTTATGATTATGTATGGATTGGTTGCATAGTAGTATATTTGAATTCCCTGCCTTGATAAGACTTTACCCTGCTGTCCGCTGCTAGGTTAGCTGCTGCTTAATTTACTGTTACTCTTCCACTACTTACTACTTGCTATATGCTATGTGGTGGAATTGGGACGGTGTATAACTGATTATAACCACTGGGAGAGAGTGCTGCGTGCGTCTTGGGTGCGTGGTAAGGGTTGATGTCGACCAAGTGGGATGTGAAGACAAGCCCATGGGGCAAGTCGTGCCGGGGGTGCAACCTGGGCATCCCCAAGCGAGATACCTGTGGCGGGTAAAGTTGTTGAGGAGGTTCCGGGTGGGATAGCCTTGGTGGTTTGAAGCCCGTGGACGGAGGTGCTGTGATAGCACGGGGAGAGTATCCCCTAAGTGGAGATGCCTGCTTGGTCACAACCTAGGATCTGACTAGTGACCGGAAACATCTGGATTCCCTTGCTACTCGCTCGCTTCTGATGGGCGGGAGACGGCTGGACTACTTGGTAGGGCGGTGCCACTACTGCTAGGTTGAGAGGTGATAAGGGTGGACGGTGACGGATGGCGGATTCCCGTACCGTTCTAGATGCGCAGTACCACTGATGGGGCCCGGTACTGCGTCTCCCAGTCTCAGCATGACGGTGTTGGATCCGGAATATCCCAGGGCTGAGTGGTAGGGTGGTACCGACCTAGGCAAGCAAGCACCCGGAATTCTACCTAGATGATTGTACAGCATCGATGATGGCTAATCTTGTGAGTAGTGAAACCTCTGCAGAGTGTATGGTTGATCGATCGATACATAAGCCAACTCGTTGGCTATGGACCTTTCCTAATGTTTCTGCAACCACTATTAGATGAGAGCATATTCTTTTCTCCCCCTGGATGACATTTTTCCGGCAGTGTACCCGTTGTGGTAGTGTGCCGCTGAGATAGGCCCGAGAGGGAGTTGGGCCTGTCGAATGAGAGTGAGGTGTGGGTATGTGAGATGTGGTGATGGGAAAAGGGATGATGGTGTTAACTGGTGATAAAACTTGACTAAATAAACATTGATTACAGCTGCATAGGAAAACCTCAGCCTATAGGTCTGCTTGTATAGCCTTGCATCCACTTTCCACAAAGCAAATGCTGCATAGGTGGGCTCCGTGGCCAGTACAAATCGTACTGATAAATTTGCTGTCAGGTAACGAGAATGAGTACGACTTCGAGGGAGACGATGACGAGGAATAGGGTCACGTGCTACACTCAAGTTGGCCGTGAAGGATGAATCGCTTCCGCATCTTCTAAAGCTTCTCTGAATGTTGATTCCGCCAGTGTGGCGATGTAATAAATGTTTATGTAAGACTTAATTATCGTTGTATGGATTCCTGGTGTCAACTGAGATATGGGTAATTTCATGGATTGTCCCAAGCAATCTGTTGAATTACAACTCGAGCCTGTGGATTTCCCTTCGTGGAAATCGAGGTCGTTTCAGTATTTGTCAAAGTGTGTACGTGTACGTCTGCTTGTACCCTTTCAAAAAGTGATCACTGCCATAGTGTTTTTCTTCTCTGATGAAGAAATTCTATTGAACTGTACCCATATTTTCAACCTACGGTCTACAGAGTACAACTGGTGCCTATTGCAAGCCAAGCATCCACGCTACTAATTAACTGCTTTTTAATCGCCCCAATTAATTTCCCTGTTAGGTTGTTGCATGCTGATGAGCTAGATAATGCAGTTCAGTACCGGTAAGGTAGTACGTCGAGTGTTTCGTTAACCGAATGCCCTGTCCTCGTGCCATGCGATTTATGGCATCTACTACTATTAACTCCAAGAATCACTCTCTTTCCCCAACCTCCGTTGTTGTTGGTGCAGTGTTGCGCTACAGTAAAGTCATAGTCCTAGTAAAGCTATATGGAAAAGCTTTTGATCCGTGAGAGATCTTGTTCAGGTTCGCGATATCACAACCAGAATTTTGACTTCTCCTGAGTTAGGCTTCTTCTTTTTGCTATTTCAAATTTAGTATAAATTTTCCCTAGCAAATGTCTACTCGTGAGATTACCATGTGCTACAATTAGCGGTAGTGTTTTACTACTAATTAAAAACACTAGGAGAAACTCATCATTTTAACAGTGTATATATAAAGAAATCAAGTTTTTTGTGTCAAACTCTCAGTGTCACTAATGATGATGAGAAATAAAAGATATCGGTTCTAGGACAATCAGTAGCGCCACCGCCGTGCCCTACATATATGTCATCATTCACTGAAGTAATGCTTGCAACAGAAGGCCGAAAGAACACTCTTAATTAACCACTAGTAACACGTTGGTGGCACCTGTTTATCAGGCATCTCCAAGAGTCATTTGCATAAAAAATATTTTTTTATATCTTTTCACTTTCTGACAACCTTTTTACATCTTGTGCACACTTTGGAGATCTATTTTCACGGTCTATCTTTATCTAACGAGGAATCCAAAATAGAATATGGCCATATTGAACAACCATTTAAAGAAGTTGTTAGAAGACATTTTTTTTTGTCAAAATCTCTATTTCTAACCATTAGAAAGGATACAAAAAGTCTCTTAAGGTTCCTTTGGCTGCAGGGGTGAAAAAAAAAACATGTGTATTTAGACCCCCAAGGGAATTCCTGCCATGCACATGCCACTCCTTTGGCTGCAGGGGTGAAAATTCTTGCCATGCAAATGCCACTCCCTCCCCCACCAGGTAACAGTAGATGATGTGGGCTTACCTCTCCGAGGCGAGGCGAGGGGCTATTGGGCGAGCAAGCGACGATGGGGGTACAGGATACAGAGCCACGAGTACAGACACGTTTATTTCTTTCCCCTCAGATCAACGAGGTCTGGGCTGAAAAGGCACGCGTTTATTTTAGCCCACGGGATACCCAAATGGGTAGCAGGGGTGTGGCGGTGAAAGGTCTTAAATGGTTAGAGAGGGGGTGAATAGCCTATAAAAATTCTACAAACAACACTTAAGATAAGTTGGTTAGACAATAAAACAACGAAGCGAATTTTGCACTAGCCTACTAAAAGATGTAAGCCACCTAACCGTTCTAGGCTATAGTCTCTAAGTTCACACACAAGAAGCTAAGTCACTACTTTACTCTACTTCTAGGTGAGCAACTACAAGCAAGAGCTACACAAGTATACTACTACAAAAGTAAGTGCTCAAAAGTAAAGGAGAGGGAGATGGTTATACCGCCGGTGAAGTGATGATATGAATACCAATGCAATCAATCACAATATATAAAAGAGAAATCCTCGGTAGAGAGACGACATAAGATTTTTTACCAAGGTTCACTTACTTGCCGGCAAGCTACTCCTCATTGTAGTGATACACCCACTTGGAGGTTCACGCACTAATTGGCATCACACGCCAAACCCTTATCAAGGGTGCCACACAACCAACACAAGATGGGGATTCACAAGCTACGCACAATCCACTAGAGTAGCCAATTACGATCACCCGCGGGGAAGGCTCAAGAACCACTTACAACTTCACCGATCGGAGGCGGAGACAATCACTAACTCCCCTCAACGATCCTCGCAGCTCCAAGCCGTCTAGGAGTCGGCAAACTCCAAGAGTAACAAGAGAATCCGCTGCGAAATCCAATCACCAAGTGCCTCTAGATGAACACATTCATGCAATGCACTTGATGCTCTCCAATCTCACCAAATGATGATCTCAATCAAGTGAAATGTGTGAGAGAGGAGTGGAGAGGCTCACTAGCTTGTGGAGTCAATGAAAATGTGCAAGAGAGGTCTCACAAGCCGGCCACTCCACTACTTATAGCCCCCACTCAAAATCCAAACGTTACTCACTGATTTCGGTAGCACCGGGCGCACCTTAAGTCCACACCGGACGCGTCCGGTGCGGCGTCTGGTGAATCGCCCAGCGATATGTGTACTAGCCGTTTGAACTCGTCCGCTGCGCGCGCTCACACCGGACGCGGAGCCGTCACACCGGACGCTCCGACGCCCGTGTCCGGTGTCCACGCAGAGAGGTTCCAGAGAGCACATTTGCTCACCGGACGCGTCCGGTGCAGGGTCACCGGACGCTCCTCAGCGTCCGCCGCTGTTGACATCTACTAACGTCGCCAAATATAACTATATAACTTTTATTGCGAGAGGCGAGATTAGGAGATGGATGGTAATTAATTAACTTATCATTAGCAACTAGCCACTTTTTAACTAGGTTGTCATCCCTAATTAATAATGCTAAGAATAAATAAAGGTTTTATATATTAATCTATGTGACTAGGCAGAAATATAAATATAAAATAAGATCAGTTCTGCAAGCGGACAGATAATTATACCATTGTAGCATTTTACTTAGCGAGTTCTACCAGGTTGTCGATTTATATTTATACCACTGTGAAGGACTAAGATAAACTTTAATTTATTATATTGATAATGATGGTATACAATGGATAAGTGACATTACCGATGTCATTTTCTCTACTCATAACAGGTAGAGGTCACAAGATAAATAAACATAAAGGTGATAAGTATGATCAAGCATCATAAATAAAAGATAATCATCAGAGCACTCTCCAGTCATAGTAATAGCTAGCCAATGGATAAACTAAGGAATTAATATCAAAGGTAATTCTATAACTACATCAATGAATAACTCTAATTAGTGCAATTACATCTAGCCAATCATGGTTAGACTAATCCTATATCATAATCACATGCAAAGGGCATCATCTAGGAAGGATGTGAAACAGAGTCATCATCCAACTTCGCGACCGTGCCTGCTGGCCTACATACGGGGGGTGGACTACAGAGGACTCAACGCAGCTGTTACCTACGCGATCTACCACACGACCCGGCACATCAGGGTGCACTCGCAGATAAACAAAATACCTAGACACCACGTCTATATACTGTTCATCATCTATCCATCGTCCGCATGAATAAACGCTATACGAGCAATTACATGAATTCAATAAGATCAAACTGATAATACTAGACATATAGTCAAAGTAGACAAAGACTATTATAATCAAGAACATATGAACTATTAAGAACAATGTTTCCCTAATCATAATGAAGAATACGATAATAGAGAAAGAACTAGAATTATACCGAACTCCGTGCTCCAGACAGACGCCGGGGCTCCAGATCCGCCGAAGAACTAGAACTCCTCTACTTATAACCTAACTAGGCTAAAACTATGAATTAGAAGGCTCTTGATGAACTAGGAGGCTCTTGATGGCTTGAGGACTTGATGCCTTGAATGAATGATAGGTTGATGCCTCCAAGGGGTCTGCCCCTCTATTTATAGCCCAGTGGGATGCACGTGCGCCGTAAGATCAAACCGACTTGAAATAAGGGCCGAGATGACTCCACAAAGGCAGCGAAAGAAGACTCCAGAAGGTGGGCCAAAACCCTAGGGTGGGGGCGCCGGCCGGCCCCACTCTGGCGCCGGTCGGCCCTACCTGGTGGGGTTCGGGCCCCGGTCGTTTCGGGTGTGTTCTAAACTCTTCCAGGGTGTTCGTGATGATGTTTCCTTGGCGGTTAAGTTTCGTGGTAATTATGCTCTTTAACCCTTCTTTTACGCTTTTCTGGAATAGCCCTTGGAAAATACAGAACATGCAAAACTCGTGGAAACTGTCAGTTAAAACCCTAGACTAGTGTGTATTCATGTATTCATTGGTGTCTAAAGTTCTAATAAAAGTTGACGTTATCCACCGTCAACAGCCGCTCCAACGGTCAACTGCTGCTCGCTCGGTCAGAAGCACCGGACGCTGGAATAGTGTTCCCAGCGCGTCCGGTGACAAGTTTCGCGCGTCCGGTGAAAAACTTCACCGAACCAACCCGAGAGCACGGGGTTCACACCGGACGCATCCGGTGTTATCCCACCGGAAGCTTCGAGCGTCCGGTGCACACGTTTTTGCACCTTCTCAAAGAGTTAGCCACCGGAAGACTTCGATAAGTTTCTGGTGCACTTTACCACTAAGTGAAATCACCGAAAAGTGCTGAATCCTGCCTCGCACGCTCGGCGGGAGAGAGAGAGGACCCAAACCCCTCTCTACCACTCAAACTTCACCTCGTTTCTAAAGGCTCTAACACTTCAAAGTGTCTCTCACTTCAGTGAACGTGTGTTAGCCTTTTTCAAAGAGTTTTTTCATGGGTTTTGTTAGTGTCCCTAACTTCTACATGCATATGCAATAAATATGAACACCTAGTGGCACTTTGATAACCGCATTTCACAAACGATTTCTCCCCTCTTGATAGTACGGCTATCTATCCTAAATGTGATCACTCTCTCTATAGAGTCTTGATCACCAAAAGCAAAGAGCTTCTATTAGTTATACCTTTGCCTTGAGCTCCTAGCCTTTCACCATCTTCTTTCTCATCGTTTGATGAAGCTTATAGACACCTTTTGATGATGGACTTATACCATTTTCATGGATGTCGTCATTAGGGCTTTCTCCTCTTGTTGATGGGTTTACACATTTTCACGGACGCTGTCATTGCCCTTCATTTGTGGCCTCCACCGATCCGGTCCTTTGTTTCATCTTGATGTTTGCTAATTAATCTCATGTAATACTTAGAGTAACCATTAGCAAACTAGGTTTCATCAATTATCCAAAACCAAACATGGGCTTTCAGGCGGGGAGCAACGCCACGGGCCTCTCACCATGCGCGGATTGTACCGGGATCCCCGCAGGTATGCCTCTATCCAAATGAGCCCTTAGAGAGATTCTCGCCCCTACAAACTTACAACCTTAGAAGTTGGAATATCCGTCCTTTCCAGCACCGACATATGTGTTGCTCCTATGTCAGTACTTGCACACAACAACCTTACAATTACATGAAAATAAGAAATTTATTTTTAAAAGGCAAAATAAGAAGTGGTAAAACAGAGTGTGTATTATAATGGGGATTATATAATGACTACTAATGTAAAATAACATCCGTATGACATATGCAATTCACGTAAAGAAGCGGTATGAAGCTCCCGGTGAAAAAAAAAAACACGAGCGCATCTCAGCACGTTTTTCATTAAATATGAAAATAGTTCCCTTATGAAAACAGATTCCATGGTGTTTTCAGCAATAATGTGCACTAGAGGCACAACGCAAATCCAATTGTAGCCGTGGGCAGTAGTCTGTTTCATTTCATTTTATACAGAGGATGCCGTCCAGCTGACTAGTACATCCAGCTTTTTCTTACAGAAGAAAGTTTGCATGCACATAAATAAAGATTATTATCATTCGCAGTTTTATTGCCTTGCTTACACCTATCTAAGAAATTCATGTGATCAAATGGTGTGTTAGTGTGTATGAGCAGCAGGCTCAAGCCCCAGGGAGGAACCAACATTGCGTGTAGCAGAGCCTAGCAAGGACCAAGGATTCGTGTCAACACGGACAGTTTTTTTGAACTGGTTCTTTTTCGCCAGCGAAGTTTGGCATTTTTGTGGCGTTCGTCTTCGTGAAATTTGTTGGGCACGTACGTCCACCTTTTCCTTCTTCGTGGAAAGCTCAGCGTCACCACTCACCACCTCACTCGCATTTGCCCAAAAAGTTCATGGTGTTAGCTAAGATTTGTTACACCTTTAAGAGGCACAACTTTTGTTGTTGTTCGTGATGAGTGGCCTTAGTGGTTCACAACTACCAGGGGCGGATCTAGGATGAGCTCCTCAGGAGGGTTAAAGAGTAAAGATTAGAGCTAAAGTTAAGCAAACAATGGTGATTTAAAGCTTAATCTACAGTACTTAGTATGAAAATGAAGGCTGCCAAGGAGGGCTATAGTCCGGGCAGCCCACCCCCTGGATCTGCCCCTAACAACTACATATCACTTATCACTGCCTCTAGGCAGGCCTTCTCCGGGCAAGCATCAGTCCTGACATTATAAGTTCATTAAACGTTTGGGAGAGGAGTGTGTGTGGTTGAGGCAGGTTTACCTAGAGGCAAACCAAACAAGGCCAACGGTGTAAGAAATTAGACGGCAAGATGAGGGGGAGCTAGGAGGTTTTTCGTTAAAGAAAAAAATAGACATCTAAATTTAAGTAAACATGGTTACGTGCATGACCATACCTTCTACCTAACCAATCGAGCAAATCTTAATTCCTTGTAAAAATTGGTAGACCAGAAGTAAACTGTTATTGTCCCAATATGGATCTTCCAAATGGTACAATCTATGTGAAGCTCAAATACCGTGTAGTTGTAACTAAATTTGAAGAAACAATATTAGAGTAGGTAAAATAATAATAGCTCTGGAGCATCTGGAACCAAAGGAATGCAGTAATCTTCAGAGACTCAAATAAATTGTCACTAGCGTCTTTTTCAGAAATAAAGGACACTTGCTCCTCCTGGACCTTCGTGGGAGGGAAAATTCTCTCGCCTCTTTGGGTTGCACCAACTTTTGGGAGTAATTAGTAATTAGCCTAGGTGTTTTTGCCTGCACAGCTCTCCTTTGCGCTTGGCTGCGCTTGTCGCGCCAGTAACTCGGATGTTGGTAAACACCCTCCCCCCCCCCTAATGAATGAAATGCCGGGCAACCGGGTCTTTAAACAACAATAATAATAGCTAAGTAATTGTTGATATGAAGGAGAGAAAAAAAGAAGAGAGAGAAGAGCTTGACCCTCATGGAAACAACATGTTGAGCACGAGAGCGAGTGGTGAAAATATGAGAAAGAATGGGGAAGAGAGATGGAATACGGAAGAAAGTAACAATAAAAATGTGTTTATATATATAATGAAAGACAATTATTGTATAGTTTAACTCTCATTACTCGATTTATAGCTAAATAATTGGTTCTATTATCAGGACTTTCGGAGACTTCCATTGTTTTGAAGAAAGAGAATGCTAATTACACTTTGTTGTGTGGGTCAAATGAAATGAAAACCTCTGGCTTCCAGATAAAATTTCAGTAAATCATTTCCTCCGGTTGCAAACAGGGCAACGTGCAAAGTCGTGCAACGTCATGAGTACACGCACCCTACATATGCATAAATTAAAAAGACAAAAGAAATTGTATATATAAACGCCTGCAGAATAATTTCCTTTTGTATTTGTCGAAAAAAGTTGCTATCATTTAGATAGTTTTTACCACAACGTTTTATAAATTTCATATTTCACATTGAGAAAAATGTCCTGTTTGACACTAGAAAAACTTCTGATTTCAAGGTTGGGTGTCAAATAGAAAAACAGATTTTTTTTTTCTAGTGTTAATATATTGGAAAAAAATTTCTCTTAAATTTTAGAAGTTCTCTGAGCACACAAACGTGAAAGTTAAAGTATAATCTTGTTTCTTTTTTTGGAACCCTAGCCATGTAGCTTTGTTCAGTTGTTTAAAAAGAAACGTTGCTAATTTGTTGTAAGAGAAAAAAACATTGTTATATATGAAAAAAGCCGAAATCTAGGCCCTGTTCGCTTCAACTAAACCGCACATATTTTTCAGCTCTGAAACAGTATTTCCTCTCATAACAAATCAGTTTCAGCCAAAATCAGCTCAGCTTTTCAGCTGAAGCGAACAGAGCCCTAGATAAGATAACATGACCTAAGTTATAGGAAAAACGTTTGACCGGATCATTTTGCTCATATGTCAGACTCGATTAAAATACTCAAACTGCTTGACATGAGCTTTATATTATACACTCGAAACTGGCGTGGAGTAGGTTTGCCTAGCTGTACCAACCATTCGTGCATCAATTTCTACATGGACCAGCAGAATCCAGTAGTGAGCCACGCCGTTCGCTTTGCTCTCCGAGGCTGTGGCTGCAAGCCATTTTCAACGACTTGGAACAACCATCCAGGACTCGTGTACCAAGAGTCAGCAGACGTACAAGGCCTGCGTGTACTTGTACCACCAATGCCAGGGTTGCCCCCAAACCAACGCCGCTCTATGAATGAATTATTATCTCTTTTTCAGGCAGGCTTTGCCGTCCCTCATAATCTTTGAATTGATGCCTTGCTTAATGCCCCGCTTTCTTCCACTTCAACCGGCAACTGAAATTCACAAAACGTTCATGAACAATGGCCGCCATCTGGGCATGAATACTGTTGAAACAGGTTGGGATGTCATGACATATCACGCTTTTGTTTGATGGTGATGAAAACCAATCACTGTGTACTGTCTAACTGAAGAACCCTGTCGAAGAACCAGAAAGAAAAACCTCCCTTTGGGAGGGACAAATAACCAGAAATGAACTTACCTAGCCACAATGCATTCACTCGCTTCAAAAGGGAAAAAAAATGAAAAAAGAAACTAGAGGCCCTGGGAGTGGGCCCAACCTTCTTCTCCTTTGGGTTCAAGTGTTAAACTTTGAACCCCAGGGGTCCATGGCTCCTCTGTCCTTTCCCTCCCCTGTTGGGCTTGGGCGCCAACTAAACAGCCGCCCTCCTTCACTGCGAGCTGCCGTCTGCAGAGCCCCTTCCTTCTTCTACCTGCTCTGCTTCGGCTTTCCGCTTCTCGCTTCACCACTCCACCACTCTTCTCCCATCTTGCTTGCTTGCGCGCACATCCAATCCAATGATCCAACGGTAAACAGCAAGCGCTAGCTAGCTGATGCGATCCGAAAGCGAGGGCGAGGGCGAGGGCGGGCAAAAAAGATCAAAAGCGCAGGTGCAGCCGCGCAGCAGGTAAAAGAATCCGAAACTAGGAACGCATTCCCACTCATCAGCCTAGTAGCTCAGATATAATCTCAGCACCACCCCTCCCTTTCCAGTTTCCATCCTCTCCCACTCCCCTTCCTCCTCCTTCCGTCCACTGCCATTGCAGCCTCTGCTCTGGGAGGGAGAGCTAATAGCTACTAGCTAGGCCGGCCCAGCGCCATGTCCGGCTCCGGCGGCGGCGGCGTGCTCCTCATGGCGGCCCTGCTGCTGGCGGTGACGGCCATCGCTGTCGTCCTCGTCCCGTCCCCGGCCAATGCGGCGGTGTCGTACGACCACAAGGCGGTGGTGATCAACGGGCAGCGGCGCATCCTGATCTCGGGGTCGATCCACTACCCGCGGAGCACGCCGGAGATGTGGCCGGACCTTCTCCAGAAGGCCAAGGACGGCGGGCTGGACGTTGTCCAGACCTACGTGTTCTGGAACGGGCACGAGCCCGTGCAGGGGCAGTACTACTTCGGCGACCGCTACGACCTGGTGCGCTTCGTGAAGCTCGCGAAACAGGCGGGGCTCCTCGTCCACCTCCGGATCGGGCCCTACGTCTGCGCCGAGTGGAACTTCGGCGGCTTCCCGGCGTGGCTCAAGTACGTGCCCGGCATCAGCTTCCGCACCGACAACGCGCCCTTCAAGGCGGCGATGCAGGCGTTCGTGGAGAAGGTGGTGGCGATGATGAAGGCGGAGCAGCTCTTCGAGTGGCAGGGCGGCCCCATCATCCTCGCGCAGGTGGAGAACGAGTACGGGCCCATGGAGTCCGTCATGGGCGCCGGCGCCAAGCCCTACGCCGCCTGGGCCGCCAACATGGCCGTCGCCACCGGCGCCGGCGTGCCATGGGTCATGTGCAAGCAGGACGACGCCCCCGACCCCGTGGTAAGTTAATTACTGTGCCTGCCTGTAACTGTAATAATCCTCCGCTCCAATTAATTAATTAATCCGTCGCGATCGTGGTTAAGACGCAGTAATCAGCCAGCCACCTCGATCGCTTTCTCTCCATCTCCTTCTTTCTCGTCGTCGTTAGGACATCTATCGCTGCTGGTCCCTCCTTTGATTTCCAGCTGAGCTGGCACCTTTGCTTGCTTGCGGCGTCCAAGCAATTATGCCCATGCCTGTCGCACTTCAGTTACTATCTCTGAATTTTACCTGCAAATTAAAATGCTGGTGCTGCATGCAGATCAACACCTGCAACGGCTTCTACTGCGACTACTTCAGCCCCAACTCCAACAGCAAGCCTACCATGTGGACCGAGGCCTGGACCGGCTGGTAATTCTTACTGAATAACCTTGTTGGGTTTTTTTTTCACTGGTGAATGATGAAACGTCAGACTATAGATAGCATCCAGCTAAGGCCGCCGTGATGAAATGAAACCAATTGCATGCGTTCAGGTTCACGGCATTCGGCGGCGCGGTGCCGCACCGGCCGGTGGAGGACATGGCCTTCGCCGTGGCGCGCTTCATCCAGAAGGGAGGCTCCTTCGTCAATTACTACATGGTGAGTCACTAGCAGTCAGTGTCAGTGAGTGAGGCACTGATGAGGCTGGCTGGCTCCAGCTGAGCTGGCACATGGATCAGTCAAGTCACATGAGCAGGATGCTTCATTTCTTTTGATTCAGGATGCTTCATTTCTAAAAGGATAATGATGTTGTTTAACATGTGCTCTGTTTCTTCAGTACCATGGAGGCACTAACTTCGACCGCACCTCCGGCGGGCCGTTCATCGCCACCAGCTACGATTATGATGCGCCGATCGACGAATACGGTAGGCCGCCATGGCAGTTTCAGTTTCAGTTCCAGCATGTGACAGTTACGTTAATTACGTGGAACAAACGTGTACTGGAATTGTTGCAGTAGAATTGTTCTGAATGTGTAATGGCCCGTCTCTGCAACTGAAAAAAAAAAACTAAACTCTGAAACCATGGCGTGTTCTGTGTTCAGGTCTGCTGAGACAGCCGAAATGGGGCCACCTCAGGGACCTGCACAAGGCCATCAAGCAAGCCGAGCCGGCGCTGGTCTCCGGCGACCCCACCATCCAGTCCATCGGCAACTACGAGAAGGTCTGCCAAATTCTGTCACAGCAGTACAGCACAGAGCCCTCTGAAAATTGTACCGGGCTCAGAAGAGTCGGTCGCTCATGGTTTTCACTTATCAGGCGTACGTGTTCAAGTCGAGCGGCGGCGCCTGCGCGGCGGCGTTCCTGTCCAACTACCACACCAGCGCGGCGGCGCGGGTGGTGTTCAACGGGCGGCGCTACGACCTGCCGGCCTGGTCCATCAGCGTGCTGCCGGACTGCAAGACCGCCGTGTTCAACACGGCGACGGTGAGCGAGCCGTCGGCGCCGGCGATGATGAGCCCCGTGGGCGGCTTCTCGTGGCAGTCGTACGGCGAGGCCACCAACTCGCTGGACGACCGCGCCTTCACCAAGGACGGCTTGGTGGAGCAGCTCAGCATGACGTGGGACAAGTCAGATTACCTGTGGTACACCACCTAGTGAGTGATGACTTCCTTTTCCTCCTCCAGTTCAATCTCTGTCTCTGCTGATGAACACAGCAGCTAGATAGATGGTCTCTGCGTGCTGACCTCTAAATGTTTCGATGCAGCGTGAACATCGACTCGAACGAGCAGTTCTTGAAGTCCGGGCAGTGGCCGCAGCTGACCATCTACTCCGCCGGCCACGCCCTGCAGGTGTTCGTCAACGGACAGTCCTACGGTACTGTCGTCTCCGTCTGAATCTTGTTCTTCTTTCGGAACAACTGCATCTCTCTGCAAACCCATACCGATGATATTGCATCGCCCAGTTTTATTTACTGATATATGGAACATTTGTTTGTGTTCTTCAATGGCATGCAGGCGCCGCGTATGGCGGCTACGACAGCCCGAAGCTGACGTACAGCGGGTACGTGAAGATGTGGCAGGGCAGCAACAAGATCTCCATCCTGAGCGCAGCAGTCGGCCTCCCTGTAAGCTCACCGCACCGCACTGGGAATTCAGAATCACCAATCATGCATCTCGCCATTGCGCTCCTCTAGGATTTCAGAGCTCACACTGCCTGCAATAAGCCTGAAACATAAACATTTACAACCTCTTGACCCTGCAGAACCAGGGCACACATTACGAGACGTGGAACGTCGGCGTGCTCGGTCCGGTGACGCTGTCCGGCCTCAACGAGGGGAAGAGGGACCTCAGCAACCAGAAATGGACCTACCAGGTACCCGCTGCTCAATTTTTTCTCTGTTATACTCTGAACCTAGACAGCCTGACAGACACACTGACTGACTGACTGATCTCGCGGCGCACGCAGATCGGCCTGCACGGCGAGTCGCTAGGCGTGCACTCCATCGCCGGGAGCTCGTCCGTCGAGTGGGGCAGCGCGGCCGGGAAGCAACCATTGACATGGCACAAGGTCAGTCAGTGTCCTACAGATATTATGACATTGACATAGTACCACGATGTTCCATTTCTGAAAGAACCGACGGTGATCGGCAGGCCTACTTCAACGCGCCATCGGGCAACGCGCCGGTGGCGCTGGACATGGGCAGCATGGGGAAGGGGCAGGCGTGGGTGAACGGCCACAACATCGGGCGGTACTGGTCGTACAAGGCCTCCGGCAGCTGCGGCGGCGGCTGCAGCTACACGGGGACGTACAGCGAGACCAAGTGCCAGACCGGCTGCGGCGACATCTCCCAGAGGTACTACCATGTCCCGCGCTCCTGGCTCAACCCCAGCGGCAACCTGCTCGTGCTGCTCGAGGAGTTCGGCGGCGACCTGTCCGGGGTCAAGCTCGTCACCAGGACCACATGAATCAGACAGAAATGGAGATCAATGGAAGCTGTGAATAATTTGATGGGAAGAGAATTAGAGAAGGGAGGGCAGGGCAGGGCAGGTTGACACCAATTCTTTCTTGCTCATACACTATCTATAGATACGGCGTACATACGGGCACAATTCGTGCTCACTATACGTGCGTACAGAAAAAGATTAGTATGCTAGTAGTATTTATTGGAGATCTGTTCTTGGAGTTGGACATCTATCTCGTCGGCACGGCTGCAGGAACTGCAGCTCACGGCCGTCCGGTATACAACTCAGCTCTTGAGTAGTAGAATGGTTTTTCTCTGCAGTCTGCATGAATCTCACAGGCCTTGATTTTTCTCTTCTCAGTAGGAATAATTTGCAACATTGAGTTGTAAATGAGGTTATTTATTCCTACCATTATGTATGATGATATCTTATTGTGTGAATGTCACAAGAGAAATAATTATTCTTTTCCCATATCTTGGTCACCCTTTATTTTTAATTATTCTTTTCCCACATCTTGGTCACCCTTTATTTCCATGAGCTTCCTTTAATTATCCCGGCCCATTGAATTACGCAAACAAACGATGAAACAGTTGAAGCGAAATCTGGTAGGGATGAAAGATCAGTAACCACTGCTGGCAACTGCCAGTGTCACTGAGCTCTTTCTTGGTCCAATCTCCTGACAGGAGAAGCCTGCAGTTATTAGCACACAAGTTATTTAGTGGCACTCCTATTTGGCTGGTTCTGGCTAGATTGAGGAGTTGGTGGCCAATTCCTATCTTCAGCCCAACCACCATGCATGGCATGTACTACACATGTCGGTTCGCAGTTGCAGCTTGCATTGCATCCATGATCCATGTACGGAGTACTTGCATTTGCATAACGGCCTTGCGATTAATTAATAGGATGATGATATATCGTGGTCGTGGCCGCGGTGGGTCGACCAAACGTCTTCGTCAGGTAACCGATTTTGCATGCGGTGCCGATGGCCCGTCCACGCCAATAATTCTGGCGGTTGGCACCGCACTGCACGCGAGGAAAAAGGGTTTCGCGATTGCCGTGCTGTTTGTTCGTTGTTCGATCGTGCGCCTTCTTTTTTAGTCCTGGGTGAGTGTATTGGCTGATATCTACAGGACAGTAGTTGATGTCTGCGTCAGGTCAGTAATTCCTCGGTGTGTTTACTTCCCAAAATGTTTTCTCTTTTCCCATAACATCGATCGTCCTTTCCGTCTGTATTAAACACTAAATGAAGTAGCAGCTGTTGCATATTTATACTTTTTACCTGGCTAGCTCGAGATGAATTTTTTTTAGTCTACTTACATCATGATTGAACAAAAATTGTCAAATACAAACGAAAGTGCTACAGTGCATTTTTCACCCTCTTTTCCCCCAACTAAACAGCCCCTCAGTGCATATAAGGACGTGTTCAGATCCCGACTAAAAACTAGGAGTAGTCCATCCTGTGAAAGTGTATTAAACATGAGCTAATTATAGTCTAATAAAAGTTAGAATTAGCACACGTGTAGCCTTCCATTAACCTAGAATTAGCACACATGTAGCCTTTCTAATTGGTTGAAAAAAACAAGTGCTAATTATTAGCCCCTGCTTAGGACTGCTCCATAAACTCCACCATAGAGTAGCTCCACAAACTCTATATTTTTTTCTAGAACATCTCTTTAGGTGCTCTTACAACTTCATCTTTTTTTCTCGAGCAGCGTGCGTGGAGCTAAACTTATTTGACAAAATATAGAGTAAAGTTGAAAAACATGGAGCAGAACAGTTCCAAACACCCGCATAAACTATACTATTTCTATGTTAAATTTCATTTAACTTTATTTGCAACTGTGTTTATAAAAGAAATTCATGAACATCTGCAATATCAAATTAGATTTACTAAATCCGTCATGGAATATTTCTTGATATATCACATTTTTTTTGTACTTTCTATAAAATTGTTAAAAAGGGTAAAGAAATTTGACATAGAACAAGACTAGAGTGAGTACAGTCCTTTTGGATACCCATATAGGGGCAGAAAAATTAGAAGAATGGATGATATGGAAGGGACGCAACGTGAAGCTCAATGCCCCTTCAGTTTTTGGGTATAGGAGGAGAAAAGTATAAGAAGAATGGAGGATTGGAAGGGGTGCAAACACGACACGTGAGCTCAGTGCCCTCAAAAAGTGTTGACGAGAAGTAGCGAATTAAAATTAATAGTTAAAGTTAGAAATGTTTGACTTACAACAAAATTCTTACAATTATGATGTTCAAAAAAAACATGGAGGTGACGCGATTAAATCTTATCGAGGTGAGCTACACCGTACCACAAATGGCTATATTAATGAGCCTTTTATATGGGTGCCATTATAAAAGTTTAGAATTACATAGGAGCCATTATAAAAGTTGGTCGTTCACAAGTGCACTGCTCCAAACTTTTTTACCTGAGAAGCCATTTTATCGGGGTTCTGTCTATTTGCAGCTGTTTGGCAGCACTTACAGGTAGGGAGAACTATGGAGAACACCCTTTTTTGCCCCTGGCGTTCATAGAAGAGAAGAGGGGGAGAAAGAGCAGGTCCGATGGCACCACCTGGAGGTCAAGGATCATACTCATACCGTGAAGCATGTTGGATAGAAGCAGCTTCTTGTCCTTGTAGTGACGAAGCCAGAAAAAAAAAATTTAGGAGGGGCAGAAGAAAATGCTATAATAATTTAGCTCTATTATGAGCTCTCACGATAGTCAAATATGATAGTAAGAAGTAGTCTTATATTAAAAATATTAGTTAACGATGAAATTCACAAAATACATCATGAAAAATAAAGGAAACAGTTCATTCATACCGAAAGGCCAAATTTCGAAACTAACTAATGACCCTTAACGTTGACACACATTATTCATCCGAGCGCCTGGCGCTCGAGCCGGCGCGGCCGCGTGGCGGCGCCCACCCGCGGGTCGCCCCTCGCCCGCCTCGCACGGCGGTGCGGCGTGCTGTGCCCCTGCCCTAGCCTGACGGGCAGTTGACGGCCTGACGGGATGCGGATGACGCGAGGAGGAGGAGCGGCCACCGACCACCACCCAGGCCTCCAGGGACGGCCGAGCGGTGTTGCGCATGGGAAGCCGCCGAGCCGCGCAGGTCACCTCTCGCCTGGGTCGCGCCGTCGCCGAATCGCCGATCCGCCGAGATGTCGAGCACGGACGGGAGAAAGGATAAGAACA
Organism: Eremochloa ophiuroides; assembly: GCA_038502445.1. Lineage (NCBI taxonomy): Eukaryota > Viridiplantae > Streptophyta > Magnoliopsida > Poales > Poaceae > Eremochloa > Eremochloa ophiuroides. Next base: position 92,554,543 of record JAHLJS010000003.1, read on the forward strand.
TTTCTTTAGCAGATAGCCTCTCCTAAGAGCATCTCCAGCCGAAGCCCCTACTCGGTCCCCTACTCTAAATTTTAGGGGTTTGGGCAAAAATCAAACTCCAGTGGAGCCGCTAAATTGGACCTCATTTTGCATGCCCGCTTAAATTATAATCTCAGCCCCTAGATATAGGATTCACCTATCCCCCTTATTTTGGCCTGATTTGGGGCCTGTGGCTGGAGTTGAGCTTTGATTTTGTTCCTTAAATTTTACAGGTCACCTCCCAAATGAAGATGTAAGGGTCTAATTTTAAGCCTATGGCTGGAGATGCTCTAACAGTGTATATTTGCATAAAATTTGACGGTGGAGCTGAGGGGGCTCCACATGTCAGAGAGCGGTAGGAGGGGCTTGAGCCCCCCAGCTGCCTTCGTCCCTGCGTCCTTGGAGTAGTAGTAGGCGCGGAGTCCATCTGCTGCTCTGTTGCAGCGGCCGTCCTTGAGCCTCATTTGATGCTCGAAGTCGACCAGCTCCATTTGGCTGACCAGCTCCATTTGCTGCTCGAAGTCGCGACGGCCGGCATTGACCTCCTTGAGCCGCTTGACGACGACAGTGGTGGCGTCCTCCAGCACGGCCCGGTACACCGTCCTAAAACGCCATTGCCAAACTTTTATGATGGCACTTATGAGCGACTAATTTTTATAATAGATTCTGTGTAATTCTAAACTTTTATAATGGCACGCATGTAAAAGGCTCTATATTAATTTATGTGGACCAGCGAAAAGGGCCTCGAAGTTTTCGGTTTGGCTGCACTCAACAACAAATTTTTTTAGAAATTAACGATTGTGCTTTCATAAAAGACCATGTTCTCACCGAGAGCGACTGCGGTAATTTTATAAATCTGGAGAATTTGCCGAGTATAGGTTTGATCGAGTGTGCATACTTTACTATGTAACCGAGCTAAATCGTTTTGTTGAAGTCAAGGCTTCAGTTTTCCACTCCCCTTTCAACCTCATCATCAGAATTGTTTGTTAAAAATAAATAAATAAATTAAAAAAAAAACCCCTCATCATCAGAATTCAGAGCAAAAACGCGGAAACCTTCCCGCGATCCCCCAATGGAACAGTGGCTGCCGCTGTTCCGCTACCTCCTAGTCTCCCCCGCCGCCAATGCCGCCGCCTTCTCCTCCTTCCCCTCCTCTGGAGACTGCCCCAGCGCGCCTCCCCCGGCAGCCGCGCTCCTGCGCCTCCTCCTCTTGCCAGCGCCCACGCTCCCCGCCTCCGCCTCCGACGGTCCCACGCCCGCCATCCTCTTCCAGACCCTACCGCCCTTCCTCCAGTCCCAGGCGCTCTCCTTCCTCGCCTCCACAGCTGACCTCCTCGACCCGCACCTCCTCCGCACCCTCACCGCCCGCGTCCTCTCCTCCCCGCCTGGTGAATATGGACTATGGGTCCGCCGCGGCGCCCGCCACCTGTTCGACGGATTGCGTGAAGAGGAAGGCGTCCCTGGTGTTGCCTCCGACGAGTTTATCGATGGGTTTCACGATCCGCCAACGTGGCTTACAGAAGCGGCCGCGCGGGCGCATCCGGTCCTGCCGTGGCTTCCTGTTGATTGCCGGAGCTTGATGGGGAGCGGGAGCGGGAGCGGGACCCGTGCTGGTCGCAGTGGTAGGAACGGTTCGGACGGGATTGGGTTGGAGACCTTGGTGCTGGTACAAGACGAGGACGTGGAGATGGAGGAGGCTGGACGTGTTCTTCCTCCTCAGGACCCTCCGCTTGATGACTCAATCATGCAGAGAGTCCTGGCTATGCAGAAGGAGATTGTGACAGTGGAATCTGTCTTGGCGGCCCAGCGGGTGGCAAAGGATTTGCAGGACCTTTGCGTTGAGTCCAGGAATGCTGCAGAAGTGCTTAGCTTAGTACGGCCGTGGGAAGCTGACGATGACACTCTGAGGGTCTTGCTTTCCAATTTAGTGCTCGAGGGAGATGGAGTGGATGGAAAAGGACCAGCACTTGTTCTATGTTCTGTTTTCCTACCACAGTTACTCGAGCTTCAAAGACCAGCTTCATCAATTCTCCTTTCCACTGCTTTGGGTCTCTGCAAGCGCCACCCAGCGGCAGCACTGGAAGCTGTACTCTTTCCACTGGTTCTTAGAAAGGACGGCCTAAACGTTCCCCAGTGTGATGTGTTAACACGTATTATCAAGGAATGCATGCATCCACTGCACGTCACTGCTTTCTGCCATAGGCTGCTTTCAGGAGAGGAACAAGAGAGGAAACCAGTTTGTATGCCTCAGCATAAGGAGAATATCGGTACTCATTTGGTCTGGACGGAATCTCTGTTCACACTATTTTACAACATTCTCAATCAAGATATTTGCCTGACACCAAGCACCGTTAGTGAGCTGATTTCTGTGATTGATGACCGGGCTTCAGATTTCCCGAGGTCTTTAAAATTTGGCAACTTTCTGCTGTGCTTCTTATCAAAGTGTTGGTATGAATGTAAGCATCAGAGGGTTTTACTTGAGAGAGCTGCTGAGAGAACCAACACTTTCCTGACTAAAGCTATATTGGCGAAACTGCGCCCTGCCAGTTGAAGTTATATTGCTAAAGCATTTAAAATCGAACAACTTGTGAGTCTACATTTCTACTTAGATTGATGATGATTTTTTCTCTTGGATGGTATGTTCAATTTTATAGAAGTGCTCCTATGCATGCAATGATTTGACATCTACTAACTTTAAAACATACAGCTTGTTAGTTTATAAACCATGCAAACTGAAGATTGGTTCATATGCAAAGAAACTAACTTATTATTGTGTATATGTTAATTGTTAGTGTTTATAAGATTCTTAATTAAACAATAGCAATGGTATCTTCATAATTTACATGACATAACACTGTCTGAAGAAAGCCACATGTAATATAGTACAAAGTACAAGTAGTGCAGGCTGTTTATTCTTCAAACAGACAAACACTGAAAGTAAATACATATTTTAACACTTCGCTGTTCCTTAGGTGTACTACATACAAACGCATCTACACACTGATGCAGTATTGCTGAACAAGATACTTCTTTTCTCCAGGCTTCTTATGCCATTCACTTCAATATTGCCTTTGTAGTCTGGAACCTTGATTCCTTATCAGTAAACTTGGTAGTAGAATAGAAATTAAGGTAGTCTTGGAAACGATATTGGCTAGGATATGTAAGCTTTGGAGCTGGGCAGATTATGGCATCGGCACCAGGGTTATAGAATGTTGCAATAGACAGGCGGCTCCCATTCTTATTTGGAAGGACCCGATGGCATATGCTCTTGTAGATTCCATTGGTCATCACTTCAATCTGATCTCCAAGATTTACAAAAATTCTATTGCCTTCTGTTGGAGGTATTGCGATCCACTTACCATCTTTCAGAAACTCCAAACCTGGGACCAGCTCATCTTGGTATAGAAGTATGATCCCCCCAGCATCAGTGTGTTCCCTGAGGCCCATCACAAGCTCTGGGTGACTGCACTTAGGATACTTTGCCACTTTGATGCCTACAGAAGGTTTAGAAAATGCCTTCTCGATATAATCCTTGTCTAGCCCAAGATTTTCACTCATAACTGCTGCAAGCTGTTCAGCCAATTTGATTACTTCTTCAGCGTATTCATATACTGTTGCACTGCACAGTTCATTGCATCATGTTAGTTTGATTTATAATTGTTAAATTTATAGTTCACAGATCACAGCAGATGACTACTAGACTTGGTAAAATATTTTTCTTCTATTTAAACTTCGCACTCACCGAAGCAGCTCAGGAATATCATGACTGTTTGATTTTGGCTGATGACGGTACATGAAACTGCACTCCCAGTCAACATTTGATGAAACTTTCTCATAACCTAGGATTCTTGCCTTCTCTGAACTGTAGAAGTTCTTCTCCATGTCTTGTTCATAATGTTTGTTCACCAGGCCCTTCATTTTATTCATGAGGTCATCATTGATGCCATGATTTTCAAGCTGCCATGCAGTTTAACATGCAATATGTTAGAAAATAGAATGAAATTCTCCAAATCTAGACAATGCTGCATATTTTGTTACTTACCCAAAAGAAACCCCATTGCGCACAGGCATTATGGAGGAGTGAAAGTGTCTCTGACCTCTTCTCACCCTGCAGCTGATCCATCTTTATCACTGGAATCTCCATTTCCCAAAACACTGTTGTGTTGCAGTCTAACCAGATGTGTTTTCTGCTCTTCTCAAGTTGGTAAGCTACATCTACAGCAGGCCAGGTATTTATAGCGGCCTAAATAGGAATGTTGGGAATATCCCTGTTGAGATTGCTAACATGATGTTATTTGAGAATGAAGGAAACCTTGCTTTCTTATGAAGTTTATGTAGAATCGTGACCAAATACATTGCACTATTCCCATGTGATTTAGCTAAGATTAACTATGTGGCATCCTTGGTAACCCATCAACATGGTTGACCTATGAGCACAACATGATTGTTATTTGTTTATTCTGTTTTACTTCCATATAAAAATGAGTGGCAATGCATATTATCTGTTGAGATAACTACTCGTATGTAAGGTTCACTCTCTTTGGATCGGTTTTGCTGCCCTCATTCTGGTAACGATCTCTGATACTGGGAGGAGTAAAATCTCAGGTTTGAGATCTCTTTCAAGTCAGACTAATCATGGCAGTTAGCTTGACTTTGTGATTCAGTGGATGCAGTCATGCAGACCTGTGTGCAGAGTCAATCAGAAAATAGTTAAATTGAATTTGAAACAATTCGTTGCATTTCGTTTGTCGATGCAAGCCTAGATTTTCTCAGGGATTTGCTGGATCATGTTTGTGTTTTTTAAGCAGCACCTGTTACCATTCCGCAGATGAATTTGCTATTAGATGCCTTCATCTTTTCGCAACTGTTTTTTAATCTTTTTACTTCTTGATTCACATAATTTGACATGCTTTTGGAATTTGGACGGGCCTAATATCTCTGAGGAGAGTGGCAAGACGTGTACATGGCGCAGAGAAATCTCGGCAGGCACCCGCGTCCCCCGGAGACGGAGGGGCAGTGCGCTTCGGGCCGTCAGGGTCGGGCACTCGGACGGTCACGCAAGCACAGCTAAGGCCCTGTTTGGTTGTTCGCATGAGTCTAGGCTGGTCCTTATCCATGGGCCTGGACGCTGGCTCACTTTAGACAGGGTGAGTACATGCAGGCTTTTTTGTTTGTTTCCTTGCACGCAGATAGATTGGTTCAAAAAAAATGTTGTTTGGTTACCCGCATGAGTATAAATCATGTAACATGAATGTATCAAAATAAATATAAAAAACTAATATTTATGATATTTTTAATAAAATTTAATTTACCTTCTACAATTTTAATTTATCTTAAAATCACTTAATATTCACTAATTATGTGCTAATGACGTCATTAGTTATGCTAATCCTGCATGGCGCGAGCCTGGCTCGCTGGATGCGACCAATTCTGACGTATCTCTGGACGTAACATTTTTCATGCTTTGAGTATCGTGCGAGCCTGGCCTAATGAGCAACCAAATACGAACACCTGTATCCCAGCGGCCTGACCCAACCCTCATACGGGCAACCAAACATGCCCTAAGAAAAGGGGCAACCAAACACGTCCTAAGAAAGGCCCAGCCGGATGCAGAGAGGACGAATCGGGGGCTTTTGCTGTAGGCCCAGTGTAAGTTAGCCCACGGTCTGCATTCTTCCTTTTTCTTTTGTTTAATATAATAATAATAAAGACAGAAAGACACTTATGAAACGGAATTTCTATCTTGTAAAAAGGGTGCCTAATACTTCCTCCATCATGAAATGAAATAGTACATGACATATTAGGTGGTAAGACAAATAACATATAGAACCATTCTTGGTTACCATATTTTTAATTGGTGATAGACATTAATGGTAGGTATACATGTGAATATTGCTTTTTAGGGTGTTTGTTCACCTAGAATTACTCATAATTTGATTCAAATTTTGAACTATAGATCCCTTAAAATTTAGGATGAACTGAGTATAAAATATTTATCTATTTTGTTCTTAATCGTACTCCCTCCATCTCAAAAGAATGCAATTTTCGATTTTCGAGAAATCCAGACCTTTTGAATTTTGACTATAAGTACTAACATTTCATAATATAAAATAAGTGTCATTAGATTATATATAGGATATATTTTATAAATAAATTTATTTAGACACAAATGCTAATACTATTAGCTATAAATTTGGTTAAACTTGAGCTAGATTGACCGGCGTGGTTCTCATAATTGCATTCTTTTTTAAACAAGTGTACTTTTTAAAAATATTGGAAGTACCAGGATTACATTGAGTAGTTACACATTCTTATTAAGGGCTTATTTGGATGTCCATGTATCCCCTTCGTGCGGAAGATAGTTTAGATTCGGAACTAAACTACTCCAACACACATGGATTAAGGGGATGCATGCATCCAAACAAGGCCTAATATCGTTGTATAAACACATGAACAAGCTCAATTTCATTTTATATTTAATGATAGTATATGCTCTAGCTCTACCGGCAGATGGCATGTCTTCCCGTATACAAGTTGGTATGGTGACATACCAACTGGGGTCTTGTATGCGGTCCTGTATGCCCAAAGTGCATCTGGTAGTTTGCTCTTCCAAGCTGTTCCCATCTCATTGACTGTCTTTTGCAAGATGTTCTTGATTTGCTTATTGGACGTCTCCGCTTGGCCACTTGTCTGGGGATGGTACGGAGTTGCAACATTATGTTGTATTCCCATATCAGCCAGGAAACGTCGGAAGCTTCTATCTATGAAGTGAGACTCTCCATCACTTATGACTAGTCTTGGGGTACCGAATCTTGGGAATATGATTTCTTTAAACATCCTCTTAGAATGTGAGGCATCTGCAGTTGTGCAAGGCATGGCTTCCACCCATTTGAACACATAATCCACTGCCACCAGGATGTACTCACAACCTTGAGACTTGGGGAACGGACCCATATAGTCAATTCCCCATGCATCGAATAACTCCACTTGAAGGTTGTTTGTAAGTGGCATTGCATCTCGGGTGTTGATATTTCCATGTTTCTGGCATCTTGCACACCTCTTCACATATTATTGTGCATCTTTGTACATGGTAGGCCAAAAGAATCCACTTTGCCATATCTTTGCGTGGGTTCTGAATACCCCATAATGGCCTCCATACTCTGCTCCATGGCATTTCTCAATGATCTTGATTTCTTCATTCATTGGCACACACCTCCTTAACATTCCATCATTGCAAGCTTTGTAAAGGTATGGCTCATCCCATAGGTGCACCTTACCCTCTTGGATGAGCTTCTTCTTGTCTGCTCCCGGTGGCACATATCCTGTGACCATGAAGTTGACAATGTTTGCATACCAGGGGTGGGAGTCCGTGACCTTGAGAAGCGTGTCGTCTCGCAGGAAGTCGTCGATGGGTAGATCCTGTTTGTCTTTGAATTGCATTCTAGACAAATGATCGGCTACAGAGTTTTCTACTCCCTTTTTATCTTTAATTTCAAGATCAAATTATTAGAGCAGTAATATCCATCTTATTAATCTTGGTTTAGCATCTTTCTTAGTGAGCAAGTACTTTAAAGCAGCATGGTCAGTGTAAATGATGACTTTAGCTCCAACTAAGTAAGATCTAAACTTATCTATAGCAAAAACCACAGCCAACAGTTCTTTTTCAGTTGTTTCATAATTTAATTGTGGTCCAGTTAAGGTTTTGCTAGCATATGAGATTGCATGATGTTTCTTATCTTTGGTCTGTCCTAAGACAGCACCTACAGCATAGTCACTAGCATCACATATTATCTCAAAAGGGAGCGTCCAATCAGAGGGTTGTATGATTGGCGCAGAGACAAGTGCTTTCTTAAAATAATAAAAGGAATCTAAGCACTTATCATCAAAGTTAAAGGGTGCATCTTTAGCAAGCAGGTTTGTTAAAGGTCTAACAATTTGAGAGAAATCTTTTATAAACCTTCTATAGAATCCTGCATGCCCAAGAAAACTGCGAACACCCTTAATATTCATGGGCGGTGGGAGCTGCTCTATGACTTCTATCTTAGCTCTATCCACCTCTATCCCACGCTCGGACACTTTATGTCCTAGCACTATTCCTTCTCGAACCATGAAATGACATTTTTTCCAGTTCAAGACTAAGTGCTTTTCCTCGCATTTTTGTAAGACACGGTCCAAATTCTCTAGGCAGTGATCGAAGGTTTTGCCATAGACTGAGAAGTCATCCATGAACACCTCCATGATTTCTTCTATCATATCGGAGAAGATGGACATCATGCACCTTTGAAAAGAGGTAGGAGCATTGCATAGGCCAAAAGACATGCGCCTGTATGCATATGTTGCATAGGGGCATGTGAAGGTTGTCTTACTTTGATCATCGGGATGGATGGGGATTTGGTGATAACCCGAATACCCATCAAGGAAACTGAAGAAAGAATGTTTTGCAAGCTGTTCCAACATCTCATCGATGAATGGCAACGGGAAGTGATCTTTCTTCGTGGCCTTGTTAAGTTTTTGGTAATCTATACACATTCTCCAACCCGTGACAGTTCGTTGAGGTATTAATTTATTTTTCTTATTTTTAACGACCGTCATCCCTCCTTTCTTAGGCACTACCTGGACGGGGCTAACCCACTCGCTGTTAGGAACAGGGTAGATTATGCCTGCGTGCAAGAATTTCAAGACCTCTTTCTTTACTACCTCTCTCATCGCATTGTTTAGCCTTCGCTGAGGCTCCCTAGAAGGTGCAGCATCTTGCTCAATAGGGATGCGATGGGTGCAACGAGTGGGACTAATTCCCTTAAGATCTTGGAGAGAGTAGCCTAAGACAGAACAATGTTTCTCTGAAATGATGATGAGTTTGGAGGCTTCCTCCTTAAAAAGTTGGTCACTAATGATTACTGGAGTCTCTCTATCACCATTGAGGAAGGCGTACTTAAGTCCAGAAGAAAGGAGCTTAAGTTCTATAGAAGGATTAGATCGGGGTTTAGATTTATCCAAGTCTAGGGGTCCTTCTAATTCTCCCTCTTCTTGGATGAAATCCTTAGCATCTTCTTCTAGATCAGGATGAGAAGGTTCTAGAAGTGATGCAGCTATTACTTCCTCTATCAGGTCAGACTCGGGGTGCATTTCTGCCTTTAAGTTGGCAGAATTTGCTAGTGGAATCGAAAGGCAAAAGTTCTTCCTGAGATGACCTTCAAGGTTCCCTCCATGGAATCCATCAAGGAATCTCATGAGAGGGTGCCCAATCAACAAGTCAATCTCCTCTATATCGAATATAAAGAAGTTTAAGAGGATATTGATCTTGTTAATTGAGATAGGAATGGTATGTGCAATCCCGCAACTCTTGACCAATTTCGCAGAGGGTAATTTAAGAAATTTGTTGGTCGGGGCTAGAGGTTCTTCTCCTAAGAGTGCATTTGCTAATGATTTAGACATAATGCTCACTCCTATAGCGGGGTCATAAAGAGAGTCTATGGTAGTCCTATTTATGACGCAAGGAATGGTTGTGAAGCAAGATAGGGTTCTAATAACCTCAGGTGAGGCTTCGGCCTCCTTTAGCCATTCGTCACTCATATGGACGTGAGCTCTTGAACAGTTTCCTTGAGATAGCTTGTCTCAAGGCGATGTGGGATGTGATTGTTTGGAGCTATACGTGTTGTAGACTTATTTTGTACATGTTGATTCGAGGCATTTCCAAAATTGAAGAAGAGATCGGCCTAAATATCAAGAGGAAATTCCAAAGGTTTAACTTCCTCTTGAGGATTTGGGTTGCGGTTCAGGTTCGATAGATTGTGATGTGAGTGGTGAGGTTTTGGCTATCGTGGGTTCATCCTTTGGGGTTTGATCTTCCTCGGGGGCTTCATCATAGACATTAGTGTAGGGGGTGTTCTCGAGAATTTTCGCAAGAACTTCCTTACCTTCACTAATGGGAAGATGCAAGAATGCTCCCTTAGATGGTAAATCAAGAAACTGTGCGGAGTTTTGGCTAAGACCGAGGTAGAAGTGTTGCAAGAGTATTGGCTCGGTTATAGCTAAATCGGGGCCAGAACACACTAAGTCTGTGAGACGGGCCCATGCCGCACCTAGAGGCTCCTTATCATTTTGTCTAAAGGTTAGGATCTCTACATGAAGATGAGCAACTCGGGGGAATAGAGAAGAAGGTGATACAAAACTTAGACTGCAGCTTCTCCCATTCTCCATTTACACTACCTACGTGGCGAGTATACCATCGTTTGGCTATTCCCGTCAAAGAGAACGGGAATAGCTTCCACTTAAGGGTATCTCGCCTCATCCCTTGGATGTGTATGCAAGAGCACAATTGTTCAAAATCTCATAGGTGTGTACAGGGGTTGTCATCTTCATCCCAGAAAAAGGCTTCTCCTGAACCATCGTTATGAGACTCAGGCGTAGCTCATAACGAATGGCCAAAATGGCATGTGATGAACTAGGCGGATCCATCCTAGCGCCCGATGGAGCAGCATATTCGAAGATAGGTGTTTGATCCATGTGTGTATGAAAAGATAGTTTTGGTCAAACAAGGATAACTAAGACGACTTGACCCTAGTTAAAGCAGCTACCGCTCCCGGCAGCGGCACCAGAAAGCTTGTTGACACCAGAAGCAGCAAACGGATATACCGCAAGCATACGGTAGTCAATGTAGCCTTCACCGGGAGTATTCCAGGTATCATATTTTTCACGGGGAACGTGAAGTGAACTAACTAGGTCCAAGGCCGTCAGATGGTGATCAAAGGGTTTAGGATGTAGGTATAGAGAGGTCCCTATGTAGCAAGAGATATCTGGTCTTGGTGTTCTAAGTATAAAGAGGTTTACCACCTCCTCCCTTTACAAGAGGCGATAGACGAAACAGTAGGAGATATAACTCCTACCCGAGGCGGCTATGCTATTGTATTGATGCCCTGCCGTTTTAATAACTTGTCTTACACACGTGGTGGGGTACTAAGACCAGACAAGGCTGTCACCACTTGCTGGCACCCACAAATAATCCGTGCGACAAGCGGCCTACACCGGTAAGAGATTGTATAGACACCACGTCTACACTACACTTACTACTCTAATCTTAGCTAGAGACTAGAGCACTTCGCTAAGTAAAGCAATGTACGAGTAAAGCAAGTATATACTTATAATACCAGAACAAGAATATCAAATACTAAAAGGATTCAGATGTAAAACTTATTCGAAGCTTGCATCCGCTGAGGTACACCTTGGAGAAGACTCCTGACAGGCCCGGGGCTTTCTCCTGAAGACTTCCCTCACTCTCTTCCCTCTTATTCTAACACTAAAGCTACTAGAATAGTCTTTCTTCCTATGATACACTTGATGTTTAGAGTGAAGGACTAGGGGGTATTTATAGGGGGATGAAGAGGAGTGCCATGTCATCAATCCATGTGCCTTTCCATCTCAACCCTTGGATCCACCGACCTTGAACCGACTTGATTTGGACGTTCTAGATTCACCACGTTGCCTATGTGCCTAGAGTCGGTGGATGGAATTTGGGCACCAAGGGGGGTCGGCCGACTAAAAGGTTCTAGTATGGCTAGAGGGGGGTGAATAACCTAATAAAATTCCTACAAAGAATTTAGGCCAAGAGGTTAGTAACAAATATGGCTAAATGTGCAATGCTAGTGCAACTACTAACATAGGCAAGCCACCTACACAATTCTAGTTAATTCTTAGTTCTAAGCCACATAAGCAAGCTAGCAAAAGCTAAAAGACTACACAACTACACAAGACAAGAAAACAAGCTACTTTGCACAAGAATAAGAAAGGAATGATCGTCGATTAAACTTTTGCCTTGTGAGGAAGCCAATCACCGGGACAACAATAAGTTACTCACTCGAAGGTGAGGAAATCAATAGAGACACCAAGATTTATCTCCGAGGTTCACGTGCTTGCCGGCACGCTACGTCCTCGTTGTGTCGACTTCAACCGGTGGTTCGGTAGCTAATCGGTATCACACACCGAGCCTACACTAGGCGCCACAAGAAGCTACCACGGAGGAAGTAACTCAAAGACACGAGCAATCCACTAGAGTTACCTTTGAGCACTCCGCTCGGGGAAGGCACAAGAACCCCTCACAATTGCCGGGTGTGGGCAAGCACAATCACCAAGCTCCTCCACACCTTCTTCTGCTCCAAGCCGTCTAGGGACACGGCAATGTCCCAAGAGAATAAGAACTGAACCAATGCTTGCTCTCAAGTGCTCTAGAATGCAAATCACAAGCAACGATGCACTTGAGGTTCACTCAATCTCACTAAGGATGATCAAGATGATGAAATAGTGAGAGAGTGGGAGGCTAAAATACAACAAAGTGTATGACAATGATCCAAGTGTGCAAGAGTGTCACCAAGTGACCAGGAAGGGAGTATAAATACCCCCAAGTGCAAATCTAGCCGTTACCCACTCCAAAACAGCCGTTAACACTCTTTTTCTACCGTCGGACGCAACCGTCGGACTAAACGCCAGCGTCCGACGCTCGGATGCGCGCCACGTGTCAACAGGTTTAAACACCGTTCGTCTGATCTCAACGGTAACTGATTTGCGCTCTTTTTCAAACCGTCAGACTGAGGCCGTCGGACCAAAGTTAAGCGTGCGACGCCCTGTCCACAGTGCAAGCCAGGAACCGTCGGACTATCCGCAGAGGGGTCGTCGGACTAACGAACTCGAGAGTCCGACGTTTCCAGAGAGGTTCCAAAACTTGAAAACATCGTCGGACTTTTCTCAAGCGTCCGACGTTCCTCAGCGTGCCACGCGTCACTTTCCCGCTGCATGGTACCGTCGGACTGAAGACGACAATGGTCCGACGCTCGGTAGACGAGCGTCCGACGCTCACAACTGAACAGGCGTCAGACCAAACCAATGGTCCGACGCTACGTCTACAACCAGTCCGACGCTCTGGAAACAGTCCCTTTTAAGATAGTTTTTCACCCCTTGCTTCTATGTGCTAACACTCAAGGTCTTCAACACTTGTGAACAGTGTGTTAGTATTTTGCAAACATTTTTCAAGGGTTTTCAAAGAGATTCTCTAGGTTGGTTAGATCAATGCACATGAGATGCAACCTAGAGCACTTAAAAGTAATCCAATAGCTTAGTTCTCCCCTTGATAGTCGGCTATCTATCCTAAATGTGATCACTCCCACTTGGAGTCTTGATCACTAAAAGAATAGCCCTATTTGAATATACCTTAGCCTTTAGTTTTCCTTCTTTAAGTCCTTTTCTTTCTCCTTGATCATTTCATCTTGATCTTCAGTTTAGCTCATGTCATCTTCCTCCTTATCACTAATCTATTCTTGGCTACACATACTTAGCACTTAGATTAGTAACTAGGTTTCATCAATTACCAAAACCAAACTAGGATCTTTCACCGACCCCCTATGGCAGGTGGGTCCTACCAGCTTGCTCCCCACATGTCATAGAGTGTTGCCCATGTGTTGGTTATTCCATTGTCACGTCGGTTTCTTCGTTGTGGGCCCATGAATCCATGTGCTTTGCTCTTCCACCGTTGATTGAAGGTATACTTGTGATCCAAAGGTGGAAATGGACTGTAGGAGAGGTGTACTGGATCGTGCCACGTCAACAGAGCCAGCAGGGCTCCATGCATGGGTGGGCCGACCCATGACCTGATCCTACTTCAGCTCAGCTCTCTCCCACATCACTCTATTGCTTGATTCTTGAAGATGGAGTGTTGGGGCCAATTCATGGGTCGGCCGACCCATGAATAGTGTGCACCAAGTGCCCACTTGATCCTGGAGCCAAGACATCGATGATTGTGACATCACCTTGCCACTTTGTCATAGTTTGATTTGCAGTATATCTTCATCTTGGCTTCTGAACTCTGGAATTACCTGTTTTGAGTACTGCAAGCAAATAATGACATGTACATGTGGAACCAAGTTATTTGTACCTAAGTCACTATGTGTTTGCTTGTTTCTTCCTCGAAAAGAGTGTTTTGTTGACGGTTATGACAGTAGAAAACAGGTGATAAATACCGTCAACAGTGTGGTGAAACAAATGGAGTTGATCAAAGGGAAAGAAAAGGCTTGAAGGCAAAGGTGTAACCCCAAGTAGGCTTTTCTTTTGGTGATCAAGACAACCTAGTGGGTGTGATCACATTTAGAATAGATAGCCGACTATCAAGGGGAGAACTAAGTAATTGGATTACCTTCAAGTGCTCTAGGTTGCATGTCATTGAATTGATCTAACCAACCTAGCTAATTGTCATAGAAACCCTTGAAAAATATTTTGAAAATGCTAACACACTGTGCACATGTGTTAAAGACCTTGAGTGTTAGTACATAGAAGTAAGGGGTGAGATATAGACTTGAAAACCCTGAGTTTTGAGCGTCGGACGCTTGAGAGCTGGAGCGTCGGACCATTGTCTGCTAGGGTCCGACGGTCTCCAAGTGTGCTAGTCTCTGTTTAAATGTGTCGGACAGCGCGCGTTGGTCCGACGGTGAGCGTTGGACGCCGTCTGAGCATTTCAGAACCTCTCGATGTAAAATCGACTAGCGTCGGACGGTGAAATCGTTTAGTCGGACGCTCTGGCGAGTGAGCGTCCGACGGTGTCTGAATCTGTTGTCGACTGTGAGAGTCGGACAGTCCGATGTTGGTTGTGTGTAGTGCGTCGGACCATTGCCCCTCGGCTGTTTTGTGAGAGGTAATGGCTAGGAGTGCACTTAGGGGTATTTATACTCCTTCCCTGGTCACTTGGTGACTCTCTTGCACGTTTGATTCATTGCCATACACTTGTGAGCACTCTCTAGCCTCCCACTTACTCACTTGTTCATCTCTTGATCATCTTTGTGAGTTGAGTGATTTTCAAGTGCATCATTACTTAGTGATTTGCATTCTAGAGCACTTGAGAGGAAGCCATTGCTGAGTTCTTATTCTCTTGGGGCATTGCCGTGTCCCTAGCGGCTTGGAGGCGATTCCGGTGTTGAAGTTGATTGGTGATTGTTCAATCCCACACCGAAGGTTGATTGTGAGGGGTTCTTGCGATTATTCCCCGGTAGAGTGCCAAAACCGACTCTAGTGGATTGCTCGTGGTTGATAGCCACTTCTCTTGTGTTGGTGAGCAGCTCCCAGTGAGGGATTGGCATGTGAAGCCTAACTCGCAATCCACCAAGGAAGACCGGTGCCACAACAAGGAGTAGCGTGACGACGATCACGTGAACCTCGGTAAAAAATCGAGTGTTCTCTCTTCTCCACCTTCGAGTGGATGTTTGGCTTTCCGGGATTCTATTGGTGATTGGTCATCTTGATCTTATTGTCTATCTCTTGGTGATTGGCTCTACACGGCTGAAAGCCCATGTTTGGTTTTGGGTAATTGATGAAACCTAGTTTGCTAATGTTTTGCTCTAAGTGCTTCATGAGAATCATTAGTAAACAAGATGGAGCAAAGGATCTAGTCGGTGGAGACCACAAGTGTAGGGCATTGACGGCGTCCATGCAAATGGTGTAAGCCCATCAACAAGAGGAGAAAGCCCTAATGACAGCATCCATGTAAATGGTATAAGTCCATCATCAAAAGTTGTCCACAAGCTTCATCAAGAGATGAGAAGGAAGATGTTAAAAAGTTAGGAGCTCAAGGCAAAGGTATATCAAATAGGAGCTCTTTGCTTTTAGTGATCAAGACTCCATAGAGAGAGTGATCACATTTAAGATAGATAGCTATACTATTAAGAGGGGTGAAATTGTTGATGAAATACGGTTATCAAGTGCCACTAAATGTTCATGATCATTGCATATGCATATAGATGCTAGTAACACTAACAAACCCTTGGAAAACACTTTGAAAAAGCTAACACACGTGCACAAAGGTGTAGAACACTTGGCGTTAGCGCTTGGGAACCAAGGGTGGAAGGTTTGGAGAGAAATCCTGTGAAAACAAGCGTCGGACGCTTCGTTTCGGAGCGTCGGACCATTGTCTTCAGGGTCCGACGGTGCAGAGCCGCAGCAGGTCGGCACATGGAGAGCAGAGGAGCATCGGACGCTCGGCGTTAGTCCGACGGTGAGCGTCGGAATCCGTCCGACGCGTTTTCAGCGTTTTGGAACCTCTCTGGAAACGTCGGACGCTGGCGAGTTTTAGTACAACGGCCTGTTGGTTCAGAGTCCGACAGTGGTTTTCGGTGGAGCGTCGGACCGGAGGTTTGGTCCGACGGCTTACCGTCCGACGGTCGTTTTGGCGCGAGAAAATAGCCGTTGTGATCCAACGTTCAATTTCAAACGGCTACTGACACGTGGCGTTCATCCGGGGCGTCGGACCGTGTGGTATAGTCCGACGGTGGAGTCTGTGGGAGTCCGACGCTACGCAGTGAAGTCCAAACGGCTATGTTTTTGAGTGGAGCTTATAAATAGCGATTTGGTCGGTTTTGGGAGGGGCCCTGGACATTCCTGAACATTCTAATACACTTGTGAGCCTTACCACTCCACTCTCACTCATCCTACTTGATTGTGATCATCATTTGGTGAGTTTGGAGAGCATCAAGTGCATTGCATTGATTGAGATCATCTAGAGGCACTTGGTAGTTGTCTTTCGCAGTGGTTTCTCTTATTACTCTTGGAGTTTGCCGACTCCTAGACGGCTTGGAGCTGCGAGGATCGTTGAGGGGAGTTGGTGATTGTCTCCGCCTCCGATCGGTGAAGTTGTGAGGGGTTCTTGAGCCTATCCCCGCGGGAGATCGCGAAAGGCTACTCTAGTGGATTGCTCGTAGCTTGTGGATCCCCATCTTGTGTTGGTTGTGCGGCACCCTTGATAAGGGTTTGGCGTGTGGTGCCAATTAGCGCGTGAACCTCCAAGTGGGTGTGTCGCTACAACGAGGACGTAGCTTGCCGGCAAGCAAGTGAATCTCGGTAAAAATCATTGTGTCAATCTCTTGCCGAGGATTTCTTGATTATTGTGATTGTTCTTATTGGTACTCTTCTCATCACTACACCGGCGGTATAAGATTCACTCTCTCTACTCTTTACATTCTCGCACTTACTCTTGTGTAGCTTGTTAGTTTAGTTGCTCACCTAGGAGTAGAGTAGAAGTAGCAACTTAGCTTCTTGTGTGTTCTTAGAGACTATAGTGTAGAACGGTTAGGTGGCTTGCTTTTTAGTAGGCCAGCGCGAAATTCGCTTCGCCGCTTAATTGTCTAACCACTTTGTCTTAAGTGTTGTTTGTAGAATTTTTATAGGCTATTCACCTCCCCTCTAGCCATTTAGGACCTTTCAACGGCAAGTTGTTTTCATTTCATCAAGCCCCTCGGTATAGCTCTCTCGATCACTCACTCACTTGCGCTTATTACTTGTTTAGGTGCTCTCTCCTTAGGTTTTGAAGAAGTGGGTTTCTTGCGATTGAGTGCATATTCTTGTGAGTAGTATATTGTGCTAGGTGGCTTACATAGAGTAGTTTAGAGGTAATGCTTAGCAATAGCCTTGTTAATTACTAACTTGTGGTTAAGTGCTTTGTAGAAATTTTTATAGACTATTCATCCTCCCCCAGCCTATCTGATCCTTTCACCAGGGCGGTGCATTGCTCATGGTGATGGGCTCACGACTAATAATTGCTGCTCGGTGGTGGGTCTGATGGATAGTGTGATCAAAAGCCAATAAGCAAAATAAACTATAAAAAAAGAAATTGATTAATGTTCACGTAACCCCCTTTACACATATGTTTTTGACCTATGATGGTAGCTTCACTATAGGTGAATTTCGATCATCATATGGATCCGCCACTATATCATATGGAGCAATGTGGGGGGCTTTCTTGTTGTATGTTGCTACAAAAGAAGTGATTCACGTAAGATTGGAGAAACATGACCGTTCTTTCAGGTATTGGGTTTGTGGTGGCGATCGCCTTGAATCTAAAAGCGCCAATTTTTATGGAAATCTATCGGAAATTTTCCACTTCTAAGTATTTCATTTTGGTTTTTGCTAGTATATATGAATTCTCAACACAAGGCAGGCCAGGAGTCTGCTGCTGTTGTTCTTTTAAGAAGTGTCACTTGAACTTGCGTGGTTTCATTACCATATCATATTCGACTAAACGTTTTTATTAATAGGGTGCATAATCTGTTTTTATATCGTACGTCTTTTTAATCATGTAAAGTGTATGGTGAAGCACTAAGGCGCCAATACTAGGATCGGAGTAGATGTAATGACAATCACGTACCACGCCCTGAGTCAGTGCCTTTCTCCTTTCATTCATGCGCTCCACAACGCACCATCACCGTCCACCGTCCTTGTAAATGGTCAAACCGCCATTTGTTTTAAGCAGCCCGCGCCGCAGATCGGATCCCTCCATCAGTTTTCCGTCAGCTCATGCACCGCACCGCCAAGACAAGTCCATACACGGCGACCGATGCAGCCCCGCGAGGGTGAAGCGGCCACAGCGGCGGCGGCCGCTGCTACGGCGTCGTCGGAGCCCGACGCCATGAGCGAAGCAGCTGTGGCGGAGGCGCCACAGGAAGGAGCAGAAGAAGCCCCCGCGCCGGCGGCGGACCGCGGTGGCATCAAGAGCCCGATCAGCCCGGCCCCAGCCTCGCCGTCGACGGTGAAGGAGCGGCAGATCCCCGTGGACCCCGCGTCGCTGCGGCGCCTGGGCATGGTGGCGGACGAGGACTCGCCGCTCTCCGCGCCCTCCGTGCTCACGGAGGTGGTGGTGCAGTCGTCCCCGATCCTGCCGCCTCTCCGCCGCCCCACGTTCGTCGGCGCCAGCCTGCCGTGCTCGGCGGCCTCCTCCCCCGTGCACGGCGCCGGCGCCAAGTGGGAGGAGCAGCGTGCCACTGCCACCCACAGCCCGACGACCTCCGCGCTGCGCTCCCTCGCCCGCCAGCACTCCGCGGCGCTCGCCCGGCTCGTCGTCGCCGCGCCGCCGTCCACTCTGTCAAGGTCCGCGTCCCGCGCCGAGGGCAGGACCATGGCGCCGCCGCACGACGAGGAGGACGACGACGAGGAGCCGGTCCAGCCCAAGACGACGACGCTCGCCGCGGACGGCGGCGGCGGCTTCACGTGCGGCGCGCTGTGCAGGCTCTTCTTCCCGGGCTTCTCCAAGAGGAAGCCCGCCTTCGCCGGCACAGCCGCCGGCACGAACATGCAGAGGCAGCAGTCGGGCTTAAGGCCTCGCCGCAGCAGCAGCGCGTCGCGGGTGGCATCGCTGGAGAGGTTCGAGTGCGGGTCGTGGAGCCCTCCGCCGCCGCCGCCGGCAGTGGACTGCCACGGGACGGAGGTGGCCAAGACCAGCAGCTGCGCGGGCTACGACGACGACGCGGAGGTGCCGGTCAAGATGGCGTTCGTGTTCGACGGCGAGCCGCCGGCCGCGGCGACGACGAGGGGAATACTGAAGAACTCGGCATCGTCGCGGCTCGACTCGGCCAGGCCGTCGACGTCGTCGCAGAGGCACGTGAGGTTCTCGACGGCGGCGGTGGCGGCGGATGATGTGGCGTCGTCGTCGTGCCCGTCGTCGCCGTGCATCACGCCGCGCCTGGCGAGGGCCAGGGCGGAGTTCCACGCGTTCTTGGAGGCGCAGAGCGCGTAACTGTAGTTGCCGTGCACTCTATGATATATGCGCACTGATACTGGCTGCGAGCCTGCTGCCATAGACGACCGGGAACATTTCGCCTCGTTCATCTATGATGATCATTGTTTTCCCTGTTTGGAGTTGGGCTTAATCGAATATTTCTTAGCGCTGAGACTTAAACGTGAGGAATTCATACATGTAAGGCTTGTTTGGATACCCATATATTTACCTCAATTTGCATATGCTGGTGTGGATTGGGTGAAAACTAAATTTATTTCCACTTCAATCCAAGATTGATTTAAATACATGATCATCCGAACAAATAAGATTGTCGTGTACAAAGAATGAACGTTAATGGCCAACCAATTGAAACTGAGAACATTAAGATATACAAATTAAAACTGAGAACATTACCATCCCAGAGCGCCATTGCTAGTCGGCCTTCACCACCGTCTCCGTGGCTACCCCTCACTCTGACGCTCCCACGCCCCGGTGGCTACCTCCTCCACAGCGTCCCTCGGCATAGCACCACCCCGATAGCTACCTCCTCCCCACCTCCTGGCGACAGCGCCCCTATCTTTGAGGATATATACCCCAGGCCCAACCGGGGTTATTCGTTTGTCGGGAAAGAAACACTGGTTTTGGATGATGTTGATTTGTTGTGAGAGAAAAACACCATTTCATTGATGAAAAAGAAGTCAAAATCAGAACAAGCAAACAACCCACCCCCTTCCAATTAGTTCAATGTGTGATTGTGTTGATAAATGCTATAAATCGGAGAAAATAGTTAATATGAACACTAGTATTAGCTATTAGGACTATTGTGCTAATTTTTTATATATGTCATAACGTTGTACAAGTTCCAATTTTTTTATTATGAAAATGGTAATGCAGATGGTGTTTACCGATGATGAAGACAATTTAAATCATTGAGCAATGGTGGGATGCAGAGGAATCAGATGATGATTTGGTAGTGGTCATGCTCATTTTTTGCGGATGTTGAAGAAAGGGATAGTAATTAAGAAGGTTTGATGCAGTTCAATAAATGCCTAACCGTCAAGTGGTGCCACGAGACATACAAGGTGAACTTTCATATTGTGATGACTTTTTTTTAGAAAAGAAGGTTTCCTCTGTTTTTATATTGCAAAAAGCAAATACAAATTTGGTTTAGTTCCCATCACTCTTGATGGACCTGTGATGGATTATGCCATTCGGTCACGTGCCAGCGGTGCTGCTTCTCGAAAGTTTTTTTTTTCTTTCCCTGAAAGTGTTTTCACGGTTCTAAAGCCGAGAGTTTGCAATTGCACAAGTATTTTCCTGAAATAGGACGTGGCCCGCTTTGCGTTCACAGGAATGGTAGCCCCACCAAAGCCGCCCCGACCAATCTATAACGCCGCAAAGCGAAGCCCGTCTCATGTCCACTTCCTTCTCCCTCCAGCTAGCTCCAGCAGCACGGCGGCGCACTCGCACAGCCGCGACGGCCATGGTGGCAGCGTCCATGGCGGAGCGGGCCTACGAGGTGGCGACGCGGTCGGCGCTGGTGGCATTGGAGCGCAACCTCATCCCGGACGCGGTGACCCGGAGGCTGACGCGGCTCCTGCTCGCGCAGCGCCTCCGCCAGGGCTACCTCCCCTCCGCGCCGCTCCAGCTGCACCACCTCCTCCACTTCGTCCGCTGTAAGTTCCCAGTACTACAGCCTCCTCCAGTTTGTTTCTCCGTTGTCGTCTCAGTGGAAGGTTTCATGCCCACTCTTTCCAAGGCGTGGCAACGAAACAGAGTCTCGGTGCATGTATTTTCTATTTCACCGTTTCATAGGCTACTTGCAACATTTAATTCCTGTAAGATGCTGTGATCAATTGTGTCATGTAAATTATATGCAGCTATTTTTTAAAAAAAAAAACTAACACATTAGAATATTACACTTTAACATAATACACAAATATTAATTACACTCTCACCCATATTATATTATATGGGTCCATCTTTTCTCCTCGTATTCATCGACATGCAGTCTATATAGGCCAAATAAAGAAATGCAAAAAGAAAAAAAAAAAACGGAGAAATGGAGAAAAATGAAGAGGAGCTGGTGCCCACTAAACAAAGGGAATAAATGAGCTGTCAGAATAAGCATGTATGATCCACTTTCTGCTTTTCAGTTAAATGAGGGTCATAAGAATAAGCGTGACAGTATAAGATGCATAAAAAATAGTCAGCTTAAAAGTAGTCAACCAATTGTTAGCCTTTGCCTGTTTGGACCTTCAGCTAAAAATGATCTCCTAGACAAGAAATACCCTTCCTCCTACCTTTTTCCTCCCTCACTTGGCTAGGGAGAGAATAGAGGATAGTGATACACTTTTTTTTATCTGCAGCACTTTTAGCCCTTGTTAGCTGTGTTTGAAGGACTAGTAAACTAACAACGGGTTGGGATTTTGGCTAAATTTTAGCCCACACATTATCCCTCTTGTTTGGATTCTCAAGGACTAAAGTTATAGCAACTAGTTGTTAGCTCATAAGATTCATACAGGTCCTTATAAGTTGTACCAAACTGACCCATAGTATCATAACCCCTGCATTACAATTCTCTGAGGCTTCAATGATGATTAACAGATCACTAAAGACTAACCTAGCCGCCACCACCAAAGCGATATCCGATCGTTTACTGGTTTAGTGATGATGTTGATATCTTAGAAATCGAATTTCTCATTACTGTGCTGCGTGCTTTCGTTATGCAGCTCTTGAAGAGATGCCCATTGCCATTGAAACAGACAAAGCTAAAGCCCAACATTATGAGTTGCCAACTACATTTTTCAAGTTAGTGCTTGGAAGGAATCTCAAATACAGGTTTGTGCACACTCCTTAGTGTTAGCAAAAGACATATTCTCTTTGGCTGATGGAGCGATGGTATAGTAGCAACAGATCTGTTTATATGAGTGGCTGATAGTGCAGTGTGTATACTCCCACTCAATTTTAACAAAATACATATTCTCTTTGGTTAATCCACACAAATACATTGAATCTTCCAGTTCCTGCTATTTCCCTGACGATTCAAGTACCTTAGAAGACGCTGAGGTTGCAATGATGGATCTGTATTGCGAGAGGTCGAAACTACAAGATGGCCAAAGCATCCTAGATGTTGGATGTGGATGGGGATCCCTTTCACTGTACATTGCAAAGAAATATAGGAACTGCAGTGTAACAGGGATATGCAACTCTACTACACAAAAGGCTTTTATAGAAGAGCAATGCAGGTAAGTGTAATGGTTTCAGTGCTTCGGCGGTATGTCGAGGCGATTATTGTTATATGTAGTGCCAACTTATGTTCCATGTAACCCTTCTAAGTGACCATTGCAGCCTATTCCTGTCACTGCAATTTGTTTCATGTTCAGTGCGTCTTTTGTTTTTTTTTTTTTTTTTTTCTGAGGAAACATCGTGTTGTTATGTTGCCGTTAATTCTGCTGCTGTTGGAAACTTACAATAATGAAGTTCAAATACATGAGCTATTATATAAGTGTCCAAGACCTATTTCTATTATTTCAACCATACTATTGACAGAAATTAACTTTTACATGCATGTAGATTTGCTAGATATGCAGACAGATCTTCTACCACCATTTTGTCTCACTTTGATTTCCCTTCCAGTAATGCGTTGTTATCCCACATTGCCACTTCAATTCTGTTTCAGGGAAAATGAGCTATCAAATATTGAGATAATTGTAGCAGACATCAGCAAGTTTGAGATGGAGCGCTCTTTTGACAGGATCATATCTATAGAGATGTTTGAGGTATGACTCAGTTTGGTGTCTTGCTGTGCTTTCGATATTCATCAAGGCTAATCATCGTTTGTCGTGGCCCTTTATGCAGCACATGAAAAACTACAAGTCGCTTCTTAAGAAGATATCCAGGTGGATGAAAGAGGACGGCCTACTATTTGTTCACCTCTTCTGCCACAAAACATTTCCATATCACTTTGAGGTAGCAGATTAGTGATCCTCAATTTCACTGGTCATTTGGTGCATTCCACCACCTATTTAACTGCAGGCTTGTACCAGTATTTATATTTTGGCTGGTGCACAACGTCATAGCTAAGGCATTCCATGTGAACTTAAGTTCTCCAGCCCTCAAAAGGGAAATTAAGCTCTCAGTATCTGATCCATACTGAAAGCGATAGGACTTTGATGTAAACAGTGAAAGTCATAATTACTAATCATCACCGGTGTTTTAGCACATGAGTAGAATTTAATTTTTCACTTCTTTAAAATTGAGATAAGTTCATCTTTTTTAGGTCCACCGATTTGATGTGTGATACTATTTAAAAAATATTATTAGTTCCTAATTATTATGTTAATCTTCATCACCTCACAATTTGACAGGATAAAAACGATGATGATTGGATCACGAGGTATTTCTTCACTGGAGGAACAATGCCATCAGCAAACCTACTTCTCTACTTTCAGGTAGTGCCTAACCAATCTTTCTTTCTTTTTTGAGGACTGCCCTTACGCATTAAATATGAATTTTGGTTGGTGGGCTATCCATAAATACTCTTGCAGTCTTGATAATGTTTATATTTACTAATTTTGATAACGTGCTGAGTACTGATATTTTTACTGACTATATTACTCAGGAAGATGTATCTGTGGTCGATCATTGGCTTGTCAGTGGCACGCACTATGCTAGAACTAGGTATATCCTAAGCTTCAAACTATCCTCGCTCTAGTAATCCATGCGTTCTAAAACGATTTTAAATGTTCTAGTAGTCACTAGTCAGTAACTCCTGTGACTATTTGTGAGGAAATACAAATGTTGCATTTCAAGCTTTATGTTAGTATAAAAGAGTTTCTCATTTTGCCACAATGCCAAGTTTACACTGTACAAGGACAATATGTCAGGCAACAAATGCCGTCTAAATAAAATGCTCAAAATGAATCGACATACAGTACAATAAAGTACAGTGTATTAATTAATTAACTTAAGCACTTGGGGTCATTTTTGTGTAGCGAGGAGTGGCGAAAACGTATGGACAAAAGCATCACTTCAATAAGGCCGATCTTCGAGGAGACATATGGGAAGGAATCAACTACCAAGTGGATAGCTTATTGGAGGACGTTCTTCATCTCGGTAGCTGAACTTTTTGGATATAACAATGGAGATGAATGGATGGTTGCACATTACTTGTTCAGAAAGAAGTAGAGGATACCTGCTGGCAGTATAGCACACCACTTGGAAGGAGGACCCATTCAAAAATCATTGAGTAAATTTGTCATGTACATCGACGAACAACTGCTTTTCAGGCACTTAGTTGTATCTCATAACAATAGAGATGCTTCGTATTGGTTTCAAAAATAAAATCTGGAATCATGGTTGTAAAATTTCATCTTGGACAGCGCTAGTTCTTGTTCCATATCTTTATGCCTTCAGATGTTCTGCAGAGTTACGCTAATCCTTGCAAGAAAAAAAAATGGTCATTTGGATAACCCAAACTGAGGACTTTTTTTCCCTCAAACATTGCAGGAGAGCTGTGTGCCATTTTATTAACAATAAGAAGTACAAAATGTACAGTAACTGAGTTTTAGCTACTGATAATGGTGTACATAACAACACTTCACCAAGGTAACAGATCTCAGAGAAATCACACTGAAAATTGTAATCAGATCCTCCAAGAAAATGTCTTATAGGCTATAGCTACAAAACCATACAGCATCGCAAAACTTAATTCAGTTGTAACTTCAACTGTCTGAGTACAAGATATAAGCCATTTAGCCTAAACCAGCTCTAACAGATCAAGACTAGTAACACAACTTATTCCTACAATACTATCTTCTTTCACTGCTACATTATAGAACTATTGCTCTTTATTTACATCTTAACGCAAAAAGAGAGTGATGAAAAACTATATACAACAAACCATTCATCTCATGCCTTGTTAAGATGCCCGTAACTTCCATTGTTGTATTGCTGCATGCAAGGAATGATTGGGAATTATGGATAAATGTGGAAGCCTCTGATTTGTCACTGGGGATATATTGTATTTTTCAAGCCAAGCTTTGATTGCCCTGTGCTCATAGGTGTGCCCATCAGCAGCAACGTAAGGATCTTCCATTACCTCCTGCATCAAAATTCTTCCATTTAGCTAGAGTGGCAAACAGGTAAATGGAACTGTTGACGAAAAGTATCTTGCCAATTTTACCTGCAATATCGGACAGAAGAAGTGGCTCGGTGCAAGGATATTTTCGAGTTTGAGAGAAACAGTAACCCTGCTCAGGATATTTTCGAGCTCTGGGAGCACCTCCGACTCAAGGTTAGGTCTGTCCCTGCATTTTAAGGCTGTACACCACAACCCAAGTTTTGCCAACATCTCGGCCTCAGCAATTGGCCAATCAGGTTGAGACATGTCAAGGATATCTGACAATTTCCCCTTTTTAATCGCCTGTTCTACACTACTTACCAGCCCATGTGGACGTTTGCCAGTTAGTAGTTGAAGAATGATAATACCCAAAGCATAAAGATCTGATTTTGGTCGAACAGTCCCAGTTAATTGGTACTCAGGATCCATGTAATACAGTGTGCCAGCGACTACAGTGTCTCTGTACTCTGTGAGCCCTTCTGGCACAAGATCTGATATAAGCTTCGCAAAACCAACATCACCAATTTTGCTTACATAATTCTTGTCAAGCAAGATGTTCCCAGGCTTTAGGTCACGATGGACAATGGGCTCTGGTTTCGTCCCATGCAAGAAAGCAAGCCCACAAGCCACATCAAAGATAATTTGGAATCGAAGAAACCAATGGAGTGGCTTCCCTTTATCGTTGATAAGTAGATCTTCTAAACTCCCGTTCTCCATGTATTCATACACAAGGCATCCAATTTCAGGACAAAAACCAAGCAGTAAAACCAAGTTGGGATGGTGAAGTTGGCTGAGAATCTCCACCTGCCACACAATAGATCAATATAATGAATCATTTAAGCACATGGTATGTTATGGTTATGACATAGTACAACTGGTACAAAATGTGGCAAGTTCGAAGAAGGCCAAAAAAAACACATACATGCAACATGAGGGTTTCAAAATCTATACAAAAATGTAATTGACTATGTCCAATGAGAAAATTAGAAACATATAAATCAGCGTACCTCCCTCAAGAACTCATCAATCTTATTGGTGGAATCTTGTTGAATAACTTTTACAGCTACTTCAGTGTGATCAAGGGTACACCTGTATACGTTCCCATAGCCACCCTCACCAATCTTCTTTGCATCAGAAAAGTAATCAGTGGCAAGCTCTATTTCATGTTTTGAGTACCGCCTGCAACTTTTGCCCGTTGACAGAAGGGCATCCACAACCTTAGCATTCTCAGCCGACACCATGTTAGCTAATATTTCAGCCTGGTGCTTGGAATATGTCTCGTCTGTAAATGCATTTTTTGCCATCTCAACTGCTCCAATTGCTTCTAAATGTTTGGTTTTCTCATCTGCAACCATCTGTTTCAACACTTTCTCTCTCTGCAGTGCATCTTGCACCTTATTCGCATCTTCACAGCACTCACTAGAAAGTAACTGAATCTGAAACAGAAAAATTAAATAGGCATATAAGTAAAAATCTTCTGTCGAAGGGGGGGACCAAGGATACTAAATGAAAGCCTTAAGTTTGGACTGAAATACTGAATGCTGCATAGTGAATCAACAGACATCTTTTTAAAATAAAGATTTACTTTTAAGGGCCAAGTAGTGTACTATCATGCATCACTGACCTTTTTCTTAGCATGGGCGAGATTTCCACAAGCTCTGTCATACATCATCAAAGTATCCTTCAGCTCCTTCCTCAGTTTGTCTTCTTCATCTATATGTTGGTACTGGAAATGAAGCCAGAAAACAAAGTCAGTGGCACTAAATTTTAGAGTATTTCCAGAATGTTCTATAAGGATAGAAAAAAACCTCTGACCTCTTCAACTGAGCTTAAGGCAACATAATGAACTTCCTTCAATTGGCTAATAGCATCAAAATCTTTGTTCCTTTCTCTCCCTGGTGTCCTTCGACCTAAGCTTCCTAAAAAACCTCTTCTATGACTTTCTGAACTTTTAATGGCGTTGGAAGAAGTGCTTAGAGAACTGCATACTTGAGAGAGTGAGCTTGAACTAGAATTTCCAGAATATTTTGGTATCTCACCATCAGCCAGATTATTCAAAACCTGTTTGTCTTGCAACCAGTCTCTCTGTATTTGATCAAATGCTTTATGACTAATTGACTTGATCTGAATAGAAGCGTTCGACTCTGTAAAGAAACATTTATTTGGGGAAATCAGATACTCAATAAGAATAAACCAAGACAAAAGTATTGAAGGAAAGGAAACTGAGCAATACATACTGCTATTTCGAGCCTTATTAGCAAATTTTATTGTCAATCTGCGCCGGGACACAACAAATATGTTGCAGGAACTTGGCACAGTTTTCAGAACTGTAAAAGGCACATCTTGAAGCTGTAAAATCCTGAAAAAGGAATAATAGCACCATTTGTCAATGGTTGGCTAAAAATCAATGGTAACAAAGTTCAGAATATAAACAGACAAACCCATTGTTTTAGTTCTTCTCTTCTTTCAAACTGGGTGATGCCCATTTGCATTCAAAAAATAACAACAAATATATTTTAATTATTATTATGCATTTGAAGTAGATAATGGGTCCAGCCAAGCAACATTGAAATGTTATTCCTAAGTAATATATACTGACACGGCTATACATGCAGAAAAGTCACATATAGTCATATTGAAAACGCAGAGAACAACATGGCATGTACAGGGTTTTTAGTTTTTCAGTTTGATAGGAGTTGGTACAGAATCATTAGATGGACAGCTCGCTGACGGCGCCTCGTGGTGCGACAGGGTCAGCTAACAGAAAAAATTAATTAAGGGTACAGGACTTGAGAAAGAGTCTAGAAGGCTACCACAAGCAACAAAAGTAGATCCACCAACAAGATGTGGCAGTTGAGGCACATAATGCACCAAACTATAAACTGAAAAAAGAAAAAAGAAACCAGCCTCTAATCCTGCTTTGCAAACGACATCTTCTAGTTTCACAGAAATATATTTATGAGAAGTGATCAAGGCAATCTGTGCACAAAAAAGCATTTGTTAGCAAAGGTATGTGAGTAGTGAATTGTGATGTCTGATGTGAGACGCTGAAGAGGGGAGTTTTATGCCTTCCAACAATTCTTTTCCATCTTTGCATGTACATCTTTTGAGGTGATCCCAAATTTAGGGAAAAAAGGAGAGGATAAGCACTAGGTAGTGCTGAGCCTTTTGTGGCAAAATATACCTAAATGGACACTCTTTGTCTTTTTACAATGCATTCCCAAAGGTGTTCAACAAGAAACTTTCAACCAACTGATCAGTTGGAACAAAAAGCAGAGGGTTGTACTGGTCCTACGTAACTGGCACAGATCAGCATCAGACAGGACCATACCTGCTGTCACTCTTGCCAAAGAGCAATAGGTTAGTCCTAGCATATATTTACTCAAAAACATAAAAGGGTTTAAAAGAGGTCTCGTCTTCATAAAAGTTAAGGTCAATTCCAATGTACGTGCATGCACCCAGCTTTCCAATATCAAATGCTGTGCGCACATCTCACTATCTCAAAAGGTTTGTCTGTTAATATTCTGAGTTTTGTTTTCTCTTTTGTTCCCTAGCATTGCTTGCGCACATCCCACTAGTCACTGTCCCCTTTTTGCTCCCTTGCTTTCATTTTGTTTCATAATTAGAAAAAAGGCTAAACAGCTGATAGCCCATGATCCATCACATCACTTTTGGGGTTCTCAAAAGCAAAATTCTAGCCTTTGTACTTGGAGGGATTTGCGAAAAGTGCTTGCTTTTGACAGAAATGACGCTCAATCCTGATGAAATGTTAGTTCATCGGGACATCGACGACCCTAGTGTCCCTGTTGCAGCCAAAACGTTAGCCTGACAGAAAGAAGCCCATTTCCCTGTCTCCGTGCTCGTTGTGGCCTTCATTTTATTTCATTTCAGCAAAACTTAACGAGCAATTCCCTAAATCCCTATAACGTCGACATTGGTTTCTCAAAAGTGAAATTCCAGCCACCTTCTGTAGTACCAGTACTGGGGGGAAATGTTAACAGAATCATCCTCTCACCTCCGGAACCAGCTGAGGGTGGCGGATCCGAGCACGAGGCTGCGGACGCCGGACTCCGCCGCGTACCTCGCCAGCGCCTCCGCGACGCTGTCCCCTTCCAGAACCACCGTCTCCACCTGCGAATTTGGCAGGCCTCGAATCAGTCAGTCGATCACTCAGAAACGACGACTCGACGAGGTACCAGCAAAGCCACGATCGATGATGCGGAGTGAGACGCCCGGGGGGGGCGGGGGGGGGGGGGGGGGGGGGGGGGGTCACTCACGGTTCCGCCGCCGCGGCCGACGAGGCGGCGGAAGGGGACGAAGACCTCCTGCGCGCGGGCGCGGCGGTCGTGCGCGTACATCTCCACCACCTCCCGCTCCATCTTGTCCACCGGCACCCTCTCCCCCGCTTCGCCACACCGAGGTGGAAGTGGAACCCATCGTCAGGTCGCTGCCATTTGAAAAACCCAAGGACTAGAGGAAGGGCGGGATTAGTGAAGTGATCCTCACATGGAGACGGCACGAAGGAGACGGGCGGGATGACGTGGACGAGCGCGACGCGGCCGCCGGCCGGGACAAGGCTGGCGGCGGCCCACCGCGCGGCCCGGCGGCTGGCGCGGCCGTCCCCGCGCACGGCCACCGCGACCTGGACCGACTGGTGGAAGCCCCCGCCGCCGTCGCCCGGCGAGGATGAGCCCTCCATTCCCGGAGGAGGTTGCCAAGTCAGTCAACTCAGCTGAGCTGCTGCGGTCTGCGGCCTGCGGCCTGCGGCGTCGGGAGCGGGAGCGGCGGGGAAGCAACGACGACGGCCGGGCCCGGGCGGGGTTCCTTCGAGAGCACGGAGGCGGTTGCGTTGTTTAATGATGATGAGCTGCTGAGCTCGTTCGTCGTTCAATGGATGTTTCGGCTGCAGCTGCTGGTCTACGGCGACCGTGACGTTCGGATGGTGACGTGGAGGGCTGGCCGTCCTCCGTGGGGCCCGCGGTGGGGCCCGGGGCAGGCCGCCCGTGGTGGCGGGTTCTTCTCGCGAGTGAGATCGGGATGAAGGGTGGAGCTGCTGCAGCGGAGTGTTCGTTTCGTTTTGGTCGGAGATTTCGGGATGTTCAGCTTTATCTTGTTGAAGATCAAGGCTCTGTTCGTTTCAATTAAGCAGCACATATTATTTAGCTCTGAAACAGTATTTTTCTTCACAACAAATCAGTTTCAGTCCAAATCAGCTCAGCTTTTCAGAAAAAAAATTGTGGATCTCGATCTCACTTATTTTGACTATCCAGTTTGAACATGAAGTTTATATATTAAGGGGTTTAAGTTTATTCTATTCGGATCTGAGTTGGAAAAAATACCTTTTGATGACGTCACCGGTTTGAGCATGCATGAGCCAGTGAGAGAGAGAGGTAAGAAACTCTACTCAAAATATATTGCTAGATAAAGGATATTCTTTTTTTCGAAGTACTCCCTCCATCTTAAATTGTAAGTTATTTTAAAAATTTTGGAGAGTTAAAATATAGTTCGACTATAATTATAGAGAGAAATACAAGATTTATGACACCAAATAAGTGTACCATGAAAATCTATTTGGTGAAGAATCTAATGATATTTAGTTGATATCATTATTATCTTATCATATAAATTTGATCAAAGTTAAGATATTTTGACTCTTTAAGATTTTTAAAATAACTAATAAGTATTCGACTATTCGTGATTTTGGATGGTCGCTTAAGGTTGACCTGACCCTATTGATGCCCAAGAGGTCTAGCACAGCGGCGTCTCCTATTTGACACTCCGCGGCATCACTTGCACATGGAAAATTTAAAGGAAAAAAAAAAGACGGAAGCGAGGCTAGCTCCCTCTAAACAACCGTAGGCAAAAAGTAAGAGGGGCAATGGCCCTGTTTATTTGCATAGATGCGTACTAATTGTATTATTTGCATAGATGCGTACAGTACTAATTATAATTCTACTTCCAAGAACAAGAACCGATCGGCACACGTGTTGCACATGTGTGTGCTAATATAATAACAGTCGCAATCTCGAGTCATGCCAAGGTATGGTGAAGAAGACTGGGCCGTAGACGTCCAAGCCGCGCCGAACCTTTAGAAGTAGTACTATGAAACAGAATATCCAACTTTAGGTGTGTCATTAGTCAATCTATACATTTCACATTTAACTAATTAATTAAGGTAGTAAAAAAATTAAGTAAACTCCAACTAGTTATATTATGATATTACACTTTATGTTGAGATTATTGGCATGTTTGATATAAGCGTTCAAAATTTAGTATAAATTTTTTGTACCAAATGCCTCTTAGGAAGGATTTCCATGTGCTAGTGTTTTACTACTACTTAAAAACATTATAAGAATTACACTATTTTGATAATGATAATGAATATTTGCAGTTGTATGTAGAAATTCATTCAGAAAATGAAGAAATAATTATGTTTCTGGGGTAGAGGTAACAGTGTTCGGATGTGGCATATTGGCTCATCAATCTTGCTTGTTTGGCACCCCCAAAAAACAAAACTATAGTAGAGTGGTGGATTACATCTTGCAAGGGCAAATAAAACCATAATTGTTCTCATAAGACAAACACATGATAGCATCACTATAGATGCAATTGTTCTATTACGGAAAAAGTAGTTAAAATCTTGGCTGATTGAAACGGTTGAACAGATATATATTAGTATAAGTGTTCTGGTAGGACTCAGTATAGTAGGCTTCTGAAGGCGATGATGAGAACGTGATATGCCTGAAGTAGCACGGAGCTGAGACACTCCAAGTCATCGTCCTCGTCAGTTCCCCAGCAGCAGTGTCGCCGGCACCATCAGTTTCCTAGCATTTTCCGTGCAAAATGCCAGGGATACCATACGTTACCAACGGGACTCCGAGCGAGGCGGAGGTAGCTGCTCCGTTCCTGCCTGACTAGCTACAAACAAACGACGGCTATCAAGGAAGCGTACGATCCCAGCATTATGATAAGTACGGGTGGGGCCCTGTTTGATTCAAAGAAGTCTACTAGAAGGTCACACTAGCTAACCAGTCAACGCCTCGTCAACCGGTTGCAGGAGACGACAAGAGAGGGCCTACTTTACGCGGTTACCGAGAGCATATTCCAGGGAACAATAAACAATGGTCAACAGAGAGAGAGAGAGAGAGAGAGGCCAGGCCATAGCCATAGCGTGACACACGGCAACGGCCTCGCTTGTCCTTGCTTTGCGGCATTCCTTCCTGCGCAGGCACGACACTGCTCGACCCTCTTCCCTTCTGGCCCCGGCACCGCTGCGGAAGAGGTCGGGCAGCCCGCTCCAGCGTGGATCCGCCACAAGAAGCCGCGGAGGCGCCGCTCCCACAACCGGCAGCCCGGCACGACACACGCGGCCACTGGCGTCTGCTTTGGTCAGGAGGTGCCGCTAGGGCTACTAGTTCGGGTTTCTGATTCCATGTTCAAGCTTAATGCTTCATCAATTAAATCAGTTCACACCTCGCGCTTTGATATCCCAGACTAATTAACGAGCATCTTTCGAGATGTCAAACCACAGTCGAGGAAGCCTAACATAGCCGGGTTTGACTAAAGGTTGCTGCTCCTCGGCGTCCCGATCATCAAAATCGAACGTACTTAATCTGTCCCAATTTATAAGTCACTTGACTTTTTCAATCCTACGTTTGATTACTCATCTTATTAAAAAAAAGTTGCGCAAAAAGAGTTAGATTTAACTTATTCTTAAAGAATTTTTATTAATAAAATAGGCCATAACAAATAAAAAAGGTGATATTTTGCATAAATTTTTGAATAAGACGAGTAGTTAAACTTAGAGCCAAAAAAGTCAAAGGTTATAAATTGAAACGGAGAAAGTAGTCACTAGCTAGTCAATCGTGAGCTTGCTCGTAGTTGCATGTTTTGCGCCGCTTTGCCTTATAGTTTTCCTAACTAACGCTACCAAGTTAATGACACACTTGTGTTTCTGGCCTTCATTGGCCAAGAGACGCCTTCAGTCTCTGGACTTCACCTAAGAGGGAGGAGTTCATCTCACAGGCATCCTTCAAGATTTCGAATCGCCGGTCAAGCTCATTGCCACTGCTCTTGGGATCCTGTGCGATGCCTTGCAGAACGAAGCTCTTCAGCATAGCCTGTTGTACAGATTTCAACAGATACTCAGAGGCATATACGTGGAAGGAATTGCAGCGTGCCAAACATTGAAAGAAACGTGATCGAGCAATTACCTCATGATGCCGCTTCTGTGCATAGCACCGGACAAGCGATTTGACCAGCTTGTTTCGCAGCGTTTTGCCAGAATCGCTGGACTGGAAGACAAAGCCTGAAAGGTGATGCTTTGCCAATGTGAAGGCCATGGAATCACGCTGTAAAGCTTTGTCAAGGACACCAGATGTCCATGATTTAGCATAAGATTCCAAAAATTTTTCATCATCCTGCACAAGTATTGTAAAAAAAATTAACACAGTGAGACTATGTTCTTTAAACATGGAAAAGCAGCCAAGAAAAGAAGTTAACCATACTAAATGATGGTATGGAATTGATACATAGAAACCAAAATAAATGTCAGCAAAATAGTACGCAAAGACAAACAGAGTACATGGTCAAGTTGCAAAATAAATCATTAATATAGTTACTTCCATGAAAAAGTTTCTCTCGAACAGAAATGCAAAATAAATTAAAGGAAATATACCTCAAGAGGCTCCAAGTATCCATGGGCGTTGCCAATGCATCTGTCTAGCGGGGGTAACAGTTCAAGCACATATGCATTAGACAGTGCATTCCATGCAGCAAGCCGCACTGCTGGCTCAACCTTTCTATGCAGATAAATGGCCACTTGCCGACCAAAAACAAAATCTCCATACGATACAGCTGCAAATTGATCAACTAGGCTCTCAACAAAAGTAGTATAGCTTCCATGAATTTTCTCCTTGAACCTGAGAATTTCGAGGTTACTGATCTCCATTGCTTCCTTCGAAGTGGCCACTACAACACCCTTAACTTCCTCAACAGAGTTAGATTTACAGAATTTCTGGCATAACCTGTTCAGATGTTGGCCATACAATTCCTGTAAAGCACAGAAAATATCTCTACTTCTGTCTTCTTGTAGCAAATGCATGCTAGAGCGGATAGAGACCGAAAGTGCATGGATTTTCCAGATCAGGGGAGCATGAAGGCACGGAGTAGCCGAAATGGCTTCCAGACCTAAAAGAAAGATAAGACCAGCCCTTGAGACATCAAGAATATAGTTGGCAGATGTTGAGAGCGTGCCTTTTGGATCATCAATGCAGCAAACTGCGCTTAGAATCCAGTGTATAGGAAGAGGCAGTCTCTGATGTGCCCACTCTAACATTAATGTGTTGCAAGGTTGACTTACAGCTTCTGTCAACTCTGTTTCTTCTTCTTGAATTGTCTCTAAAGTCTCTGATGTTTTTGAAATTTTGGCACTGCTGTTACTTCCTGCGTATTTACCTGAATGCTTCTTCTTCTTGATAGCTAACCATCTGGATCTGAAATGTGAATTCAGCACACTGCTGAAGAGAAGATATTCATCGTCATTTATGTCCCATTCAAAAGGTTTCAGTAATTCCATGTCAGAGGCAAATTTGTGTATAGATGATTTGAGATACTTCAGAATGGAAGGTTCAAACAGGATATCAAAAGCTTTCTCCAACATATAGATTTGTCCAGGTCCGGCAATCAAAGACAACCCTAGGGAAGAACTGATCCAATTTGAAGCTGTCACAACTGTGTCAGTCACATTATCTGACTTCACACCTTCATCGAGGATGACAGGACCTCCTTGAACTGAAGAGAAACATTTGATCAATTCTACAACCAATTGTGAATCCAATTGTGCAAGTAGGCATTTAAGAGACCAAAACCCTCCACCACATGCCCCCCAGCCAAACCCAACACCAGGAGCTGGTCCTCCCCTACCAAACATCTCTATGTTCTGTGATATGGACCATTGTGATGAAATCATTGGCAATAGCGAAGTCAGCAAGTGTAGCAAGTCACTATGCCATAAACTGGAGATACCTTCTCCTAGTAGCTTGCCAGCTACACCTGTTCCAGACTCATTGAAACACTCAGAACAACTTTTTTTGGCTCCCTGGATCACCCTGTCAACAGACCAGGATAGCTGCACTAATCTTTGAAGGCAGTTTATGGAAGACAATGATACATCAACATTACCATGGCATCTCATATAACAAAGTCCCTGCACCAAAGATGCACAACAAAAAGACTGCTGCTCTGCATTTCTAACAGCTACAGTGCCCGAGCAGCTGAAAAATCCTTTACTAATTATGCCCAGGCCAATTTTGGGGACAAAATCAGGTATCCAAGGCAAGCTGTAACTTTTATCCTCAGGAGTGACATCTGGTGATATTCTTTCTAAAACTGAATTAAGCATGCCTAGCACAGAAGCAATCACCAAAATCAAATAGCTTGCCTCTAACATGTGATTTGCATTCCTATTCTGGCCGCTGATTAGTGAACATACATAGGGAATATCATCAAGATGTAACCAAGATAACGCTAAGTCTACCATCGGGACAACATGGCTCCAAGAATATGTCTCAATATAACTGGCAGAAACTCCCATATCTTGATTGGCAAGCTGCTCCACTGAATGAAGGAGTGGTAACCTTTGTGCCAGAGCTGCTAAGACAAGATATGACTCTCTAGCAACGGAACTAAACTCAACAAGAACGTTGTGTTCACTCAGTTTATTAAACTCAGGAGGAC
The DNA here is from genome assembly GCA_038502445.1 of Eremochloa ophiuroides. Classification (NCBI taxonomy): domain Eukaryota; kingdom Viridiplantae; phylum Streptophyta; class Magnoliopsida; order Poales; family Poaceae; genus Eremochloa; species Eremochloa ophiuroides. The sequence continues at coordinate 92,590,941 of JAHLJS010000003.1, forward strand.
TGAGCCACAGACACAAAACAGGAAAAAAATCAGCAAAGTGAGCTATACAAAACCCATAGGAGATGCAGGTTCTCCAATACCGCAGCTGCTCAACCATCATTGCTGAACTAAGCTTGCATTTTTCCTTTCCAGATCTTACCCAGTCCTCAATAGTACCAGCTTTTTTGTACCAGTGCCACAATGCCTGCTGAAAAACTCCATGGTTCACAAAATTCAAGCAAGTTTGCCTGTTGTATTTGGATAAAACCTGATCAAAACAGAATATGTGCCTTTAGATGCTGAAAAGAAGTCCTGTTTGGCAGGGGGGAAAAACAAGGGAAACCGCGCATGTTTTCTAAAATATGAGTCGATTGCAGTAGCTTTCAACATGCTTGGATTTTTCAAAGTATAATAATACTGGAACAGAGAAGTGAGTATCTACGCTATAAAATATCAAAACACATAAATTAGTATGTGTGGGTACATAAAAGGTGGAGGGCAGTGCGATTGAGGGAGACAAGGAGCGAGCATCATGAACAAGAAAGGAACCAATTCATGAGACATCTATACCATATGGCAACTGATGTGAACTATTAATGCACTTGCATACAAAGAAAATCATTTGAGCTCAACTAATAATTCAGATGAGTGACACACATTACTGGGAATATTATAACACATCTCCTGGTCAGTAAAGTATCCAAGGATGACCAAGAGAAGCACCTGTCTAATAATAATCTGCACCTACAGGAATTATTCAGCATCAAGCCATCAACATGTGTGCAATATGACAATCGATGATGCCAACTATCTATCATGATAACTTCATAACTATCAAAAGAACCAAAAAAAATACCTTCAAGAGGGTGACCCCTTTAATCTGTGAGGAGCGAATTTCCATTGATCCTTGATTTATCAACAGCTTAGTAACACTTTGAATAAGTCTTGGGCAATTTAAGATTGCATCAGCAGAATGTGGGGAGTGCCTGGCTAGTGCTACAAGAACCGATACAAGATAGTCTTCTAAAGCAGGAGATGGGTCCATCTGAATCAATGGAAAAGAAAAGGTTCAGTTTAACACCCTTAATGATTACAAACACTTTTTGAAAGAAAAGAACAAAATTATTAGCAAAAAAAAAAAGAGTCAACTAGGCATTAGCTGATACAGGGCTCACTAAAAATGCACAAGTTATCACTGCAAATACCTGGTGGAACAGATATCATGACTGGGTTCAAAGGAACACCTCACAACCCAGGGACATTCAGAATTTTATGCAGATGTTGGATAAAAGATATAATAAATTAATAGGCACATCCAATTAAGGGTTCAAAGGAATCCCAAATCCCAAGGTTAGTGCTAAAAATTCAAAAGCTAATCATAATTATTTCCTCCGTTCCAAATTATAAGACATTTGGCTTTTCTTGATACATACTCCCTCTGTCCCTAAAAAAGTGTCGTCGTTGGTGTGTGTGCCACAAGTTTGACTCGATTTATAGAAAATGTGTGCAACATTTGTATCTCAAAATAAATTTATTAAAAAACTAGATTCAAAAAGGTTTCCAGTGATACTAATTATGTACCATAAATATTAATAGTTTTTAATATATATTTGGTCAAAGTTGTTTCTCGGGAAGTGAAAGCGACTCTTTTTTAGGGACAGAGGGAGTAGGTTTTGCTATGCACTTAGATATACACTATGTTTAGATACATAATAAAAGAAATTTATCTAGAAAGGCAAAACGTCTTATAATTTGGAACGGAGGGGGTATCTTATTACTCTTTCACTAGCAACAGATATTGTCATATTGACATGGTGTGACCAAAACAAATGATATTTGCTGGTGAGGACCAGGTGGTCCAATAGCGGCATTGGACATGATAAATCAGTCGAACTTTCAAACAACCTCTGACATCACTCGATAAACCTGAATTGAACATTGCGTGTCAGCAGCACTTTTTTGTGTGTGTGTGTGAGGGGGAGGGGGGGAGTGCGGTCAGACAGTGCAGATAACATCAAGTGGGTTATGCATTGTTGAATAGAGTGATTGGATTATTGGGCTAACCCTAGAAGGGTAGCTATATAGCAGTACATACATGGGCCTCATGGGCCTAATGCACATACTCTAACACCCCCCCACAGTCTGGACTACCGGCGCAGCGGAGTACGAGACTGGACAAGAAAGAGACAAGAACACAAGACCCCCCCGCAGCCACAACTAGCCACTAGTGATGTTGAGGCTGGAGCGAAACTCGGAGAAGGTCGAGGAAGGAAGGCCCTTGGTGAAGATGTCCGCAAACTGGGAGGTGGTCGGGACGTGGAGGACCCGGACGTCGCCAATGGCCACGCGGTCGCGGACGAAGTGCAAGTCGATCTCCACATGCTTGGTCCGCTGGTGCTGCACAGGGTTGGTGGAGAGGTAGACCGCGCTGACGTTGTCGCAGTAGACGAGTGTGCTCCTGGCGAGGGGGCGGTGAAGCTCAGCCAGGAGCTGGCGGAGCCAAGCGGCCTCGGCCACGCCGTTGGCGACGGCGCGGTACTCCGCCTCGGCACTGGAGCGTGAGACCACCGGCTGGAGCTTGGACGACCAGGAGACAAGGTTGCCGCCCAAGAAGACAGCGTAGCCGGAGGTGGACCTGCGGGTGTCTGGGCAGCCCGCCCAGTCAGCGTCGGTGTAGACCACAAGCTCGGCAGAGGAGGACCGGCCGAGAAGTAGCCCGTAGCCGATGGTGCCGCGGAGGTACCGAAGGAGCCGCTTCATAGCAGCAAGATGGGGCTCCCGCGGAGCATGCATGTAGAGGCACAGCTGCTGCACGGCGTAGGCGATGTCGGGCCGGGTGAAGGTGAGGTACTGCAGCGCACCTGCAAGGCTCCGGTAGGAGGTGGAGTCCTCGGGTCCAAGCAACGGACCTGCGGCCTCTGACAGCTTGCCCTGAGTGTCGACAGGGGTAGAGCAGGGCTTGCAGTCAGTCATCCCTGCGCGCTCGAGAATGTCACAAGTGAACTGCCGCTGGTGGAGAAACAAGCCTGAAGGTCGGGGCTCAACAGTGACACCGAGGAAGTGATGGAGCACACCCAGATCCTTCATGGCAAACTCCGCCTGGAGAGAGGTAATGATGCGCTGGAGCAGTGACTGGCTCGAGGCGGTGAGAACAATGTCATCCACATAGAGAAGCAGGTAGGCAGTCTCACCCCCACGGTGGTAGATGAACAGCGAGGTGTCAGACTTGGCCTCTGTGAACCCAAGAGTCAGCAGGAAGGTAGCAAACCGAGAGTACCAAGCCCGAGGCGCCTGCTTGAGACCGTAGAGGGACTTGTTGAGCCGGCAGATCAAGTTAGGGCGAGAGGAGTCCATGAAACCGGCCGGCTGGCTGCAGTAGACGGTCTCGGTCAGAGTGCCATGGAGGAAGGCATTCTTGACATCCAGCTGATGCACAGGCCAGGAGCGCTCGAGAGCCAGTGAAAGAACCGTGCGGACGGTAGCGGGCTTCACCACTGGACTGAAAGTCTCATCATAGTCAACACCGGGCCGCTGTGTGAAGCCCCGAAGAACCCAACGAGCCTTGTACCGTTCCAGGGAGCCATCTGCGCGACGCTTGTGGGTCCAGATCCACTTGCTGGTGACCACATTGGCACCAGGCGGGCGCGGCACCAGATCCCACGTCTGGTTGGCCAGAAGGGCCGCGTACTCCTCTTCCATCGCACGACGCCAGTGAGGATCCGCCAGGGCGTCGCGGACAGAAGAGGGTACAGGACAGACCTGCGAGTCTCCGGGTGTCGTCGCAAGAGCCCGAGGCCGCAGGACACCAGCCGCGTGCCGCGTCACCATGGGGTGAACGTGACGCGGGTGTCGGTGAAGAACCGGCGGGTGGTACACCGGCGGCTCTGCACGGGCAGCCAGTAGTGGTGGAGGCGGTGGTGTGGGCATCGACGGAGGAGAGGCCACCGGAGGGGACTGTGGCGGCGAGGAAGGCGGTGGTGGCACCGGCTCCATGGCGAGCGGCACCGGCTCCATGGCGAGCGGCGTCGGCCACACGCGGCGCTGGTAGACGCGCACCGGGTGGGCGAACCGCGCCGGAGTCTCCGAGGTCGGCGCCCCCGTCCCCGTGCCAGTCGCAGAGGCAGGTGGAGCACCAGGGGACGGGGCACCCGGACCATGGTCGGGCACGACCGGACCCGCGGAGGAGGTAGGGTCAGGCGACGCACCGGAAGGCGCCGGTCCGGCGTATGGGACCGGCGACCCGGGTGGTGGAGTAGGACCTGCAGGAGGAAACGGAAATGGTGGCTGAACCACCGCGTCAGTGGGAGAGAGGAAGAAAAGGTCGAGGGTGGGAAGAGGGGTGGTGGTGGTGGAGAAAGGGAAGACGGACTCGTCAAACACCACATGACGAGAGATGAGGACCCGGCGAGAGGTGAGGTCATAGCAGCGGTACCCCTTATGATCCGGAGAGTACCCAAGGAAGACATACAGAGTCGAACGGGGAGCCAGCTTGTGAGGGGCAGTGGCAGTGGTGTTAGGGTAACACGCACACCCGAAAACCCAGAGGTGGTCGTAACGAGGAGGGGTACCGAAGAGAGCGTGGTGTGGTGTGGGAGCGGGACAGGCAGTGGAAGGTAGGCGGTTAAGGAGGTAGGTGGAGGTGTGCAGGCTCTCAGCCCAGAAGCGGGCAGGAGGAGAAGCCTGTAGGAGAAGAGTGCGCACGGTGTCATTCGTGGTGCGAATCATGCGCTCAGCCTTGCCATTCTGGGGGGAAGTGTATGGGCAAGACATGCGCAACTGGACACCGTGAGAGAGAAAGAAGTCCCGAGAAGTGGAGTTATCGAACTCACGCCCGTTGTCACACTGGACGGCCTTGACGGTAAGGCCAAACTGAGTAGACACCCAGGCGAAGAAGTGACGAAGAGTGGGAAACGCCTCAGACTTAGCACATAAGGGAAACGTCCAGGAATAATGAGAGAAACCATCAACTATGACAAGATAATATTGATAACCAGAGATGCTCATCACAGGAGATGTCCACAGATCACAGTGTACAAGATCAAAAATGTGGGTCGCATGTGAGGAAGAGGTAGGAAACGGAAGACGAACATGACGACCCAATTGGCACGCATGACACAAGTGCCCATCGTTAGCCCGAGTACATGGTATGTCGGAACTACGACTAAGCTGCATCAAGACATCACGGCCTGGATGTCCGAGTCGGCGGTGCCAAGTAGTAGCAGAAGTAGAAGTGGCGAAAGCAGCGGATGTCGTGGAAGCCGAGGCCGAAGTGGTAGGAGCAGAAGAAGGAAGCCGAAGCGTGTAAAGGGGTCCCGCGCTGTCACATCGGAGAAGAGGACGCCGGGAAGCCAAATCCTTCACAGTAAGACCAGAGGAGTCAAACTCCACAGAACAAGAATTGTCAGCGGTAAAACGACGAATGGAGAGAAGGTTGTGAACCATCGAAGGAGCAACTAGAACATCAGGAAGACGGAAAGAACCAGGTGTGGTGGCGGAACCCACGGATGTGACAGGAATACATGAACCATTGGCGACCATGATAGAGGAAGGAAGAGAGGAGGAAGGAGGGTGGACCGCCGTGAGTATACCAGGGTGGGACGTCGTGTGGTAAGTGGCCCCGGAGTCGGCAACCCAGTCAAGTCCGGTGGGAGGCGTCAGGCCCATGGTGCTGAAGGAGCGGGCTAGGGCTGTCGCATCCCAACCGACAGGTCCGGGCGGCGACGTGAGAGACGGAGCGCCCCCAGGTGGTGGAGCCCACGGAGTGGCCGGGATAGCACCGGCGAGCATGGCCGCGGGGGTGCGAGGGTCACCACCGGCACCCTGGAACGGCCACATGGAGATGCGCCCTGACCATGGGTTGCTGAAGGATGGCCAGGGTGCACCCTCCCGTGGTGGTGCGAACGCTGCCCCACGCCCGGAGCCAGCACCACGTCCCCCTCCGCGTCGACGACGGCCACCACGTCCACCCCCACCCCCGCTCGGCCCGGGAGGAGGAGGACCCAGAAGAGACGACGGTGCCGGTATGGACGTACGCGGCGGAGGAGTGGCTGCAAGTGCGGTCGAGGACGAGGAGCCCGGCGCGGAGGTGGGAGCAGGCTGGACGCCCTGAGTGAGCTCCTCCATGACAAGATCGTCACGGACCTGCAGGAAGGTGGGGAAGGGCCGCTGCCGTGTGATCCAGGTCCGGAGGTGGCCATAGCGGTCGCTGAGGCCGCGGAGGACGTTGAGGACCAAGATCCGGTCCTCCACGGGCCAGCCCAGGTCACCGAGGGAGTCTGCCATGCCCTTCATCCGGCAGCAGTACTCCCCGACGGAGAGGTCGCCCTGGACGAAGGTGCGGAAGCTGGCATCAAGGCGCAGAGCCCGGGCCTCGGCGTTGCCCAGAAACTGGCCCTAGGCACGCCGAGCGTCGGGCGTGTTGCGGACGAGGTCGTGAAGGTCGGTGGTGATGGTCCCGAGAATCCAGGACAGGACGATGCTGTCGAGACGCAGCCACCCGGGGGCGCGGGCACCCGAGCGGCGGCCGAGGTCGAAGCAGGGGCGGCGGCGCCGGCGGCAGTGAGGATGGCCGCGGGCGTCTGGCTGGCCCAGGGCTGGCCGCCGGGAGGGCCGTGCGCCCTGGGAGAGAAGGGGAGAGGAGGGAAAGTGGAGAAGTAGGTGGGGGAGGGAGGAGGGGGCGGCCAGCGGTCAGCCATGGTCGCCGGAGAAGAGGCAGCAGGAGGTGGCGGCTGGGAGGAGCAGAGAGGAGGAAGAAACCTAACCCTAGCTCTGATACCATGTTGAATAGAGTGATTGGATTATTGGGCTAACCCTAGAAGGGTAGCTATATAGCAGTACATACATGGGCCTCATGGGCCTAATACACACACTCTAACATGCATTATTAAACATAAGAAACTACAAAGGCCAATGTAACTTGCACATGTTTGAACTACATTTTTGAAACAACAACAAATCAAATAAGAATATAAGTACAAAAACTGACCTCCAATAGAAAACAGATTCGTGGAAGTATTCCCATCCTAACAAAACCAGCAGCAACATCTTGGCCAGACACAACAACATCATCCTGAATTGTAGGCTTCTCATCAGCTTCGTCTTCATCATTATCACTATAATGTGAGAGTATATTCGATGGTTTTGTGTTGTACTTCCAAAACCCACCGTCAAGAAAACCTCCATCTAGGTCAGGTTTGCTACGAAACACAGGAGCTGTGCAGATATCTTTTCCATTACCTACTTTCTGCAGGTATAATAATGACAAAATGAGGCTCAAACAAGCAACAAAAATAAACTAGAACCACCCAAAGACAAAGTTACCTCTGAAAATTCAAAATAGGATTCATTGAACTCACAGCTCAGCATAACATTAACTACTTTAGCACAACTCAAAACTACAGAATCATGGTTATCATCCAAAGCCATCCTGCAAATGCATCAGTTAGTAACAGAAAGTGCAAAGTAGAAAAATAGGAAAGAAAAGAAAATGGCATCACAAGGTCCCAATTCAAATGGTTGCCTTTTGGTCAAACAAAAAGAATGCAAGCATGTATTTTAGATTACAGTGTGGATGCACACACAAACACCAACAAAAATGACACCTTTAAATAAGAAATACAAAGCTAAGGGACAACACAAATATGAGAGGTCCATGATTGTATTTACATGTTTACTAATGATCAAACTATTCAAATATTCCATTTATGTTTCTCTTCATATATACGCATCGTAAATCTGAATGCATGTAACAAGGAAGCACTGAATCCAATAAATAAGGAATGAAGTTTAGATCACAAAGTCACATAGCACAAACACTCGGTAGATAGCATGTCAATCCAACACTAGATATGGGTAAAGACTACAAACCATGAATAGCTCCACTCATAAAATTGTGAAGCTAACTCCCATGAAAATGGATTTCATTGATAACAATGGGGGTATTTAAGAAAGGTATTTTTACCTTAGGGAGAGTACCAGTTCTGGTTCAGGCCCAAGGGCATAGGACCAAACTGCTTGCCAGTCATCGAATTTTTCATTAGAATTCATTCCTTTAACATTATCCATTAGATCGGTCTTATGAAGGCTCTGCAATGCCCTATTCAGAATAGAAGCAAGAAGTTGCAGTGCAAGCACACGCTGCCCTGGAACCTATAATTTGAGGAAGCTGAATTATACCACATGTCCTGTGGTTCTCATATTGCAACTTGTAAAAATTATATTTTAACAGATGATGTAAAAAATGCATTCTTTGAAACTTGAGGCAATGACAGTTACTATTTACTCGCTCGCCATGGCACTCCTATGTTGACACACAAGTATAAAATACGAGATCATTGAACTGCCAGATAACCAGTTTAATAGCAAATGCTCTATACAAACCAAATTTTTGAAAAATCTCATTATCTCACCTAGAACCTTGATGGAAATCACTCCCCCCTTTGTTCAGTGTTTATTACAAACACACACTAGGAAATCACTCCCTATCTTCAATGTTTATCACAACACACTAGGAAATCACTCCCTATCTTCATTGTTTTAACACAAACACACACGATGTGTACCACAAACAAACTAGGAAATCACTCCATCTTCACTGTTTTTATCACAAACACAAACCACGAAATCACTCCCTCTCGCCAGTGTTTATCACAAACACACACTAGGAAATCTCTCCCTCTCTCTCTCTCTCTCTCACCATTTTATCAAACACACTAGGAAATCACTCCCTCTCACCATTTATCATATACAACAACAACAACAACAACAACAACATAAGCCTTTTGTCCAAGCGAGTTGGGGTAGGCTAGAGATGAAACCCACAAGAGACCAAGATTAGAGAAACACAAAACGGACACAAGACGAAAGGTAGAGTTAGGGATAAACAGAAAAGGAAGCAAAGGTCACGGTTCAGGCACACTGATTGCTAACCTCCAGGCGCTCCTATCCATAGCTAATTCCTTGGAGATATTCCACTCTTTAAGGTCTCTCTTAACCGACTCGTCCCATGTCAGTTTAGGTCTCTCTCTCACACACACACACTCGCCATTTTATCATATATACAGGAAATCACTCCCTCTCCCACTCACACCATTTTCTCATATACTCCTCCCTCCGTCCAAAAGTCTAAACCGTATAAACCTCACGCGCAGTGACCAAGGAGGATCATGTCATTTTCATTTAATCACCATGTTCCTGTTAATGCCAAGTGTCTCTTCATTTTCCCATGCAAACAGATATGCTCACGCCGTTGCATGCGGAGGCTCTAGATGAAAAATGGAAGACACAGGGAATAAATAAAGCTAACGGACTCATCCAGAGAGCAGCGTGCATTGATTTAGTCTGGAATACGAGGAGCTGTGATCGTCAGAAACCCAATAAAATATGGGAGAGAAGCTTAGATGATTTAGACTTTTGGAAAACTCAATTTTGCTAAGATGATTTAGACTTTTGGACGGAGGGAGTATATGATATTATGATTGTCTATTATTCTCCTTAACTACTAGCTGAAAATCTGCTAACACAATGAACCTGGACACATGCATGGACATACTGTGACATAAGCATTGGTGACACATGCATAGACATACTGCGACATAAACATGGCATATACATGATACAAATTAAGAATTAAAGGCCTCTTTTCACCTGAAATGTATATTCCTTGGGATCCACAAATTGAGAAATGAAAAAATAAGACCCAATCCTTGAAAAAATATAAGTAAAATATGTACCATACAACATAGTGCATAATACAAAGGCCACAAACACTCAAGAAGTAATACATATTTTATTCCATTGTGAAACCCTGAGCCTATTTTGCATCACTAGGATAGAGAGTGGCAATTAGCGTAATAATCACACTTTTAGTTTTCTTATTGAGAAGACATTTTTGGAATAACCCTTCCCAGGTGAATGGTTGGATGCTGTGGAGAAAGTCAATAAAGATTTGAACTCGCTAATTGTCCTAAGTGCTTCGATGCTGTGGAACCATCATAACGACTGTGTCTATGTGTTTGATGACTGTGTCTGGGTGTTTAATGGATCCAATCTCAGCTTGCGATTACAAATATCCTTGAGGCTCATCTTTGGCGCCTTGGTGGCACTAATGAATTATCACATCTCGAGGTAGTCGCCAGGTAGTTGGCTTGATAGTGTTAGGTCGGCTCATGTTTTTCGATGTAACTGAAATGATTCTAACTAATAGTGATTGGTGTATGGGTGTGGCGTGTGTTGTGGGTGCATTATATTCTGGTTTTCTTCTTAATGCAATTATAGGCATCCTTCGTATTCGACAGGAAAAACTTCCCAGGTAAATGGACAAATAATATTAGAAACAGAGGGTGTATAAACAACAAACCATGCTCCTCGTAAGTGCCACTGCCTCATTGATTGTGTACCCAACAGCTGCAGGATCTCCTTCTGTTCTAAGGAAATCACGCTCAGCAACACTTTCTGAATTCATCTTCTTGCCTGAAAGTGGGAGATATAGGTTGTCATATAAAGGATACGATACCAACAGAAGCAAATGTAGCTCAGATGAGCAAAACCATGTGATATACCATCTTGCTGCTCATGAGAAGATTGGAACCCCAATATGTCTCCATCTAATGTGAACCTACAAGACCTGATTCGCTCCACTCTCTCACTCCACGCCTTCCAAGAGTGCCCACTATGTTCACCAGAAGTCAACCAATCCCCTGGTGTAGCCCTTTTGGTCTTCTGCGGCCCTGAGTTTTCCAGACCCTTGTCCTTAACTACATCCTTCGTGCCACCAGATTTCTCCCTTCCCCGTCGCCTCAGCATCTCCACCAATGCAGGGTTCATCTTATTTACAATATCTGCTTGGGCCTCTGCAATCTCCCCTGCAGACATCCCAGCCAACCTAGCCATGTTCTCTGCACTGATCTCTGCTTCCATCGATGACTCCCTGCCATCCAGGTCCATACTCTCTGCTTGTGATGCCGAATTCCTAACCTCACCTGCCTTCACCAATTCATCTCTCGATTCAGCATGACTCATCACCTTCTTGGACGCCACATCAGAAACCGAAAGCACGGCACCTGGTCCTTCTCTAGCATTTCCACTGTCAAGCCGCATAGCGCCTTCCTCCAATCCTCCACTGTCAATCAGCATAGCACCTCCCTCCAATCCTCTCCCAGTAGCTGCCACACCACCTACCTTATAAACCGCAGCCCCAGCATCAGTTCTCTGATCGCTCTGTTTCTTGGCCTGCACTGACTTCCCCTGCCTCCGCTTGGGGGGAGCATCGCCAACAAACTCACGCCACCGGCTAAAATCCATGCCCTTCTTCTCCTTCCTTCTCACAGGACCAGCTGCAGCCGCCACGGGATGGTAGTCTGTCTCGTCCATGTCCATCTCCACGTCGTCGTCCGCAGCCCCATCCTTGGGGCCGTCCGTCGCAGCGGGACCCCAGTGCTGCGGAACGGGAAGGCCTAGTTGGTCAGCGGAGAGTACAATCAAAAAAGCAAGCAAGCAAATCGAGGTTAGGGGTTAGGGGACTAGGGTTCGGGAGGACGGCGGCGGCTTACGGGGCCGTGGGAGCGGTGGCGGGCGACGGGGAAGGGGAGAACGGAGGGGCGGGGCGCGGAGGAGGGCGCGGCGGCAGAGAAGCCCTTCTCGACGATGGCGCCGACGAGGCGGGATGGGGACGCCGCCGCAGCGGCAGGTGTAGGGGGTGCGGGGTGGAAGGGCTCCTCCACGACCTTACGGCGTGTAGGGGGCGCGCCGCCGGGCTGGTGCCGCCGCTTCGTCGGCGCGTCCATCGGGGAAGAGAGGGGATTGGAACGGGAGCGGAGCGCTCTGCCTGCTAAACTGGCGGTGCGATGATCAGAGTTCCGCGAGAGGGGTTTAAGGGGGCTCTGCTCTGCCGCTCTGGTCTGCGCGTGTTTGGTTTTGTGGTCGCCCGTCCGTCAAGTCGCGAAGCAAGCTGAGGTCAAATGACAAATCTATGTCAGCAACTCACAATCGTCACTGTTGCCGATCTTCTCCCTCTTTAGCATGTTTGGAGCTGTTTTTTTCTCTCTTCCCTTTAGCTATGTTCTTATTTTCCTCTCACAATAATTTAATTTAGTCGTAGAATTCAGCCGAACTGAATTTCAGCTCAGTCAAATAGGGTGTAATCGTTTGACTTTTTCAAATCTAATTTTGACCACTCTGCGCAAAAAGAGTTAAATTTAAATCATCCTTGAAGAACTCATATTAATAAAGCAAGTCATAAGAAAAGAACCGATATTTTACACAAAAGAACCGATATTTCTCACAGCAATTTTTGAGTAAGAATTCATTTAAACATTCTAACACAAAGAACACCACTGCTAGACGTGGAGCTTAGACTCCAGAACTAAGACAAACCTTTTTGTGTTTTTGGGTGCCTAAACCACCGAAAATCACTCGTGACCCGATCATATCAATAACCATGGCAACATAATCGAACCCACAATAGAATGATTCAGCCAAGTGAGAAGTCACCATGCATGCTAATGTGATGAACGACGGTACGTAGAAGGTAGAAGATGGTGAAGAAATTGGTGGGTTCGGACCCTAAATGCATGTGGTGGGGGGGCGAAGGGATAGTAGTGGACAAGCATGCATCAGTTGAAGCGCTGATGGCCTACAACAATGGGAATGGTGTCTCCCACGAGCTCGACCATGACAGTCATAGCACGATAGGCTAGGAGCTCTCACTGTTTCTATGTGCCCAACGAGTGAAAAGAGTAAAGGAGCCAAAGAGGACGAAGATGAAGCGCAAGGCGAGGAACAATGACAATAGCCGAAACTCGGCGACCGGTAATGGTGGTGGGCCGTAGACCAAAGGCACATATGCCTGATGTGGGAGTGATACCTCGGTGATCGAAAATGGTGGTGACTAGCATTACAATAAAGATATAGCAAAGACATATATGCCATGCTTGAGGGGTGGAAAGGGCGGACGGGAGATAAGCACGGGCTCAACAAAAATCATCATGACATTCTAGTTGTTGACTCCATATGCCATGTAAGATGTAAGGGTTAAACAAAGAGCATGGACCTACGGTGAACCACTTAAACTATTTATGGACGCAAAAGGTGAATCTAAATGCTAAACAAACGGATATGGACATTACCCACAAATCATGTTTTAAAGTTGATGAGTGAATCTAACTACTAAACAAATGGATATGGACCACAAATCAAGTTTTAAAGATAATGGGTGAATCTAACCGGTAAATAAATGGATATGGACATTACCCATAAACCAAGTTTAAAATTGATGGTTCTCACCAAAATCCCCACATAGGTTAATGGATGTTTGGTGCATTTATCTAAATAACAAATAGCTTATTTTATTTAGCGTTTTCTATTCAAAACCTAAACTAAATTTTTTTGGAGATATGACACAAAGCAAGGGTCATTGGGGTAGAGTCAGCTCGAACGACACAACCCTTGCACAACATCCACAAGAGCGCGGGGACGGGGGGTGGCACAAGCCAGGCCAACGGAGCGAGTGGACCATATATATGGGTGGAGCAAACTTAGCTAGCCGCGTAGCTTGGTGCCCAATATTATCAAAAGATACACATCATTTGACAAAATTATTTCCTCATAGAAATGTATCATCCTTTATGAGTCGCCCAACCAAATATATGCATGTCAAGGATAGTAAAAATAAAAAAACATTGAGTTTCTAGGTGAGTGATTAAGGGGGTGTTTGGCACTGCTTCGCTCTTATTTTTGCGGCTCCATTCCGTCAACTCCATGGAGCAGCTCCATCGTGGAGTTTCTGAAGCAGATGATATTGTTTGGCACACGGTCTAACTCCAGCTCCAGAAGAAGAAGATTTTTCTTGAATGGCCTAATATGCCCTTAGATAATGTGTGACATATGTTTTGATGTTTTGTAAGAATATATATATATATATGTAAACGATTGTTTTTAACAGCTAATATGATGCGAAATATTATAGATGTAAGTAAATTTAGTCAAAAATAGATATCAAGGACTCTTTTATATATTTTGTATAGTATATTAAAAGGGCACCTACCTCATTTGGCTTAATGTTATTTATTTATTGCTTGAGATTGTAGACGCTTATCTTATTCAAATAATCTAATAAAAAAATCTAAAATACTAGATGAGATACGGGCACTATGCAGATAAGCACAGCACCGTGTAGCAGCACTAGAGCGCATCAGAGCTAGACCGAACTGCACGTTAATGAGTGGCAAGGTGGGTAATTATCTCACAACTCCACGTGGGAGTACGAATTGATAAAAACTGGAGTACACCTTGAGGTGCTCCAGGAAAAACGTGGAGTTGGCCTCCAGCTCTATCTTTTTTCATAGCAGAGTCTTTGGAGCCGAAGGATGTTTGGCAACACGGAGCTGGAGCGGAGCTGAAAAAATAGGAGCAGAGCTGTCCCATGTTTGAGACTGCTCTATAAACTCTGCTCCAGAAACTCTACTATAGAGCAGCTCCACCAACTCCATGTTTTGTGGAGCACTTTTCCATGTGTTCTCACAACTTCACCTTTTTTTCCTGGAGCAGCGTGCGTGGAGCTGGACCCGTTTGGCAAAAAAATTATGGAGCGAAGATGAAAAACGTGGAGCGGAGCAGTCTTAAACACCTCCTAAATAATTTTGTTGTAGCCAATAGCATTATATGGAACTCAGGTATGCATTATTGCATGAAATCAACATCGACCCAATTTGAAAATGCTAATAACCCTAAATAGGAGAAAAAATGGATTAGTCCAAATTCAAATAATCATGGAAGAACCCACAGGCATCCCCACCACGAAACATCCTGTCATTGGCTAATCCCTCCACCTGGAAAGTAGGCCTACTTGCCTTTCTTTCAAAAAAAGAACACATAAAACTACTCTGACCAAGGACCAAATCACCAAACCAAACAAAAAAGCCGAAAGCCAAATCAAATACAAATACCAAGACAGCAAGGAAAATAAAAATTAAAACGAAAAGCTCCCCCATCTCCACGAACAAACACCGCGAAGCGAGAGGAGAGGCACTAGCACCTCCTCGCCCTCACCTCCATCCTCTTCGATCCCGTCCAGCCCCCGGCGCCCCTCCTCGCCAGAGGGCTTGCTGAGTCCCGCTCCCGCGCTCCTCCTCCTCGTCCCCCGGCTGGGGCGGCGGCGGAGGGAACCAAGTAACGGGGAGGGAAAAGGAGGTTTGAGGTAGAGCGGAGCGGCAGCGGCAGCGGCGATGCCGTCGCACGCGGATCTGGACCGCCAGATCTCGCAGCTGCGGGATTGCAAGTTCCTGCCGGAGGCGGAGGTCAAGGCGCTATGCGAGCAGGCCAAGGCGATCCTCATGGAGGAGTGGAACGTGCAGCCCGTGCGCTGCCCCGTCACTGTCTGCGGCGACATCCACGGCCAGTTCTACGATCTCATCGAGCTCTTCCGCATCGGCGGGGACGCGCCCGACACCAACTACCTCTTTATGGGCGACTACGTGGGTCAGTCCCTCCTGCCTATCCTAGCCTCTCGCGACTCGTTCTTTGGTTCCGGTCGATTTCTTGATTCGCATGCTGGTTCGATCTGGTTATCTGGAGACTGTTACTAGTTAGGAGTATTAATTTCAATAGATCGTCCTTGGGAAGTGAGGAGCTCGAGCTGATTATGGTTAAAGATGGGGTTCTTGATGCTAAGTGGATTGTTCAAGCTGATTTTGGCTTTCTCACTGTTGCTTCATAGATAAAAAAAAAAAATCTTTCGGGCGTTATCATGTGATGGATTAGTCGATTTGGTATCTTTGAGTGACTAAAAAACTTCTGCAGACTAGCAATTAGAAAATGTTTCTGGTTACTGTATATATGAAGTTCAAAGCGTGAATCTTTTTAATTTTATGGTATAGATGTATGTTCTCTTCTGATTGTACAGTACATACATTATTGGTCACACTGATTGTACACGTAAAGCCTTTTTGAATAAGTATGATGAATTTAACAGTCAGAGCCTTGTCTGCAAAACATGCTTGTTACGTGTGCAATTTCTCTGGACCTAGGTCACCTAGCATTAACATATGGGCATACACACAATCAGGGCGCGATTCAATTAAACTTTCCTTCAATTTTTGATGTGTTACATCCTAGTGCTGTGCATTAGACATGTTTCAGGAAATGCTACCTTTTCCAGTTAACTTGTCAAGGTACTAGGGAAGCTTCCTGTCTTTATATCTAAACGTTCTATTGCTTCTGATAGTTTTGTTTGTTTCCATACCACAGTTGAGTTGATTACGGTTTTTTCTGCAGACCGTGGCTACTACTCAGTGGAGACTGTGTCGTTGTTAGTGGCTCTAAAAGTACGTTATAGAGACAGAATCACAATATTGAGAGGAAATCATGAGAGCAGACAAATAACTCAAGTGTGAGTTCCTATTCCTTTAGCTGAACTCTACAGAAGTACAGAATTACTAATTTCAGCATAAGAGTTCTTTTTTTATCGCAGTCAACTGAAAACATGAGGGCATTATTAAGTAATTTCCCCTTAAATCATTACTACCTCCGTTCCAAATTTTGAACATAGTGTATATCTAAGTGCATAGCAACTCTGTACTTAAGGGAATGGAGTGAGCGAGTTCGAAATGGGTTTCCTGGATACCTATTCCATATTAACGAATTCTAAAATGGACTTAAAAGTTTTATTGTCATATGAATTAGGGAAATTGTTCTCTTCTTCCCAGCCATCATTATTTCTTCACAATACTCAGGTTCCTAAAGAATTTCAGCCTTGTTTACTTCATTTTCATTAACGATGCGTATCTAAGATAAACTACAAATTACTTCCATGTCCAAGCCTTCAAGGGCATCTGACATAATAATTGGACTACATATGTGATCATGTAAAAACGTAGAAATCAAATCACATTTTTGTATTATTTTCTTGAGCATCTTATTGGTTTTGTTATAGTAAAAGGGGTCTATTGAACTCCATAACCTAGTTTCACCTTCAGAAAGTCATAGCTGATACGGAAGTTGGCTACACAGGCTTCTCTCTCTATCTTGATTCTTGAGAATTGTATTCTAACATAACTTCCAGTCTGCCTCTATCCACATTTTAGCAAGGTTTTAAATCTCCGGCTATAGCTGCCGCTATAGACGGAGATCGCTGCTGTACAAGGTTACCGATACGATACTTCACTTTTAGCGCTAAGGCATCGGAGGCACTAATAGCCGGATATAGCGCGTGAAAGCCGCCAAATAAGGTGTGATTTAGCGCCGCTAGATCATCGTCGCACGTCATTCTTTGCCGGTCATCTGTCGGAGCAGAACGAGCTGTTGGGCTCCGGGGACCTTCCCCCTGTTCGTCGCGGCTTCCAGAATCCCTCCTGCCCTCCATCCGCGGGGCTGCACGAAGTCCACAGCAGCATGAACAATCCGCTTGATGCCGGCTCCGAGGCGTGTGAAGCACAAGCAGTGCCGCCTGATGCTAGCTCCCCTGCCTCAATGCTGAGGTCATGTGTCCGCCAGCCACTGCCCTGCCAGTCCATCCGGGTTAGAAAATTAGTCACCAAGATGCACTGCTGTGGGAGGCGGCCAAGGAATGACATCTGCTGGTAGGTGCAATTTGGAGAAGTTGTGGGGAGGGCACAGGTCTCCAGGTGCTGGTGGCATGGCGCGCGAGATGGGAATGAGCGGCCATGGGTTGCGACGGGAGGTCAGGGAGCATCTGAGTGGATAAGATTGACTTGTTTTATGGGAGGGGATAATGTATTATTATTTATATGAAAAACAATTGCGAGAATGACCCAAAAAAGAAAAGAAAAGCAGGGGGCACCGTAGCAGCAATCTAGTGGGAGATTAGCCGCTATAGCTGTCAGGTGATGGTGCCGCTAAACCCTTTAGCGGGAGATATAAAACACTGCATTTTAGATGAGTGAATGTTGATTTGAGATGGAAAAATTTTCTAGACTACTGGGATTCAGATGTGGATAATTGACAAGATATAGAATTCCGAATCTGCAGCTGCATATCACTCGGTCTGGTTTCCTAACTGTAGGATACTATAGTGCATGTTTATCAGACCTAGGCTTAAACCCTTGATAGCATTCGCCGCCACATAAGGTGAAGGACCTCTCTTCTACACATTCTTATCTATCCTTCCAATCCACGCCCCTGCTTGCATGTCTTTCAGTCCGTAATCTTCAAACTAGTATCTAGATTGAAAAAAAATTGAATTTATTCTGCTAGTGCATTTAGATTTTTTTTAAAAGCAAACCCAATATAGATTTATGTTTCACAGTTTCAACAACCAAATCAACTGCATAATATTCTGGTTAGTTTATTTAACAATTATTTGATATTATTGTCGACCTCTTTATGGAAGGCTAGTGTCCCAGCACGCCTTATAGACACAATCTAGTTTCTCTGTGGGATTTTTAATGGACTAATCAGGTATCGATTCATGGAAATGATGTTTTAGGCCATGACATCATATATGCTTACTACCGAAACCATTATTACTTCAGTATATAAAGCGGACAAAACTCTGAAGTTTACTTACAATAAACAACAATACAACACACTTTTGCCATGAGGCATCCATTGGTTTAGCACTTCAACTGCTATGTTGCATTGGCCTACATTGTGAAATGCAACTATACAAAAGCACCCAAAGTACTAGGGTGCTCTTTACATCAAATGTTTGGCTACAGGTATGGCTTCTATGATGAATGCTTGCGGAAATATGGAAATGCAAATGTGTGGAAGTACTTTACAGACTTGTTTGATTATTTGCCTCTCACAGCTCTTATAGAAAATCAGGTTTGTTCTCTGGCTATGTTGTAGTATATCGGTATGAACTTATGATTCTGTTCTGTCTATATCTGACAAAAGCTGAAAATTCCATTTTGCAGATCTTCTGCCTACATGGTGGTCTCTCTCCATCACTGGATACATTGGATAATATCCGCGCCCTTGATCGCATACAAGAGGTTGGAACAAAATTTCCATCATTTCTGTGAACTAGTTACTATTCATGGATAATTATGCACGTCACACATTTTGAAATGTAGACTATTCTGTGCATATCTTTCTTGCGAATTGGGTTAAGTATCCTGTTTCTTTTGAGATATCAATGTTGATTGCTGATATCTGCATAGACATAACAGGTCTGGTTGTCAAGACATAGATAGTTCTGTTTATTAAATATTTCTGTTAGGTATAGTAGTAAGGAAGAAGAGTGCATGTGGGATCCCCTTATGTCTTATTGGTTAACTTGGGAGATTGAACCTTTTGTTTTGCATCTGCATGGACCAGAATGCATTCTTGTCTGATTGTGACTTTGTGAGAAGAACCTTAGAAACTGCAAGTCCAGATTTCAGAATATATTCACATTGTTGCAGTTAGGTGGTTTCCTATTCTGATCAGATGGTACTCTGCGAGGAAAAGCAGAAGCGATTGGATCCAATTTCCATCTTTGCATGATACTTTACTTTTGGCTGCCTGGCTTAGATTTTGGACCAGCTAGGGATATCCAGACTAGGTAGAGAAGAGGCTAAGAGGGGTCTTTGTTTGGTTGCATGGCTGTAGAAGCCTACAAATCTACAATATTTCAGCTATTCAGTTTCTTGATACTGATTGTTCTTAATGATTTACAAATGATATCTCAATTGGCCTTTAAGGTATAAATATCTTAGTTCTTGTATAATATTTTGCTGATTACACATTTTATTTTCTTTGATTAATATTTTCTATGTTATTTAAAATGGCTGTAGGTCCCGCATGAAGGACCTATGTGTGATCTTTTGTGGTCTGACCCGGATGACCGGTGTGGGTGGGGAATTTCACCAAGGGGTGCTGGATACACATTTGGCCAAGATATTGCACAACAATTCAACCATACAAATGGGCTAAGTCTTATTTCAAGGGCTCATCAGCTTGTAATGGAAGGGTTCAATTGGTGCCAGGTTAGTATCCAGCATGTTTGATTCGACCAATAGTTTTTTTTCTTTTTAAATTCAGAGTTCTGTTTACCAAACTGTCATGGCATTTTTATTAAGTATACGTGAACCCATTCCTGCAGAAGTTTCTGAGGATCCTAATAATTGATAAGACTTTTTGAGTTTTTGTTGCTATATACATAAGAACACTGATCCTAATATACTATTACTCCATACATTTGTAATATATGATGTTTTGGATATCAATGCAGTCCCTACAATGCATCTTTTACATACTTTTGAAATCAAAATGATATTTAAAAATGTAAATTATTTTTCACGATAAAAATCCAATGGTACAATTTCCACATGACAAATCCAATTACTTCAGGTTTAATCGAATGTTTTTTTTTTCTAATATGTAACTTGATGCCCTTACAGGGGGTAATCATTTCCTTTTCACCTGTTTTTCCTCCAATTGTCCGCAACTGGTTAACATGCAATCCGATGCCAGACCAATACGGACCTGGTATTACTTCTCCACAGTAGTCAGCAAATTGATTCCACCCGACTCTAATAGATCTGCCCTTGTCATGGAAACGATCCGTTGCAGTCTTGAGGTGGAACCGAGGGCCGGTGGGAGAGAGGGGTGGCGGGGTGCGGGCATGAGTGAAGTAGGGCTGGACAAAAAAGCTCGCTGAGGTGGTTCGTTTAAAAATGCTCTGATTGAAATTTCTTTTAAAATAAAAATGAGTTGATTTCGAGTGACTTTCGACTTCGGCTCAGCTCGTTAAGCTTGGTTTGAAGTTGGGCATCAAATAATTCAGGAGACCATTATAAATAAGATTGTGTCAATTTTGAAGAAAGATCGAAAAGGAGGAGAAGCGAAATCACCACTAGATCCTCACCCTATTCCTTGGTTGTCCCTTCCGTACGACTGAAGGTTCAGAAGTTGGATTCAACTGCAGGGCTCCGCACTGTTGTCTGGGACCAAGGTTCCACAACAGCCCTCCAACTGCTCCTGTTCCGTGCCTATGCCTTCAGTTCAGATCTCCACTGACTTGTGACTTCTCCCTCCAGCGAAGATGAGTTGTATGGCTTGCTCTGCCTTCCCTATGTGAGCAGACCTTCCCTCTCCTATGTCCTGCTCTGCCTTCCCTATTGTGACAGCTGCTGTTCTTGCTAGAAGAGTCAAAACTCTGCTTGCAGTTGTAGAGATGAGATGCAGGCACATTGTAGGTTGCTTGAGATTCTGGTCCGAAGCCCGAAGCACATCAGCAAAGTGATGTCAAGCAGGTTTCCACGAGTTGCTGGCTGCTGCATGATCTTAAGGGCTTGTTTGCAGGGCTCCCAAAGCAGCTTGCTGGATAAATCTAGGGGGAGCTGTGCCAAATAGTTTTTTACAGAGAAGTGATTCTATGCTAATTCTGTGAAGTGATTCTTTTAAATGAGCTAGGGGGCTAGGATCTGAAAGTAGTTTCTCCTGATTCACTCCACACACACAGTCACTAAACTTACTAAAGTTTGTCATAGACATTTTCAGTCAGGGAATCACTAGCTTCCACAGTGAATCTGGAGCAGGAGGAGCTCTACCAAACATGCCCTAAATCACTCTTTCATCTTCTCCATCTCCAATTCCAAGGTGTATGAGGTGGGTTTGACTGGTCCAGTTGCATGCATGACGCATGTGGTAGTAGGTACATCAACTCTTCACATGCGATACGGTTTACATTAAAAAGCAAACAATGATCGTAATCACCCATTCAATTCTCTGATTACAGTGTCATTTGAGAATACATGGATCACTCCATTTCGTAAGATATAGCTTGCTCAGAAACAATTACATGTTGCAATAAATGATGATTTATCCATGTATTTTTTTAACAGCGATAAGGGAAGGGACAATGCATTACCCCATGCATTAAGTGTGTGATTGGTTGCTTTGCACTAGTCTTCAGCCAGCATTAGGCTTTACGCGGCACAACCCAAGCCAGGAAATACGTATGCAATATGTTACTGTGAGATTGGTTGCTTGCACTAGCCTTAGCCTGCATTACAGCTTATGCAATACAACCCGAGCCAGTGTGTTTGGTTGTCCTATTTAATCAAGATGAGTTTGATTGCTTACACTGTTGGTAGTCGTCTCTATGTTCCAGTAAAGGTTTCATGTTTTTACTAGAGGTACGAAGGCGATAATATTTATTTTTGTATATGTCCATTCTTGTGCAAATGTGCATTTCTTAGTACCACCAAATCTGCTGTGCAAGGCTGCATAAGAGTCTTTGGGAAACCAAAAACAGGTTGACTGCATTGCCCTAGCCTAGAACCCTAGATACAGGCCAATCCAAGCAGACTCTTAGCACATCTGTGCTCTCTTACCTATTATGTGAATTGTGTGTTTCTCCGTCCATCGCAGGCTTAGGCAAACCACTGCTTATTAAATGGAATACAAATATTGAGTATTTGTTGATTGTGGTGCAGGATAAGAACGTTGTGACAGTGTTCAGCGCGCCTAACTATTGCTACCGATGCGGGAACATGGCTGCCATCCTCGAAATCGGTGAGAACATGGATCAGAACTTCCTCCAATTCGACCCAGCTCCACGGCAAATTGAGCCGGACATGACACGCAAGACCCCAGACTACTTTTTGTAATAAGCATGCTGGCTTCTTTTAACCTCTCTGCCGCAGCGCCTGCGCCTGCGCCTGTAGATCTCCTTAGAGAATGTGTTCCCTCTAGCCGCTTTGTACCCCCGCTCATTCTTTGGTGTGGAGATTTTGTTGCCGCTTCTCAGAACATTGAGGATGTTGAAAGTACATGGCATTGGGTTTTCCTTTTTTTCTCTCTTGTACCTCCATTTTGTATGATTTCTGAGACAAAAGAGAGGAGAAGCTGCAATAGAATTGTCTCGAAATATATTCTGCTTTGTCCAGATGAACAGAAGATGTGGCTCACAAAAAAAAAAAAAAAAAGGAAAAAAGAAGAGAAGAGACAAAATAGAAGGATGCAGGAAATGGACCCGAATGTTCCGTTGTGTCTGTGTATTATTGTGGTGTTTAGCTAGGTGAGATTTTTCAGTGCTGTTTGACTCGGTTCTGAAGCAACATGGTCGTTCAACCTACATCTCACCGTCGAATGTTGCCCAGGCCTTTAAGATGGTTTCACCTTTATGTGTCGACATCGTTGTACGCTAAACTTTTGCAAATGCTATTAGTTTCCAATAGGGCATCATTGTATGAGCTCAGTCACCACGCCGTGTCAATGGCAACCGATGCTAAAGACATGCTGGATCTGGATGGGTAAGCCTGCTTCCTTGCCTCTTTTCAACAGGCCAGGAACTGACCGCCGCCGGCATGGAGTTCAGCAGGCAGCTGGCCGATGAGGACAGGATTCTCACAGCGGCCGGCTGCCGGCATGGACTTCAGCAGGCAGCTGGTCGATGAGGACGTGGGAATCTGGGGCGCAGAACGCAGATGGCAAGTGACGGTGGAAGGGGCATAGAGTGTCGTGATGAGCTACAAACCATTACTGCTTTCGTCACTTTTTTTCCCCTGGCTAAAGTAAACAAGGTACAGACATTTGGGACCTAAACAATGCCTCGTACCCCATCCGCACCATGTATTCTTGAGCAGAGCCGCTGGTTTCAGATGAAGCTGCGTGGAAAGTTCAAAGACGCCGAACGGAGTCCAAATCAGTCGCTTTTCTGTCACGAGCTGTTGTTGTGTAGTGGTGCCGCGGTGGTTGTCGGCACGGGATTAGGCGGACATTGGTCAAGAATATTAAATATATGCAATAAACTTATCTAGGGAGACGCGGCGTGTTGACCTGCTGAGAACATGACGAAGAATCGAATAATTTCGAAGCTAAAGATGTTGATGTGAGTGAAATCATGACAAGTTAGCTGGCTAGCTTCTTTTTATCTCCAATTTATAATTGATCCGCTCCTGATTAGTTCCCTTTTTGTGTTCATAATTGAACTGCTCCATGAAGCAAAGAGGTTACCTTTTTTTTTTTACGAATCGCTAAAAGAATATGTCATTAAATCCTGGAACAAATCCAACAAGTACGAGCACGGAGCACCCATGTAACAGTTCAATGATAGATCTTGTTTGAATGCACGTGTATTTGGTTCAATCCACACATGTGTTGAAGTGAATTGCCATATGAGTTTAATTCCACTCTAATCCACTACAACACGTGTATCCAAACAAGTCTATGATGAACGTGTGCTCAGTTCACACAAGAGGTTATGTTTGGGTATACTCCACAAAACACTTGCACAAAAGTTGAGATGAGTAGGTGTGTAACCATAACATATCACCACGAATTCTAAATTTGTTCTTTTTCCAAAGCACTCATGTGAGCACACTTGCCTAATGGCGAACATACCAGTATGTCCAAACTCCAAACCTGGCTTTCGCACAGCTCAGTCCATGGGTAATGCATCGCACCCTGAATCCTATGCGCGTTTCCCACCATTTTAAGATAACCCAAAATATGCACCTGCTTCTCCTGACCAACATCCATCTGCTTCCTCGCAATTGATAGTAGCTGCAGCATCTACCATGAATGAGAGCTTAGCCAGTCTCCTCTTCCTCTTCCTCACGTCGATTCATCTGTTTTTGTTTGTCTCAGCCTATGATTTCCTGTCAGCGGGTTCGTCTCTCGCCGTAGAGCACAGCTCTGATGTGCTCCACTCGCCAGATGGCACTTTCACCTGCGGCTTCTACAACATCTCTCCCAATGCTTCCACCTTCTCCATCTGGTTCTCCGGAACATCCGAAAGAACCATCGTCTGGAGCGCGAATCGTCTCCACCCTGTGTACACCTGGGGATCCAAAGTCAAGTTAGATGTCGATGGGAGCATGGTTCTAAAAGATTACAATGGCCAGATTGTGTGGACCAACAATGTGAGCGTTTCGGATGCTGGGCATGTTCAAGCTCGGCTATTGGGCACTGGGAACCTCGTTGTGAAGGGCAAAGATGGTGCCATCTTGTGGCAAAGCTTTGATTCTCCTACTGACACCTTGTTACCCACTCAGAGAATTACTGCTCCTACAAAGCTGGTCTCTACTAACAGGTTACTTGTTCCTGGACACTACAGCTTCCATTTTGACGATCAGTACCTTCTTTCTCTGTTTGATGATGAGAAAAATATTTCTTTTATCTATTGGCCAAATCCAAGTTGGACTATCTGGCAGAAGCTTAGAGTGCCATTCAATAGCAGTACATCTGGGGCTCTTGATACCTGGGGACATTTCCTTGGAAGTGACAATGCAACCTTCACAGCTGCTGATTGGGGTCCTGGGATCTTGAGGCGGCTAACACTGGATTATGATGGCAACCTGAGATTATACAGTCTGAATATGGCAGACAGAACATGGTTGGTCACATGGATGGCATTTCCTCAGCTCTGCAAAGTACGTGGTCTGTGTGGCGAAAACGGAATATGTGTGTATACGCCTGTGCCTGCTTGTGCATGTGTCCCTGGTTTTGATGTCATCGACCCAAGTGAGCGGAGCAGAGGCTGCAGACTGAAGACCAACATCAGTTGTGATGTGGACAAGGTGAAATTTGTTAAGCTACCCCACACTGATTTCTTTGGGTATGATAAGAGTGTCCATCGTTTTGTTTCTCTTGATTTTTGCAAGACCAAATGCTTGCATGATTGCAATTGTAAGGGTTTTGCATACTGGGAAGGAACTGGCGATTGCTATCCAAAGTCTGTTCTTCTTGGTGGTGTAACCCTGCATAACCTTGGTAGTACTGGTACCATGTACATCAAGATTCCTGAGGGATTAGAAATGTTGGAGGCCTCAATTCCACAATCACAACCTTTTGGTCCCAAGTATGGCCCTGACTGTGGTACAACAAATAAATACTTTATAGCAGATTTTCTGGCTATGGTTAAGAGAGATCAGGGTGAATCAAAGTTTCTGTACTTCTATGGATTCTTATCAGCAATATTTCTGGCAGAGCTAATGTTTGTTGTATTAGGATGGTTTATTTTGAGGAGGGAGTGCAGAGAACTGAGAGGTGTATGGCCAGCTGAGCCTGGATATGAAATGATAACTAAACATTTTCGCAGGTACACATACAGAGAGTTGGTGACGGCGACCAGAAAGTTTAAGGATGAACTTGGGAGGGGCGCATCAGGCATTGTATACAAAGGTGTCTTGAAAGACAACAGGGCAGTAGCTGTGAAGAAGTTAGCAGAAATAAACCAAAGTGAGGAAGAATTCCAGCATGAACTGAGTGTGATTAGCAGGATTAACCATATGAATCTAGTGAGAGTTTGGGGATTCTGTTCTGATGGTCCACACAGGATATTGGTTTCTGAATGTTTTGAGAATGGCCCATTGGATAAAATCTTATTTGGTATCAAGGGATCCAAAATCTTACTTGGATGGAAGCAGAGATTTGATATTGCACTAGGAGTTGCTAGAGGATTGGCGTATCTTCATCACGAGTGTTCAGAGTGGGTAATCCATTGCGACGTGAAGCCTGAAAACATACTGCTGGATGAGAACTTGGTGCCAAAGATTGCAGACTTTGGCCTAGCAAAGCTCCTGAGCAGAGGTGGATCCAACATAAATGTTTCGAAGATCCAAGGAACTAGAGGTTATTTAGCACCTGAATGGGTTTCTAGTCTCCCAATTACCGCAAAGGTTGATGTCTACAGCTTTGGAGTGGTGCTACTGGAACTACTGTTGGGAGCACGTGTCTCAAACATGGGAAATAATGAGGATGTGGAAGCGGAGATGGTCCTTGGAAGGGTATCAAGGCTGGTCAAAGAAAAGTTGCAGTTGGATGATATTGAGCCATCTTGGATCGCCGACTTCGTTGATGCTAGACTGAATGGTGAATTCAGCAATTTGCAAGCAAGAACAATGATGAGGTTGGCCATTTCATGCGTGGAGGAAGATAGAGACAGAAGACCAACCATGGAAAATGTGGTTCAGATACTTGTTTTAGTACAAGATGTCAGTGGTGCAAATGTAATTGCAGGAGACACCTAAAAGTCTGCGTCCATATGGTTCTTTTGTACTGAGGACATCAAATAACTTACGGATTGAAGAAAAGAAGCGTTAATTGTAACATATCTGCAATATCGAATGAAAAGTTTTCTTGTAGCTTTGCAGGCTAAATCAGCAGAAAAACATTGTTACTGAAGTAATTTTTCTTTTCTCAATCACGCAAAAGGTTTGTGCGTCTTTGTATTAAGATAGAGTAAAAAGTTTGATACTACATGCCGTAAGCGCCCTAGGGGGTTAGAATAGTTATATATGAACGCTCAGACACACCCTAGTATATACTGAAGTAAAATCTCATGACGATTTTTGGGGATGTTTGGTTGGCAGCCAAAGCATGACATCACATGTGTGGCGCCGCCGAATCATTTTTGTTTCTGCTGTGGCTCGCCATGCAGCAACAAAGCCGCAGCCACCACCGGTGGCCGCCACAGTCTGTGACGTGCCATGCGTTGCATGAACTAAACACTAGTCTAACCCTCAGTGGCAGCCACAGGTGTGGTGGCGTGGCTCACGTTGGCTGGCAACCAAACATCCCCTTGTCCAATCAGTGCAGAATCTTTTGCAGCTAACGATTGTTGACAACCTAAGAATCTCAAATTACAACAACAGAGACTTCTTGTCCCAAGCAAGTTGGGTGTAGGCACAAATAATCGAAAGATCGTATTGGGGCTAGAGTGGAAGTTTCAGGCATCACAGATGGGTAGACAAAGATGCAGGAGCCAGAAAAGCATCACACATGCATAAACTGCTGTGGCTGCCGCGCCTAGCTGAAACCAGTCTTGTATTATGTGTCTGTGTCTCTGGCCAACATGAACATATATGATCAGGGTGAACAGCACATTCTTTTCCTACGAATTTGGTTGGGGAGATTACAAGGGCACGTCAATCTAACAAGTAGAGCCCTTCTATCTACATCTGCAGAGGGGAAGGAGATGTAACTGCTGGTATACATACCTGCGCTCTGAATTGAGGAAGCTGATGCGCCATTGGGGAGGCGCAGCGGCCAGCTGCTCCCGTCTCCGGCGGTGGCCCCGCTCCTGTACGAAGCGGCGACCGGGCGGCGGGCAGCTGTTCGACAGAAGGAAAAAGCACGAGTGGGCAGTGGAGGTAGAATGGAGCCGGCCAGATGGGCCTTTGGGCTCGATAATAATCCTGTGAGCTTTCGCAATGGGCTGCAAGCATGGCCCGCACCACTTTAGTGAAAAAGGGTCCAAATTTGCTCCAGGCAGTAGACCATGGACGTCTCACATTTGTTGTTCATGCGACTAGACAAGTCACCGGATTTTGTCTAGGCATGGCCATCTTCGTCGTCGCACACTTATTCTTCGTTCATGCAACTTGCGTCGTTGTATGCAGCTGTATAGATATGGATTGATCCCGCTTGCTAGCCTCAATTATTCAATATAGGAGTACTATTTTGATAAGGAGCCTCAATTGTATTGCATATCGATGGATAGATAGACGCAAATTTTTTCTTGAATACACAAAAGGTTTATACATCATTGTAATTAAGAAGAAGATTCAAACATACAAACGACGTACTCAGACGAATGTGCTAGGAGTCTTACCACACCTACCTCGCATATTGAAAAGTATAACTAATCATAGCGCCACTGTAATCACCCATCAACTCAAATGTTGTGTATGCATATAATCAAATGTCGTATATGCATATTGCAACCCATGTGGTCGCGTTCAATATTTAAGGGCCACACTATTCATCGCATAGCGACTGGTGACTAACTACATTGCTGTTGACCAAGTCTCAACAATTGCTTCTGGTGGCTTGACGGTGCATTGCAAGTTGGATCCTGTATATATATAGCGCCTCCTCCATCCAGGTCACTTGAAGAAAACTCAAATGCTGCAATGGCCATGGACGCAGTCTCCACACTTGTGTTTGCTCTCACTCTAATTCATCTGATTTTGCAAATTTCCGCTCTAAATGTACTCTCGTCAGGCTCCTCTCTCTCCGTAGACCGCAGCTCCGACGTGCTCCTTTCGCCGGATGGCACATTCATGTGTGGCTTCTACAGCATCTCCCCCAACGCATCCACCTTCTCCATCTGGTTCGCCAATGCGTCCGAAAGAACCATCGTCTGGAGCGCAAATCCTCTTCGTCCTGTGTACACCTGGGGATCAAAGGTGAAGTTAAGCTTCGATGGGAGCATGGTTCTGAGAGACTACGGTGGCCAGGCTGTGTGGAGCAACAACGTGAGCTCCTCAAATGCTGAACAAGCTCAGCTCTTGGACACTGGGAACCTCATCGTCAAGGGCAAAGGTGACATCATTCTGTGGCAAAGCTTTGCTTCTCCTACTGATACCTTGTTACCCACTCAAACCATTAATGCTACCAGTAAGCTCGTGTCCATTAATAGATTGCTTGTTCCTGGCCGCTACAGCTTACATTTTGATGAGCAAGTCCTGATTTCACTGTTCTATGATCAAAAGGATCTCTCTTTCGTCTATTGGCCAGATCCCACTATGACAATCTGGCAAAAGCTAAGGATACCATTCATGATCAACGCAAGCGGTGTTCTAGACAGCTTGGGCCAGTTCCGCGGAAGCGATAACACATCTTTCATGGCTGCTGACTGGGGTAGTCACACCCAAAGAAGGCTAACACTGGATTATGATGGCAACCTCAGATTATACAGTCTGAATAAGGCAGAGGGAGCATGGTCAGTAACATGGATGGCGTTTCCTCAACTCTGCCAAGTGCGCGGTTTGTGTGGCGAAAACGGGATATGTGTGTATACGCCTGTGCCTGCTTGTGCGTGTGCCCCTGGTTTTGAAGTTGTCGACCCAAGCGAGCGGAGCAAAGGCTGCAGACCAAAGACCAATATCAGTTGTGACGTGCAGAAGGTGAAATTTGCATACTGATTTCAATGGGTATGACATGGCTGTCCGTCGTTTTGTTTCTCTTGAACTTTGCAAGAACAAATGCTTGCATGACTGCAATTGTAAAGGATTTGCATACTGGGAAGGAATCGGCGATTGCTATCCAAAGTTTGCTCTTGTTGGTGGAGTAACCCTGCATAACGCTGGTACTACTGGTACCATGTACATCAAGGTTTCCAAGGGAGTACAAGTGTTGGACGCCTCAATTCCGCAATCACAGCCCTTTGGCCCCAAGTATGGTCCTGACTGCAGTACAGCAGATAAGTACTTCATAGCAGATTTTCTGGATATGCTTAAGAGACAGCAGAGTGAATCAAAGTTTCTGTACTTTTATGGATTCTTATCAGCAATATTTCTGGCAGAGATGACGTTTGTTGTATTAGGATGGTTTATTTTGAGGAGGGAGCGCATGGAACTGGGAGGAGTATGGCCAGCTGAGCCTGGATATGAAATGGTAACTAATCATTTTCGCAGGTACACCTACAAAGAGTTGGTGTCGGCCACAGGAAAGTTCAAGGATGAACATGGGAGGGGAGCATCAGGCATTGTATACAAAGGCGTCTTGAAAGACAGCAGGGCAGTAGCTGTGAAGAAGTTAGCAGAAATAAACCAAAGTGAGGAAGAATTCCAGCATGAACTGAGTGTGATTAGCAGGATTAACCATATGAATCTAGTGAGAGTTTGGGGATTTTGTTCTGATAGTCCACACAGGATATTGGTTTCTGAATACTTTGAGAATGGTTCATTGGATAAATTCTTATCTGACAGAAAGAGTTCGGAAATCTTACTTGGATGGAAGCAAAGATTTGATATTTCACTAGGGGTGGCTAGAGGATTGGCATATCTTCACCACGAGTGTTCAGAGTGGGTCATCCATTGCGATGTGAAACCTGAAAATATACTGTTGGACGAGAACTTGATGCCAAAGATCACCGACTTTGGCCTCGCAAAGCTTCTGAACAGAGGTGGATCCAACATAGATGTTTCAAAGATCCAAGGGACTAGAGGTTATCTAGCGCCAGAATGGGTTTCTAGTCTCCCAATTACGGCAAAGGTTGATGTCTACAGCTTTGGAGTGGTGCTACTAGAACTTCTGAAGGGAGCCCGTGTCTCAGACATGGAAAATAATGAGGATGAGGAAGTGGAGATGGTCCTTGGAAGGATAGTCAGGATGCTTAATGAGAATCTGCAGTTGGATGGTACTGAACAATCATGGATCTCTGACTTCATTGACGCTAGACTGAATGGCGATTTCAAGTGTCTGCAAGCAAGAATAATGATGATGTTGGTTGTTTCATGCCTGGAGGAAGAAAGAGGCAGACGACCTACCATGGAAGATGTAGCGCAGATGCTTGTTTCCGTTGATGAAGCTACTAATGCAACCAGAGTGCAAGGAGCTGTTTAAAGGCCTGCATCAATATGATCAGTAGTACTAAGGGCCATACGGATATCCTGCTGCTTTAAATCCTGCATCCCTACGACTATTGCAACGATAAAATTCTAGCAGTGTCATTTTTGCAATATCCATGTTGTATTTGTTGCCATGTTGTATAATATAGCCGGAAAAAAATAACTGCTCCAGCATTAGGATGAACTCATTTTATTTTTACCCAGATGTAATTGTGTGCAGATAAAGGTCAGTGTAGTGCCATGCTAATTTCAGGGAGAAGACATGCCCGATCTCTGTTTTTTTTTCTTTGTGTGGATAAAACTACTATACATATGGATTGAGAGAGCAATGAACTAATCCTCAAACAACTGAAAACATTCACCACATAGCATGAAACCTCGGAAGAGGAGCAGTGCAGCACTACTGCATAGACACTGAAGATTGCAAGCTCAGCTTAGTCTGAATCCTAAACAAAAATCACAGAAAAGATACTAAAGGGAGCTGCACAACAAGAGCTAGGCCTATGGCAGGAATATCAAAGTCCCAGTAGGCCAATACAACTTTGTTCTGTTTTATAATGGTGTCATAACAAGTATGACATCAGGTTAGCACCAGAGATGCAGGGAGGCTGCAAGCAAATCTCAGCTAACTGTTCACCCCTAGGGCTCATCTTCGCGTATCTTGAGAGCAGGCATCGGTTCATACTCATCTGGTGAAATGGGATTGCAAGCTAGAGGTTTGGAGATCCAGGGCATATAGGCTCCCTCATGGCATAAGTTCTGCAGAAAAAAATGGGAATCAATTTAACTTTAGTCCAAAGGCATGGAGAACATCACATTTTCTTTAACATAGTTGGAATCCCAAAGTACTGCCTACTGCCCAGGCATTCATGGGTCAGTCACCACTCACCAGAGATCGGAAAGAATGAGGCACTGGCCACTATCGGCTATCGCAATGCACGAAACAAATGAAAAAACAAATCTCTTCTTTGGTTTGCAGAAAAATTGAGGCGAATTTGAAATGGATTACTACTAATACTGAAGTCCCCCCCTCTGGCCCTCCCTTACAGTTACACAGCACCATGAAGCAGGAAAACCACTAAACCAACATATTATGGACGACTTGTTTTCAAACCACTGTAGCTGTCAGCAAGAAACTGCTCCTTTTTTTTCACGAATTGGGTGAAATCTCTTCACACATTTTGCCATCTTGAAAAGAAAAGCACATGTGGATAATTTCAGATTCACCAATTTTCAATCCACTAGCAGAGACCTTAAGCACTAGGAAGTTTAAAGGTTGGTGAACTTAGATCACCTCCAACCAGAAGAAGAACTTTCTTAGTAGGCTCAGTCTCTTATCACAGTCAGCTGAGTTTATTTGTACGGCTAGATCTGCATGATTAACTAAAGATTAGTCTTGCTCGAGAAGTACTAAAATGAAATCTATCAATAGGTTTCATTGGTAAATAGAAATTTGCACATATATAATTTAGCATTGCAGCATTGAAATAACAGATTGCACCTTACTCAACAGCTACTAAAATGCAATCTTCAATTGATATCGTGCCAGATATCAATTCATAAAATACAAGTTCTGCATCACAGCATTGGAAGCATGGCCTTCAATACTACTATAGAATCATGAGATGATGCATTGCAAAATGCTTGAGTCGTATAGATATAGGCATCACATGTATAAAAATCTAGATCTCAGTTTCGAGAAGAAAGCCCACTGGTATCCAAATTACATGTATAACATAAAAAAAGAACTATGGTAAACAAAACCATAACAAAGCCAAAGCTACCTACAAGTTCAAGGTTTTATTCTCTGTGGTTGCTATATATCATGTTATTGGTTATGAAACTAAACAAAATAAAAACTTAGTTCATTGCCAAATGGATGCAAATGGATCATATGATGGAGGAAAGACGGAGGCCTCCAGAGTTTACTTATGTGATCAGAGTTATATGATGAAAGCATATGTCAATTGGCTAATGCAGCTCAATTGTAAAATGAACCATTGGCTACTAAATGCTTGTCAACAACCTGATCAAATTCTAGGAATCTGCTGTTTCCTTTTGTAAACCAAGACTACTCATTACAATTCATACGGATAGCGGATATAGACATATAGTAGCTGGAGATGGATAGAACTGTGCTGAGTTAACATGCCAGAACAAACAAGTTCCCCTACCATGCTTTTGTAATTATACCTGGGTAATAATCGAGATATGACAGCCCAATTGCTTCTGTAACATAGCGCTTTGATGCACTTCGCAAGTGTCTTTGCTTGCTTACAGGCTTCCGGTCAGTGGCTCTTCTCCAAAGCTCTTTGTATTCGTTTTGATCATATGGTTGACTTAAAATAGCATTAAGCTTTTCATCAAATATAGATGAACCACCGTAACTGATAGCAAGAGGCATTGCTTGTTCATCTTCACATGCCTGGACCAAAAGGCAGCTATAGAACAGGCAGCATCATTTGAAGAGAACCAGAAATTATGCAAAGAATCTTACATTTAAGTCAGACGGCTCAGCATAAAGTACAAGGCCACGCTCATCTGTGCAAATAATATCCTGACAATCAATGTTCTCTGAAGAAGGTGCAGCCATTCCATGTTCAGAAGCAATTTTGTTAGCTGGTGCAAGCCCATAATCACATCTTTGCATGGTGTAGTCTTCCTCCATGTTTTCAGTTGAAGACACCAAAGGCAGTTCATTTGTGGAACTGCCAGTTCTCCATTCATCATATCCAGCTGGCATATCTTCTTCTCGCTCATATACAATGGTGACACCTGGTTCTGGCTCAATAACCATGAAACCATCTTTGAACTTCACAAGGCTCAGAAATAACTCATAAGATTCATCTACTGATGAGGCCGTGGTCTTCTTCTTCTTCACATATGATCTCTTTGCTGAAAAGGAGCAACTCACATTTCTGCTGGAAGCCTTGACCGCTTTTACATCAGGCCGTTTGCTATCCGGAATGCCCCAACTTGTGCGCTGTGAATGGTTGGGAAAATTTGGGCCACGTTTGCCCTTAGTAGTTCCACAGCATGCACGATCCTCCTCATACCGTACAGAAAAGGGCAAGCCATGGTCGCCCTTTGGCGCATCAAGGACATAGGTATTCCCGTCTTTGCTTAAATGTTCAAGGAAAAGTCTATAACATGGATCTATTTCAGAACCATGTCTACCAATTAGGCCGCCAAACAACTTGCCCTTTTTGCATGATGATCCGTGCACAGTTTTCTTGCTCTTCATCGCCAGATTCCTAGATTCAAGATGGGTTTCTTAGAAGTGACACCAATGATTCATCAGTGACTGAAGGGGGAAAAAGAGCACAAAATCAGAGGGCAACAACCAGGTAATTCTTGCATGCAAAATTGCATACTACGGTAACATCAATCTAACAAACCATCCAATGTCGATAAATAATGTGATGAAAACCGTAAACCTCAATGTACCATACCTGACACTTGCGCAGGGTTCCAAAAAGCGGTACTAAGCGCACGATTCAGCGCGCTGAAGTCCTAAGCGGACGGGTAGAGCTTCGCTATGGGGCACAAGCGCTCCCAAAGCGGCGCGACCGCCTTGGTGGAGCAGCGCCTCCTGGCTCCCGCTGCCCACTGGCCGGGCGCCGTCGACGGTCCAGCAGAGACGGGAGGGGAGAGGGATGTGCGTACGCAGGGTCGCCGGCCGGTGTGCGGAGGACGGAGGACCGGGAGCCGCTGACGCCGCCGCCGAGCCTCGGACTGGCCCGCCGTCGCTGTGAGCCCGAGCCTGAGTGCCCCTCCGTCGCCTGCGTGCCGAGCGCGATGGGGGAGGGAGCAGAAGACGGAATGCCGGCGCTGCGAGGAAGATAACGGCGGCGGCTGTCAGGCTGTGGTGGGGCGGGCTGCGGCGAGAACCCGCTGGCTGCCAGCGCTACCAACCCACGTAGGAGTACAGTACTTGTCTTATTTTGTTTTTTTTTCCTCACACATAAAATAATATTTTACTCTCACCATAAATCAGTCATCCAAAATCAGCTGTTCGCTAGAGTTAAAAAGAAACGTTAATTTTAACTGACGCTGATTTATTATAAAATGCTAAATCGTTAAAAATAAATGCCGATAAGCTCAAGCGTTGAGCGCTCTCAACCTGCTCCCCTTGCTTGGAACTGCCGCGGGAACCACCCGTCTTGGCGTCGATGGATCTATCGGGCCAGAGAGCGCGCCGTCCGAAAGCAGCCGAAGAGCCAGCTCGCATCCATGGCCGCGAAAGCAGGATGTCACACGGATCGGGTAGGCTGGGATATAGGCTACGCCGGGCTGTCTGGCCCTCCATGATCGCATGGGACGGGAGGAGATGCAAATGCCCTGTAATGAGCCTGCTTGGTTGGGTTCCAATCCGTGCCCAATCAAATTATGGCAAGCTAAAACTTAGTGTTGCCAAAACTAAAGCTATCAAAGTTAGGGCAAAAAGTAGAGATGTTTATTTAGTTGAGTGGCATGATAGATTTAGAAAAGACTTTTTTCTTACTTGCAATTTAAAAAGTTTCTAAAGATTTATCAAAACTTTGATTATAAATATTAATATATCAATTCTTTAGCAATAAATCAACTGATGACTATAAATTTTTATTTACCATCATTTTAGTTGGGTAAGAATTAAAACCCAGCCAAGCAGGCGCAATATGCAACGAGACATGCATCGCATCGCATCAGCGTAGTACTAGTACGTCGTCGATCGGTCCGTTGGTGGCGACAAGACATGCCGTGGCGTCCTGGCGTGGAAGAGAAAACGAGGAGAGAGGACGGACGGGTCCACGCCCACGGGCCGGTGATTCGTGCTTGGACAACCCGGCGGACAGGACGACGGGGCGGGCGACCGCCGAAGGCCGACCGGTGCAAGTGTAGCGTCTTGCCTGCTAGGTACATTGACGTGACGCGCTGCTGGCTCTAGGCCATTGCTGCGTGTCTGTGCGCGCGAGGCGTGCCCTGCCGACTGCCCTCGTCTCCTTCTCGTAATTTCCCTCCCTTTGCTTTACCGATGCCTAGCAGCCAATGAGGCCGCGCGCTAGGTTATCTTGTTGTTTGTGTCGTACTCCCTCCTGTCATTTCATTTCACGAATTTTAAAAAGTCAAAACATCTTAATTTTAACTAAATTTATATGATAAGATAGTAATATTTACAGCATTAACTAGGTATCATTAGATTTTTTTATCAAATATATCATAAATCTTTATATTTTTCTCTACAATTTTAGTTAAATTTAAGATACTTTAACTCTGTAAAATTCTTAGAATGACTTATAATTTACGATGGACGGATAGAAGTTCCGTATTTATTATTTTATCTTGGGTGAAAATTGTGGGGTTTTATGTTCTTCCTATGGATGTGCTTGATAGAACTTGTTTAAATTAGTGTATTGCTAGAGTACTCATTGTCTAGTGGAGGACGAGTATTCTTGGGAGTAAACTCTTTTATGCGGTTCCGCCATAGTTGTCGCTTTGTCACAAACCTGTGAACAAAGTTATTACCAAGTGACCCGACGAGTTACTTCACATGGACGGTCCAACTCGGTTTCACTTAGAAGGTGAGAAGTGGTCTGGGCTTGTGATTGTTGACGACTTTTCTCGCTACTCGGGTGTTTTTCATGGAGGGGAAAGGGTGAGGCGTTTGCATATTCTTGAGATTTAATTCTTCGGTTGCAAAATGAGTTTTCTAAAAATGCCATGAGAGCGATTCATATTGACAATGACGCAGGATTTAAAAATAATCATTTTGAAACCTTTTGTTCTTCTTTGGGGCTCGAGCATCAGCTTTTCTTGCCTTATGTCCCTTAACAAAATTTCATTGTTGAACGCAAGAATTGGACCCATGTTGAGATGGCTAGGACGATGCTCGACTAACATACATATCCTAGGAGTTTTTAGGCAGAGCAATCAACACAGCTTGCCATGTATCTAATCGTATTTTTTTCGAGCTTTTTAAAAAAGACTTCTTATGAGTTGCGATTCAGGCACCCAAGATAAGTCACTTCGGATTGTTAGGTTGTAAGTGCTTTCTGCTCAGATGGGTCATGACTCATGAACAGGTTCGCGTCTCGGTGTTCGGACGGTGTGCTTTTGGGTCATGAATCTCATTCTAGAGCTTGCCATGTACACCGTAAACTAACCGCATTCTGTATTCACGCTGCTTGGTTTTGCTACAACCTCCATACAAGAAATCAGCAAATAGAAAACACTACAGTGATCATACATTGGAGAAATATGAACCAATGTCTACCATGAAAAACAATGTTCGCTTCATTAAATTTCTTCAGGAAGCAAACACGAAGTCTACACTAGTCGTCTGGTACTCTGGTCCAATCGATCTAGGCCTTATTTGGCTGCTCATGTATCACCTTAATCCATGTAGGTTAGGGTGAGTTGGTATAAATTTAATTTAAATTCACACGTATCTACCTAACACAAATAGATTGAGGTGAATACATGGCACCAAACAAGCCCCTAATATATGCACGACAACGCCCGCGCTCAGGCCTCTTTCTAGTGCTTCTCAAATCAACCTGTTGGCCCCCCTATATGGTTTCTAAATTCCCAGCGCAGTTTCCGATAACGTTTTCTTCCAGCCTGCTGGCTAACTCGCTAGGCATAAATAATAGAGCAACTAATTGCAGCACAAATCTGAATTTGCGAGCGCATGTATACCGCATTGGCGTTGCGCAGCAGCCTGCTTCCTGGAAGCTCCGAGGAAGCCGCAGCTTTGACGAATTAACCCACCCCCGCCCGGCGCGCCGCAGCCTCACCGCGTTTGTTGATTCAATGGAGGCCTCGGTTCATTCTGCTACCGGCCGGGGACATCCCTCTCGCCTGCTTCGTCACCAAGGAACACATAAGGCGCATGATCGGAACGAAAACAACGACAGGGCTGGCTGATTTGGCCGAGCGGGGAGATCTTTCTGCCGTGCTGCTGTATGGATAGTTTGCCTCTCCGCGTGTTGACTTTGGCTTGGTATCTGCACTATTCGTGTGCCCTGCAGCTCCCGGCCTACCCACGCCGCCTTCCGGCCTCCGGGCACTTCCCACTTTCCAAGCACCGTTGTATAACGTGCAGTGAGCTGGCTGCGTTCATGGTAGAAAGCATTGGCCGCCTCTCCTCTCCTCCCTTGTTGCGAAGAGACAAACATATACATGCGTTTTGTTGGCCAATCTTTTTTGATGGCCGGTGGAGCATCCGGCATATCGATCCCTCCTCACTCCTCATCGGTAAACTGAGCTTGCTTACCCTTGAAGCATCAATGCCGGCCGTGTTCTCGTTTATTTGCATCGACGTCGACACCTTAGTCTCCTGTTCTAGACGCGGCCTGGCCGGTGCCCAGCCTACCTGCTAACGATTCATCCCATCCATATGGCCACCATGCCATTCCAAGAGATATTTTACCGAGACGCGGAATGGCGTAGCTAGGGAGAAAACGCGTTAATTGATAGGATTGGCATGTCACCTTCAGTTGATCAGGCGGAGAGAGAAAGTTCCTGGTAGGTCATGCTGAAAAACTTTAAGCAGCCACTCAAAAAATGTCAATATTTGATCCGTTGCGTTACCGACTCACAGGAGGAACAAATGTTTACCATTCCCCTTTTAAAAAACTGCTATTACTATTCAGCATATATGCCAGTGCCCAGTATATAGTGTACCAAATCTCGGACCCGTAAGCCACTGCGAACAGTTTGGCCACCATGTTCTTACTCCTAGAGTCCTAAACGTCTGAGAACTCCGTCCTCACTATAGGGTCTGTTTAGAAGATCTCCAACAACCCTAAATCCATGAAAAACATATCCTTAATTTACCTTTTAAGCCAAACACTTATATACACTAAGTAGAGAAACAACCTTCGATTCGCACCTTTAGTCCCGGACGTATTTGGACCTGAGACTAACGTAAGCATTAGTCTTAGATCCGTAGTCCTGGTTGGAAACCTGGGACTAAAGCTCGTTCCCAACACAGACTACTGCCCATTTCTCTAGTAGTGATATATGCAGCTCAAAAGGTTCGAGTCGAGGTCCCCGAGATTTAAATTATTTTTTATTCTTAATTTTCAATTAGGATTATGCCCATTTCTCTACCGGTGATATGGTTCGAGGTCTTAGGGATTTAAATTATTTTTTATTCCTGATTTCTAGGCTTCGATTATTTTCGATTCCATGACCCGGACTAAAGGCCGGATCCTCGGTCCTAGTTGGGAAACCGGGTGTCCATGCACGGTGGACTAGGAGCGGTGAAGGGTAGATATGCAAAGGATTGGACCGAGTGAGCGAGGGCTGAAGGATGGACCGTGGATGACTAGCACTTGGAAACATTGAAAAGCAAGTGTACAAGTGAGGATGTTGATGGACACGGTGTCGACCGAAGTCCAGATGGCTAGTCGACCAAGACAAGGTTCGTGCAAAAGCACTTGGTGATTGGCCGGTCGAGGACAAGCGGGCATGCTCAACATCATGGAGAAGGCATATCGACGCAACGCGACTCCATACGCGTCTAGTGTCTTTGTCCTCAAAACCACGGGCGACAGGTTTTCTCTATCCCACATCCAAGCGTGCTATCAGGTTTTAGCCAAGGCTTCATGTTTTGGATATATTAGGCTAGAGAGGGGTGATATCCTCTTAGGTTAGTT
Source organism: Eremochloa ophiuroides (assembly GCA_038502445.1). NCBI lineage: Eukaryota > Viridiplantae > Streptophyta > Magnoliopsida > Poales > Poaceae > Eremochloa > Eremochloa ophiuroides. The sequence goes on from JAHLJS010000003.1 coordinate 92,630,806, forward strand.
TCTCATTTGAAGTGAGAGGATGTATGGGAGGAGGCTATCATAATTTATAGATGGATTCATGGTTTGGTAATCGAAGTGTTTGTTGAAATCTCAAGTTCATCCGTTTTCTCACCCAAAATTCTCTTTTTCGGTGAATTTCATGGTCATTGGGAGGCTTTGTGATCCTTGGAACATATCTATACCATGCCTTGAACCCCAACTTCTAATATATTAACTCTGCTTTTCAAGCCTCTTTTGGTGATTTTCTTGAAAATCTTTGAGCTGCAGGTTTTGCGTTCTTCTTATTTAATCTTTAGGTTCTATTAGGCCTTGCAAACTTATCTAGCCACTGGTTTTCACTGATTTATCACGACACCTATAAACCATCTTTTGGAGAATTCTTGACAAAACCCTAGATGGGAGAAAAAATAGAAATGAACTAGCATATTTGTGGTGGTAGTGGTTGTTAATAATTTTTCCAACTTCATCAAACTTGAGTTTGGTGGAGCACCGCTTAAGATGTCACATGAAATATATGGGTCTCGAGAAGATCCATAAACCTCATGTAGCTGCCCATGGTGGATCTACTTGATATCACTACTAGAGAATTGGGCAATGGTTCTGGTTGGGAATGGGCTACTCCTTGACAATCCCTCATTCACTGACACATGGGAACATATAATCATGTGTTTGCAAAAGGGTGCAGAGATTTGGTTACCGTCACTCTTGGAACCAAACATCTGACCCATCGCTTGGAACAAGCTATCCCAATGAACTGAACCAAGCACTAGATGAGACGAGCTTCATACGCTCTCTTCCTTTGACAACCATGAACAAATATACAAAGAATATGTGGCATACTATATTTCTCTACTCTACTCTATAGGGCCAAAAACATGTCAGAAAATAAAAATGTTGAATACAAGTTTGTACCATGTTGAGACAAACGGACCCATTGTCTTTTTATACATAATGGAGCAAGTAGCGGGAATCGACCCGCTTGTTAGCTTGGAGGCCTAGTGGTTATAGTCAAGGTTGGTTGATTATTTTTAACATGTATAATTCAAAAATCAAACATGAATTGTGATTGCATTCGGCTCGTTTAGGTATATACTAAGTTGCCACGGAATTTGGATGATACATGCACTAAGCTAAGCATACTACATGCAAGTTATTGGATCAATTTGCACCTACCTTCCTAATTTTCGTACGTCAGGCGCAATTTACCTACTCGAGCATCTATCTCTCGTTCAATTTCCTTGTCATATGCAAAAGATTGATGTAACCAATAATGTTATCACATATCATTTGGGGATTGTCAGAGACGCCATAAGAATATTGGCAATACTTCTAATAAGGATGCAGGTGCGTACCCAATGGTGTTTTTTAGGTGAAGTAACTACTTATGGCTAAATATCATTCTAGTTCATTTGAGTAAGTTTTGGGATGACCCAAAGCAGAGGTGGAGCCTTATGAAGGTGACACTGGGCTCCTGCACCTCTGATCTGAAAGGAAATTAATTTTAGTACCTATGCCCATCTATCTAATCTCCAAGCTCTTCAAAGCCATCAATCTTAGGCCCTATTTAGCAGGGCTTATCGACCGGTTTTAGGAGCCGTTTTCTGCCAAATGGGGTAAAACTAAACGACTTCACCTGAGGAGAACCTTGAATTGTGCTCTCTACGGAGAGTGGAGTCAAAAATAGTAGCTTCACTCGTCTTTACCCGGTTTTAGTGGGTTCTACGTGTGGTTTTGTAAGATTATTTTTTAAGGAACTTTTCATATATGAAACCGTTTTACCAAACAATTTATTAAAATTGCTTGACCCTCATCTATGGAGATGCTTATGAAGCCAAAGTCAAAAATAATGATTTCACTGATGAAGTGGAACCTGCCAAATGGGGCCTTATTTATCTTGAAAAGTGAGAAATATATCTTTCTACATGGCACTCAATTTTATCCTCATTTATCTTTCTGCATGAGGCTTGGATCGCATGCTCCAGTTTTACTATACTTGTCCCATCCAGCATGCATGGCCTCTTGATTTTACCACACGCACGCTCCGCCTGCTGACCCAATTCCAAAGTACTAATTATTAGATCATGCCTGTACGGCCGGAGACTACACTGCAAATCATTGTAAATCATGGGCGTGGCTCCATAAAAATGAAACGAGAAACGCGTTCGGCTTCTTCTTCATCGGTTTGCGAGCTATATAAGACCTGGCCACTAGGTGCAGTCGTCCATCCAGGCATTCACAGCACATCCAGAGCCAAGTTTCACCTTGTTCTCACTCATCAGCGGCCGGCGTTGCACTTTGCGAAGCGACGCCGCGCCATCCCCGTCGGGAAGACGGGAAGTCGCAGTCGCAGGGCCAAGAAACCAGCTCAAGCCTCGCCAAACCGCCAAAGCCCAAAGGTACTATTTCATCATGCGTACGTACTCAGTAACGAACTCCCGTATCTTCCTCCATGAGCTCAGGCTCAGCTACGTTTAGCCAACGTCCTCAGCTAGTCAGCTACCGGCGGCCACCACCGACGCAGACAACGCTAGCTAGCTGTACGTGTGATGAGCCTGCGACATACAGAACCGCCCATCTCCGACGACCCCCGGCCGCCGTCGGGCTGGCTCCGTGCTTGGTACCTTGAGTTGAGCTGGGTCGAGGCCGCCCAACTCAACAGCCGGCCGTCATGGTCGTGTTTGTGTTTGTATGATTGTGTTGGCTCGAGGATTCGAGATATCAAGGTAAGGTAGCAGCGCTCCTAATCAGCAGCTTCTTTTTCAGGCAGCCACCTGCTTAATTATTTTAGTTTTCGTTTCATATCTATCTTCCTGTACGGTAGGTAAGATCTCCTTTTCCTCGTCCGGCCATGGTGACGTTTATTTTCTCTGTTTTCATTTTTTTTTTTTTTGCGTGTGGCGACTGACGAGGTGGTGGGGAGGGTCAACACGATGCAGCAGCAGAGGAATGTGTGTGTGTGTGTGTGTGTCAACGTAGGGCAGGGCATTGGAATGACGGAGCAGATCCGACAGCCAGCAAGTGTTTCTAACCTAGGCTCTGTTCGCTAAACCTTAAAATCGTTTATTTTCCAGCGGTTCCGCAGTATTTTTCTCTCACAAGAAATCAGTATCAGCGTTTTTTTTCAGCGATTTTCAGTTTCAGCGAACAGAGCCCTAATCGAAACACAATACCTTGCTTTCGGTACCTAGTTAGATCTTTGCAAGATGTATGCATATCTAAATATTCGATGTGACAGGAGTCTTGAATTTTTAGAAGTGCATCTAAACAGAGCCCTATCGTGATTAGTGGTTGAATACCTTTTGTTTTGCCTACATAAACTCACGCTCAACACCAGTACTACTTCAACAATATGCTATTTTTACTATCACATCAGGCAGTCTTCTTTATTCAGAGCCACTTGGAGACGTGAACCGGCGGTCACAAAACGGACAAGTGGCAAACAGCAAACGGCGACAACAAGCACACAGGGAGGAAAACGACGAGGACCCAGAGCGGAGACAAAAAGGTAGTACTAATTTCTGCATCCGTGTGTGCTGTTCTTGACCCGTGTTCCTTATTCCGATCCATGCATCTGCGTGCAGCGGTTCGCCTGCCTGCCACTGCCACGTCCCCGGCCGGCCGGGCCGACGGAGACGATGACCCGTCCTCCTCCTCCACCGCGGGCGGCTCCGGCGACGCTGTCCCAGGTACGTACGCCGCCGCTGCCCTCGAGTCAGAGATGGAATTCCGTGACGACAGCGAACGGCACCGATCGATGACACAAAAGCAAACGGATTGCTGCACTGCAGATCGAACGATGTGGAGTATGGATACAGATTATTTCAGTCGACGACACTGGGATGACAGACACACTTGCGTTAACCTCTGCTGAGTTGGTCCGTCTCACTCTCACAGTAGGATGCCGGATGCCACAGTCAGGATCGATTCAGGACTGGTCAGGGTCCAGGGCATGTACTATGTTGGTTGGTCAGAAAGATCAGGAATGATGATTGGATAAGCGACCGCGTGTTTGTTAGGAGGACAGTACAAGGACACTACTGTACTGTACTACGTGGTGCTTGCTTGACTTGTCTAATAAACATGAAGGATTTAAATCCCTCAAATACTAAATACTACTTATCTGCCGTACCAGTTCACTCCAGTGATGGTACAGTAACAATGGTAACTGCTGCTCTTACGGAGTGGTAAATTAATGCAACTATCCATATCGAAAAAGGCTAAAATTCCAAAAGAAAATTCAATGTATAAAAAATATTAAAATTAAAATGAATATATGAAAAAAAAATCTAAACAATTTGAATGTAGGAAAATTATCTTAAGATCTGTCCCAACATAAATTTATGTAATTTGTAGTACAAGGTTTTCTGAACCGGTGTGTGCAAGATCAGCAAGATAGGATTTGCCTTTGATGGGATGGTACTGTTAATTTTCTTTTAATTCTCTCTTTGTCCTCCATGCATGGTAAATGACGCATCCATGTGCCGATATGTACGCAGGCTGGAGCATCCGGTTTGGAGTTTGGACTAAAGCACCTGCTGGTCTCTTACATTTCAGGCGGAGGCGGCCTCTGCAACCGCAGCTGTCAGCGAGAGCGAGGAGGAGCAATGCCGCAGGCGCAAGGCCAAGGAGAACCTCGACGTCGGTGCCGCGACCGCCGTGTTCAGCTCCACCGTGCTGCTGGGTTCGGCCTTCCTCCCAAAGGAGGCCAAGCACCACCCGGCCGGCAACAAAGTGCGCCTCGCCGTCTCGCTGCTGCTGTCCTTCGCCAGCTTTCTCGCCGGGAAGGCCCTCGTGCTACTCAGCCTCACCATGATGGGGCGCCAGGCCCTCGTCTCCGACGGCCACCGCGCCGCCGCCAAGTGCCTCGTCGCCGCGTGCGCCGCGCTGTCGGTGCTGACGCTGCTCAGCCTGCTGGCGCTCCTGCCGGGCGGCGTCTACCTGTACATCGGACTGGCCGTGGTCGCGGCGACCACGCTGTTGGCCGCCGGTGCGCAGTGGGTCCTCACGCGCATGAGAGGCGGCGGCGGCGGCGGCGGTGAGGCCGCAGACGGAGAGGAGGACGACGACAAGGGCGAGGAGGAGCTGGACGCCGCGTCCAAGACGACGTGCGGCATCACGAACTCGGCGTTCGGGGGCCTCGTCGGCGTGCTCTTCAGCGCGTCCAAGATCTCCGACTCCGGCGGCGTGGCGGCGGCGTCGGGGGACTCCTCCGTCGAAAGCGCCGCCCACGCCGCCATCTTCTTCACGTTCGCGACCGCCATCCTCGGCGTGTTCGTGATGACGGTGTCGAAGGTCACCACCGACACCGACCGACGACGACGACGACGCAGGCGGCGGCTCCTCGCCACGGCCACGAGGCTCGCCAACGCGCTCCTGCTCTGCTCGCTGGCGTGCGCCGCGCTCTCGGCGGCCTTCGTGGTGCTGAGGTACCGCGTCTTCGCGGCCTTCGCGCCGCTAGTCTTCGCGGCTGCCCTCTGCTTCCTTCTCCGGCACTGCGTCGTCGTCCGCCACGGCGGAGACGACGGCGCCGCAGCCGCCAACCTGCAGGAGAACCAGAACCAGGAGGCCCACCGGATCAAGGCGGTGGAGGACATGGCGAGCATGGTGACGGCGGCGGCGTTGGGAGGCATCATGAGCGTCCTCGGTGGCGCGCTCGGAGAGAAAGACCGCGACAAGTGGGGATCCAATGGCGTCCTCATGGTTTTCCTGACCTCGGCGTTCGTGTCGGGCTTCGGGTTCATGGTGCTCGCGGCGGCGCCAGGTTCAGCCACGGCGGTGCTGGCTCCAGTCGCCCGGGTGCTGGTCTGGTCCACCGTGGCGTTGTTTACGGCGTGGAGGTGTCAGGGCTAGACAATCCCAAGTGAAGCCGTGACGACGACGTCGTGCTAATTATTAAGCACGTTTTTCCAGCTTTTATTAGCGACGAGAGATGTGTGTGCATCTATGTAAGCATGCTTCGATCTCGATGCAGTTCAGTCCGGTAGTGTCTCTGTAACATTATTTTGTTCTTTTCAGGTTTATCGCAAAGTAGCCCGTGAAATAATTGCGTGGATTGCTTTTTAAATGGATCCAAGTCCAGTTTACAGTAAAAGTGTAAAACTTGAACTGGGCACGTGTTGCATAATCATAGAAAGAACGCTCTCTTTGGCCTAGCCAGGCGAATTGGCTGAGACGACGGGCCGATCCTCTGTTCTCTGTCCACTCTGCCCCTCAATAGGCCTACAGGCTACAGAGGTGTTCCAATCTTTGGGAGAGAGAAGCAATGGTAGAAGCTTTTCGTTTGATTTTTATCATTAGTTTAACCACTTGTATTATTTAAATGGAGGAAAATGCACTCTCGGTCTCTCAACTTGACTTAACGTGTCTTCTAGGTTCCTGAACTTTTAAAGTGATATTTATGGGTTCCTAAAGTTGGCAAAAAGTGTCATTTAGTTCCCAAACTTTCAAAGTGATCACCGCATGTCTCTAAACTTGACACAGGGTGTCATCCAGGTCCCAAATACTGTAGATAATTCTAGCACCGAATTTTAAAAAATAAAATCTAATTTCGGGTACTGTACCTACAATCTATAAAATATTCCAAAAATTGTATTTTTTTATACGATCTCCGATGAAGATAAGTTTTATATAAAAATTATAGCTTGCAACGAGATCTACAACTTTCTAATTTTGAGTTTTTTAATTAGAGATGGTTAAGACGCTCAAAAAAATTAAACAAAATTTTTCAGCAGTATATTAATTACGTACAAGCGCGTGTCGCCTTGAAAAAATCATATCTTTCTTATATACTATCAAATTGAGATACTTTTTATACAAAAGTTGTAGCGTTCGACGAGATCTACAACTTTCTAGTTTTAAATTTTTTAATTTGAAGCCGTTAAGATTCTCAAAAAATTTAAAATACAAAACCACTGTGCAAGAACCAAAATTAGCGTTTTAATTTTTTTTTAGAATCTTAACGACCTCAAATTAAAAAGTTAAAACTAGAAAGTTGTAGATCTCGTCGATGCTACAAATTTTATATAGAAAGTATCTCAATTTGATAGTATATAAGAAAGATATGATTTTTCCAAGACGACACGCGTTTGTACGCGATTAATATACTGCTGAAAAACTTTGTTAAATTTTTTTGCGTCTCTTAACCACCTCAAATTAAAAAACTCAAAACTCGAAAGTTGTAGATCCCATCGCAAGCTACAATTTTTATATAAAACCCATCTTCATCGGAGATCGTATGAAAAAAAAAATACAATTTTTGGAATATTTTATAGATTGTAGCTACAGTACCTGAAATTAGATTTTCTTTTTTTAAAATTTGGTGCTGGAATTATCTACAGTGTTTGGGACCTGGATGACACCCTGTGTCAAATTTAGGGACCTGCGGTGATCACTTTAAAAGTTTAGGACCTAAATGATAACTTTTGCCAACTTTAGGGACACATAGATATCACTTTGAAAATTCAGGGACCTCGATGATACCTTAAGCCAAGTTAAGGGACCGGAGGTGCATTTTCCTCATTTAAATATTTATATAAAATATTTTTTATTTTGGCTTGTTTTATAATAAATGTTCTTAAAAATAATTTTAATTTGATTATGCTTGTATACATGTTTAAAATAAAATGAGTGGTTAAAATTTAGAATTAAAAAAGTCAACGCCTTATAATTTAGAATAAATGGAGTACATTGCTTTCCAAATGAGGTTTTTTAGTTTTCACAGTTAAAACTTTACACCCATCACATCGAATATTGATACATGCATGTAGTATTAAATATATATAAAAACAACTAATTACATAGATTGTGTGTAAATTGCGAGACGAATCTTTTAATCCTAATTAGTCCACGATTTGATAATATTATGCTACAGTAAACATTTTATAATGACAGATTAATCAGTCTTAATAAATTTGTCTCATGGTTTATAGGCAAGTTATGTAATTAGTTTTTTACTAGTATTCGAAAAACCTTTCCGACGTCCCATGAAATATCTGATGTGACACGAAAAAATCTACACTCTAAATTTAAACACCCAATGAGTAAATTTGTTAGATAGATTATACACTATTTTCATCTTCGTTTCTCATAAATGGTTGATAGTTTTTCCACACTACAACGTATGGATATGAGGAAAATCTGAGAAAAGAGTCATAATTGGTGTAAGTGTAGCCATGATTAAAGAGTTTGATTTCAAAGCATATTACCATGGGATTGTATAAAAGAAGGAGAAAAAAAAAAGAAGAGACGTTCACAAACAACTCCTCCAAGTGACATATACCTTGCTTGTAGTTGACCTTTCATCCCATTTAGCATTTTCGAAAAAATAACTTTTGATGAGTGCAAACAAAATCGTAAGAGTTCTGAAGCAACTCCCCTGCCGAAATTACCTTCAACCCGCGGTCACCTCCTCATGCTTCGGCTCGGCTGGCACACCAGCTTGTCCGTGCGTTTCCGATCCGCTGGACGTCTCTAGCGTGTCCACACCACACGGTTCACACAAGGTTTCGCCGGCAACACGGTGTAACGAGCGCGCGCGTACGCGCTGCTGGGCTGCTATGTATATGCGCAAAGGCGCGAAGCAAAACACGCTTCGAACGCGGAACGGTAGTTGCCGGGGGGATTTCATCCCCCCCAAGTGCGTCACTGCTTACGTACGTGTGGCGTCCGGCGAACACTGCCGGTGAAATCGCAGAATATTCTTAGGGCGTCCGGCGTCATGAAATCAGATTTCTCCGCTGCTTGTCCAACATCCTCTAAATTTCGTAGTTTCTAACTCTACTGGCTTTTCAAAAAAAAAAAAAAGCGAATCCGATTTTGACTCTGGTTGCGATACCACTTGTTAAAATTTGATTCTCCTAATTATGTAGACCAATCATCATTGAATCTTTAAAATTTTATTGCTAATAAGATGTAAATTTACACCGTATCAAGAACGACAGAGCCATAGAGTGAGTGCAGTTCGATATTGATCGTTCTCGAAATCCCTCGATCAGAATTATTTAGGGCCCGTTTATTTGGCGAAAAGTGGGTGAAAAATACACTGTAGCACGTGAGGAATCTTTTCTAATAAGTGCCTAATCATGACCTATGTAGGCTCAAAAGATTCATCACGAGAAAGTCAGATAAACTATGCAAACATGCAAGAGCTGCTACTTCATTTAATGTTTCATACATGCGTAAAGACAATTGATGTAACGGAGAATTTGTAAACTTTTTTAACTAAACAGGGCCTTAGAAGCAGGAAACGTGCTATATGAACTAGCTGCATCCGCTGCCAACGATGCTCCCGCAGAGCGGGGTATACGGGAGCAGTCGTTCACGCGCTTGTGAAACCGCCGGTCTCGAGTGACCATCAAAGACGAAAGGCAGGCCTACAAGCAAGAGATATATGCACATGGATCCGGTTTTTTTAAAAAAAACTTAGGTATTGTTTAGTTATAGGCCTAAAGTTTTTCCAGTGTCACGTTGGATGTCGGAAGGAATATCAAATTGATTTTTTCGATACTAATAAAAAACTAATTATATAATAACTAATTATTTTTTTAGGTTTATAGCAAAGTAGCAAGGTACTAAATAGCGTTCCTAGCGCCCGCTATAGCAGCCACAATAGCAGTAGCGGCCCCTTACCGCTACCGCTACCACGTAGCGGTTTGAATATAGCATATTGGAACTTAGCGCCCGTTATTTGACGCAGTAAGCCGCTATAGCGGCCAATTTTCAACATAGCGGTCCGCTATAGCGGTCCGTGTCCAAAACATAACTAGTTCATTTTTAATTTAAAGATATATTTGATTAAAATCAACTCTTCGAACATAATTAAATTTCTATCTACACTATTTTCAGTTATATGTTTATCCGTCTATCATCAATGTGCATTAAGTGCATTTGTTAATTAATGTGTTAGAAAGTCATTTTTTACGATATATATACCTAAATTATATGAGATCATTAGATAATGTTATTGGAACTTAGCGTCCGCTATAGTGCCCGCTATCCGCAATCCGCGACGTAAACGGTAATCCGCTACCAACCCGTAATGCGCTATTTATTACCTTGCAAAGTAGCCAGTAAAATAATTGCGCAGCTTGATTTTTAAATCAGTCCAATTTACAGTAAAACTTGAACAGGGCACGTGTTATATAGTCAGAGAGTATATCAGCAAAATTAACCTTCGTATGTGATTGAAATTACACATTTGCTCATTCACAATTGCGTGTTGCACTACCGTCACCTGCCTCCTCCCTTTGATTCACGCCCGCCCGATCCCCAGCCATCCAATTCACCCGTGCCCGCATCCACCATAGACAAAGAAGAAGAGGCAGCAACTACTAGATATGGAGAAGAGGCTCAGGGGGAGGCAGGTCGGTCCGGCGATGGGGACAGCAGTGGGTGATGTTAGGGCCTCAATGATAGCGGAGGCGACGAGCACTACAAGAAATGTGTGCTTTTATTAACATTATATTTATGTCAAAACATAGTAAATTAATGCCACAAACTTGTGATATCCAGTTGACAAAAAATTAAACGTCAAAAAACCAGCGTTATAAATTGATTATGTAACATTTGTAATTAAAGTCACATGCTTATAACAATGTTTTATTGTCACAAGTCCTTACATCATGCCATATAAATAGATGATGTGGCGCTGAGTTGGCGGGTTTATAAGCGTCATAACAGTGAAATACAGCCTCTTAAGGCCCATGTGATTGGCTGTTTTTATACATCCCAGCCCACTTGATTTGTAATTGTTGAGCCCATTAAGCCTAAGCTTTCTTAATTTTTTTTTTCGAACCGGGAGCATGCCCATTTCCATTGTACCAACGGAAATACAAAGTTTTCAGAGTCGCTAAAGAAAAGACAGACTAACAGAGCAGACCAGGGAAAGCTTCCCAGAAGAGAGCACAGCCTGACTCAGACTAGCACCCTCTGGTCTGCCACAACGTATCACACAGCCAAAAGAGCACCGAACGAAACAGCGTAACCAGCCCCACAGGAACAACGAGATTAACAAAAGGACTCAGCCAACCACAAGGCCAGACAGATCTAACAAAGCTTCTACTCATCATTCTTGTCATCATGATTATCCTCCAGCTGGAAGGTCTTCCTCTTCCTTGAGTCTTTGTACAGCAGCTCGCAGGCAATCTCTAGCATCTTGTCCACTCCAGCCTCCAGCACTGACCTGTCATCCTCCGCAAAGAGACCTGCCCAATACTTCATAAGTGAGTAGGCATGACAAATAATTGTGATAGGATTACGAAGAATTTTATCATTGAAACAAATGTCGTTTCTTGTTTTCCAAATGCCCAGCAGATGGCAGCAATACCAATAGCGTGAAACTTGGTACCATAAGGGAGCCATTTTTCACACCACAGCCAGCATTGCTGGAAGGATCTAGGGATATTATCAGCTCCAGTAGCATGAGCTACAACAATCCAAACGACTCTCGCTACATTGCATTGAAATAATAAGTGTTGAATGCTCTTATCAAGATTACAGAAATGACATAAAGGATTTTCAGACCATTTTCATTTTATTAGATTGTCTTTTGTGAGGATAGCGTTATTCATGATCAGCCAGAGAAAGATTTTTATCTTGGCAGGAATCTTCCCCTTCCAGATCTTTTTTTGATAGGGTCTAGCATCATTCACAGTTAAGGCTTTATAAACAGACTTAACAGTGAAGCGACCATTTGCACAATATTTCCATACCACCTGATCAGCTCCAGCCTGAAGCTGAATATTACTAATATCATTCAAAATTTGACACCAGTTACTAAGCAAATCCTCAACAAGAGATCTAGTGAAAGTCACAGCCTGAGGATTGTTAATGACTTGCCTAACCGTGACATTAGGAAACTCGCATAGTTTGAAGAGATCTTTGAAACGTTTAAAGATGGGTTGATCATATATCCAAGTATCTACCCAGGATATCATTGCCATCTTTAATCAACATTTTCCGACCTTGAATGTACAAATCTTGAACTTTGAGTAAATCTGACCAAATGGGGGAGTTGGTTTGCCTGTATTTCACAGTACAAATATATTCATTTCCTAGATATTTGAATTTGATAATTTTTTACCAAAGACCATCTTCATTATCTAATTTCCACCACCATTTGCATAACAGGCTATGATTCATTAACCTGATGCTTTTAATACCAAGCCCCCCTTTCTTTTTATGTTTACAATTTTTTTTCCATTGGATCAGATGGTACTTCTTTTTAGTACCACCACCCTGCCAAAAGAAAGTTCTCCTAATCTTGTCCAGTTTATTAGTAATACCTTTGGGAAGAAGATATATTGACATATGATATATAGGAGTATTGCTCAGACTGGAGTTAATCAAGGTTGTCCTACCCGCAATAGACATAGTCCCTCCCTTCCAAATATCAAGTTTCTTGGAGCTTTTTTCTACTAAAGGTAGCCAATTCACAATATGCAGCCTGCTAGGGCTAACAGGCACACCCAAATATTTAATAGGGAAAGTGCCCACTTGGCAATTGAAGATTTCAACATAAGTTGTATCCCAGCTCTCCTCATCATTTATAGTCAGAACTTCACTTTTGTGAAAGTTGATCTTTAGACCGGCCATTAACTCATACATATATAATAGAATTTTCAAATTTCTGGCACCATTTGATATAAATTGTGATATCCAGTTGACAAAAAATTAAACGTAAAAAAACCAGCGTTATAAATTGATTATGTAACATTTGTAATTAAAGTCACATGCTTATAACAATGTTTTATTGTCACAAGTCGATACATCATGCCATATAAATAGATAATGTGGCGCTGAGTTGGCGGGTTCATAAACGTCATAACATTAAAATACAGCCTCTTAAGGCCCATATGATTGGCTGTTTTTATACATCCCAGCCCACTTGATTGGTAATTGTTGAGCTCATTAAGCCTAAGCTTTCTTAAATTTTATTTTATCCCATTTTGTTGTCAATTAGCCCACACGTTTTGTCACAGCCCAATTTTTCAATCAGCTCATGCAGTTTTTTTTCGGCTACAGGACAGTGTCCACGGAATATCGCCGATAGTCTACCGAGAGGTATGCCCAAGGTAGTAGATTGATCGGTGAAGGTGCGCCTGAGACGAGCAAGTGTAACGCAGCAAGCGTGAGACACAAGATTTATACAGGTTCAGGCCGCCACAAGACGTAATTCCGTGGTGATGGCGACGTTTACACTTGGTGTCTTGTAGACCTGGTGTTTGTCGACCAGATCAAATTCTGGCTCTAAGTTCCGCACGGTGGCCTTCCTTACCTCGGCTTGCAGTTCGCGACACCGTCTTCAGTGGGCGTTTCTCCCCTCGCGAGCTACTCGGGCCTCTTCAGTTTCATTCAGAGAAGGAGAGCTGTCATTGCTCATGGCAAGGACGGGTCCGCTGATGAACCGTCCCGTGGGATGTGGCAGATCAGTGAGATCGCCGTCTTCCACGTCATCGAGGTCGAAGCAGTCGTTGTCGGCGATGATGAAGCTGGAGCTGGTGCCGACGTGCTCGGGGGAAGTGTGGCCGGAGGAGCGTAGTAGATGCGCGAAACTGGAAGCCGCGTTCCGTAGACCAAATGGCATATAGCCACTCGGGAGGTCGTGGTCGGAGGCCCTTGAAAGCGTGACTGCTCAGGGTCGTAGCTCGATGATGCATCCCCGAGGAGTGATGGTGATGGCCAGAGTCATGTCCTGGCGAAGCAGAGAAGGTCGTTGCGTAGTCGATGGGCGCTGAAAGCGATATGCAGTCGACTCCAAGATCTGGAAACTTTTGGACAGGCCTTGGGAGATCCGATCAGGTCGTCGTTATCGACGGTCCCCCGAATGTAGCGTGGGAGCTTTCTTGTCAGGACGGAGGTTGCTGGAGGAGTCGGAGTAGATGCGATCTGGGCCGCATCCAGGATTTTTCCTTCACCGCCGGGACCGATTATCCAGGTGGTGGATCCCACCGTGAAGGTCTGGCCCGGCGTCGGGAGCTCGATAGATCTTGAAAAAATCACCTTATTCGCCATGGATCAGGAAGCACACCCCCTACCTGGCGCGCCAACTGTCGACGGAATGCCGACGATAGTCTACCGAGGGGTATGCCCAAGGTAGTAGATTGATCGGTGAAGTTGCGCCTGAAACGAACAAGAGTACGCTGAAAGCGTGTGACACGAGATTTATACAGGTTCAGGCCGCCGCGAGGCGTAATACCCTACGTCCTGTGTGTTGCTGTATTGTATTACTAGTAGATGAGATGAATTGAGGGGATCCCCTGCCCGCCTTATATAGTCCGGGGGGCAGGGTTACAAGTCGGTTTTACCATACATATCAGATTACAATCCTAGCTGAATAAGAAAACTAATCGGCTAGATATCAGGAAGGATATCTCTTTGCCCGCCAAGTCTTCGGCAAATACACGTGATCTTCATGAGAACATGTAGACGACGCGTCCTTGGCAGTCCGGGCCTGATCGGATGACTCGGTCCATGTTTAGCCATGCGGATATATGGGTCTATACCCCCACAAACACGGATCGGGTAGGCTAGGATATAGGCTACGCCTAGCTGTCTGGCCCTCCATACACGAGCCGTCGCCTCCTGCGTCCAACGTCTTCGCAGGCTGTCATACATCTCATGTGGGACGGGAGGAGATGCACTGCAATATGCAACAAGCAAAGGCATCGCATCGGTGTAGTATGTCGTCGATCGGTCCGTCGGTAGAGACTGAGACATGTCGTGGCGTCCTAACGTGTGGAAGAGAAAACAAGGAGGGAGGGCGGACGGGTCCATGGGCCGGTGATTCGGGGAGGGGGGCGCCGCGCCACCGCCTTCCCTCCTCCTGTTCATCTTCTTGCTCATGACCTCACCGCCGTCGCCACCTACCACCCATGCCGTGGCGCGCTAGGGCTCGCCGGAGCTCCGGCGTAGCGCGCCGCGGTCCCCCAGCTTCGGCTGCGCCGGTCTCGTCGTCATCTTCATCTCCGGCAGAGTGGCGGTGTAGGCTTCCGGTGAGCTCCACCGCCTTAGACCTTTCCGGCACCAGGGCCTCTCAAGCCGCCCGGTGACCTTCCCTGTTGTCTGTCTTCCCTTCGGACCCTTCCTCCCCAACCCTCTCCTTTCTATACCCGCTGAAGGAAGGCTCCCAGAGATGGTGACGACGACGGCGAGCTAGGACGGCGGTGGTGGCGAGCTTAGGCGCCGGCACGGGCACGAGCGACGACGTGGGTACGACAGCGAGGGCGCGGGCGCTGGAGCGGGGTCACGGGCACGGTAGCGAGGCGGGGGGCAGGCGCTGAAGCAGGCGCGCGGTTATGGGAATGGTTGATCGGACGGGGTGATGCGTGCTTGGGCTAGGTACCTTGACGTGACATGCTGCTAGCTCTGCGTGTCTGTGCGCGAGAGGCGTGCCCTGACAACTGCTGTCGTCTCATTCTCGTAATTTCCCTGCCTTTACTTTACCGGTCGTACCTAGCAGACAATAAGGCCGCACACTTAGATTATCACGTGGTCTGTACTTTCTCCGTCGCAGAATACTGGACGTTCTATGACTTGAAGTTTGTCCCAAAATATTTGGCGTTATAGCCTAAAACGTTGGTCCCACTCTAGCCCATCAATCACCTGTCAGCCAGCACTCCTACGTCCACTAACTTGAATGCTAAGGCTACATTTAGATAGGAAAAAGTTAGAAAAAAATACATTGTAGTATTTTCATTTGTATTTAATAACTTTTATCCAATTATGGTCTAAGTAGATTTAAAAGATTTATCTCAACTTAGTCATACAAAAAGTATAAACATGCAACAGCTACTACTTCATTTAGTGCTCTATACAGGCGAAAAGTACAATCGATGTAATGGGGAAAGAGAAAATTTTCTGTGAACTAAACACACCCTAATACAAAATGCAGTCTATCGTTGGATGCTGGAGCCGTGGCCTGGGCAAGGCAACAGAACAATTAATGCGCATGTCGTATGAAATTTTCAGCTGCTGTGACGATCAGCATGTAGGGATACAAGAGTCTTTTATCTTCAGCCTTGGTAACCTGGTCCAATCTCAGAACGTCAAGTATTTGAGGAGAGAGGGAGTATTGTATAAACAAGAAATTCTATACTTATATATTATTATATTTTGGATGAAAATTATGGACTTATGAGTTTGTCTATGGGTGTGTTTGATAGTACTTGTTTAAATTAGTGTACTTGTTGAAGTACTCATTGTTTAATGGAGGACGGGTATTTTTTTTGGAGTAAACTAATTTATGCGTTTCCGCCATAACTTTGTCCGGGAGTTACTTCACATGGACATAGTTGGTCCAACTCAGCGTCGCTTAGAAGGTAGGAAGTGGTCTGGGCTTGTGATTGTTGACGACTTTTCTCGCTACTTGGGTGTTTTTCATGGAGGGGAAAGGATGGGGCGTTTGCATATTCTTGAGATTTAATTCTTTGGTTGCAAAATAAGTTTCTTAAGAATGCCATGAGAGCGATTCATAGTGATAATGGCACATAATTTAAAAATAATCATTTTGAAACCTTTTGTTATTCTTTAGGTCTTGAGCATCAGTTTTTCTTGCCTTATGTCCCTGAACAGAATTTCATTGTTGAACGCAAGAATTGGACCCGTGTTGAGATGGTTAGGACGATGAACATACATATCCTAGGAGTTTTTGGGCCGAGCAATCAACACAGCTTGACATGCGTCCTATTTTTCTTCGAGCTTTTCTGAAAAAGACTTCTTATGAGTTGCGATTCAGGCGGACACCAAGATAAGTCACTTCGGATTGTTCGGTTGTAAGTGCTTTCTGCTCAGGTAGGTAACTGTGGACAAGTTAGAGTCTCGGTCTTCAGACGGTATGCTTTTGGGTCATGCATCTCATTCTAGAGCTTGCCATGTACTTAACTTTGAAACTAACCATATTCTGTAGTCACGCTGCTTGGTTTTGCTAAGACCTCCGTAAAAGAAATCAGTAAAAAAGAAAACACTACAGTGATCATACATTGGAGAAATACAACCCATTGTCTACCATGAAAAACAATGTTCACTTCATTACATTTCTTCAGGAAGCAAACACGAAGTCTACACTAGTCGTCTGGTCCAATCTATCTAGGCCTTATTTGGCTGCTCAAGTATCACCTTAATCCATATAGGTTGGAGTGAGTTGGTATAGAATTTAATTTAAATTCACACGTATCTGCCTAACACAAATAGATTGAGCTGAATACATGGCACCAAACAAGCCCCTAATATATGCACAACAACGCCCGCGCTCAGGCCTCTTTCTAGTGCTTCTCAAACCAACCTGTTGGCACCCCTATGGTTTCTAAATTCCCAGCGCAGTGTACGATAATGTTTATTTCCAGCCCACTGGCTCTCGAACTTGCTAAAAATTCGTCTCGTAATTTACATGCAAACTATGCAAACATACAAAAATTTCATCTACATTTAATACTCCATGCATGTGCCGCAACATTTGATGTGATGGAAATCTTGGAATTTTAAAATGTAACTAAACAGGGCCTTAATAATAGAGCAACTAATTGCAGCACAAATTTGAATTCGCGAGCGCATGTATACCGCGTTGGCGTTGCGCAGCAGCCTGCTTCCTGGAAGCTCCGAGGAAGCCGCAGCTTTGACGAATTAACCGACCCCCGCCCGGCGCCCGGCAGCCTCACCGCGTTTGTTGATTCAAATGGAGGCCTCGGTTACGTTCATTCTGCCACCGGCCGGGGACACCCCTCGTTCACTCGTTTGCCTCTCCGTGTGTTGACTTGACTGTCTGCACTCACCATCGTGCCCCCGGCCTGCATCTCCCGGCCCACCCACGCCTTCCGGCGGCCTCCGGGCATTTCCCAGCACCGTTGTACGCGCAGTGAACTGGTTACGTTCATGGTATAGAAAGCATTGGCCGCATCTCCCTTGTTGCGAAGTGACAAACATATACATGCGTTTATTTGCATCTTCTCATCGGTAAACTGAGCTTGCTTAGCCTTGAAGCATGAATTGCCTGTTCTAGAATCTCTAGACGCGGCAAGAACAGCTGATCAGTTAACGCGTTTCCTCGGAGCTTCCGGGAAGCAGGAATGGTGTAGGGAGAAAACGCGTTATTTGATAGGATTGGCATGTCAGCTTCAGCTGATTCTTGAATCCAGATGCTTGGGAGAGGGAGAGAGAAAGCTCCTGGAAAGTCGATCATGCTGAAAATCTTTTAGCCACTCAAAAAATGTCAATATTTGATACGTTGCGCGTTACCGACTCACAGGACAGGAGGAACAAATGTTCAATATTCCCCTTTCAAAAAACTGCTATTACTATTCAGTATATATGCCAGTGCCCAGTATATATGGTAACCAAATTTCAGACCTGTAAAGCCACTGTGAACAGTTTGGCCACCATGTTCTTACTCCCACAATCCTAAACATCTGAGAACTCCCTCTCCTCACTGTAGGGTCGTCTATTTAGAAGATCTCCAGCAACTCTAAAACCATGAGAAACATATTCAAATTTACATTTTAAGCCAAACACTTATATACACTAGTAGAGAAACAACCTTCGGTTCACATCTTTAGTCTCGGACGTATTTGGACCTGAGACTAATGTGAGCATTAGTCTTAGATCCACAGTCCTAGTTGGGGACCGGGGACTAAAGCTCGTTCCCAACAGGGACTAGTGTCCATTTCTCTAGTAGTGATATATGCAGCTCAAGAGGTTCTAGTCGAGGTCTCCGGGATTTAAATTATTTTTATTCCCTATTTTCAACCAGGACTATGCCCATTTCTCTACTGGTGATATGATTCGAGGTTCTCGAGATTTAAATTATTTTTTATTCCTGATTTTCAAGCTTCGATTCCTCTCGGTTTCGTGACCTAGACGAAAGGCCAGATCCTTGGTCCTAGTTGGGAAACCGGGTGTCCATGCATGATGTACTGGGAGCGGTCAAAGATAGATATGCAAAGGCTTGGACTGAGTGAGCGAGGGCCGAAGGATGGACCGTGGATGGCTAGCACTTGGAAACATCGAAAAGCAAGTGTACATGTGAGGATGTTGATGGACATGGTGTCAACCGAAGTCAAGATGGCAAGTCGACCAAGACAAGGTCGGTGCACAAGCACTTGGTGATTGGCTGGTCGAGGACAAATGGGGCACGCTCAACATCGTGGAGAAGGCATATCGGCACAATGCAACTCCACGTGTGTCTAGTGGTTTCGTCCACAAAACCACGAGTGACAGGTTTTCTCTGCCCACATCTAAAAACATGCTATTAGGTTTTAGCCAAGGGCTTCATGTTTTAGAGAGATTAGGCTAGAGACTTAGAGAGGGGTGATATACTCTTAGGTTAGTTTCTCATCTGAAGTGGGAGGATGTTTGGGAGGAGTCTAGCCTAATGTATAGATGAATTCAAGGTTTGGTAATCGAAGTGTTTGTTGAAATCTCAAGTTTATCCGTTTTCTCACCCAAATTTCTCTTTTTTTTAGCTTTCATGGTCGTTGGGAGGCTTTGTGATCCTTGGAACATATCTATACCATGCCTTCAACCCCAACTTCTAATCTCTTGAATCCAAGCCGTGTAACTCTGCTTTCTAGGCCTTTTTTGGTGATTTTCTTGAACATCTTTAAGCTGAAGGTTTTGCGTTCTTCTTAGTTAATCTTTAGGTTCTATTAGGCCTTGGAAACTTCTCCAGCCATTGGTTTTCACAGATTTATCACGAGCACCTATAAACCATCTTTTGGAGGATTCTTGACATAACCCTGGATGGAAGAAAAAAATAGAAATGAACTAGTATATTTGTGGTGGCAGTGGTTGTTAATAATTTTTCCAACTTCATCAAACTTGAGTTTGGTGGAGCACCCCTTAAGATGCCCCATGAAATCTATGGGCTTCGGAGAAGATCCAAAAATCTCATGTAGCTGCTTCATGGTGGATCTATTTGATATCATTACTAGAGAAATGGAAAATAGTTCTGGTTGGGAATGGGCTACTCCTTGATAATCACTTATCACTCACACATAGGAACATATAATCATGTGTTTGCAAAAGGGAGCAGAGATTTGGTTATCGTCACTCTTGGAACCAAACATCTGACCCATCGCTTGGAACAAGCTATCCCAATGAACTGAGCCAAGCACTAGATGAGACGAGCTTCATACGCTCTCTTCCTTTGACAACCATGAACAAATATACAAAGAACATGTGGCATACTATATTTCTCTACTCTGCTCTGTAGGGCCAAAAACATGTCACAAAAGAAAAATGTTGAATACAAGGTTGTACCATGTTTAGACAAACAAATCCTTAGTCTTTTTATACATAATGGAGCAAGTAGCGGAATCGACCTGCATTATTAGCTTGGAGGCCTAGCGGTTATTGTCATGGTTGGTTGATTATTTCTATAATGTATAATTCAAAATCGAACATGAATAATTGTGATTACATTTGACTCCATTAAGTATACTAAGTTGTCACGGTGTTTGGATGATACATGCACTAAACTAAGCATACTACATGCAAGTTATTGGATCAATTTGCACCTACCTTCCTAATTGTCGTATAAATTTGCTCGAGCTTCTATCTCTCGTTCAATTTCCTTGCCATATGCAAAGGATTGATGTAACTAATAATGTTATCATAGTCATTTGGGGATTGTTAGAGACGCCATAAAATATTGGCAATACTTCCAATAAGGACGCAGGTGCATACCCAATGGTGTTTTTTAGGTGAAGTAACTACTTATGGATAAATATCATTCTAATATTCATTTGAGTAAGTTTTGGGATGACCCAATGACCCAAAGCAGAGGTGGAGCCTTATGAAGGTGACACTGGGCTCCTGCCCTCTTGATCTGAAAGGAAATTAATTTTAATACCTATGCCATCTATCAAATCTCCAAGCTCTTCAAAGCCATCAATCTTAGGTCCTATTTGGCAGGGCATCTCGACTGGTTTCAGAAGCCATTTGCTGCCAAACGGGGTAAAACCAAACGGTTTAACCTAAGGAGAACCTTAAATCGTGCTCTCTACGGAGAGTGGAGTCAAAAATAGTAGCCTCACTCATCTTTACCCGGCCCGGTTTTAGTGGGTTCTACCTGTGGTTTTGCGAGAGTATTTTCTTAAGGAACTTTGAATGTAGTGGAGCCGTTTTGGCAAACAATTTATTAAAACGGCTTCACCTTCATTTATGGAGATGTTTATGAAGCCAAAGTAAAAAAATAATGACTTTATTGATGAAGTGGAATCGTGCCAAACGAGGTCTTATTTATCTTAAAAAGCCAAAAATATATCTTTCTGCATGGCACACAACTTTTATCCTCATTTGCACCTTGGAGGCTTGGATCGCATGCTCAGATGTACTATAGTTGTCCAATCCAGCATGGCCTCTTGATTTTACCACACGCACGCTCCGCCTGCTGACCCAAAGTACGTACTAATTGTTAGAACATGCCTACACGGAGACTACAGTGCAAATAAATGTAAATGATAGTGGCTCCATAAAAAATGACACGGGAATTATACGCGTTCGGCTTCCTTCTTCGTCGTTTTTCTGTGGCTAACTGGCTATATAAGACCGCCTGATCGGCATTCACAGCCACAGCCAAGCAGCTAGTTTCACCTTCTTATTCTCACTCGATCGATCATCACCGGCCGGCGAGCAAACTCGCTCGACGGCGGCCGGCGTTCCACTGCACTTAGCGAAGCGACGCCGCGCCATCCCCGTCGGGAAGTCGCAGGCGAAGAAACCAGCTTAAGGTGAGGACGACGCCAAACCGCCAAAGGTACTCTTCCATCATGCGCTAGTCAGCTACCGGCGCCCGGCGGCCACCATCGACGCAGGCAACGCTAGCTAGCTGTGTGATGAGCCTGCGACATACAGAACCGCCCATCTCCGACCCCGTGTGTTTGTGCTGGCTCGAGGATTATTCGAGGTAATATAAGGTGGCAGGGCTAGCCAGCTACTCGATCGGGACTCAGGAGGCGCAGGATGCAAACGTGTTCGCTTGAGCTTAGCAGGGTTTCTTTTCTCTCGTAATTCTAGTTTTAGTTTCTTGTCTATCGTTTTGTATGGTAGGTAAGATCTCCTTTTCCTCCTCCGGCCATGGTGACGTTTATTTTCCTCTGTTTTCTTTTTCTTTTCTTTTCTTTTCTTTTTTGTGTGTGTGTGTGGCGACTAGCGATAGCGAGGTGTGGCGGGACAGGAATTGCGTGTGTGTGTGTGTGTGTGTGTGTGTGTGTGTGTGTGTGTGTGGCAACGGGGATGGGCCACAGTAGGCCAGGGAGCAGATTCTCCGACAGCTAACAAGTGTTCTTGTACTAATCTAGATCCACGCAAGATCTTTGCTAGATCTTTGCAAGATGCACGCAACATATATGCTCCTAGTGCGATATAAGTAGGCCGTAGTCTTTAATTTCGTTGGACTTTTGTTGTCAACAGCAGCATTCCTAGTATGAGAGTGGTGGAATACCTTTTGTTTTGCCTAAAAAATAAACTAATGCTCAGTACTGTATGCTATTTTAACTATCACATCAGGCAATCTTCTTTATTCAGAGCCACTTGGATACGTGGACCGGCGGTCACAAACCGGACAAGCGGCAAACAGCAAACGGCGACAACAAGCACACCAGGGAGGAAAACGACGAGGACTCAGAGCGGAGACAAAAAGGTACTAATTTCTCTATCCGTCTGTGCTGTTCTTGGCCCGTGTTCCTTATTCCGATCCATGCATCTGCGTGCAGCGGTTTCGCCTGCCTGCCACTGCCACGTCCCCGGCCGGCCGGGCCGACGGAGACGATGACCCGTCCTCCTCCTCCACCGCGGGCGGCTCCGGCGACGCTGTCCCAGGTACGTACGCCGCTGCTGGCCGCGCGTCAGAGATGGAATCCCGTGATGCGAACAAGCGTAATCAGCGAGCGGCACCGATCGATGACACAAAAGCAAACGGATTGCTGCACTGCAGATCGAACGATGTGGAGTATGGATACAGATTATTTCAGTCGACGACACTGGGATTATAAGATAATGGGGGAACCAGATGCCGATCCAGGCTCTGGGTTTCATGTTATATAGCAAGAGGCAGGTATACATATGGTTATAACAATCCCTACAATCAGGGATCAACAATCCCTACAATCAGGGATCACCTTCTATCTATCTCAACTGTATACAATCAGCTAGGTACATTGTATCTAGACCATATCATCTAACATCCCCCCTCAATCTTAGCCACTAAGAAGGTTAAGATTGGTTCTAAACAATTGAAGCTTAGCTGCAGGAATGGCCTTGGTGAAACCGTCAGCAAGTTGATCACCTGAGTTGATGAACCTGATCTCCAATAGTTTTGCAGCCACTCGCTCCCTAACAAAGTGGAAGTCGATCTCGATGTGCTTGGTCCGTGCATGGAAGACAGGGTTGCAGAGAGATACTTAGCTCCCAAATTGTCACACCAAGGCGAGCAGTTGAAGGGCACCGAATCTGTAGTTCTTTTCATCAACTTTTGAACCCACATATTTCTTCTGCGGTTGCATTGGCCAGCGCTTTGTACTCCGCCTCAGTACTTGATCTAGAGGACAGTAGCTTGCCTTACGAGCCATCCACGAGATCAAGTTACTGCCAAGGAAAACTGCAAAGCCTCCGGTGGATCGGCGATCATCGGCACACCCCGCCCAGTCTGCATCTGAGAATGCACTAACAAGCATAGAATTTGACTTCTTGATTCTGAGTCCCAAGCTGATTGTGCCACGCACATAGCGTAATATCCGCTTGACCGCACTCCAATGAACAGTTGTGGGAGCATGAAGATACTGACACACCTTATTAACCGGAAAGGATAGATCAGGCCGTGTTAGCGTCAGGTATTGGAGGGCTCCAACAACACTCCTATACCGAGTGGCATCTTCGGGACTAAGTGGATCACCAGCAGTAAGAGTCAACTTCTCGGAGACACATAACGGCGTGTCAACTGGCTTTGCTCGGTCCATACCTGACCTGGACAAAATATCAGTGGCGTAGCGCTCTTGAGACAGTAGCAAGCCATCGCCAACTCTTTTAACTTCAATGCCAAGAAAAGAAGTGAAGGTCACCCAAGTCTTTCAGAGCAAACTCAGCTTGGAGATCTGCAAGTAGAGCTGTAGTAGCCGACGGAGAGGAAACTTGCCACAATGATTGTCATCGACATATACCAACACAAACATGGTGTATGTACCCTTGCTGTAATAGAACAACGAGGTATCTGCTCGTGAGGGAACAAAGGCAAGTGCTTGAAGTTTACTGCAAGTCGAGCATACCAAGCCCGTGGAGCTTGTTTCAGGCCATAAAGTGCTTTATCCAACTTGCATACATAGCTAGGATGGACCCTTGTCAGCATACCCGGGAGGTTGGTGCATGTAGACTTCTTCTTCAAGAAAACCATGAAGAAATGCATTTTGAACATCAAGCTGACGTAACGACCAGCCCTTTGTCACAGCCACGGAGAGAATCAGACGAATAGTGGCTGCTTTGACAACCGGGCTAAAAGTTTCTTCATAGTCAATGCCATACTGCTGTTTGAAGCCTTTAGCAACCAATCGCGCCTTGTATCGGTCAATGGTGCCATCAGCCTTGCGTTTCAGCTTGTAAACCCCACTTGCAACCAACAATATTTTTGCCCTTCGGACGAGGCACAAGATGCCAGGTTTTGATTCTTGACCAGAGCTTGGTACTCGTTGTCCATTGCCGCACTCCAATTGCGATCACTAAGGGCGGCATCAAGAGTGGAAGGTTCCTCTGAAGAGGTGCTTGGCAAGCATGCCCCAGCGCACCGTTGCCATCAGTGTTACCGCTTGGGCTGGCGAATCCAATGTTGAAGGCGGGTGGTAGTAGGGCGAGGGGGGCCCAGGGCAGTAGAAGAAGCCGGTACGTCGACGACGACGGGAGCACGGGTGTGTAGCGTCCACAGAGAATCCCATGTTGGGGATCTGTACAGGAGCTTCGGGAGCAGGCGCTGCACGCAGTGTTGGGTGGCGGCCCCCGCACCAGCAGGATCAGGCTGCGGAGCGACAGGGGTCGGCGGGTGAGGGCTGGGCGTTTGTACTTGGAGTAGAAGATCCCGCGCCGGCCAAGGGAGTCGCAGTGGGCTCATGCGACACTTCCACGTGGTCGCCCGCGCCAGACTCCGAGCGTTCTGTGACCGGCGCCAGCAAGACCGTCAGGTGGATCGACTTCGGATCGCATGCTGTGCCCGGACGGGGAGCACACAAGATAGCGTACACCAGACTCCGTGTGCACCACATGCCGTCGCCAATGGGTACCTGTAGCAACATCAGAAACAGCGAACTCACAGGGGCATTAGCAGGTTAGGAGCTGCACCATGTGGATCAAGTAAATGTGGCTCCCCGAGGCTAGTAGAGTTGGGAAGAAGAACATCAGGTAGGAGTTCAAGTTCTGATCTAAGCCGAGCACCGGCATTGGGGTGGAGTTTTGCAAACGGAAAAATGTGTTCATCAAAGATGACGTCGCGAGACACATACACTCCGCCCTTGTGCCGGATCTAGACACTTGTAGCCTTTGTGAAGAGTGCTATACCCCAAGGAAAACCACACTGTTTAGAACGGAATTCCAATTTCCGAGTATTATAAGGGCGAAGATTGTGGCCATAACTGCACACCCGAACACGCGAAGATGACTATAATCTGGAGTCTCACCAAATAAGCGCTTCAAACGGGGTTGCATTATTGATCACCTTGGAAGGTAACCTATTAATGATGTAGACAGCGGTGGAGAAGGCTTCATCCCAAAATTTGAGAGGAAGAGAGCTATGAGCAAGGAGGGAAAGACCAACTCTTCTACAATGTGGCGATGTTTCGCTCGGCAGAGCCATTTTGCTGGTGTGCATGAGGGCATGAGACGTGATGGGCGATGCCATTTTATTAAAAAGGAATTAAGCGCTTGGTACTCGCCACCCCAATCGGATTGGACCGCAAGAATTTTGCGTCCAAACTGACGTTCTACTAGTGTTTGGAATGTTTGAAAACACTTGAACACCTCAGACTTATGACGAATAAGGTAAATCCACGTGAACTTGCTATAATCATCAATGAAGGAAACATAATATTCAAAACGTCCAACCAGATGTGGGCGCTCGACCCCAAACATCAGAGAAAATAAGATCCAGAGGATTCTTCGACACACTAACAGACTTGGGATAAGGCAATTGATGACTTTTGCCTTGTTGACATGCATCACAAATTCGCTGTTTATTGGAATCAAGAACAAAAGGAAGTCTATGCCGATCTAAGACATGCTTGACGACCCGGGGCGAGGCATGGCCGAGGCGGGTGATATTGCCACAGGGAGGTGGAGGGCTTGACGGCAGTGTATGTAGACTTGTTTATTGGAAGATGAAAATGATGGCGAGGTTGGATGATGCACGCAACGGATAGAGCCCGCCCTTCACATCGGCCTTTGTGGAGAATTTTCATCGTCCCTTGTTCCTTGATCAAAAAATGATCGGGATGAAACTCAAGGTAAACATGATTATCTCTAGCAAGTTGATTTACTGAACAAAGGCTCTTATTTGCTTGTGGAACGTGAAGGACATTATGTAGATGGAAAGTTCTACTAGGGGAAGACACAGTACTATAACCGACATGTGCAATCTCACATACCTGCGCCATCTGCGGCGTGAACGTTTGTCGCCGCCGTTGTACTTGTTGCGGGTGGTTGAGGCGCTCCAGTTCGCCGGTGATGTGGTCGGTGGCACCACTGTCCACATACCAGTTCGTAATCTACGCCGTACGAACTGGACGTGGCCGAGGAGACGCTCTTCTGAGGTGGCCCGACTGTAGCTGTTGGTCGAAGCGCTTGCGGCAACGATACGCCGGTGGTCCTTCCTTGCCCACAGATCTGGCAAAAGACCCCGTGCTGAAAGTTGCGGGCCATGTCCGTTCCCACCGCCGCCAATTGTTGTTGCCACGGCCACGGCTACCCCCGCCGCGACCCGAAACCACCGCGATGTCCGCCATCACGGGTGCGCGTAGTGTTGGAGGAGCCCCCACCACTACGGTTTCCCTTGGTGGCGACGTTGGCAGAAAACTGGGTGCCGCCACCCGAGTTCAGCTCCTTGCGCTGCTCGTGGGCGATCAGCTGAGCATAAAGCTCTGGAACCGTGATCGGCTCGACCCTGTTGGCGACAGCAGTAATGATAGATTCAAATTCCTCACCAAGGCCCGTGAGGATGTAGGTGACGAGGTCCTCGGTCTTCCAGCTTCTTGCCCGCCGATGCCATGTCGTCAGCGAGGCCCTTCATCTTGGTGAAGTAGTCGGCGACAGACGAAGTGCCCTTGGATGCCGTGGCCAAAGCCATCCGGGTGGAGATGATACGGGCGCGAGACTGGGAGGCTGCTGGGCATGAATCGCCGCCCACAGCTCGGCTGCAGTGGTTTGCAGATGACACTTGCGCGAAGATGTCCTTCGACAAGGAGGAGAAGAGGTAGCTGAGGACCTGTTGGTCCTGAGTCACCCACGTCTGGTAGGCGGGGTTGGGCACCGGGTCACCCTTCTTGCCGGTGGTCGGGTCGACGGCGCCATCGATGAGCGCCGGGGTGGAGCAGCACCGGTCTTGATGTAGTCCCCCATCTGCGCGCCCTTGATGGTGGAGGAGACTTGTGCGTGCCACATGACGTAGTTGGCACGAGTCAACTTCTCGGAGACGGGCGGCAGGAAGCCAAAGGCAAAGACCGGCATGGCAGCGGAGGGGTGGAAGAGCGGCGGCCATGAGGATCGTTCCGGAGGAAAAAAAGCTCGATACCATATAAGATAATGGGGGAACCAGATGCCGATCCAGGCTCTGGGTTTCATGTTATATAGCAAGAGGCAGAGGTATACATATGGTTATAACAATCCCTACAATCAGGGATCAACAATCCCTACAATCAGGGATCACCTTCTATCTATCTCAACTGTATACAATCAGCTAGGTACATTGTATCTAGGACCATATCATCTAACAGGGATGATAGACACACTTGCGTTAACCTCTGCTGAGTTGGTCCGTCTCACTCTCACAGTAGGATGCCGGATGCCACAGTCAGGATCGATTCAGGACTGGTCAGGGTCCAGGGAATGTACTATGTTGGTTTGGTCAGAAAGATCAGGAATGATGATTGGAATAAGCGACCCGCGTGTTTGTTAGGAGGACAGTACAAGGACAATACTGTACTGTACTACGTGGTGCTTGCTTGACTTGTCACTAATTGGTCAGCAGCACACCGTGCTTGACCACTGGACTCGACCCCTTGACCTTTGATTAACCAAAGCTTTGTGTACTTCTAATAAACATGAAGGATTTAAATCCCTCAAATACTAAATACTACTTATCTGCCGTACCAGTTCACTCCAGTGATGGTACAGTAACAATGGTAACTGCCTGCTCTTACGGAGTGGTAAATTAATGAAACTATCCATATCGAAAAAGGCTAAATTCCAAAAGGAATTCAATGTATAAAAAAATATTAAAATTAAAATGAATATGAAAAAAAATCTAAACAATTTGAATGTAGGAAAATTATCTTAAGATCTGTCCAAACATAAATTTATGTAATTTGTAGTACAAGGTTTTCTGAACCGGTGTGTGCAAGATCAGCAAGATAGGATTTGCCTTCTTGATGGGATGGTTACTGTTAATTTTCTTTTAATTCTCTCTTTGTCCTCCATGCATGGTAAATGACCGCATCCATGTGCCGATATGTACGCAGGCTGGAGCATCCGGTTTGGAGTTCGGACTTAAAGCACCTGCTGGTCTCTTACATTTCAGGCGGAGGCGGCCTCTGCAACCGCAGCTGTCAGCGAGAGCGAGGAGGAGCAATGCCGCAGGCGCAAGGCCAAGGAGAACCTCGACGTCGGTGCCGCGACCGCCGTGTTCAGCTCCACCGTGCTGCTGGGTTCGGCCTTCCTCCCAAAGGAGGCCAAGCACCACCCGGCCGGCAAACAAAGTGCGCCTCGCCGTCTCGCTGCTGCTGTCCTTCGCCAGCTTTCTCGCCGGGAAGGCCCTCGTGCTACTCAGCCTCACCATGATGGGGCGCCAGGCCCTCGTCTCGACGGCCACCGCGCCGCCGCCAAGTGCCTCGTCGCCGCGTGCGCCGCGCTGTCGGTGCTGACGCTGCTCAGCCTGCTGGCGCTCCTGCCGGGCGGCGTCTACCTGTACATCGGACTGGCCGTGGTCGCGGCGACCACGCTGTTGGCCGCCGGTGCGCAGTGGGTCCTCACGCGCATGAGAGGCGGCGGCGGCGGCGGCGGTGAGGCCGCAGACGGAGAGGAGGACGACGACAAGGGCGAGGAGGAGCTGGACGCCGCGTCCAAGACGACGTGCGGCATCACGAACTCGGCGTTCGGGGGCCTCGTCGGCGTGCTCTTCAGCGCGTCCAAGATCTCCGACTCCGGCGGCGTGGCGGCGGCGTCGGGGGACTCCTCCGTCGAAAGCGCCGCCCACGCCGCCATCTTCTTCACGTTCGCGACCGCCATCCTCGGCGTGTTCGTGATGACGGTGTCGAAGGTCACCACCGACACCGACCGACGACGACCGACGACGCAGGCGGCGGCTCCTCGCCACGGCCACGAGGCTCGCCAACGCGCTCCTGCTCTGCTCGCTGGCGTGCGCCGCGCTCTCGGCGGCCTTCGTGGTGATGAGGTACCGCGTCTTCGCGGCCTTCGCGCCGCTAGTCTTCGCGGCTGCCCTCTGCTTCCTTCTCCGGCACTGCGTCGTCGTCCGCCACGGCGGAGGACGACGGCCGCCGCAGCCGCCAACCTGCAGGAGAACCAGAACCAGGAGGCCCACCGGATCAAGGGCGGTGGAGGACATGGCGAGCATGGTGACGGCGGCGGCGTTGGGAGGCATCATGAGCGTCCTCGGTGGCGCGCTCGGAGAGAAAGACCGCGACAAGTGGGGATCCAATGGCGTCCTCATGGTTTTCCTGACCTCGGCGTTCGTGTCGGGCTTCGGGTCATGGTGCTCGCGGCGGCGCCAGGTTCAGCCACGGCGGTGCCTGGCTCCAGTCGCCCGGGTGCTGGTCTGGTCCACCGTGGCGTTTGTTTACGGCGTGGAGGTGTAGGGCTAGACCAATCCCAAGTGAAGCCGTTGACGACGACGTCGTGCTAATTATTAAGCACGTTTTTTCCAGCTTTTATTAGCGACGAGAGATGTGTGTGCATCTATGTAAGCATGCTTCGATCTCGATGCAGTTCAGTCCGGTAGTGTCTCTGTAACATTATTTTGTTCTTTTCAGGTTTATCGCAAAGTAGCCCGTGAAAATAATTGCGTGGATTGCTTTTTAAATGGATCCAAGTCCAGTTTACAGTAAAGTGTAAAACTTGAACTGGGCACGTGTTGCATAATCATAGAAAGAACGCTCTCTTTGGCCTAGCCAGGCGAATTGGCTGAGACGACGGGCCGATCCTCTGTTCTCTGTCCACTCTGCCCCTCAATAGGCCTACAGGCTACAGAGGTGTTCCAATCTTTGGGAGAGAGAAGCAATGGTAGAAGCTTTTCGTTTGATTTTTATCATTAGTTTAACCACTTGTATTATTTAAATGGAGGAAAATGCACTCTCGGTCTCTCAACTTGACTTAACGTGTCTTCTAGGTTCCTGAACTTTTAAAGTGATATTTATGGGTTCCTTAAAGTTGGCAAAAAGTGTCATTTAGTTCCCAAACTTTCAAAGTGATCACCGCATGTCTCTAAACTTGACACAGGTGTCATCCAGGTCCCAAATACTGTAGATAATTCTAGCACCGAATTTTAAAAATAAAATCTAATTTCGGGTACTGTACCTACAATCTATAAAATATTCCAAAAATTGTATTTTTTTATACGATCTCCGATGAAGATAAGTTTTATATAAAAATTATAGCTTGCAACGAGATCTACAACTTTCTAATTTTGAGTTTTTTAATTAGAGATGGTTAAGACGCTCAAAAAATTAAACAAAATTTTTCAGCAGTATATTAATTACGTACAAGCGCGTGTCGCCTTTGAAAAAATCATATCTTTCTTATATACTATCAAATTGAGATACTTTTTTATACAAAAGTTGTAGCGTTCGACGAGATCTACAACTTTCTAGTTTTAAATTTTTTAATTTGAAGCCGTTAAGATTCTCAAAAATTTAAAATACAAAACCACTGTGCAAGAACCAAAATTAGCGTTTTAATTTTTTTTTAGAATCTTAACGACCTCAAATTAAAAAGTTTAAAACTAGAAAGTTGTAGATCTCGTCGATTGCTACAAATTTTATATAGAAAAGTATCTCAATTTGATAGTATATAAGAAAGATATGATTTTTCCAAGACGACACGCGTTTGTACGCGATTAATATACTGCTGAAAAACTTTGTTAAAATTTTTTTGCGTCTCTTAACCACCTCAAATTAAAAAACTCAAAACTCGAAAGTTGTAGATCCCATCGCAAGCTACAATTTTTATATAAAACCCATCTTCATCGGAGATCGTATGAAAAAAAAAATACAATTTTTGGAATATTTTATAGATTTGTAGCTACAGTACCTGAAATTAGATTTTCTTTTTTTTAAAATTTGGTGCTGGAATTATCTACAGTGTTTGGGACCTGGATGACACCCTGTGTCAAATTTAGGGACCTGCGGGGTGATCACTTTAAAAGTTTAGGACCTAAATGATAACTTTTGCCAACTTTAGGGACACATAGATATCACTTTGAAATTCAGGGACCTCGATGATACCTTAAGCCAAGTTAAGGGACCGGAGGTGCATTTTCCTCATTTAAATATTTATATAAAATATTTTTTATTTTGGCTGTTTTATTAATAAATGTTCTTAAAAATAATTTTAATTTGATTATGCTTGTATACATGTTTAAATAAAATGAGTGGTTTTAAAATTTAGAATTAAAAAAGTCAACGCCTTATAATTTAGAATAAATGGAGTACATTGCTTTCCAAATGAGGTTTTTTAGTTTTCACAGTTAAAACTTTACACCCATCACATCGAATATTGATACATGCATGTAGTATTAAATATATATAAAAACAACTAATTACATAGATTGTGTGTAAATTGCGAGACGAATCTTTTAATCCTAATTAGTCCACGATCTGATAATATTATGCTACAGTAAACATTTTATAATGACAGATTAATCAGTCTTAATAAATTTGTCTCATGGTTTATAGGCCAAGTTATGTAATTAGTTTTTTTACTTAGTATTCGAAAAACCTTTCCGACGTCCCATGAAATATCTGATGTGACACGAAAAAAATCTACACTCTAAATTTAAACACCCAATGAGTAAATTTGTTAGATAGATTATACACTATTTTCATCTTCGTTTCTCATAATGGTTGATCGTTTTTCCACACTACAACGTATGGATATGAGGAAAATCTGAGAAAAGAGTCATAATTGTTGTAAGTGTAGCCATGATTAAAGAGTTTGATTTCAAAGCATATTACCATGGGATGTATAAAAGAAGGAGAAAAAAAAAAGGAAGAGACGTTCACAAACAACTCCTCCAAGTGACATATACCTTGCTTGTAGTTGACCTTTCATCCCATTTAGCATTTTCGAAAAAATAACTTTTGATGAGTGCAAACAAAATCGTAAGAGTTCTGAAGCAACTCCCCTGCCGAAATTACCTTCAACCCGCGGTCACCTCCTCATGCTTCGGCTCGGCTGGCACACCAGCTTGTCCGTGCGTTTCCGATCCGCTGGGACGTCTCTAGCGTGTCCACACCACACGGTTCACACAAGGTTTTCGCCGGGCCAACACGGTGTTGTAACGAGCGCGCGCGTACGCGCTGCTGGGCTGCTATGTATATGCGCAAAGGCGCGAAGCAAAACACGCTTCGAACGCGGAACGGTAGTTGCCGGGGGGATTTCATCCCCCCCAAGTGCGTCACTGCTTACGTACGTGTGGCGTCCGGCGAACACTGCCGGTGAAATCGCAGAATATTCTTAGGGCGTCCGGCGTCATGAAATCAGATTTCTCCGCTGCTTGTCCAACATCCTCTAAATTTCGTAGTTTCTAACTCTACTGGCTTTTCAAAAAAAAAAAAAAGCGAATCCGATTTTGACTCTGGTTGCGATACCACTTGTTAAAATTTGATTCTCCTAATTATGTAGACCAATCATCATTGAATCTTTAAAATTTTATTGCTAATAAGATGTAAATTTACACCGTATCAAGAACGACAGAGCCATAGAGTGAGTGCAGTTCGATATTGATCGTTCTCGAAATCCCTCGATCAGAATTATTTAGGGCCCGTTTATTTGGCGAAAAGTGGGTGTGAAAAATACACTGTAGCACGTGAGGAATCTTTTCTAATAAGTGCCTAATCATGACCTATGTAGGCTCAAAAGATTCATCACGAGAAAGTCAGATAAACTATGCAAACATGCAAGAGCTGCTACTTCATTTAATGTTTCATACATGCGTAAAGACAATTGATTTGTAACGGAGAATTTGTAAACTTTTTTTAACTAAACAGGGCCTTAGAAGCAGGAAACCTGCTATATGAACTAGCTGCATCCGCTTGCCAACGATGCTCCCGCAGAGCGGGGTATACGGGAGCAGTCGTTCACGCGCTTGTGAAACCGCCGGTCTCGAGTGACCATCAAAGACGAAAGGCAGGCCTACAAGCAAGAGATATATGCACATGGATCCGGTTTTTTTTAAAAAAAACTTAGGTATTGTTTAGTATAGGCCTAAAGTTTTTCCAGTGTCACGTTGGATGTCGGAAGGAATATCAAATTGATTTTTTCGATACTAATAAAAACTAATTATATAATAACTAATTATTTTTTTAGGTTTATAGCAAAGTAGCAAGGTACTAAATAGCGTTCCTAGCGCCCGCTATAGCAGCCACAATAGCAGTAGCGGCCCCTTACCGCTACCGCTACCACGTTAGCGGTTTGAATATAGCATATTGGAACTTAGCGCCCGTTATTTGACGCAGTAAGCCGCTATAGCGGCCAATTTTCAAACATAGCGGTCCGCTTTATAGCGGTCCGTGTCCAAAACATAACTAGTTCATTTTTAATTTAAAGATATATTTGATTAAAATCAACTCTTCGAACATAATTAAATTTCTATCTACACTATTTTCAGTTATATGTTTATCCGTCTATCATCAATGTGCATTAAGTGCATTTGTTAATTAATGTGTTAGAAAGTCATTTTTTTACGATATATATACCTAAATTATATGAGATCATTAGATAATGTTATTGGAACTTAGCGTCCGCTATAGTGCCCGCTATCCGCAATCCGCGACGTAAACGGTAATCCGCTACCAACCCGTTAATGCGCTATTTATTACCTTGCAAAGTAGCCAGTAAAATAATTGCGCAGCTTGATTTTTAAATCAGTCCAATTTACAGTAAAACTTGAACAGGGCAACGTGTTATATAGTCAGAGAGTATATCAGCAAAATTAACCCTTCGTATGTGATTGAAATTACACATTTGCTCATTCACAATTGCGTGTTGCACTACCGTCACCTGCCTCCTCCCTTTGATTCACGCCCGCCCGATTCCCCAGCCATCCAATTCACCCGTGCCCGCATCCACCATAGACAAAGAAGAAGATGGCAGCAACTACTAGATATGGAGAAGAGGCTCAGGGGAGGCAGGTCGGTCCGGCGATGGGGACAGCAGTGGGTGATGTTAGGGCCTCAATGATAGCGGAGGCGACGAGCACTACAAGAAATGTGTGCTTTTATTAACATTATATTATGTCAAAACATAGTAAATTAATGCCACAAACTTGTGATATTCCAGTTGACAAAAAATTAAACGTCAAAAAACCAGCGTTATAAATTGATTATGTAAACATTTGTAATTAAAGTCACATGCTTATAACAATGTTTTATTGTCACAAGTCCTTACATCATGCCATATAAATAGATGATTGTGGCGCTGAGTTGGCGGGTTTATAAGCGTTCATAACAGTGAAATACAGCCTCTTAAGGCCCATGTGATTGGCTGTTTTTTATACAATCCCAGCCCACTTGATTTTGTAATTGTTGAGCCCATTAAGGCCTAAGCTTTCTTAATTTTTTTTTTTTCGAACCGGGAGCATGCCCATTTCCATTGTACCAACGGAAATACAAAGTTTTCAGAGTCGCTAAAGAAAAGACAGACTAACAGAGCAGACCAGGGAAAGCTTCCCAGAAGAGGAGCACAGCCTGACTCAGACTAGCACCCTCTGGTCTGCCACCAACGTATCCACACAGCCAAAGAGCACCGAACGAAACAGCGTAACCAGCCCCACAGGAACAACGAGATTAACAAAAGGACTCAGCCAACCACAAGGCCAGACAGATCTAACAAAGCTTCTACTCATCATTCTTGTAATCATGATTATCCTCCAGCTGGAAGGTCTTCCTCTTCCTTGAGTCTTTGTACAGCAGCTCGCAGGCAATCTCTAGCATCTTGTCCACTCCAGCCTTCCAGCACTGACCTGTCATCCTCCGCAAAGAGGACTGCCCAATACTTCATAAGTGAGTAGGCATGACAAATAATTGTGATAGGATTACGAAGAATTTTATCATTGAAACAAATGTCGTTTCTTGTTTTCCAAATGGCCCAGCAGATGGCCAGCAATACCAATAGCGTGAAACTTGGTACCATAAGGGAGCCATTTTTCACCACCACAGCCAGCATTGCTGGAAGGATCTAGGGATATTATCAGCTCCAGAGTAGCATGAGCTACAACAATCCAACGACTCTCGCTACATTGCATTGAAATAATAAGTGTTGAATGCTCTTATCAAGATTACAGAAATGACATAAAGGATTTTCAGACCATTTTCATTTTATTAGATTGTCTTTTGTGAGGATAGCGTTATTCATGATCAGCCAGAGAAAGATTTTTATCTTGGCAGGAATCTTCCCCTTCCAGATCTTTTTTTGATAGGGTCTAGCATCATTCACAGTTAAGGCTTTATAAACAGACTTAACAGTGAAGCGACCATTTGCACAATATTTCCATACCCACCTGATCAGCTCCAGCCTGAAGCTGAATATTACTAATATCATTCAAAATTTGACACCAGTTACTAAGCAAATCCTCACAAGAGATCTAGTGAAAGTCACAGCCCTGAGGATTGTTAATGACTTGCCTAACCGTGACATTAGGAAACTCGCATAGTTGAAGAGATCTTTGAAACGTTTAAAGATGGGTTGATCATATATCCAAGTATCTACCCAGGATATCATTGCCATCTTTAATCAACATTTTCCGACCTTGAATGTACAAATCTTGAACTTTGAGTAAATCTGACCAAATGGGGGAGTTGGTTTGCCTGTATTTCACAGTACAAATATATTCATTTCCTAGATATTTGAATTTGATAATTTTTTACCAAAGACCATCTTCATTATCTAATTTCCACCACCATTTGCATAACAGGCTATGATTCATTAACCTGATGCTTTTAATACCAAGCCCCCCTTTCTTTTTTATGTTTACAATTTTTTTTCCATTGGATCAGATGGTACTTCTTTTTAGTACCACCACCCTGCCAAAAGAAAGTTCTCCTAATCTTGTCCAGTTTATTAGTAATACCTTTGGGAAGAAGATATATTGACATATGATATATAGGAGTATTGCTCAGACTGGAGTTAATCAAGGTTGTCCTACCCGCAATAGACATAGTCCCTCCCTTCCAAATATCAAGTTTCTTGGAGCTTTTTTTCTACTAAAGGTAGCCAATTCACAATATGCAGCCTGCTAGGGCTAACAGGCACACCCAAATATTTAATAGGGAAAGTGCCCACTTGGCAATTGAAGATTTCAACATAAGTTGTATCCCAGCTCTCCTCATCATTTATAGTCAGAACTTCACTTTTGTGAAAGTTGATCTTTAGACCGGCCATTAACTCATACATATATAATAGAATTTTCAAATTTCTGGCACCATTTGATATAAATTGTGATATCCAGTTGACAAAAAATTAAACGTAAAAAAACCAGCGTTATAAATTGATTATGTAACATTTGTAATTAAAGTCACATGCTTATAACAATGTTTTATTGTCACAAGTCGATACATCATGCCATATAAATAGATAATGTGGCGCTGAGTTGGCGGGTTCATAAACGTCATAACATTAAAATACAGCCTCTTAAGGCCCATATGATTGGCTGTTTTTATACATCCCAGCCCACTTGATTGGTAATTGTTGAGCTCATTAAGCCTAAGCTTTCTTAAATTTTATTTTATCCCATTTTGTTGTCAATTAGCCCACACGTTTTGTCACAGCCCAATTTTTCAATCAGCTCATGCAGTTTTTTTTCGGCTACAGGACAGTGTCCACGGAATATCGCCGATAGTCTACCGAGAGGTATGCCCAAGGTAGTAGATTGATCGGTGAAGGTGCGCCTGAGACGAGCAAGTGTAACGCAGCAAGCGTGAGACACAAGATTTATACAGGTTCAGGCCGCCACAAGACGTAATTCCGTGGTGATGGCGACGTTTACACTTGGTGTCTTGTAGACCTGGTGTTTGTCGACCAGATCAAATTCTGGCTCTAAGTTCCGCACGGTGGCCTTCCTTACCTCGGCTTGCAGTTCGCGACACCGTCTTCAGTGGGCGTTTCTCCCCCTCGCGAGCTACTCGGGCCTCTTCAGTTTCATTCAGAGAAGGAGAGCTGTCATTGCTCATGGCAAGGACGGGTCCGCTGATGAACCGTCCCGTGGGATGTGGCAGATCAGTGAGATCGCCGTCTTCCACGTCATCGAGGTCGAAGCAGTCGTTGTCGGCGATGATGAAGCTGGAGCTGGTGCCGACGTGCTCGGGGGAAGTGTGGCCGGAGGAGCGTAGTAGATGCGCGAAACTGGAAGCCGCGTTCCGTAGACCAAATGGCATATAGCCACTCGGGAGGTCGTGGTCGGAGGCCCTTGAAAGCGTGACTGCTCAGGGTCGTAGCTCGATGATGCATCCCCGAGGAGTGATGGTGATGGCCAGAGTCATGTCCTGGCGAAGCAGAGAAGGTCGTTGCGTAGTCGATGGGCGCTGAAAGCGATATGCAGTCGACTCCAAGATCTGGAAACTTTTGGACAGGCCTTGGGAGATCCGATCAGGTCGTCGTTATCGACGGTCCCCCGAATGTAGCGTGGGAGCTTTCTTGTCAGGACGGAGGTTGCTGGAGGAGTCGGGAGTAGATGCGATCTGGGCCGCATCCAGGATTTTTCCTTCACCGCCGGGACCGATTATCCAGGTGGTGGATCCCACCGTGAAGGTCTGGCCCGGCGTCGGGAGCTCGATAGATCTTGAAAAAATCACCTTATTCGCCATGGATCAGGAAGCACACCCCCTACCTGGCGCGCCAACTGTCGACGGAATGCCGACGATAGTCTACCGAGGGGGTATGCCCAAGGTAGTAGATTGATCGGTGAAGTTGCGCCTGAAACGAACAAGAGTACGCTGAAAGCGTGTGACACGAGATTTATACAGGTTCAGGCCGCCGCGAGGCGTAATACCCTACGTCCTGTGTGTTGCTGTATTGTATTACTAGTAGATGAGATGAATTGAGGGGATCCCCTGCCCGCCTTATATAGTCCGGGGGGCAGGGTTACAAGTCGGTTTTACCATACATATCAGATTACAATCCTAGCTGAATAAGAAAACTAATCGGCTAGATATCAGGAAGGATATCTCTTTGCCCGCCAAGTCTTCGGCAAATACACGTGATCTTCATGAGAACATGTAGACGACGCGTCCTTGGCAGTCCGGGCCTGATCGGATGACTCGGTCCATGTTTAGCCATG
Organism: Eremochloa ophiuroides; assembly: GCA_038502445.1. Lineage (NCBI taxonomy): Eukaryota > Viridiplantae > Streptophyta > Magnoliopsida > Poales > Poaceae > Eremochloa > Eremochloa ophiuroides. The sequence goes on from JAHLJS010000003.1 coordinate 92,669,549, forward strand.
CGGATATATGGGTCTATACCCCCACAAACACGGATCGGGTAGGCTAGGATATAGGCTACGCCTAGCTGTCTGGCCCTCCATACACGAGCCGTCGCCTCCTGCGTCCAACGTCTTCGCAGGCTGTCATACATCTCATGTGGGACGGGAGGAGATGCACTGCAATATGCAACAAGCAAAGGCATCGCATCGGTGTAGTATGTCGTCGATCGGTCCGTCGGTAGAGACTGAGACATGTCGTGGCGTCCTAACGTGTGGAAGAGAAAACAAGGAGGGGAGGGCGGACGGGTCCATGGGCCGGTGATTCGGGGAGGGGGGCGCCGCGCCACCGCCTTCCCTCCTCCTGTTCATCTTCTTGCTCATGACCTCACCGCCGTCGCCACCTACCACCCATGCCGTGGCGCGCTAGGGCTCGCCGGAGCTCCGGCGTAGCGCGCCGCGGTCCCCCAGCTTCGGCTGCGCCGGTCTCGTCGTCATCTTCATCTCCGGCAGAGTGGCGGTGTAGGCTTCCGGTGAGCTCCACCGCCTTAGACCTTTCCGGCACCAGGGCCTCTCAAGCCGCCCGGTGACCTTCCCTGTTGTCTGTCTTCCCTTCGGACCCTTCCTCCCCAACCCTCTCCTTTCTATACCCGCTGAAGGAAGGCTCCCAGAGATGGTGACGACGACGGCGAGCTAGGACGGCGGTGGTGGCGAGCTTAGGCGCCGGCACGGGCACGAGCGACGACGTGGGTACGACAGCGAGGGCGCGGGCGCTGGAGCGGGGTCACGGGCACGGTAGCGAGGCGGGGGGCAGGCGCTGAAGCAGGCGCGCGGTTATGGGAATGGTTGATCGGACGGGGTGATGCGTGCTTGGGCTAGGTACCTTGACGTGACATGCTGCTAGCTCTGCGTGTCTGTGCGCGAGAGGCGTGCCCTGACAACTGCTGTCGTCTCATTCTCGTAATTTCCCTGCCTTTACTTTACCGGTCGTACCTAGCAGACAATAAGGCCGCACACTTAGATTATCACGTGGTCTGTACTTTCTCCGTCGCAGAATACTGGACGTTCTATGACTTGAAGTTTGTCCCAAAATATTTGGCGTTATAGCCTAAAACGTTGGTCCCACTCTAGCCCATCAATCACCTGTCAGCCAGCACTCCTACGTCCACTAACTTGAATGCTAAGGCTACATTTAGATAGGAAAAAGTTAGAAAAAAATACATTGTAGTATTTTCATTTGTATTTAATAACTTTTATCCAATTATGGTCTAAGTAGATTTAAAAGATTTATCTCAACTTAGTCATACAAAAAGTATAAACATGCAACAGCTACTACTTCATTTAGTGCTCTATACAGGCGAAAAGTACAATCGATGTAATGGGGAAAGAGAAAATTTTCTGTGAACTAAACACACCCTAATACAAAATGCAGTCTATCGTTGGATGCTGGAGCCGTGGCCTGGGCAAGGCAACAGAACAATTAATGCGCATGTCGTATGAAATTTTCAGCTGCTGTGACGATCAGCATGTAGGGATACAAGAGTCTTTTATCTTCAGCCTTGGTAACCTGGTCCAATCTCAGAACGTCAAGTATTTGAGGAGAGAGGGAGTATTGTATAAACAAGAAATTCTATACTTATATATTATTATATTTTGGATGAAAATTATGGACTTATGAGTTTGTCTATGGGTGTGTTTGATAGTACTTGTTTAAATTAGTGTACTTGTTGAAGTACTCATTGTTTAATGGAGGACGGGTATTTTTTTTTGGAGTAAACTAATTTATGCGTTTCCGCCATAACTTTGTCCGGGAGTTACTTCACATGGACATAGTTGGTCCAACTCAGCGTCGCTTAGAAGGTAGGAAGTGGTCTGGGCTTGTGATTGTTGACGACTTTTCTCGCTACTTGGGTGTTTTTCATGGAGGGGAAAGGATGGGGCGTTTGCATATTCTTGAGATTTAATTCTTTGGTTGCAAAATAAGTTTCTTAAGAATGCCATGAGAGCGATTCATAGTGATAATGGCACATAATTTAAAAATAATCATTTTGAAACCTTTTGTTATTCTTTAGGTCTTGAGCATCAGTTTTTCTTGCCTTATGTCCCTGAACAGAATTTCATTGTTGAACGCAAGAATTGGACCCGTGTTGAGATGGTTAGGACGATGAACATACATATCCTAGGAGTTTTTGGGCCGAGCAATCAACACAGCTTGACATGCGTCCTATTTTTCTTCGAGCTTTTCTGAAAAAGACTTCTTATGAGTTGCGATTCAGGCGGACACCAAGATAAGTCACTTCGGATTGTTCGGTTGTAAGTGCTTTCTGCTCAGGTAGGTAACTGTGGACAAGTTAGAGTCTCGGTCTTCAGACGGTATGCTTTTGGGTCATGCATCTCATTCTAGAGCTTGCCATGTACTTAACTTTGAAACTAACCATATTCTGTAGTCACGCTGCTTGGTTTTGCTAAGACCTCCGTAAAAGAAATCAGTAAAAAAGAAAACACTACAGTGATCATACATTGGAGAAATACAACCCATTGTCTACCATGAAAAACAATGTTCACTTCATTACATTTCTTCAGGAAGCAAACACGAAGTCTACACTAGTCGTCTGGTCCAATCTATCTAGGCCTTATTTGGCTGCTCAAGTATCACCTTAATCCATATAGGTTGGAGTGAGTTGGTATAGAATTTAATTTAAATTCACACGTATCTGCCTAACACAAATAGATTGAGCTGAATACATGGCACCAAACAAGCCCCTAATATATGCACAACAACGCCCGCGCTCAGGCCTCTTTCTAGTGCTTCTCAAACCAACCTGTTGGCACCCCCTATGGTTTCTAAATTCCCAGCGCAGTGGACGATAATGTTTATTTCCAGCCCACTGGCTCTCGAACTTGCTAAAAATTCGTCTTGTAATTTACATGCAAACTATGCAAACATACAAAAATTTCATCTACATTTAATACTCCATGCATGTGTCGTAACATTTGATGTGATGGAAATCTTGGAATTTTAAAATGTAACTAAACAGGGCCTTAATAATAGAGCAACTAATTGCAGCACAAATTTGAATTCGCGAGCGCATGTATACCGCGTTGGCGTTGCGCAGCAGCCTGCTTCCTGGAAGCTCCGAGGAAGCCGCAGCTTTGACGAATTAACCGACCCCCGCCCGGCGCCCGGCAGCCTCACCGCGTTTGTTGATTCAAATGGAGGCCTCGGTTACGTTCATTCTGCCACCGGCCGGGGACACCCCTCGTTCACTCGTTTGCCTCTCCGTGTGTTGACTTGACTGTCTGCACTCACCATCGTGCCCCCGGCCTGCATCTCCCGGCCCACCCACGCCTTCCGGCGGCCTCCGGGCATTTCCCAGCACCGTTGTACGCGCAGTGAACTGGTTACGTTCATGGTATAGAAAGCATTGGCCGCATCTCCCTTGTTGCGAAGTGACAAACATATACATGCGTTTATTTGCATCTTCTCATCGGTAAACTGAGCTTGCTTAGCCTTGAAGCATGAATTGCCTGTTCTAGAATCTCTAGACGCGGCAAGAACAGCTGATCAGTTAACGCGTTTCCTCGGAGCTTCCGGGAAGCAGGAATGGTGTAGGGAGAAAACGCGTTATTTGATAGGATTGGCATGTCAGCTTCAGCTGATTCTTGAATCCAGATGCTTGGGAGAGGGAGAGAGAAAGCTCCTGGAAAGTCGATCATGCTGAAAATCTTTTAGCCACTCAAAAAATGTCAATATTTGATACGTTGCGCGTTACCGACTCACAGGACAGGAGGAACAAATGTTCAATATTCCCCTTTCAAAAAACTGCTATTACTATTCAGTATATATGCCAGTGCCCAGTATATATGGTAACCAAATTTCAGACCTGTAAAGCCACTGTGAACAGTTTGGCCACCATGTTCTTACTCCCACAATCCTAAACATCTGAGAACTCCCTCTCCTCACTGTAGGGTCGTCTATTTAGAAGATCTCCAGCAACTCTAAAACCATGAGAAACATATTCAAATTTACATTTTAAGCCAAACACTTATATACACTAGTAGAGAAACAACCTTCGGTTCACATCTTTAGTCTCGGACGTATTTGGACCTGAGACTAATGTGAGCATTAGTCTTAGATCCACAGTCCTAGTTGGGGACCGGGGACTAAAGCTCGTTCCCAACAGGGACTAGTGTCCATTTCTCTAGTAGTGATATATGCAGCTCAAGAGGTTCTAGTCGAGGTCTCCGGGATTTAAATTATTTTTATTCCCTATTTTCAACCAGGACTATGCCCATTTCTCTACTGGTGATATGATTCGAGGTTCTCGAGATTTAAATTATTTTTTATTCCTGATTTTCAAGCTTCGATTCCTCTCGGTTTCGTGACCTAGACGAAAGGCCAGATCCTTGGTCCTAGTTGGGAAACCGGGTGTCCATGCATGATGTACTGGGAGCGGTCAAAGATAGATATGCAAAGGCTTGGACTGAGTGAGCGAGGGCCGAAGGATGGACCGTGGATGGCTAGCACTTGGAAACATCGAAAAGCAAGTGTACATGTGAGGATGTTGATGGACATGGTGTCAACCGAAGTCAAGATGGCAAGTCGACCAAGACAAGGTCGGTGCACAAGCACTTGGTGATTGGCTGGTCGAGGACAAATGGGGCACGCTCAACATCGTGGAGAAGGCATATCGGCACAATGCAACTCCACGTGTGTCTAGTGGTTTCGTCCACAAAACCACGAGTGACAGGTTTTCTCTGCCCACATCTAAAAACATGCTATTAGGTTTTAGCCAAGGGCTTCATGTTTTAGAGAGATTAGGCTAGAGACTTAGAGAGGGGTGATATACTCTTAGGTTAGTTTCTCATCTGAAGTGGGAGGATGTTTGGGAGGAGTCTAGCCTAATGTATAGATGAATTCAAGGTTTGGTAATCGAAGTGTTTGTTGAAATCTCAAGTTTATCCGTTTTCTCACCCAAATTTCTCTTTTTTTTAGCTTTCATGGTCGTTGGGAGGCTTTGTGATCCTTGGAACATATCTATACCATGCCTTCAACCCCAACTTCTAATCTCTTGAATCCAAGCCGTGTAACTCTGCTTTCTAGGCCTTTTTTGGTGATTTTCTTGAACATCTTTAAGCTGAAGGTTTTGCGTTCTTCTTAGTTAATCTTTAGGTTCTATTAGGCCTTGGAAACTTCTCCAGCCATTGGTTTTCACAGATTTATCACGAGCACCTATAAACCATCTTTTGGAGGATTCTTGACATAACCCTGGATGGAAGAAAAAAATAGAAATGAACTAGTATATTTGTGGTGGCAGTGGTTGTTAATAATTTTTCCAACTTCATCAAACTTGAGTTTGGTGGAGCACCCCTTAAGATGCCCCATGAAATCTATGGGCTTCGGAGAAGATCCAAAAATCTCATGTAGCTGCTTCATGGTGGATCTATTTGATATCATTACTAGAGAAATGGAAAATAGTTCTGGTTGGGAATGGGCTACTCCTTGATAATCACTTATCACTCACACATAGGAACATATAATCATGTGTTTGCAAAAGGGAGCAGAGATTTGGTTATCGTCACTCTTGGAACCAAACATCTGACCCATCGCTTGGAACAAGCTATCCCAATGAACTGAGCCAAGCACTAGATGAGACGAGCTTCATACGCTCTCTTCCTTTGACAACCATGAACAAATATACAAAGAACATGTGGCATACTATATTTCTCTACTCTGCTCTGTAGGGCCAAAAACATGTCACAAAAGAAAAATGTTGAATACAAGGTTGTACCATGTTTAGACAAACAAATCCTTAGTCTTTTTATACATAATGGAGCAAGTAGCGGAATCGACCTGCATTATTAGCTTGGAGGCCTAGCGGTTATTGTCATGGTTGGTTGATTATTTCTATAATGTATAATTCAAAATCGAACATGAATAATTGTGATTACATTTGACTCCATTAAGTATACTAAGTTGTCACGGTGTTTGGATGATACATGCACTAAACTAAGCATACTACATGCAAGTTATTGGATCAATTTGCACCTACCTTCCTAATTGTCGTATAAATTTGCTCGAGCTTCTATCTCTCGTTCAATTTCCTTGCCATATGCAAAGGATTGATGTAACTAATAATGTTATCATAGTCATTTGGGGATTGTTAGAGACGCCATAAAATATTGGCAATACTTCCAATAAGGACGCAGGTGCATACCCAATGGTGTTTTTTAGGTGAAGTAACTACTTATGGATAAATATCATTCTAATATTCATTTGAGTAAGTTTTGGGATGACCCAATGACCCAAAGCAGAGGTGGAGTCTTATGAAGGTGACACTGGGCTCCTGCCCTCTTGATCTGAAAGGAAATTAATTTTAATACCTATGCCATCTATCAAATCTCCAAGCTCTTCAAAGCCATCAATCTTAGGTCCTATTTGGCAGGGCATCTCGACTGGTTTCAGAAGCCATTTTCTGCCAAACGGGGTAAAACCAAACGGTTTAACCTAAGGAGAACCTTAAATCGTGCTCTCTACGGAGAGTGGAGTCAAAAATAGTAGCCTCACTCATCTTTACCCGGCCCGGTTTTAGTGAGTTCTACCTGTGGTTTTGCGAGAGTATTTTCTTAAGGAACTTTGCATGTAGTGGAGCCGTTTTGGCAAACAATTTATTAAAACGGCTTCACCTTCATTTATGAAGATGTTTATGAAGCCAAAGTAAAAAAATAATGACTTTACTGATGAAGTGGAATCGTGCCAAACGAAGCCTTATTTATCTTGAAAAGCCAAAAATATATCTTTCTGCATGGCACACAACTTTTATCCTCATTTGCACCTTGGAGGCTTGGATCGCATGCTCAGATGTACTATAGTTGTCCAATCCAGCATGGCCTCTTGATTTTACCACACGCACGCTCCGCCTGCTGACCCAAAGTACGTACTAATTATTAGAACATGCCTACACGGAGACTACAGTGCAAATAAATGTAAATGATAGTGGCTCCATAAAAAATGACACGGGAATTATACGCGTTCGGCTTCCTTCTTCGTCGTTTTTCTGTGGCTAACTGGCTATATAAGACCGCCTGATCGGCATTCACAGCCACAGCCAAGCAGCTAGTTTCACCTTCTTATTCTCACTCGATCGATCATCACCGGCCGGCGAGCAAACTCGCTCGACGGCGGCCGGCGTTCCACTGCACTTAGCGAAGCGACGCCGCGCCATCCCCGTCGGGAAGTCGCAGGCGAAGAAACCAGCTTAAGGTGAGGACGACGCCAAACCGCCAAAGGTACTCTTCCATCATGCGCTAGTCAGCTACCGGCGCCCGGCGGCCACCATCGACGCAGGCAACGCTAGCTAGCTGTGTGATGAGCCTGCGACATACAGAACCGCCCATCTCCGACCCCGTGTGTTTGTGCTGGCTCGAGGATTATTCGAGGTAATATAAGGTGGCAGGGCTAGCCAGCTACTCGATCGGGACTCAGGAGGCGCAGGATGCAAACGTGTTCGCTTGAGCTTAGCAGGGTTTCTTTTCTCTCGTAATTCTAGTTTTAGTTTCTTGTCTATCGTTTTGTATGGTAGGTAAGATCTCCTTTTCCTCCTCCGGCCATGGTGACGTTTATTTTCCTCTGTTTTCTTTTTCTTTTCTTTTCTTTTCTTTTTTGTGTGTGTGTGGCGACTAGCGATAGCGAGGTGTGGCGGGACAGGAATTGCGTGAGTGTGTGTGTGTGTGTGTGTGTGTGTGTGTGTGGCAACGGGGATGGGCCACTGTAGGCCAGGGAGCAGATTCTCCGACAGCTAACAAGTGTTCTTGTACTAATCTAGATCCACGCAAGATCTTTGCTAGATCTTTGCAAGATGCACGCAACATATATGCTCCTAGTGCGATATAAGTAGGCCGTAGTCTTTAATTTCGTTGGACTTTTGTTGTCAACAGCAGCATTCCTAGTATGAGAGTGGTGGAATACCTTTTGTTTTGCCTAAAAAATAAACTAATGCTCAGTACTGTATGCTATTTTAACTATCACATCAGGCAATCTTCTTTATTCAGAGCCACTTGGATACGTGGACCGGCGGTCACAAACCGGACAAGCGGCAAACAGCAAACGGCGACAACAAGCACACAGGGAGGAAAACGACGAGGACTCAGAGCGGAGACAAAAAGGTACTAATTTCTCTATCCGTCTGTGCTGTTCTTGGCCCGTGTTCCTTATTCCGATCCATGCATCTGCGTGCAGCGGTTCGCCTGCCTGCCACTGCCACGTCCCCGGCCGGCCGGGCCGACGGAGACGATGACCCGTCCTCCTCCTCCACCGCGGGCGGCTCCGGCGACGCTGTCCCAGGTACGTACGCCGCTGCTGGCCGCGCGTCAGAGATGGAATCCCGTGATGCGAACAAGCGTAATCAGCGAGCGGCACCGATCGATGACACAAAAGCAAACGGATTGCTGCACTGCAGATCGAACGATGTGGAGTATGGATACAGATTATTTCAGTCGACGACACTGGGATTATAAGATAATGGGGGAACCAGATGCCGATCCAGGCTCTGGGTTTCATGTTATATAGCAAGAGGCAGGTATACATATGGTTATAACAATCCCTACAATCAGGGATCAACAATCCCTACAATCAGGGATCACCTTCTATCTATCTCAACTGTATACAATCAGCTAGGTACATTGTATCTAGACCATATCATCTAACATCCCCCCTCAATCTTAGCCACTAAGAAGGTTAAGATTGGTTCTAAACAATTGAAGCTTAGCTGCAGGAATGGCCTTGGTGAAACCGTCAGCAAGTTGATCACCTGAGTTGATGAACCTGATCTCCAATAGTTTTGCAGCCACTCGCTCCCTAACAAAGTGGAAGTCGATCTCGATGTGCTTGGTCCGTGCATGGAAGACAGGGTTTGCAGAGAGATACTTAGCTCCCAAATTGTCACACCAAAGGCGAGCAGTTGAAGGGCACCGAATCTGTAGTTCTTTCATCAACTTTTGAACCCACATAATTTCTGCGGTTGCATTGGCCAGCGCTTTGTACTCCGCCTCAGTACTTGATCTAGAGACAGTAGCTTGCTTACGAGCCATCCACGAGATCAAGTTACTGCCAAGGAAAACTGCAAAGCCTCCGGTGGATCGGCGATCATCGGCACACCCCGCCCAGTCTGCATCTGAGAATGCACTAACAAGCATAGAATTTGACTTCTTGATTCTGAGTCCCAAGCTGATTGTGCCACGCACATAGCGTAATATCCGCTTGACCGCACTCCAATGAACAGTTGTGGGAGCATGAAGATACTGACACACCTTATTAACCGGAAAGGATAGATCAGGCCGTGTTAGCGTCAGGTATTGGAGGGCTCCAACAACACTCCTATACCGAGTGGCATCTTCGGGACTAAGTGGATCACCAGCAGTAAGAGTCAACTTCTCGGAGACACATAACGGCGTGTCAACTGGCTTTGCTCGGTCCATACCTGACCTGGACAAAATATCAGTGGCGTAGCGCTCTTGAGACAGTAGCAAGCCATCGCCAACTCTTTTAACTTCAATGCCAAGAAAGAAGTGAAGGTCACCCAAGTCTTTCAGAGCAAACTCAGCTTGGAGATCTGCAAGTAGAGCTGTAGTAGCCGACGGAGAGGAACTTGCCACAATGATGTCATCGACATATACCAACACAAACATGGTGTATGTACCCTTGCTGTAATAGAACAACGAGGTATCTGCTCGTGAGGGAACAAAGGCAAGTGCTTGAAGTTTACTGCAAAGTCGAGCATACCAAGCCCGTGGAGCTTGTTTCAGGCCATAAAGTGCTTTATCCAACTTGCATACATAGCTAGGATGGACCTTGTCAGCATACCCGGGAGGTTGGTGCATGTAGACTTCTTCTTCAAGAAAACCATGAAGAAATGCATTTTGAACATCAAGCTGACGTAACGACCAGCCCTTTGTCACAGCCACGGAGAGAATCAGACGAATAGTGGCTGCTTTGACAACCGGGCTAAAAGTTTCTTCATAGTCAATGCCATACTGCTGTTTGAAGCCTTTAGCAACCAATCGCGCCTTGTATCGGTCAATGGTGCCATCAGCCTTGCGTTTCAGCTTGTAAACCCACTTGCAACCAACAATATTTTTGCCCTTCGGACGAGGCACAAGATGCCAGGTTTGATTCTTGACCAGAGCTTGGTACTCGTTGTCCATTGCCGCACTCCAATTGCGATCACTAAGGGCGGCATCAAGAGTGGAAGGTTCCTCTGAAGAGTGCTTGGCAAGCATGCCCCAGCGCACCGTGCCATCAGTGTACCGCTTGGGCTGGCGAATCCCATGTTGAAGGCGGGTAGTAGGGCGAGGGGGCACCAGGGCAGTAGAAGAAGCCGGTGTCGACGACGACGGGAGCACGGGTGTAGCGTCCACAGAGAATCCCATGTTGGGGATCTGTACAGGAGCTTCGGGAGCAGGCGCTGCCGCAGTGTTGGTGGCGGCCCCCGCACCAGCAGGATCAGGCTGCGGAGCGACAGGGTCGGCGGGTGAGGGCTGCGGCGTTGTACTTGGAGTAGAAGATCCCGCGCCGGCCAAGGGAGTCGCAGTGGGCTCATGCGACACTTCCACGTGGTCGCCCGCGCCAGACTCCGAGCGTGTACCGGCGCCAGCAAGACCGTCAGGTGGATCGACTTCGGATCGCATGCTGTGCCCGGACGGGGAGCACACAAGATAGCGTACACCAGACTCCGTGTGCACCACATTGCCGTCGCCAATGGGACCTGTAGCAACATCAGAAACAGACGAACTCACAGGGGCATTAGCAGTGTTAGGAGCTGCACCATGTGGATCAAGTAAATGTGGCTCCCCGAGGCTAGTAGAGTTGGGAAGAAGAACATCAGGTAGGAGTTCAAGTTCTGATCTAAGCCGAGCACCGGCATTGGGGTGGAGTTTTGCAAACGGAAAAATGTGTTCATCAAAGATGACGTCGCGAGACACATACACTCGCCCTTGTGCCGGATCTAGACACTTGTAGCCTTTGTGAAGAGTGCTATACCCAAGGAAAACACACTGTTTAGAACGGAATTCCAATTTCCGAGTATTATAAGGGCGAAGATGTGGCCATACTGCACACCCGAACACGCGAAGATGACTATAATCTGGAGTCTCACCAAATAAGCGCTCAAACGGGGTTGCATTATTGATCACCTTGGAAGGTAACCTATTAATGATGTAGACAGCGGTGGAGAAGGCTTCATCCCAAAATTTGAGAGGAAGAGAGCTATGAGCAAGGAGGGAAAGACCAACTTCTACAATGTGGCGATGTTTTCGCTCGGCAGAGCCATTTTGCTGGTGTGCATGAGGGCATGAGACGTGATGGGCGATGCCAATTTTATTAAAAAAGGAATTAAGCGCTTGGTACTCGCCACCCCAATCGGATTGGACCGCAAGAATTTTGCGTCCAAACTGACGTTCTACTAGTGTTTGGAATGTTTGAAAACACTTGAACACCTCAGACTTATGACGAATAAGGTAAATCCACGTGAACTTGCTATAATCATCAATGAAGGAAACATAATATTCAAAACGTCCAACAGATGTGGGCGCTCGACCCCAAACATCAGAGAAAATAAGATCCAGAGGATTCTTCGACACACTAACAGACTTGGGATAAGGCAATTGATGACTTTTGCCTTGTTGACATGCATCACAAATTCGCTGTTTATTGGAATCAAGAACAAAAGGAAGTCTATGCCGATCTAAGACATGCTTGACGACCCGGGGCGAGGCATGGCCGAGGCGGTGATGCCACAGGGAGGTGGAGGGCTTGACGGCAGTGTAGACTTGTTTATTGGAAGATGAAAATGATGGCGAGGTGGATGATGCACGCAACGGATAGAGCCCGCCTTCACATCGGCCTTTGTGGAGAATTTTCATCGTCCCTTGTTCCTTGATCAAAAAATGATCGGGATGAAACTCAAGGTAAACATGATTATCTCTAGCAAGTTGATTTACTGAACAAAGGCTCTTATTTGCTTGTGGAACGTGAAGGACATTATGTAGATGGAAAGTTCTACTAGGGGAAGACACAGTACTATAACCGACATGTGCAATCTCCATACCTGCGCCATCTGCGGCGTGAACGTTGTCGCCGCCGTTGTACTTGTTGCGGGTGGTGAGGCGCTCCAGTTCGCCGGTGATGTGGTCGGTGGCACCACTGTCCACATACCAGTTCGTATCTACGCCGTACGAACTGGACGTGGCCGAGGAGACGCTCTTCTGAGGTGGCCCGCTGTAGCTGTTGTCGAAGCGCTTGCGGCAACGATACGCCGGGTGTCCTTCCTTGCCACAGATCTGGCAAAAGACCCCGTGCTGAAAGTTGCGGCCATGTCCGTTCCCACCGCCGCCATTGTTGTTGCCACGGCCACGGCTACCCCCGCCGCGACCGAAACCACCGCGATGTCCGCCATCACGGGTGCGCGTAGTGTTGGAGGAGCCCCCACCACTACGGTTTCCCTTGGTGGCGACGTTGGCAGAAAACTGGGTGCCGCCACCCGAGTTCAGCTCCTTGCGCTGCTCGTGGGCGATCAGCTGAGCATAAAGCTCTGGAACCGTGATCGGCTCGACCCTGTTGGCGACAGCAGTAATGATAGATTCAAATTCCTCACCAAGGCCCGTGAGGATGTAGGTGACGAGGTCCTCGTCTTCCAGCTTCTTGCCCGCCGATGCCATGTCGTCAGCGAGGCCCTTCATCTTGGTGAAGTAGTCGGCGACAGACGAAGTGCCCTTGGATGCCGTGGCCAAAGCCATCCGGGTGGAGATGATACGGGCGCGAGACTGGGAGGCATGCTGGGCATGAATCGCCGCCCACAGCTCGGCTGCAGTGGTTGCAGATGACACTTGCGCGAAGATGTCCTTCGACAAGGAGGAGAAGAGGTAGCTGAGGACCTGTTGGTCCTGAGTCACCCACGTCTGGTAGGCGGGGTTGGGCACCGGGTCACCCTTCTTGCCGGTGGTCGGGTCGACGGCGCCATCGATGAGCGCCGCGGGTGGAGCAGCACCGGTCTTGATGTAGTCCCCCATCTGCGCGCCCTTGATGGTGGAGGAGACTTGTGCGTGCCACATGCCGTAGTTGGCACGAGTCAACTTCTCGGAGACGGGCGGCAGGAAGCCAAAGGCAAAGACCGGCATGGCAGCGGAGGTGGAAGAGCCGGCGGCCATGAGGATCAGTTCCGGGAGGAAAAAAAAGCTCGATACCATATAAGATAATGGGGGAACCAGATGCCGATCCAGGCTCTGGGTTTCATGTTATATAGCAAGAGGCAGGTATACATATGGTTATAACAATCCCTACAATCAGGGATCAACAATCCCTACAATCAGGGATCACCTTCTATCTATCTCAACTGTATACAATCAGCTAGGTACATTGTATCTAGACCATATCATCTAACAGGGATGATAGACACACTTGCGTTAACCTCTGCTGAGTTGGTCCGTCTCACTCTCACAGTAGGATGCCGGATGCCACAGTCAGGATCGATTCAGGACTGGTCAGGGTCCAGGGAATGTACTATGTTGGTTGGTCAGAAAGATCAGGAATGATGATTGGATAAGCGACCGCGTGTTTGTTAGGAGGACAGTACAAGGACACTACTGTACTGTACTACGTGGTGCTTGCTTGACTTGTCACTAATTGGTCAGCAGCACACCGTGCTTGACCACTGGACTCGACCCCTTGACCTTTGATTAACCAAAGCTTTGTGTACTTCTAATAAACATGAAGGATTTAAATCCCTCAAATACTAAATACTACTTATCTGCCGTACCAGTTCACTCCAGTGATGGTACAGTAACAATGGTAACTGCTGCTCTTACGGAGTGGTAAATTAATGAAACTATCCATATCGAAAAAGGCTAAAATTCCAAAAGGAAATTCAATGTATAAAAAATATTAAAATTAAAATGAATATGAAAAAAAATCTAAACAATTTGAATGTAGGAAAATTATCTTAAGATCTGTCCAAACATAAATTTATGTAATTTGTAGTACAAGGTTTTCTGAACCGGTGTGTGCAAGATCAGCAAGATAGGATTTGCCTTTGATGGGATGGTACTGTTAATTTTCTTTTAATTCTCTCTTTGTCCTCCATGCATGGTAAATGACGCATCCATGTGCCGATATGTACGCAGGCTGGAGCATCCGGTTTGGAGTTCGGACTAAAGCACCTGCTGGTCTCTTACATTTCAGGCGGAGGCGGCCTCTGCAACCGCAGCTGTCAGCGAGAGCGAGGAGGAGCAATGCCGCAGGCGCAAGGCCAAGGAGAACCTCGACGTCGGTGCCGCGACCGCCGTGTTCAGCTCCACCGTGCTGCTGGGTTCGGCCTTCCTCCCAAAGGAGGCCAAGCACCACCCGGCCGGCAACAAAGTGCGCCTCGCCGTCTCGCTGCTGCTGTCCTTCGCCAGCTTTCTCGCCGGGAAGGCCCTCGTGCTACTCAGCCTCACCATGATGGGGCGCCAGGCCCTCGTCTCCGACGGCCACCGCGCCGCCGCCAAGTGCCTCGTCGCCGCGTGCGCCGCGCTGTCGGTGCTGACGCTGCTCAGCCTGCTGGCGCTCCTGCCGGGCGGCGTCTACCTGTACATCGGACTGGCCGTGGTCGCGGCGACCACGCTGTTGGCCGCCGGTGCGCAGTGGGTCCTCACGCGCATGAGAGGCGGCGGCGGCGGCGGCGGTGAGGCCGCAGACGGAGAGGAGGACGACGACAAGGGCGAGGAGGAGCTGGACGCCGCGTCCAAGACGACGTGCGGCATCACGAACTCGGCGTTCGGGGGCCTCGTCGGCGTGCTCTTCAGCGCGTCCAAGATCTCCGACTCCGGCGGCGTGGCGGCGGCGTCGGGGGACTCCTCCGTCGAAAGCGCCGCCCACGCCGCCATCTTCTTCACGTTCGCGACCGCCATCCTCGGCGTGTTCGTGATGACGGTGTCGAAGGTCACCACCGACACCGACCGACGACGACGACGACGCAGGCGGCGGCTCCTCGCCACGGCCACGAGGCTCGCCAACGCGCTCCTGCTCTGCTCGCTGGCGTGCGCCGCGCTCTCGGCGGCCTTCGTGGTGCTGAGGTACCGCGTCTTCGCGGCCTTCGCGCCGCTAGTCTTCGCGGCTGCCCTCTGCTTCCTTCTCCGGCACTGCGTCGTCGTCCGCCACGGCGGAGACGACGGCGCCGCAGCCGCCAACCTGCAGGAGAACCAGAACCAGGAGGCCCACCGGATCAAGGCGGTGGAGGACATGGCGAGCATGGTGACGGCGGCGGCGTTGGGAGGCATCATGAGCGTCCTCGGTGGCGCGCTCGGAGAGAAAGACCGCGACAAGTGGGGATCCAATGGCGTCCTCATGGTTTTCCTGACCTCGGCGTTCGTGTCGGGCTTCGGGTTCATGGTGCTCGCGGCGGCGCCAGGTTCAGCCACGGCGGTGCTGGCTCCAGTCGCCCGGGTGCTGGTCTGGTCCACCGTGGCGTTGTTTACGGCGTGGAGGTGTCAGGGCTAGACAATCCCAAGTGAAGCCGTGACGACGACGTCGTGCTAATTATTAAGCACGTTTTTCCAGCTTTTATTAGCGACGAGAGATGTGTGTGCATCTATGTAAGCATGCTTCGATCTCGATGCAGTTCAGTCCGGTAGTGTCTCTGTAACATTATTTTGTTCTTTTCAGGTTTATCGCAAAGTAGCCCGTGAAATAATTGCGTGGATTGCTTTTTAAATGGATCCAAGTCCAGTTTACAGTAAAAGTGTAAAACTTGAACTGGGCACGTGTTGCATAATCATAGAAAGAACGCTCTCTTTGGCCTAGCCAGGCGAATTGGCTGAGACGACGGGCCGATCCTCTGTTCTCTGTCCACTCTGCCCCTCAATAGGCCTACAGGCTACAGAGGTGTTCCAATCTTTGGGAGAGAGAAGCAATGGTAGAAGCTTTTCGTTTGATTTTTATCATTAGTTTAACCACTTGTATTATTTAAATGGAGGAAAATGCACTCTCGGTCTCTCAACTTGACTTAACGTGTCTTCTAGGTTCCTGAACTTTTAAAGTGATATTTATGGGTTCCTAAAGTTGGCAAAAAGTGTCATTTAGTTCCCAAACTTTCAAAGTGATCACCGCATGTCTCTAAACTTGACACAGGGTGTCATCCAGGTCCCAAATACTGTAGATAATTCTAGCACCGAATTTTAAAAAATAAAATCTAATTTCGGGTACTGTACCTACAATCTATAAAATATTCCAAAAATTGTATTTTTTTATACGATCTCCGATGAAGATAAGTTTTATATAAAAATTATAGCTTGCAACGAGATCTACAACTTTCTAATTTTGAGTTTTTTAATTAGAGATGGTTAAGACGCTCAAAAAAATTAAACAAAATTTTTCAGCAGTATATTAATTACGTACAAGCGCGTGTCGCCTTGAAAAAATCATATCTTTCTTATATACTATCAAATTGAGATACTTTTTATACAAAAGTTGTAGCGTTCGACGAGATCTACAACTTTCTAGTTTTAAATTTTTTAATTTGAAGCCGTTAAGATTCTCAAAAAATTTAAAATACAAAACCACTGTGCAAGAACCAAAATTAGCGTTTTAATTTTTTTTTAGAATCTTAACGACCTCAAATTAAAAAGTTAAAACTAGAAAGTTGTAGATCTCGTCGATGCTACAAATTTTATATAGAAAGTATCTCAATTTGATAGTATATAAGAAAGATATGATTTTTCCAAGACGACACGCGTTTGTACGCGATTAATATACTGCTGAAAAACTTTGTTAAATTTTTTTGCGTCTCTTAACCACCTCAAATTAAAAAACTCAAAACTCGAAAGTTGTAGATCCCATCGCAAGCTACAATTTTTATATAAAACCCATCTTCATCGGAGATCGTATGAAAAAAAAAAATACAATTTTTGGAATATTTTATAGATTGTAGCTACAGTACCTGAAATTAGATTTTCTTTTTTTAAAATTTGGTGCTGGAATTATCTACAGTGTTTGGGACCTGGATGACACCCTGTGTCAAATTTAGGGACCTGCGGTGATCACTTTAAAAGTTTAGGACCTAAATGATAACTTTTGCCAACTTTAGGGACACATAGATATCACTTTGAAAATTCAGGGACCTCGATGATACCTTAAGCCAAGTTAAGGGACCGGAGGTGCATTTTCCTCATTTAAATATTTATATAAAATATTTTTTATTTTGGCTTGTTTTATAATAAATGTTCTTAAAAATAATTTTAATTTGATTATGCTTGTATACATGTTTAAAATAAAATGAGTGGTTAAAATTTAGAATTAAAAAAGTCAACGCCTTATAATTTAGAATAAATGGAGTACATTGCTTTCCAAATGAGGTTTTTTAGTTTTCACAGTTAAAACTTTACACCCATCACATCGAATATTGATACATGCATGTAGTATTAAATATATATAAAAACAACTAATTACATAGATTGTGTGTAAATTGCGAGACGAATCTTTTAATCCTAATTAGTCCACGATCTGATAATATTATGCTACAGTAAACATTTTATAATGACAGATTAATCAGTCTTAATAAATTTGTCTCATGGTTTATAGGCAAGTTATGTAATTAGTTTTTTACTAGTATTCGAAAAACCTTTCCGACGTCCCATGAAATATCTGATGTGACACGAAAAAATCTACACTCTAAATTTAAACACCCAATGAGTAAATTTGTTAGATAGATTATACACTATTTTCATCTTCGTTTCTCATAAATGGTTGATAGTTTTTCCACACTACAACGTATGGATATGAGGAAAATCTGAGAAAAGAGTCATAATTGGTGTAAGTGTAGCCATGATTAAAGAGTTTGATTTCAAAGCATATTACCATGGGATTGTATAAAAGAAGGAGAAAAAAAAAAGAAGAGACGTTCACAAACAACTCCTCCAAGTGACATATACCTTGCTTGTAGTTGACCTTTCATCCCATTTAGCATTTTCGAAAAAATAACTTTTGATGAGTGCAAACAAAATCGTAAGAGTTCTGAAGCAACTCCCCTGCCGAAATTACCTTCAACCCGCGGTCACCTCCTCATGCTTCGGCTCGGCTGGCACACCAGCTTGTCCGTGCGTTTCCGATCCGCTGGACGTCTCTAGCGTGTCCACACCACACGGTTCACACAAGGTTTCGCCGGCAACACGGTGTAACGAGCGCGCGCGTACGCGCTGCTGGGCTGCTATGTATATGCGCAAAGGCGCGAAGCAAAACACGCTTCGAACGCGGAACGGTAGTTGCCGGGGGGATTTCATCCCCCCCAAGTGCGTCACTGCTTACGTACGTGTGGCGTCCGGCGAACACTGCCGGTGAAATCGCAGAATATTCTTAGGGCGTCCGGCGTCATGAAATCAGATTTCTCCGCTGCTTGTCCAACATCCTCTAAATTTCGTAGTTTCTAACTCTACTGGCTTTTCAAAAAAAAAAAAAAAAGCGAATCCGATTTTGACTCTGGTTGCGATACCACTTGTTAAAATTTGATTCTCCTAATTATGTAGACCAATCATCATTGAATCTTTAAAATTTTATTGCTAATAAGATGTAAATTTACACCGTATCAAGAACGACAGAGCCATAGAGTGAGTGCAGTTCGATATTGATCGTTCTCGAAATCCCTCGATCAGAATTATTTAGGGCCCGTTTATTTGGCGAAAAGTGGGTGAAAAATACACTGTAGCACGTGAGGAATCTTTTCTAATAAGTGCCTAATCATGACCTATGTAGGCTCAAAAGATTCATCACGAGAAAGTCAGATAAACTATGCAAACATGCAAGAGCTGCTACTTCATTTAATGTTTCATACATGCGTAAAGACAATTGATGTAACGGAGAATTTGTAAACTTTTTTTAACTAAACAGGGCCTTAGAAGCAGGAAACGTGCTATATGAACTAGCTGCATCCGCTGCCAACGATGCTCCCGCAGAGCGGGGTATACGGGAGCAGTCGTTCACGCGCTTGTGAAACCGCCGGTCTCGAGTGACCATCAAAGACGAAAGGCAGGCCTACAAGCAAGAGATATATGCACATGGATCCGGTTTTTTTAAAAAAAACTTAGGTATTGTTTAGTTATAGGCCTAAAGTTTTTCCAGTGTCACGTTGGATGTCGGAAGGAATATCAAATTGATTTTTTCGATACTAATAAAAAACTAATTATATAATAACTAATTATTTTTTTAGGTTTATAGCAAAGTAGCAAGGTACTAAATAGCGTTCCTAGCGCCCGCTATAGCAGCCACAATAGCAGTAGCGGCCCCTTACCGCTACCGCTACCACGTAGCGGTTTGAATATAGCATATTGGAACTTAGCGCCCGTTATTTGACGCAGTAAGCCGCTATAGCGGCCAATTTTCAACATAGCGGTCCGCTATAGCGGTCCGTGTCCAAAACATAACTAGTTCATTTTTAATTTAAAGATATATTTGATTAAAAATCAACTCTTCGAACATAATTAAATTTCTATCTACACTATTTTCAGTTATATGTTTATCCGTCTATCATCAATGTGCATTAAGTGCATTTGTTAATTAATGTGTTAGAAAGTCATTTTTTACGATATATATACCTAAATTATATGAGATCATTAGATAATGTTATTGGAACTTAGCGTCCGCTATAGTGCCCGCTATCCGCAATCCGCGACGTAAACGGTAATCCGCTACCAACCCGTAATGCGCTATTTATTACCTTGCAAAGTAGCCAGTAAAATAATTGCGCAGCTTGATTTTTAAATCAGTCCAATTTACAGTAAAACTTGAACAGGGCACGTGTTATATAGTCAGAGAGTATATCAGCAAAATTAACCTTCGTATGTGATTGAAATTACACATTTGCTCATTCACAATTGCGTGTTGCACTACCGTCACCTGCCTCCTCCCTTTGATTCACGCCCGCCCGATCCCCAGCCATCCAATTCACCCGTGCCCGCATCCACCATAGACAAAGAAGAAGAGGCAGCAACTACTAGATATGGAGAAGAGGCTCAGGGGGAGGCAGGTCGGTCCGGCGATGGGGACAGCAGTGGGTGATGTTAGGGCCTCAATGATAGCGGAGGCGACGAGCACTACAAGAAATGTGTGCTTTTATTAACATTATATTTATGTCAAAACATAGTAAATTAATGCCACAAACTTGTGATATCCAGTTGACAAAAAATTAAACGTCAAAAAACCAGCGTTATAAATTGATTATGTAACATTTGTAATTAAAGTCACATGCTTATAACAATGTTTTATTGTCACAAGTCCTTACATCATGCCATATAAATAGATGATGTGGCGCTGAGTTGGCGGGTTTATAAGCGTCATAACAGTGAAATACAGCCTCTTAAGGCCCATGTGATTGGCTGTTTTTATACATCCCAGCCCACTTGATTTGTAATTGTTGAGCCCATTAAGCCTAAGCTTTCTTAATTTTTTTTTTCGAACCGGGAGCATGCCCATTTCCATTGTACCAACGGAAATACAAAGTTTTCAGAGTCGCTAAAGAAAAGACAGACTAACAGAGCAGACCAGGGAAAGCTTCCCAGAAGAGAGCACAGCCTGACTCAGACTAGCACCCTCTGGTCTGCCACAACGTATCACACAGCCAAAAGAGCACCGAACGAAACAGCGTAACCAGCCCCACAGGAACAACGAGATTAACAAAAGGACTCAGCCAACCACAAGGCCAGACAGATCTAACAAAGCTTCTACTCATCATTCTTGTCATCATGATTATCCTCCAGCTGGAAGGTCTTCCTCTTCCTTGAGTCTTTGTACAGCAGCTCGCAGGCAATCTCTAGCATCTTGTCCACTCCAGCCTCCAGCACTGACCTGTCATCCTCCGCAAAGAGACCTGCCCAATACTTCATAAGTGAGTAGGCATGACAAATAATTGTGATAGGATTACGAAGAATTTTATCATTGAAACAAATGTCGTTTCTTGTTTTCCAAATGCCCAGCAGATGGCAGCAATACCAATAGCGTGAAACTTGGTACCATAAGGGAGCCATTTTTCACACCACAGCCAGCATTGCTGGAAGGATCTAGGGATATTATCAGCTCCAGTAGCATGAGCTACAACAATCCAAACGACTCTCGCTACATTGCATTGAAATAATAAGTGTTGAATGCTCTTATCAAGATTACAGAAATGACATAAAGGATTTTCAGACCATTTTCATTTTATTAGATTGTCTTTTGTGAGGATAGCGTTATTCATGATCAGCCAGAGAAAGATTTTTATCTTGGCAGGAATCTTCCCCTTCCAGATCTTTTTTTGATAGGGTCTAGCATCATTCACAGTTAAGGCTTTATAAACAGACTTAACAGTGAAGCGACCATTTGCACAATATTTCCATACCACCTGATCAGCTCCAGCCTGAAGCTGAATATTACTAATATCATTCAAAATTTGACACCAGTTACTAAGCAAATCCTCAACAAGAGATCTAGTGAAAGTCACAGCCTGAGGATTGTTAATGACTTGCCTAACCGTGACATTAGGAAACTCGCATAGTTTGAAGAGATCTTTGAAACGTTTAAAGATGGGTTGATCATATATCCAAGTATCTACCCAGGATATCATTGCCATCTTTAATCAACATTTTCCGACCTTGAATGTACAAATCTTGAACTTTGAGTAAATCTGACCAAATGGGGGAGTTGGTTTGCCTGTATTTCACAGTACAAATATATTCATTTCCTAGATATTTGAATTTGATAATTTTTTACCAAAGACCATCTTCATTATCTAATTTCCACCACCATTTGCATAACAGGCTATGATTCATTAACCTGATGCTTTTAATACCAAGCCCCCCTTTCTTTTTATGTTTACAATTTTTTTTCCATTGGATCAGATGGTACTTCTTTTTAGTACCACCACCCTGCCAAAAGAAAGTTCTCCTAATCTTGTCCAGTTTATTAGTAATACCTTTGGGAAGAAGATATATTGACATATGATATATAGGAGTATTGCTCAGACTGGAGTTAATCAAGGTTGTCCTACCCGCAATAGACATAGTCCCTCCCTTCCAAATATCAAGTTTCTTGGAGCTTTTTTCTACTAAAGGTAGCCAATTCACAATATGCAGCCTGCTAGGGCTAACAGGCACACCCAAATATTTAATAGGGAAAGTGCCCACTTGGCAATTGAAGATTTCAACATAAGTTGTATCCCAGCTCTCCTCATCATTTATAGTCAGAACTTCACTTTTGTGAAAGTTGATCTTTAGACCGGCCATTAACTCATACATATATAATAGAATTTTCAAATTTCTGGCACCATTTGATATAAATTGTGATATCCAGTTGACAAAAAATTAAACGTAAAAAAACCAGCGTTATAAATTGATTATGTAACATTTGTAATTAAAGTCACATGCTTATAACAATGTTTTATTGTCACAAGTCGATACATCATGCCATATAAATAGATAATGTGGCGCTGAGTTGGCGGGTTCATAAACGTCATAACATTAAAATACAGCCTCTTAAGGCCCATATGATTGGCTGTTTTTATACATCCCAGCCCACTTGATTGGTAATTGTTGAGCTCATTAAGCCTAAGCTTTCTTAAATTTTATTTTATCCCATTTTGTTGTCAATTAGCCCACACGTTTTGTCACAGCCCAATTTTTCAATCAGCTCATGCAGTTTTTTTTCGGCTACAGGACAGTGTCCACGGAATATCGCCGATAGTCTACCGAGAGGTATGCCCAAGGTAGTAGATTGATCGGTGAAGGTGCGCCTGAGACGAGCAAGTGTAACGCAGCAAGCGTGAGACACAAGATTTATACAGGTTCAGGCCGCCACAAGACGTAATTCCGTGGTGATGGCGACGTTTACACTTGGTGTCTTGTAGACCTGGTGTTTGTCGACCAGATCAAATTCTGGCTCTAAGTTCCGCACGGTGGCCTTCCTTACCTCGGCTTGCAGTTCGCGACACCGTCTTCAGTGGGCGTTTCTCCCCTCGCGAGCTGCTCGGGCCTCTTCAGTTTCATTCAGAGAAGGAGAGCTGTCATTGCTCATGGCAAGGACGGGTCCGCTGATGAACCGTCCCGTGGGATGTGGCAGATCAGTGAGATCGCCGTCTTCCACGTCATCGAGGTCGAAGCAGTCGTTGTCGGCGATGATGAAGCTGGAGCTGGTGCCGACGTGCTCGGGGGAAGTGTGGCCGGAGGAGCGTAGTAGATGCGCGAAACTGGAAGCCGCGTTCCGTAGACCAAATGGCATATAGCCACTCGGGAGGTCGTGGTCGGAGGCCCTTGAAAGCGTGACTGCTCAGGGTCGTAGCTCGATGATGCATCCCCGAGGAGTGATGGTGATGGCCAGAGTCATGTCCTGGCGAAGCAGAGAAGGTCGTTGCGTAGTCGATGGGCGCTGAAAGCGATATGCAGTCGACTCCAAGATCTGGAAACTTTTGGACAGGCCTTGGGAGATCCGATCAGGTCGTCGTTATCGACGGTCCCCCGAATGTAGCGTGGGAGCTTTCTTGTCAGGACGGAGGTTGCTGGAGGAGTCGGAGTAGATGCGATCTGGGCCGCATCCAGGATTTTTCCTTCACCGCCGGGACCGATTATCCAGGTGGTGGATCCCACCGTGAAGGTCTGGCCCGGCGTCGGGAGCTCGATAGATCTTGAAAAAATCACCTTATTCGCCATGGATCAGGAAGCACACCCCCTACCTGGCGCGCCAACTGTCGACGGAATGCCGACGATAGTCTACCGAGGGGTATGCCCAAGGTAGTAGATTGATCGGTGAAGTTGCGCCTGAAACGAACAAGAGTACGCTGAAAGCGTGTGACACGAGATTTATACAGGTTCAGGCCGCCGCGAGGCGTAATACCCTACGTCCTGTGTGTTGCTGTATTGTATTACTAGTAGATGAGATGAATTGAGGGGATCCCCTGCCCGCCTTATATAGTCCGGGGGGCAGGGTTACAAGTCGGTTTTACCATACATATCAGATTACAATCCTAGCTGAATAAGAAAACTAATCGGCTAGATATCAGGAAGGATATCTCTTTGCCCGCCAAGTCTTCGGCAAATACACGTGATCTTCATGAGAACATGTAGACGACGCGTCCTTGGCAGTCCGGGCCTGATCGGATGACTCGGTCCATGTTTAGCCATGCGGATATATGGGTCTATACCCCCACAAACACGGATCGGGTAGGCTAGGATATAGGCTACGCCTAGCTGTCTGGCCCTCCATACACGAGCCGTCGCCTCCTGCGTCCAACGTCTTCGCAGGCTGTCATACATCTCATGTGGGACGGGAGGAGATGCACTGCAATATGCAACAAGCAAAGGCATCGCATCGGTGTAGTATGTCGTCGATCGGTCCGTCGGTAGAGACTGAGACATGTCGTGGCGTCCTAACGTGTGGAAGAGAAAACAAGGAGGGAGGGCGGACGGGTCCATGGGCCGGTGATTCGGGGAGGGGGGCGCCGCGCCACCGCCTTCCCTCCTCCTGTTCATCTTCTTGCTCATGACCTCACCGCCGTCGCCACCTACCACCCATGCCGTGGCGCGCTAGGGCTCGCCGGAGCTCCGGCGTAGCGCGCCGCGGTCCCCCAGCTTCGGCTGCGCCGGTCTCGTCGTCATCTTCATCTCCGGCAGAGTGGCGGTGTAGGCTTCCGGTGAGCTCCACCGCCTTAGACCTTTCCGGCACCAGGGCCTCTCAAGCCGCCCGGTGACCTTCCCTGTCGTCTGTCTTCCCTTCGGACCCTTCCTCCCTAACCCTCTCCTTTCTATACCCGCTGAAGGAAGGCTCCCAGAGATGGTGACGACGACGGCGAGCTAGGACGGCGGTGGTGGCGAGCTTAGGCGCCGGCACGGGCACGAGCGACGACGTGGGTACGACAGCGAGGGCGCGGGCGCTGGAGCGGGGTCACGGGCACGGTAGCGAGGCGGGGGGCAGGCGCTGAAGCAGGCGCGCGGTTATGGGAATGGTTGATCGGACGGGGTGATGCGTGCTTGGGCTAGGTACCTTGACGTGACATGCTGCTAGCTCTGCGTGTCTGTGCGCGAGAGGCGTGCCCTGACAACTGCTGTCGTCTCATTCTCGTAATTTCCCTGCCTTTACTTTACCGGTCGTACCTAGCAGACAATAAGGCCGCACACTTAGATTATCACGTGGTCTGTACTTTCTCCGTCGCAGAATACTGGACGTTCTATGACTTGAAGTTTGTCCCAAAATATTTGGCGTTATAGCCTAAAACGTTGGTCCCACTCTAGCCCATCAATCACCTGTCAGCCAGCACTCCTACGTCCACTAACTTGAATGCTAAGGCTACATTTAGATAGGAAAAAGTTAGAAAAAAATACATTGTAGTATTTTCGTTTGTATTTAATAACTTTTATCCAATTATGGTCTAAGTAGATTTAAAAGATTTATCTCAACTTAGTCATACAAAAAGTATAAACATGCAACAGCTACTACTTCATTTAGTGCTCTATACAGGCGAAAAGTACAATCGATGTAATGGGGAAAGAGAAAATTTTCTGTGAACTAAACACACCCTAATACAAAATGCAGTCTATCGTTGGATGCTGGAGCCGTGGCCTGGGCAAGGCAACAGAACAATTAATGCGCATGTCGTATGAAATTTTCAGCTGCTGTGACGATCAGCATGTAGGGATACAAGAGTCTTTTATCTTCAGCCTTGGTAACCTGGTCCAATCTCAGAACGTCAAGTATTTGAGGACAGAGGGAGTATTGTATAAACAAGAAATTCTATACTTATATATTATTATATTTTGGATGAAAATTATGGACTTATGAGTTTGTCTATGGGTGTGTTTGATAGTACTTGTTTAAATTAGTGTACTTGTTGAAGTACTCATTGTTTAATGGAGGACGGGTATTTTTTTTGGAGTAAACTAATTTATGCGTTTCCGCCATAACTTTGTCCGGGAGTTACTTCACATGGACATAGTTGGTCCAACTCAGCGTCGCTTAGAAGGTAGGAAGTGGTCTGGGCTTGTGATTGTTGACGACTTTTCTCGCTACTTGGGTGTTTTTCATGGAGGGGAAAGGATGGGGCGTTTGCATATTCTTGAGATTTAATTCTTTGGTTGCAAAATAAGTTTCTTAAGAATGCCATGAGAGCGATTCATAGTGATAATGGCACATAATTTAAAAATAATCATTTTGAAACCTTTTGTTATTCTTTAGGTCTTGAGCATCAGTTTTTCTTGCCTTATGTCCCTGAACAGAATTTCATTGTTGAACGCAAGAATTGGACCCGTGTTGAGATGGTTAGGACGATGAACATACATATCCTAGGAGTTTTTGGGCCGAGCAATCAACACAGCTTGACATGCGTCCTATTTTTCTTCGAGCTTTTCTGAAAAAGACTTCTTATGAGTTGCGATTCAGGCGGACACCAAGATAAGTCACTTCGGATTGTTCGGTTGTAAGTGCTTTCTGCTCAGGTAGGTAACTGTGGACAAGTTAGAGTCTCGGTCTTCAGACGGTATGCTTTTGGGTCATGCATCTCATTCTAGAGCTTGCCATGTACTTAACTTTGAAACTAACCATATTCTGTAGTCACGCTGCTTGGTTTTGCTAAGACCTCCGTAAAAGAAATCAGTAAAAAAGAAAACACTACAGTGATCATACATTGGAGAAATACAACCCATTGTCTACCATGAAAAACAATGTTCACTTCATTACATTTCTTCAGGAAGCAAACACGAAGTCTACACTAGTCGTCTGGTCCAATCTATCTAGGCCTTATTTGGCTGCTCAAGTATCACCTTAATCCATATAGGTTGGAGTGAGTTGGTATAGAATTTAATTTAAATTCACACGTATCTGCCTAACACAAATAGATTGAGCTGAATACATGGCACCAAACAAGCCCCTAATATATGCACAACAACGCCCGCGCTCAGGCCTCTTTCTAGTGCTT
Organism: Eremochloa ophiuroides; assembly: GCA_038502445.1. Lineage (NCBI taxonomy): Eukaryota > Viridiplantae > Streptophyta > Magnoliopsida > Poales > Poaceae > Eremochloa > Eremochloa ophiuroides. The sequence goes on from JAHLJS010000003.1 coordinate 92,696,476, forward strand.
CTCAAACCAACCTGTTGGCACCCCCTATGGTTTCTAAATTCCCAGCGCAGTGGACGATAATGTTTATTTCCAGCCCACTGGCTCTCGAACTTGCTAAAAATTCGTCTTGTAATTTACATGCAAACTATGCAAACATACAAAAATTTCATCTACATTTAATACTCCATGCATGTGTCGTAACATTTGATGTGATGGAAATCTTGGAATTTTAAAATGTAACTAAACAGGGCCTTAATAATAGAGCAACTAATTGCAGCACAAATTTGAATTCGCGAGCGCATGTATACCGCGTTGGCGTTGCGCAGCAGCCTGCTTCCTGGAAGCTCCGAGGAAGCCGCAGCTTTGACGAATTAACCGACCCCCGCCCGGCGCCCGGCAGCCTCACCGCGTTTGTTGATTCAAATGGAGGCCTCGGTTACGTTCATTCTGCCACCGGCCGGGGACACCCCTCGTTCACTCGTTTGCCTCTCCGTGTGTTGACTTGACTGTCTGCACTCACCATCGTGCCCCCGGCCTGCATCTCCCGGCCCACCCACGCCTTCCGGCGGCCTCCGGGCATTTCCCAGCACCGTTGTACGCGCAGTGAACTGGTTACGTTCATGGTATAGAAAGCATTGGCCGCATCTCCCTTGTTGCGAAGTGACAAACATATACATGCGTTTATTTGCATCTTCTCATCGGTAAACTGAGCTTGCTTAGCCTTGAAGCATGAATTGCCTGTTCTAGAATCTCTAGACGCGGCAAGAACAGCTGATCAGTTAACGCGTTTCCTCGGAGCTTCCGGGAAGCAGGAATGGTGTAGGGAGAAAACGCGTTATTTGATAGGATTGGCATGTCAGCTTCAGCTGATTCTTGAATCCAGATGCTTGGGAGAGGGAGAGAGAAAGCTCCTGGAAAGTCGATCATGCTGAAAATCTTTTAGCCACTCAAAAAATGTCAATATTTGATACGTTGCGCGTTACCGACTCACAGGACAGGAGGAACAAATGTTCAATATTCCCCTTTCAAAAAACTGCTATTACTATTCAGTATATATGCCAGTGCCCAGTATATATGGTAACCAAATTTCAGACCTGTAAAGCCACTGTGAACAGTTTGGCCACCATGTTCTTACTCCCACAATCCTAAACATCTGAGAACTCCCTCTCCTCACTGTAGGGTCGTCTATTTAGAAGATCTCCAGCAACTCTAAAACCATGAGAAACATATTCAAATTTACATTTTAAGCCAAACACTTATATACACTAGTAGAGAAACAACCTTCGGTTCACATCTTTAGTCTCGGACGTATTTGGACCTGAGACTAATGTGAGCATTAGTCTTAGATCCACAGTCCTAGTTGGGGACCGGGGACTAAAGCTCGTTCCCAACAGGGACTAGTGTCCATTTCTCTAGTAGTGATATATGCAGCTCAAGAGGTTCTAGTCGAGGTCTCCGGGATTTAAATTATTTTTATTCCCTATTTTCAACCAGGACTATGTCCATTTCTCTACTGGTGATATGATTCGAGGTTCTCGAGATTTAAATTATTTTTTATTCCTGATTTTCAAGCTTCGATTCCTCTCGGTTTCGTGACCTAGACGAAAGGCCAGATCCTTGGTCCTAGTTGGGAAACCGGGTGTCCATGCATGATGTACTGGGAGCGGTCAAAGATAGATATGCAAAGGCTTGGACTGAGTGAGCGAGGGCCGAAGGATGGACCGTGGATGGCTAGCACTTGGAAACATCGAAAAGCAAGTGTACATGTGAGGATGTTGATGGACATGGTGTCAACCGAAGTCAAGATGGCAAGTCGACCAAGACAAGGTCGGTGCACAAGCACTTGGTGATTGGCTGGTCGAGGACAAATGGGGCACGCTCAACATCGTGGAGAAGGCATATCGGCACAATGCAACTCCACGTGTGTCTAGTGGTTTCGTCCACAAAACCACGAGTGACAGGTTTTCTCTGCCCACATCTAAAAACATGCTATTAGGTTTTAGCCAAGGGCTTCATGTTTTAGAGAGATTAGGCTAGAGACTTAGAGAGGGGTGATATACTCTTAGGTTAGTTTCTCATCTGAAGTGGGAGGATGTTTGGGAGGAGTCTAGCCTAATGTATAGATGAATTCAAGGTTTGGTAATCGAAGTGTTTGTTGAAATCTCAAGTTTATCCGTTTTCTCACCCAAATTTCTCTTTTTTTTAGCTTTCATGGTCGTTGGGAGGCTTTGTGATCCTTGGAACATATCTATACCATGCCTTCAACCCCAACTTCTAATCTCTTGAATCCAAGCCGTGTAACTCTGCTTTCTAGGCCTTTTTTGGTGATTTTCTTGAACATCTTTAAGCTGAAGGTTTTGCGTTCTTCTTAGTTAATCTTTAGGTTCTATTAGGCCTTGGAAACTTCTCCAGCCATTGGTTTTCACAGATTTATCACGAGCACCTATAAACCATCTTTTGGAGGATTCTTGACATAACCCTGGATGGAAGAAAAAAATAGAAATGAACTAGTATATTTGTGGTGGCAGTGGTTGTTAATAATTTTTCCAACTTCATCAAACTTGAGTTTGGTGGAGCACCCCTTAAGATGCCCCATGAAATCTATGGGCTTCGGAGAAGATCCAAAAATCTCATGTAGCTGCTTCATGGTGGATCTATTTGATATCATTACTAGAGAAATGGAAAATAGTTCTGGTTGGGAATGGGCTACTCCTTGATAATCACTTATCACTCACACATAGGAACATATAATCATGTGTTTGCAAAAGGGAGCAGAGATTTGGTTATCGTCACTCTTGGAACCAAACATCTGACCCATCGCTTGGAACAAGCTATCCCAATGAACTGAGCCAAGCACTAGATGAGACGAGCTTCATACGCTCTCTTCCTTTGACAACCATGAACAAATATACAAAGAACATGTGGCATACTATATTTCTCTACTCTGCTCTGTAGGGCCAAAAACATGTCACAAAAGAAAAATGTTGAATACAAGGTTGTACCATGTTTAGACAAACAAATCCTTAGTCTTTTTATACATAATGGAGCAAGTAGCGGAATCGACCTGCATTATTAGCTTGGAGGCCTAGCGGTTATTGTCATGGTTGGTTGATTATTTCTATAATGTATAATTCAAAATCGAACATGAATAATTGTGATTACATTTGACTCCATTAAGTATACTAAGTTGTCACGGTGTTTGGATGATACATGCACTAAACTAAGCATACTACATGCAAGTTATTGGATCAATTTGCACCTACCTTCCTAATTGTCGTATAAATTTGCTCGAGCTTCTATCTCTCGTTCAATTTCCTTGCCATATGCAAAGGATTGATGTAACTAATAATGTTATCACAGTCATTTGGGGATTGTTAGAGACGCCATAAAATATTGGCAATACTTCCAATAAGGACGCAGGTGCATACCCAATGGTGTTTTTTAGGTGAAGTAACTACTTATGGATAAATATCATTCTAATATTCATTTGAGTAAGTTTTGGGATGACCCAATGACCCAAAGCAGAGGTGGAGTCTTATGAAGGTGACACTGGGCTCCTGCCCTCTTGATCTGAAAGGAAATTAATTTTAATACCTATGCCATCTATCAAATCTCCAAGCTCTTCAAAGCCATCAATCTTAGGTCCTATTTGGCAGGGCATCTCGACTGGTTTCAGAAGCCATTTTCTGCCAAACGGGGTAAAACCAAACGGTTTAACCTAAGGAGAACCTTAAATCGTGCTCTCTACGGAGAGTGGAGTCAAAAATAGTAGCCTCACTCATCTTTACCCGGCCCGGTTTTAGTGAGTTCTACCTGTGGTTTTGCGAGAGTATTTTCTTAAGGAACTTTGCATGTAGTGGAGCCGTTTTGGCAAACAATTTATTAAAACGGCTTCACCTTCATTTATGAAGATGTTTATGAAGCCAAAGTAAAAAAATAATGACTTTACTGATGAAGTGGAATCGTGCCAAACGAAGCCTTATTTATCTTGAAAAGCCAAAAATATATCTTTCTGCATGGCACACAACTTTTATCCTCATTTGCACCTTGGAGGCTTGGATCGCATGCTCAGATGTACTATAGTTGTCCAATCCAGCATGGCCTCTTGATTTTACCACACGCACGCTCCGCCTGCTGACCCAAAGTACGTACTAATTATTAGAACATGCCTACACGGAGACTACAGTGCAAATAAATGTAAATGATAGTGGCTCCATAAAAAATGACACGGGAATTATACGCGTTCGGCTTCCTTCTTCGTCGTTTTTCTGTGGCTAACTGGCTATATAAGACCGCCTGATCGGCATTCACAGCCACAGCCAAGCAGCTAGTTTCACCTTCTTATTCTCACTCGATCGATCATCACCGGCCGGCGAGCAAACTCGCTCGACGGCGGCCGGCGTTCCACTGCACTTAGCGAAGCGACGCCGCGCCATCCCCGTCGGGAAGTCGCAGGCGAAGAAACCAGCTTAAGGTGAGGACGACGCCAAACCGCCAAAGGTACTCTTCCATCATGCGCTAGTCAGCTACCGGCGCCCGGCGGCCACCATCGACGCAGGCAACGCTAGCTAGCTGTGTGATGAGCCTGCGACATACAGAACCGCCCATCTCCGACCCCGTGTGTTTGTGCTGGCTCGAGGATTATTCGAGGTAATATAAGGTGGCAGGGCTAGCCAGCTACTCGATCGGGACTCAGGAGGCGCAGGATGCAAACGTGTTCGCTTGAGCTTAGCAGGGTTTCTTTTCTCTCGTAATTCTAGTTTTAGTTTCTTGTCTATCGTTTTGTATGGTAGGTAAGATCTCCTTTTCCTCCTCCGGCCATGGTGACGTTTATTTTCCTCTGTTTTCTTTTTCTTTTCTTTTCTTTTCTTTTTTGTGTGTGTGTGGCGACTAGCGATAGCGAGGTGTGGCGGGACAGGAATTGCGTGAGTGTGTGTGTGTGTGTGTGTGTGTGTGTGTGTGGCAACGGGGATGGGCCACTGTAGGCCAGGGAGCAGATTCTCCGACAGCTAACAAGTGTTCTTGTACTAATCTAGATCCACGCAAGATCTTTGCTAGATCTTTGCAAGATGCACGCAACATATATGCTCCTAGTGCGATATAAGTAGGCCGTAGTCTTTAATTTCGTTGGACTTTTGTTGTCAACAGCAGCATTCCTAGTATGAGAGTGGTGGAATACCTTTTGTTTTGCCTAAAAAATAAACTAATGCTCAGTACTGTATGCTATTTTAACTATCACATCAGGCAATCTTCTTTATTCAGAGCCACTTGGATACGTGGACCGGCGGTCACAAACCGGACAAGCGGCAAACAGCAAACGGCGACAACAAGCACACAGGGAGGAAAACGACGAGGACTCAGAGCGGAGACAAAAAGGTACTAATTTCTCTATCCGTCTGTGCTGTTCTTGGCCCGTGTTCCTTATTCCGATCCATGCATCTGCGTGCAGCGGTTCGCCTGCCTGCCACTGCCACGTCCCCGGCCGGCCGGGCCGACGGAGACGATGACCCGTCCTCCTCCTCCACCGCGGGCGGCTCCGGCGACGCTGTCCCAGGTACGTACGCCGCTGCTGGCCGCGCGTCAGAGATGGAATCCCGTGATGCGAACAAGCGTAATCAGCGAGCGGCACCGATCGATGACACAAAAGCAAACGGATTGCTGCACTGCAGATCGAACGATGTGGAGTATGGATACAGATTATTTCAGTCGACGACACTGGGATTATAAGATAATGGGGGAACCAGATGCCGATCCAGGCTCTGGGTTTCATGTTATATAGCAAGAGGCAGGTATACATATGGTTATAACAATCCCTACAATCAGGGATCAACAATCCCTACAATCAGGGATCACCTTCTATCTATCTCAACTGTATACAATCAGCTAGGTACATTGTATCTAGACCATATCATCTAACATCCCCCCTCAATCTTAGCCACTAAGAAGGTTAAGATTGGTTCTAAACAATTGAAGCTTAGCTGCAGGAATGGCCTTGGTGAAACCGTCAGCAAGTTGATCACCTGAGTTGATGAACCTGATCTCCAATAGTTTTGCAGCCACTCGCTCCCTAACAAAGTGGAAGTCGATCTCGATGTGCTTGGTCCGTGCATGGAAGACAGGGTTTGCAGAGAGATACTTAGCTCCCAAATTGTCACACCAAAGGCGAGCAGTTGAAGGGCACCGAATCTGTAGTTCTTTCATCAACTTTTGAACCCACATAATTTCTGCGGTTGCATTGGCCAGCGCTTTGTACTCCGCCTCAGTACTTGATCTAGAGACAGTAGCTTGCTTACGAGCCATCCACGAGATCAAGTTACTGCCAAGGAAAACTGCAAAGCCTCCGGTGGATCGGCGATCATCGGCACACCCCGCCCAGTCTGCATCTGAGAATGCACTAACAAGCATAGAATTTGACTTCTTGATTCTGAGTCCCAAGCTGATTGTGCCACGCACATAGCGTAATATCCGCTTGACCGCACTCCAATGAACAGTTGTGGGAGCATGAAGATACTGACACACCTTATTAACCGGAAAGGATAGATCAGGCCGTGTTAGCGTCAGGTATTGGAGGGCTCCAACAACACTCCTATACCGAGTGGCATCTTCGGGACTAAGTGGATCACCAGCAGTAAGAGTCAACTTCTCGGAGACACATAACGGCGTGTCAACTGGCTTTGCTCGGTCCATACCTGACCTGGACAAAATATCAGTGGCGTAGCGCTCTTGAGACAGTAGCAAGCCATCGCCAACTCTTTTAACTTCAATGCCAAGAAAGAAGTGAAGGTCACCCAAGTCTTTCAGAGCAAACTCAGCTTGAAGATCTGCAAGTAGAGCTGTAGTAGCCGACGGAGAGGAACTTGCCACAATGATGTCATCGACATATACCAACACAAACATGGTGTATGTACCCTTGCTGTAATAGAACAACGAGGTATCTGCTCGTGAGGGAACAAAGCCAAGTGCTTGAAGTTTACTGCAAAGTCGAGCATACCAAGCCCGTGGAGCTTGTTTCAGGCCATAAAGTGCTTTATCCAACTTGCATACATAGCTAGGATGGACCTTGTCAGCATACCCGGGAGGTTGGTGCATGTAGACTTCTTCTTCAAGAAAACCATGAAGAAATGCATTTTGAACATCAAGCTGACGTAACGACCAGCCCTTTGTCACAGCCACGGAGAGAATCAGACGAATAGTGGCTGCTTTGACAACCGGGCTAAAAGTTTCTTCATAGTCAATGCCATACTGCTGTTTGAAGCCTTTAGCAACCAATCGCGCCTTGTATCGGTCAATGGTGCCATCAGCCTTGCGTTTCAGCTTGTAAACCCACTTGCAACCAACAATATTTTTGCCCTTCGGACGAGGCACAAGATGCCAGGTTTGATTCTTGACCAGAGCTTGGTACTCGTTGTCCATTGCCGCACTCCAATTGCGATCACTAAGGGCGGCATCAAGAGTGGAAGGTTCCTCTGAAGAGTGCTTGGCAAGCATGCCCCAGCGCACCGTGCCATCAGTGTACCGCTTGGGCTGGCGAATCCCATGTTGAAGGCGGGTAGTAGGGCGAGGGGGCACCAGGGCAGTAGAAGAAGCCGGTGTCGACGACGACGGGAGCACGGGTGTAGCGTCCACAGAGAATCCCATGTTGGGGATCTGTACAGGAGCTTCGGGAGCAGGCGCTGCCGCAGTGTTGGTGGCGGCCCCCGCACCAGCAGGATCAGGCTGCGGAGCGACAGGGTCGGCGGGTGAGGGCTGCGGCGTTGTACTTGGAGTAGAAGATCCCGCGCCGGCCAAGGGAGTCGCAGTGGGCTCATGCGACACTTCCACGTGGTCGCCCGCGCCAGACTCCGAGCGTGTACCGGCGCCAGCAAGACCGTCAGGTGGATCGACTTCGGATCGCATGCTGTGCCCGGACGGGGAGCACACAAGATAGCGTACACCAGACTCCGTGTGCACCACATTGCCGTCGCCAATGGGACCTGTAGCAACATCAGAAACAGACGAACTCACAGGGGCATTAGCAGTGTTAGGAGCTGCACCATGTGGATCAAGTAAATGTGGCTCCCCGAGGCTAGTAGAGTTGGGAAGAAGAACATCAGGTAGGAGTTCAAGTTCTGATCTAAGCCGAGCACCGGCATTGGGGTGGAGTTTTGCAAACGGAAAAATGTGTTCATCAAAGATGACGTCGCGAGACACATACACTCGCCCTTGTGCCGGATCTAGACACTTGTAGCCTTTGTGAAGAGTGCTATACCCAAGGAAAACACACTGTTTAGAACGGAATTCCAATTTCCGAGTATTATAAGGGCGAAGATGTGGCCATACTGCACACCCGAACACGCGAAGATGACTATAATCTGGAGTCTCACCAAATAAGCGCTCAAACGGGGTTGCATTATTGATCACCTTGGAAGGTAACCTATTAATGATGTAGACAGCGGTGGAGAAGGCTTCATCCCAAAATTTGAGAGGAAGAGAGCTATGAGCAAGGAGGGAAAGACCAACTTCTACAATGTGGCGATGTTTTCGCTCGGCAGAGCCATTTTGCTGGTGTGCATGAGGGCATGAGACGTGATGGGCGATGCCAATTTTATTAAAAAAGGAATTAAGCGCTTGGTACTCGCCACCCCAATCGGATTGGACCGCAAGAATTTTGCGTCCAAACTGACGTTCTACTAGTGTTTGGAATGTTTGAAAACACTTGAACACCTCAGACTTATGACGAATAAGGTAAATCCACGTGAACTTGCTATAATCATCAATGAAGGAAACATAATATTCAAAACGTCCAACAGATGTGGGCGCTCGACCCCAAACATCAGAGAAAATAAGATCCAGAGGATTCTTCGACACACTAACAGACTTGGGATAAGGCAATTGATGACTTTTGCCTTGTTGACATGCATCACAAATTCGCTGTTTATTGGAATCAAGAACAAAAGGAAGTCTATGCCGATCTAAGACATGCTTGACGACCCGGGGCGAGGCATGGCCGAGGCGGTGATGCCACAGGGAGGTGGAGGGCTTGACGGCAGTGTAGACTTGTTTATTGGAAGATGAAAATGATGGCGAGGTGGATGATGCACGCAACGGATAGAGCCCGCCTTCACATCGGCCTTTGTGGAGAATTTTCATCGTCCCTTGTTCCTTGATCAAAAAATGATCGGGATGAAACTCAAGGTAAACATGATTATCTCTAGCAAGTTGATTTACTGAACAAAGGCTCTTATTTGCTTGTGGAACGTGAAGGACATTATGTAGATGGAAAGTTCTACTAGGGGAAGACACAGTACTATAACCGACATGTGCAATCTCCATACCTGCGCCATCTGCGGCGTGAACGTTGTCGCCGCCGTTGTACTTGTTGCGGGTGGTGAGGCGCTCCAGTTCGCCGGTGATGTGGTCGGTGGCACCACTGTCCACATACCAGTTCGTATCTACGCCGTACGAACTGGACGTGGCCGAGGAGACGCTCTTCTGAGGTGGCCCGCTGTAGCTGTTGTCGAAGCGCTTGCGGCAACGATACGCCGGGTGTCCTTCCTTGCCACAGATCTGGCAAAAGACCCCGTGCTGAAAGTTGCGGCCATGTCCGTTCCCACCGCCGCCATTGTTGTTGCCACGGCCACGGCTACCCCCGCCGCGACCGAAACCACCGCGATGTCCGCCATCACGGGTGCGCGTAGTGTTGGAGGAGCCCCCACCACTACGGTTTCCCTTGGTGGCGACGTTGGCAGAAAACTGGGTGCCGCCACCCGAGTTCAGCTCCTTGCGCTGCTCGTGGGCGATCAGCTGAGCATAAAGCTCTGGAACCGTGATCGGCTCGACCCTGTTGGCGACAGCAGTAATGATAGATTCAAATTCCTCACCAAGGCCCGTGAGGATGTAGGTGACGAGGTCCTCGTCTTCCAGCTTCTTGCCCGCCGATGCCATGTCGTCAGCGAGGCCCTTCATCTTGGTGAAGTAGTCGGCGACAGACGAAGTGCCCTTGGATGCCGTGGCCAAAGCCATCCGGGTGGAGATGATACGGGCGCGAGACTGGGAGGCATGCTGGGCATGAATCGCCGCCCACAGCTCGGCTGCAGTGGTTGCAGATGACACTTGCGCGAAGATGTCCTTCGACAAGGAGGAGAAGAGGTAGCTGAGGACCTGTTGGTCCTGAGTCACCCACGTCTGGTAGGCGGGGTTGGGCACCGGGTCACCCTTCTTGCCGGTGGTCGGGTCGACGGCGCCATCGATGAGCGCCGCGGGTGGAGCAGCACCGGTCTTGATGTAGTCCCCCATCTGCGCGCCCTTGATGGTGGAGGAGACTTGTGCGTGCCACATGCCGTAGTTGGCACGAGTCAACTTCTCGGAGACGGGCGGCAGGAAGCCAAAGGCAAAGACCGGCATGGCAGCGGAGGTGGAAGAGCCGGCGGCCATGAGGATCAGTTCCGGGAGGAAAAAAAGCTCGATACCATATAAGATAATGGGGGAACCAGATGCCGATCCAGGCTCTGGGTTTCATGTTATATAGCAAGAGGCAGGTATACATATGGTTATAACAATCTCTACAATCAGGGATCAACAATCCCTACAATCAGGGATCACCTTCTATCTATCTCAACTGTATACAATCAGCTAGGTACATTGTATCTAGACCATATCATCTAACAGGGATGACAGACACACTTGCGTTAACCTCTGCTGAGTTGGTCCGTCTCACTCTCACAGTAGGATGCCGGATGCCACAGTCAGGATCGATTCAGGACTGGTCAGGGTCCAGGGAATGTACTATGTTGGTTGGTCAGAAAGATCAGGAATGATGATTGGATAAGCGACCGCGTGTTTGTTAGGAGGACAGTACAAGGACACTACTGTACTGTACTACGTGGTGCTTGCTTGACTTGTCACTAATTGGTCAGCAGCACACCGTGCTTGACCACTGGACTCGACCCCTTGACCTTTGATTAACCAAAGCTTTGTGTACTTCTAATAAACATGAAGGATTTAAATCCCTCAAATACTAAATACTACTTATCTGCCGTACCAGTTCACTCCAGTGATGGTACAGTAACAATGGTAACTGCTGCTCTTACGGAGTGGTAAATTAATGAAACTATCCATATCGAAAAAGGCTAAAATTCCAAAAGGAAATTCAATGTATAAAAAATATTAAAATTAAAATGAATATGAAAAAAAATCTAAACAATTTGAATGTAGGAAAATTATCTTAAGATCTGTCCAAACATAAATTTATGTAATTTGTAGTACAAGGTTTTCTGAACCGGTGTGTGCAAGATCAGCAAGATAGGATTTGCCTTTGATGGGATGGTACTGTTAATTTTCTTTTAATTCTCTCTTTGTCCTCCATGCATGGTAAATGACGCATCCATGTGCCGATATGTACGCAGGCTGGAGCATCCGGTTTGGAGTTCGGACTAAAGCACCTGCTGGTCTCTTACATTTCAGGCGGAGGCGGCCTCTGCAACCGCAGCTGTCAGCGAGAGCGAGGAGGAGCAATGCCGCAGGCGCAAGGCCAAGGAGAACCTCGACGTCGGTGCCGCGACCGCCGTGTTCAGCTCCACCGTGCTGCTGGGTTCGGCCTTCCTCCCAAAGGAGGCCAAGCACCACCCGGCCGGCAACAAAGTGCGCCTCGCCGTCTCGCTGCTGCTGTCCTTCGCCAGCTTTCTCGCCGGGAAGGCCCTCGTGCTACTCAGCCTCACCATGATGGGGCGCCAGGCCCTCGTCTCCGACGGCCACCGCGCCGCCGCCAAGTGCCTCGTCGCCGCGTGCGCCGCGCTGTCGGTGCTGACGCTGCTCAGCCTGCTGGCGCTCCTGCCGGGCGGCGTCTACCTGTACATCGGACTGGCCGTGGTCGCGGCGACCACGCTGTTGGCCGCCGGTGCGCAGTGGGTCCTCACGCGCATGAGAGGCGGCGGCGGCGGCGGCGGTGAGGCCGCAGACGGAGAGGAGGACGACGACAAGGGCGAGGAGGAGCTGGACGCCGCGTCCAAGACGACGTGCGGCATCACGAACTCGGCGTTCGGGGGCCTCGTCGGCGTGCTCTTCAGCGCGTCCAAGATCTCCGACTCCGGCGGCGTGGCGGCGGCGCCGGGGGACTCCTCCGTCGAAAGCGCCGCCCACGCCGCCATCTTCTTCACGTTCGCGACCGCCATCCTCGGCGTGTTCGTGATGACGGTGTCGAAGGTCACCACCGACACCGACCGACGACGACGACGACGCAGGCGGCGGCTCCTCGCCACGGCCACGAGGCTCGCCAACGCGCTCCTGCTCTGCTCGCTGGCGTGCGCCGCGCTCTCGGCGGCCTTCGTGGTGCTGAGGTACCGCGTCTTCGCGGCCTTCGCGCCGCTAGTCTTCGCGGCTGCCCTCTGCTTCCTTCTCCGGCACTGCGTCGTCGTCCGCCACGGCGGAGACGACGGCGCCGCAGCCGCCAACCTGCAGGAGAACCAGAACCAGGAGGCCCACCGGATCAAGGCGGTGGAGGACATGGCGAGCATGGTGACGGCGGCGGCGTTGGGAGGCATCATGAGCGTCCTCGGTGGCGCGCTCGGAGAGAAAGACCGCGACAAGTGGGGATCCAATGGCGTCCTCATGGTTTTCCAGACCTCGGCGTTCGTGTCGGGCTTCGGGTTCATGGTGCTCGCGGCGGCGCCAGGTTCAGCCACGGCGGTGCTGGCTCCAGTCGCCCGGGTGCTGGTCTGGTCCACCGTGGCGTTGTTTACGGCTACTGCTGTTGCTGTTTACGGCGTGGAGGTGTCAGGGCTAGACAATCCCAAGTGAAGCCGTGACGACGACGTCTTGCTAATTATTAAGCACGTTTTTCCAGCTTTTATTAGCGACGAGAGATGTGTGTGTGTGCACATGTACAACCCTAAAAATCCACACAATCTAAAAATCCCAACCAATTAAAATTTTTCATTTATTTATTATGAAAACCCATTTTTTTTCAAGCATATAGGTTTCATTATGAAATTGGTAAATAAAGGAGTGTAGTTTGCATTTTAATTCCATTCACATAGAATAATAACTTATGCATCACATTTGGGATTTATTGCAATTTATGTTTGTATTTACTCAATATTTAAAATGGGCAATATATGTATATATACACTAAATTGAAAATAGAAAAGGAGAAAGAGAGTTAGGCCAGCCATTCGTTTCGGCCAGCCGGGTCGCTAAGTCAGCCCAAGCCAGCCCGACCTTCCTCTCCTCACCTCACCGCGCGCGGCCCACGTTGCGGCTCGGCAGCGCGCGCGCGACCGGCACACACACGCTCGCGCTCGCTGCCAACCCGACCCCGCCTGTCAGCCGCTCTCGCCCCCCCCACTGTTCTTCTTCCTCACGAAGGCGACGCGCCTGCCGGGGGTGTCACGCGAATGGCGTGACCCCGGTCCCACAGCCGACAGCATGGCAGAGCCCTGACCCCGCTGTCCCCCTCCTGTCCCCTCCTTTCTTGGCCGCCAAGCGAGCCCGCGTGCACCCTGAAGCCCTAGCGTCGAGCGGCCGAAGCCCTCTGATCTACCGAGATCAATCGCGGCCGTCCGCCATGGAAACCTGCCAAGCTCGCCTATAAATTGGAGCACCCCGAAGCCCTACCCTCATTTCCCCTCGCCGCCACCGCAGCACAGACCGGCACACTGCACCAGACCGAGAGAGAGAGCGTAGGAGAAGGACGGAGCAGAGGAGGAGAAGCTGTCGGAGCGCCGCCGCCGCGGAGCACGCCGGAGCCGGACACGGAGGAGAAGCCCGAGCTGCGGACGAGGAGCGGCACGGCACTGCGATCGCTCTGCACGGCTCCGACTCGCCACTGCACCGCCATCCTAGCTTCACCGACACCACGGTGAGCCATCGCACGCCATGTCCGAACCTTGCCCTGCTTTTGCCATGGCGTTCCACCCTCGGGACGCGCAGGCACGAGCCTTTACCGGCTCGGGAAGATCACTTGCACCATGCACTCATTCGACCGGCCGAAACCCCCGGACTACAAGCTTGCTAGACCGAGAACGCAGCACGACGCGTTCTCGGCGGAGCGCGTTCACCACCGACGCGTTCCGACGCCGAATCACCCGTTCCGACCAATCCGACTAGCACCCGTATAGGTTAGAGCGTCGTGGAGCACCGCCACGACCCCCTCGAGCTAGCTACGCGGATCTAAGCGCTAGAGGAAGCCTGAATCGCCTTGGCCGCGTGCGCCGCGACCTTACCGGAGCGCCGCCGCGAGCCGTCGCCAAAAGAAGGTCATGCCATGGCTAAAGTTCGCTACTAGAGTGTTGTATGCTTCTCTGGCCTCACCAATTTGACAAGACCGCATTCGATTGAACCAATACTTGGTCGTAGCCGCGTTGCCGCCTTCCGCCGTCGTCGGCGACACGCCGCCGCCACGACCGAGCACTTTAGAAAGCTCGGTAGCCAAAATTGGTAGTTGGTATACCATCGCCTTAGACCCTGGACGCGTATACATCTCCTAGAAGACCTCCTTAGCCCCGCCGGAACCTCACAGTGGCGACGACATCGCCGCCGACACGTTCCGCCTCGCCTAAATCCGTTCCGAGTACCCCCGGTCGCCTCGCGCTGCGGAGAAAGGTCGCCGAGGTTCGCCAAGTCTGCCTCGGCACCGCCGCTAGATAGCCGAGCCCCGAATCACGACTGTCGCCTTGGCTACGTGCGCCTCCACCTCGTCGGAGAACCGCCATATGCCGAGGGAGAGAAGGAGGCCATACCACGACTCTAACCCGCCACCATCTGGTCGGACGACTGCCTGAGCACGCCAATTGGGGAAAGCCGAGCCCTGTCTTGCCGAAATATGGCCATCGCCGCCCTGTCATCGTCCGCCGCACCGGAGAGACACCGTCGCCTTGAACGGACGCCCTGGAACCCTGCTAGCACCGAATCTCCGATTCGCCCGAGCCTCCCCGGTAGACCTCGGGAGAGCGGCCCCCTCGGGCGCCCAAATTTCCGATTCGCCCGAGCCTCACCGGGAGAGCTCGGGAGAGCAGCCCCCTCGGCGCCCAAATGTCCGATTAGCCCGAGCCTCCGCGGGAGACCTCGGGAGAACAGCACCCTCGGGCGCCCATATTTCCGATTCGCCCGAGCCTCACCGGGAGAGCTCGGGAGAGCAGCCCCCTCGGCGCCCAAATGTCCGATTCGCCCGAGCCTCCGCGGGAGACCTCGGGAGAACGGCACCCTCGGGCGCCCAAATTTCCGATTCGCCCGAGCCTCACCGGAAGAGCTCGGGAGAGCAGCCCCCTCGGCGCCCAAATGTCCGATTCGCCCGAACCTCCGCGGGAGACCTCGGGAGAACGGCACCCTCGGCGCACCAAATCTCCGATTCGCCCGAGCCTCCCCGGGAGAGCTCGGGAGAACGGCACCCTCGGCGCCCCGAATCTCCGATTCGCCCGAGCCCCGCCGAGCTAAACCGAACTACGCCGAGCTCCGCCGAGCTCCGCCGAGCTACCCCCAACCACAGCCGAGCTACCCCCGACCACCGCCGAGCCACGCCGAGCTACGCCAACTCCGGCAACTCTCTGGGAACCAGCATCGAACACCTGGTGGGCGACCATCGGGTCTGTGTTCTGTTGAGGCGCCACTTGCCGCACTACTGGACCCGCGCGCCACGTGGACCAATCCCGAGCTGCCCCTGATTAACCGACCAGTTTTCCCATTTTCAGAAAATAGGATAATCTTCGGAAATTCATAACTTATTCATACGAAGTCCAAAAATTGCGCACCATATATCAAAATTCTCAGAAAAATGAGATCTACAATCTAAGACTGTGTTTGTGTGCATTTGGCTCTTTATTTTATTGGATTTTTCTGAAATACTCTATAGGAGTCGCTGACGCGACTACTTCGTGTTCGATTTCAGAGCCGGAGGAGGATCTGACTAAGGAAGACGACCACGAGTACTTTCAGGAGCTAGGAGACGACTACGAAGGTGCCACGTCCCACCAAATCCTTAGATCCTAATTACGCATTGCAAATGACATTGTTGCTATTGCTTTATGATTATGTATGGATTGGTTGCATGGTAGTATATTTGAAATTCCCTGCCTTGATAAGACTTTACCCTGCTGTCCGCTGCTAGGTTAGCTGCTGCTTAATTTACTGTTACTCTTCCACTACTTTCTACTTGCTATATGCTATGTGGTGGAATTGGGACGGTGTATAACTGATTATAACCACTGGGAGAGAGTGTTGCGTGCGTCTTGGGTGCGTGGTAAGGGTTGATGTCGACCAAGTGGGATGTGAGACGAGCCCATGGGGCAAGTCGTGCCGGGGGTGCAACCTGGGCATCCCCAAGCGAGGTACCTGTGGCGGGTAAAGTTGTTGAGGAGGTTCCGGGTGGGATAGCCTTGGTGGTTTGAAGCCCGTGGACGGAGGTGCTGTGATGGCACGGGGAGAGTATCCCCTAAGTGAAGATGCCTGCTTGGTCAAACCTAGGATGGACTAGTTTCAGGTTCATGGGAATCCTTTTCTACTCACTCGCTTCTGATGGGCGGGAGACGGCTGGACTACTTGGTAGGACGGTGCCACTACTGCTAGGTTGAAAGGTGATAAGGGTGGGCGGAGACGGTCGATGGGTTCCCGTTCCGTTCTAGATGCACAGTACCACTGGATGGGCCCGGTACTGTGTCTCCCAGTCTCAGCATAACGGTGTAGGATCCGGAATATCCCAGGGCTGAGTGGTAGGGTGGCATCGACCTAGGCAAGCAAGCACCCGGAATTCTGCCTAGGTGTTGCGCAACACCTATGATGGCTAATCTTGTGGGTAGTGAAACCTCTGCAGAGTGTACGGTTGATCGATCGATACATATGCCAACCTGTTGGCTATGGACCTTTCCTATGAAGCTTCTACTAGTGTAGTGAGTGTTCTCTTCTCCCCCTGAATGACATTTTTCCGGCAGTGTACCCGTTGTGGTAGTGTGCCGCTGAGATAGGCCCGAGAGGGAGTTGGGCCTGTCGAATGAGAGCGAGGTGTGGGTAAGTGAGATGTGGTGATGGGAAAAGGGATGATGGTGTAAACTGGTGATAAAACTTGACTAATTAAACATTGATTACAGCTGCATAGGAAAACCTCAGCCTATAGGTCTGCTTGTATAGCCTTGCATCCACTTTGCACAAAGCAAATGCTGCATAGGTGGGCTCCGTGGCCAGTACAAATCGTACTGATAAATTTGCTGTCAGGTGACGAGAATGAGTACGACTTCGAGGGAGATGATGACGAGGAATAGGGTCACGTGCTACACTCAAGTTGGCCGTGAAGGATGAATCGCTTCCGCATCTTCTAAAGCTTCTCTGATTGTTGATTCCGCCAGTGGGACGATGTAATAAATAATTATGTAAGACTTATTTATCGTTGTATGGATCCTGGTGGCAACTGAGATATGGGTAATTTCATGGATTGTCCCAAACAATCTGTTGAATTATAATTCGAGCCTGTGGATTTCCCTTCGTGGAAATCGAGGTCGTTTCAGTGCATCTATGTAAGCATGCTTCGATCTCGATGCAGTTCAGTCCGGTAGTGTCTCTGTAACATTATTTTGTTCTTTTCAGGTTTATCGCAAAGTAGCCCGTGAAATAATTGCGTGGATTGCTTTTTAAATGGATCCAAGTCCAGTTTACAGTAAAAGTGTTAAACTTGAACTGGGCACGTGTTGCATAATCATAGAAAGAACGCTCTCTTTGGCCTAGCCAGGCGAATTGGCTGAGACGACGGGCCGATTCTCTGTTCTCTGTCCACTCTGCCCCTCAATAGGCCTACAGGCTACAGAGGTGTTCCAATCTTTGGGAGAGAGAAGCAATGGTAGAAGCTTTTCGTTTGATTTTTATCATTAGTTTAACCACTTGTATTATTTAAATAGAGGAAAATGCACCCTTGGTCTCTCAACTTGACTTAACGTGTCATCTAAGTCCCTGAACTTTCAAAGTGATATCTATGGGTTTCTAAAGTTGGCAAAAAGTGTCATTTAGGTCCCAAACTTTCAAAGTGATCACCGCATGTCTCTAAACTTGACACAGGGTGTCATCCAGGTCCCAAATACTGTAGATAATTCTAGCACCGAATTTTAAAAAATAAAATCTAATTTCGGGTACTGTACCTACAATCTATAAAATATTCCAAAAATTGTATTTTTTTATACGATCTCCGATGAAGATAAGTTTTATATAAAAATTATAGCTTGCAACGAGATCTACAACTTTCTAATTTTGAGTTTTTTAATTAGAGATGGTTAAGACGCTCAAAAAAATTAAACAAAATTTTTCAGCAGTATATTAATTACGTACAAGCGCGTGTCGCCTTGAAAAAATCATATCTTTCTTATATACTATCAAATTGAGATACTTTTTATACAAAAGTTGTAGCGTTCGACGAGATCTACAACTTTCTAGTTTTAAATTTTTTAATTTGAAGCCGTTAAGATTCTCAAAAAATTTAAAATACAAAACCACTGTGCAAGAACCAAAATTAGCGTTTTAATTTTTTTTTAGAATCTTAACGACCTCAAATTAAAAAGTTAAAACTAGAAAGTTGTAGATCTCGTCGATGCTACAAATTTTATATAGAAAGTATCTCAATTTGATAGTATATAAGAAAGATATGATTTTTCCAAGACGACACGCGTTTGTACGCGATTAATATACTGCTGAAAAACTTTGTTAAATTTTTTTGCGTCTCTTAACCACCTCAAATTAAAAAACTCAAAACTCGAAAGTTGTAGATCCCATCGCAAGCTACAATTTTTATATAAAACCCATCTTCATCGGAGATCGTATGAAAAAAAAAATACAATTTTTGGAATATTTTATAGATTGTAGCTACAGTACCTGAAATTAGATTTTCTTTTTTTAAAATTTGGTGCTGGAATTATCTACAGTGTTTGGGACCTGGATGACACCCTGTGTCAAATTTAGGGACCTGCGGTGATCACTTTAAAAGTTTAGGACCTAAATGATAACTTTTGCCAACTTTAGGGACACATAGATATCACTTTGAAAATTCAGGGACCTCGATGATACCTTAAGCCAAGTTAAGGGACCGGAGGTGCATTTTCCTCATTTAAATATTTATATAAAATATTTTTTATTTTGGCTTGTTTTATAATAAATGTTCTTAAAAATAATTTTAATTTGATTATGCTTGTATACATGTTTAAAATAAAATGAGTGGTTAAAATTTAGAATTAAAAAAGTCAACGCCTTATAATTTAGAATAAATGGAGTACATTGCTTTCCAAATGAGGTTTTTTAGTTTTCACAGTTAAAACTTTACACCCATCACATCGAATATTGATACATGCATGTAGTATTAAATATATATAAAAACAACTAATTACATAGATTGTGTGTAAATTGCGAGACGAATCTTTTAATCCTAATTAGTCCACGATTTGATAATATTATGCTACAGTAAACATTTTATAATGACAGATTAATCAGTCTTAATAAATTTGTCTCATGGTTTATAGGCAAGTTATGTAATTAGTTTTTTACTAGTATTCGAAAAACCTTTCCGACGTCCCATGAAATATCTGATGTGACACGAAAAAATCTACACTCTAAATTTAAACACCCAATGAGTAAATTTGTTAGATAGATTATACACTATTTTCATCTTCGTTTCTCATAAATGGTTGATAGTTTTTCCACACTACAACGTATGGATATGAGGAAAATCTGAGAAAAGAGTCATAATTGGTGTAAGTGTAGCCATGATTAAAGAGTTTGATTTCAAAGCATATTACCATGGGATTGTATAAAAGAAGGAGAAAAAAAAAAGAAGAGACGTTCACAAACAACTCCTCCAAGTGACATATACCTTGCTTGTAGTTGACCTTTCATCCCATTTAGCATTTTCGAAAAAATAACTTTTGATGAGTGCAAACAAAATCGTAAGAGTTCTGAAGCAACTCCCCTGCCGAAATTACCTTCAACCCGCGGTCACCTCCTCATGCTTCGGCTCGGCTGGCACACCAGCTTGTCCGTGCGTTTCCGATCCGCTGGACGTCTCTAGCGTGTCCACACCACACGGTTCACACAAGGTTTCGCCGGCAACACGGTGTAACGAGCGCGCGCGTACGCGCTGCTGGGCTGCTATGTATATGCGCAAAGGCGCGAAGCAAAACACGCTTCGAACGCGGAACGGTAGTTGCCGGGGGGATTTCATCCCCCCCAAGTGCGTCACTGCTTACGTACGTGTGGCGTCCGGCGAACACTGCCGGTGAAATCGCAGAATATTCTTAGGGCGTCCGGCGTCATGAAATCAGATTTCTCCGCTGCTTGTCCAACATCCTCTAAATTTCGTAGTTTCTAACTCTACTGGCTTTTCAAAAAAAAAAAAAGCGAATCCGATTTTGACTCTGGTTGCGATACCACTTGTTAAAATTTGATGCTCCTAATTATGTAGACCAATCATCATTGAATCTTTAAAATTTTATTGCTAATAAGATGTAAATTTACACCGTATCAAGAACGACAGAGCCATAGAGTGAGTGCAGTTCGATATTGATCGTTCTCGAAATCCCTCGATCAGAATTATTTAGGGCCCGTTTATTTGGCGAAAAGTGGGTGAAAAATACACTGTAGCACGTGAGGAATCTTTTCTAATAAGTGTCCAATCATAACCTATGTAGCCTCAAAAGATTCATCACGAGAAAGTCAGGTAAACTATGCAAACATGCAAGAGTTGTTACTTCATTTAATGCTTCATACATGCGTAAAGACAATCGATGTAACGGAGAATTTGTAATCTTTTTTAACTAAACAGGGCCTTAGAAGCAAGAAACGTGCTATGAACTCGCTGCATCCGCTGCCAACGATGCTCCCGCAGAGCGGGGTATACGGGAGCAGTCGTTCACGCGCTTGTGAAACCGCCGGTCTCGAGTGACCATCAAAGACGAAAGGCAGGCCTACAAGCAAGAGATATATGCACATGGATCCGGTTTTTTTTAAAAAAACTTAGGTATTGTTTAGTTATAGGCCTAAAGTTTTTCCAGTGTCACGTTGGATGTCGGAAGGAATATCAAATTGATTTTTTCGATACAAATAAAAAACTAATTATATAATAACTAATTATTTTTTCAGGTTTATAGTAAAGTAGCAAGGTACTAAATAGCGTTCCTAGCGCCCGCTATAGCAGCCACAATAGCAGTAGCGGCCCCTTACCGCTACCGCTACCACGTAGCGGTTTGAATATAGCATATTGGAACTTAGCGCCCGTTATTTGACGCAGTAAGCCGCTATAGCGGCCAATTTTCAACATAGCGGTCCGCTATAGCGGTCCGTGTCCAAAACATAACTAGTTCATTTTTAATTTAAAGATATATTTGATCGAAAATCAACTCTTCGAACATAATTAAATTTCTATTTACACTATTTTCAGTTATATGTTTATCAGTCTATCATCAATGTGCATTAAGTGCATTTGTTAATTAATGTGTTAGAAAGTCATTTTTTACGATATATATACCTAAATTATATGAGATCATTAGATAATGTTATTGGAACTTAGCGTCCGCTATAGTGCCCGCTATCCGCAATCCGCGACGTAAACGGTAATCCGCTACCAACCCGTAATGCGCTATTTATTACCTTGCAAAGTAGCCAGTAAAATAATTGCGCAGCTTGATTTTTAAATCAGTCCAATTTACAGTAAAACTTGAACAGGGCACGTGTTATATAGTCAGAGACTATATCAGCAAAATTAACCTTCGTATGTGATTGAAATTACACATTTGCTCATTCACAATTGCGTGTTGCACTACCGTCACCTGCCTCCTCGGTTTGATTCACGCCCGCCCGATCCCCAGCCATCCAATTCACCCGTGCCTGCGTCCACCATAGACAAAGAAGAAGAGGCAGCAACTACTAGATATGGAGAAGAGGCTCAGGGGGAGGCAGGTCGGTCCGGCGATGGGGACAGCAGTGGGTGATGTTAGGGCCTCAATGATAGCGGAGGCGACGAGCACTACAAGAAATGTGTGATTTTATTAACATTATATTTATGTCAAAACATAGTAAATTAATGCCACAAACTTGTGATATCCAGTTGACAAAAAATTAAACGTCAAAAAACCAGCGTTATAAATTGATTATGTAACATTTGTAATTAAAGTTACATGCTTATAACAATGTTTTATTGTCACAAGTCCTTACATCATGACATATAAATAGATGATGTGGCGCTGAGTTGGCGGGTTCATAAACGTCATAACAGTGAAATACAGCCTCTTAAGGCCCATGTGATTGGCTGTTTTTATACATCCCAGCCCACTTGATTTGTAATTGTTGAGCCCATTAAGCCTAAGCTTTCTTAAATTTTATTTTTTTCGAACCGGGAGCATGCCCATTTCCATTGTACCAACGGAAATACAAAGTTTTCAGAGTCGCTAAAGAAAAGACAGACTAACAGAGCAGACCAGGGAAAGCTTCCCAGAAGAGAGCACAGCCTGACTCAGACTAGCACCCTCTGGTCTGCCACAACGTATCACACAGGCAAAAGAGCACCGAACGAAACAACGTAACCAGCCCCACAGGAACAACGAGATTAACAAAAGGACTCAGCCAACCACAAGGCCAGACAGATCTAACAAAGCTTCTACTCATCATTCTTGTCATCATGATTATCCTCCAGCTGGAAGGTCTTCCTCTTCCTTGAGTCTTTCTACAGCAGCTCGCAGGCAATCTCCAGCATCTTGTCCACTCCAGCCTCCAGCACTGACCTGTCATCCTCCGCAAAGAGACCTGCCCAATACTTCATAAGTGAGTAGGCATGACAAATAATTGTGATAGGATTACGAAGAATTTTATCATTGAAACAAATGTCGTTTCTTGTTTTCCAAATGCCCAGCAGATGGCAGCAATACCAATAGCGTGAAACTTGGTACCATAAGGGAGCCATTTTTCACACCACAGCCAGCATTGCTGGAAGGATCTAGGGATATTATCAGCTCCAGTAGCATGAGCTACAACAATCCAAACGACTCTCGCTACATTGCATTGAAATAATAAGTGTTGAATGCTCTTATCAAGATTACAGAAATGACATAAAGGATTTCTAGACCATTTTCATTTTATTAGATTGTCTTTTGTGAGGATAGCGTTATTCATGATCAGCCAGAGAAAGATTTTTATCTTGGCAGGAATCTTCCCCTTCCAGATCTTTTTGTGATAGGGTCCAGCATCGTTCACAGTTAAGGCTTTATAAACAGACTTAACAGTGAAGCGACCATTTGCACAATATTTCCATACCACCTGATCAGCTCCAGCCTGAAGCTGAATATTACTAATATCATTCAAAATTTGACACCAGTTACTAAGCAAATCCTCAACAAGAGATCTAGTGAAAGTCACAGCCTGAGGATTGTTAACGACTTGCCTAACCGTGACATTAGGAAACTCGCATAGTTTGAAGAGATCTTTGAAACGTTTAAAGATGGGTTGATCATATATCCAAGTATCTACCCAGAACAGGATATCATTGCCATCTTTAATCAACATTTTCCGACCTTGAATGTACAAATCTTGAACTTTGAGTAAATCTGACCAAATGGGGGAGTTGGTTTGCCTGTGTTTCACAGTACAAATATATTCATTTCCTAGATATTTGAATTTGATAATTTTTTACCAAAGACCATCTTCATTATCCAATTTCCACCACCATTTGCATAACAGGCTAAGATTCATTAACCTGATGCTTTTAATACCAAGCCCCCCTTTCTTTTTATGTTTACAATTTTTTTTCCATTGGATCAGATGGTACTTCTTTTTAGTACCACCACCCTGCCAAAAGAAAGTTCTCCTAATCTTGTCCAGTTTATTAGTAATACCTTTGGGAAGAAGATATATTGACATATGATATATAGGAGTATTGCTCACACTGGAGTTAATCAAGGTTGTCCTACCCGCAATAGACATAGTCCCTCCCTTCCAAATATCAAGTTTCTTGGAGCTTTTTTCTACTAAAGGTAGCCAATTCACAATATGCAGCCTGCTAGGGCTAATAGGCACACCCAAATATTTAATAGGGAAAGTGCCCACTTGGCAATTGAAGATTTCAACATAAGTTGTATCCCAGCTCTCCTCATCATTTATAGTCAGAACTTCACTTTTGCGAAAGTTGATCTTTAGACCGGCCATTAACTCATACATATATAATAGAATTTTCAAATTTCTGGCACCATTTGATATAAATTGTGATATCCGGTTGACAAAAAATTAAACGTCAAAAAACCAGCGTTATAAATTGATTATGTAGCATTTGTAATTAAAGTCGCATGCTTATAACAATGTTTTATTGTCACAAGTCGATACATCATGCCATATAAATAGATAATGTGGCGCTGAGTTGGCGGGTTTATAAACGTCATAACATTAAAATACAGCCTCTTAGGGCCCATGTGATTGGCTGTTTTTACACATCCCAGCCCACTTGATTGGTAATTGTTGAGCCCATTAAGCCTAAGCTTTCTTAAATTTTATATTATCCCATTTTGTTGTCAATTAGCCCACACGTTTTGTCGCAGCCCAATTTTTCAATCAGCTCATGCAGTTTTTTTCGGCTACAGGACAGTGTCCACGGAATATCGCCGATAGTCTACCGAGGGGTATGCCCAAGGTAGTAGATTGATCGGTGAAGGTGCGCCTGAGACGAGCAAGCGTAACACAGCAAGCGTGAGACACAAGATTTATACAGGTTCAGGCCGCCGCAAGACGTAATTCTGTGGTGACGGCGACGTTTACACTTGGTGTTTTGTAGACCTGGTGTTTGCCGACCAGATCAAATTCTGGCTCTAAGTTCCGCACGGTGGCCTTCCTTGCCTCGGCTTGCAGTTCGCGACACCGTCTTCAGTGGGCGTTTCTCCCCTCGTGGGCTGCTCGGGCCTCTTCAGTTTCATTCGGAGAAGGAGAGCTGTCGTTGCTGATGGCAAGGACGTGTCCGCTGATGAACCGTCCTGTGGGAGGTGGCAGATCAGTGAGATCGCCGCCTTCCACGTCGTCGAGGTCGGAGCAGTCGTTGTCGGCGATGATGAAGCTAGAGCTGGTACCGACGTGCTCGGGGGAAGTGTGGCCGGAGGAGCGTAGTAGATGCGCGAAACTGGAAGCCACGTTCCGTAGACCAAACGGCATATAGCCACTCGGGAGGTCATGGTCGGAGGCCCTTGAAAGCGTGACTGCTCGGGGTCGTAGCTCGACGATGCATCCTCGAGGAGTGATGGTGATAGCCAGAGTCATGTCCTGGCGAAGCAGAGAAGGTCGTTGCGCAGTCGATGGGCGCTGAAAGCGATATGCAGTCGACTCCAAGATCTGAAAACTTTTGGACAGGCCTTGGGAGATCCGATCTATGGATCCGATCAGGTCGTCGTTATCGACGGTCCTCCGGATGTAGCGTGGGAGCTTTCTTGTCGGGACGGAGGTTGCTGGAGGAGTCAGAGTAGATGCGATCTGGGCCGCATCCAGGATTTTTCCTTCACCACCGGGACCAATGATCCAGGTGATGGATCCCACCGTGAAGGTCTGGCCCGGCGTCGGGAGCTCGATGGAGCTTGAAAAAATCACCTTGTTCGCCATGGATCAGGAAGCACACCCCCTACCTGGCGTGCCAACTGTCGACGGAATGCCGATGATAGTCTACCGAGGGGTATGCCCAAGGTAGTAGATTGATCGGTGAAGGTGCGCCTGAGACGAGCAAGAGTACGCTGAAAGCGTGAGACACGAGATTTATACAGGTTCAGGCCGCTGCGAGGCGTAATACCCTACGTCCTGTGTGTTGCTGTATTGTATTACTAATAGATGAGATGAATTGAGGGGATCCCCTGCCCGCCTTATATAGTCCGGGGGGGCAGGGTTACAAGTCGGTTTTACCATACATATCAGATTACAATGCTAATCGAATAAGAAAACTAATCGGCTAGATATCAGGAAGGATATCTCCTTTCTCGCCAAGTCTTCGGCGGATACATGTGATCTTCAGGAGAACATGTAGACGACGCGTCGTTGGTAGTCCGGGCCTGATCGGATGACTCGGTCCATGTTTAGCCATGCGGGTATATGGGTCTATACCCCCACAGACACGGATCGGGTAGGCTAGGATATAGGCTACGCCTAGCTGTCTGGCCCTCCATACACGAGCCGTCGCCTCCTGCGTCCAACGTCTTCGCAGGCGGTCATACATCTCATGTGGGACAGGAGGAGATGCACTTCAATATGCAACAAGCAAAGGCATCGCATCGGTGTAGTACGTCGTCGATCGGTCTGTCGGTAGAGACTGAGACATGTCGTGGCGTCCTAACGTGTGGAAGAGAAAACAAGGAGGGAGGGCGGACGGGTCCATGGGCCGGTGATTCGGGGAGGAGGGCGCCGCGCCACCGCCTTCCCTCCTCCTGTCCATCTTCTTGCTCGTGACCTCACCGCCGCCGCCGCCTACCACCCACGCCGTGGCGCGCTAGGGCTCACCGCGCCGCGGTCCCCCAGCTTCGGTTGCGCCGGCCTCGTCGTCATCTTCATCTCCGGCAGAGTGGCAGTGTAGGCTTCCGGTGAGCTCCACCGCCTTAGACCTTTTCGGCACCAGGGCCCCTCAAGCCGCCCAGTGACCTTCCCTGTCATCTGTCTTCCCTTCGGACCCTTCCTCCCCAACCCTCTCCTTTCTATACCCGCTGAAGGAAGGCTCCCAGAGATGGTGACAACGACGGTGAGCTTGGACGGCGGTGGTGGCGAGCTTAGGCGCCGGCACGGGCACGAGCGACGACGTGGGTATGACAGCGAGGGCGCGGGCGCTGGAGCGGGGTCACGAGCACGGTAGCGAGGCGCGGGGTAGGCACTGAAGCAGGCGCGCGGTCATGGGAATGGTTGATCGGACGGGGTGATGCGTGCTTGGGCTAGGTACCTTGACGTGACATGCTGCTAGCTCTGCGTGTCTGTGCGCGAGAGGCGTGCCCTGACAACTGCTGTCGTCTCGTTCTTGTAATTTCCCTGCCTTTGCTTTACCAGTCATACCTAGCAGACAATGAGGCCGCACGCTTAGGTTATCACGTGGTCTATACTCCCTTCGTCCCAGAATACTGGACGTTCTAGGACTTAAAGCTTGTCCCAAAATATTTGACGTTATAGCCTAAAACGTTGGTCCCACTCTAGCCCATCAATCACCTGTCAGCCAGCACTCGTACGTCCACTAACTTGAGTGCTAAGGCTGCGTTTAGTGAGAAAGTTTACAAAATTTTGTAACTGTAACATTTTAGTATGTATTTGATAATTTTTATCCAATCATGGTCCAAATAAACTCAAAAGATTCATCTCAAGATAGACAAGGCAAAAAGTATAAGCATGCAACAGGTGCTACTTCATTTAGTGCTCCATGCAGACAGAAAGTACAATCGATGTGATGGGGAGAGAGAAGCAAATTTTTCAAACTAAAAGCAGCCTAAGGCTAAGTTTAGATCGGAAAATGTTAGAAAAAAGTGCACTGTAACATTTTCGTTTGTATTTAATAACTTTTGTCCAATCATGGTCTAAGTAGACTTAAAAGATTCATCTCGAGCTAGCCATGCAAAAAATACAAACATGAAACAGCTGCTACTTCATTTAGTACTCCATATAAACAAAAAGTACAATCGATGTGACGAAAAAAGAGAAAAATTTTTATGAACTAAACACACCCTAATACAAAATGCAGTCTATCGTTGGATGCTGGAGCCGTGGCCTGGGCAAGGCAACAGAACAATTAATGCGCATGTCGTATGAAATTTTCAGCTGCTGTGACGATCAGCATGTAGGATACAAGAGTCTTTTATCTTCAGCCTTGGTAACGGGTCCAATCTCAGAACGTCAAGTATTCGAGGTACAGAGAGAGTATTGTATAAACCAGAAATTCCGTACTTATATATTATTTTATTTTGGATGAAAATTATGGACTTATGAGTTTGTCTATGGATGTGTTTAATAGTACTTGTTTAAATTAGTGTACTTGTTGAAGTACTCATTGTTTAATGGAGGACGAGTACTTTTTTGGAGTAAACTAATTTATGCGTTTCCGCCATAACTTTGTCCGACACAGGAGTTCCTTCACATGGACATAGTTGGTCTAACTCGGTGTCGCTTAGAAGGTAGGAAGTGCTCTGGGCTTGTGATTGTTGACGACTTTTCTCGCTACTCGGGTGTTTTTCATGGAGGGGAAAGGATGGGGCGTTTGCATATTCTTGAGATTTAATTCTTTGGTTGCAAAATAAGTTTCTTAAGAATGCCATGAGAGCGATTCATAGTGATAATGGCACATAATTTAAAAATAATCATTTTGAAACCTTTTATTCTTCTTTGGATCTTGAGCATCAGTTTTTCTTGCCTTATGTCCCTGAACAGAATTTCATTGTTGAACGCAAGAATTGGACCCGTGTTGAGATGGTTAGGACGATGAACATACATATTCTAGGAGTTTTTGGGCCGAGCAATCAACACAGCTTGACATGCGTCCTATTTTTCTTCGAGCTTTTCTGAAAAAGACTTCTTATGAGTTGCGATTCAGGCGGACACCAAGATAAGTCACTTCGGATTGTTCGGTTGTAAGTGCTTTCTGCTCAGGTAGGTAACTGTGGACAAGTTAGAGTCTCGGTCTTCAGACGGTATGCTTTTGGGTCATGCATCTCATTCTAGAGCTTGCCATGTACTTAACCTTGAAACTAACCATATCCCGTAGTCACGCTGCTTGGTTTTGCTAAGACCTCCATAAAAGAAATCAGTAAAAAAGAAAACACTACAGTGATCATACATTGGAGAAATACAACCCATTGTCTACCATGAAAAACAATGTTCACTTCATTACATTTCTTCAGGAAGCAAACACGAAGTCTACACTAGTCGTCTGGTCCAATCTATCTAGGCCTTATTTGGCTGCTCATGTATCACCTTAATCCATATAGGTTGGAGTGAGTTGGTATAGAATTTAATTTAAATTCACACGTATCTGCCTAACACAAATAGATTGAGGTGAATACATGGCACCAAACAAGCCCCTAATATATGCACAACAACGCCCGCGCTCAGGCCTCTTTCTAGTGCTTCTCAAACCAACCTGTTGGCACCCCTATGGTTTCTAAATTCCCAGCGCAGTGTACGATAATGTTTATTTCCAGCCCACTGGCTCTCGAACTTGCTAAAAATTCGTCTCGTAATTTACATGCAAACTATGTAAACATACAAAAATTTCATTTACATTTAATACTCCATGCATGTGCCGCAACATTTGATGTGATGGAAATCTTAGAATTTTGAAATGTAACTAAACAGGGCCTTAATAATAGTAGAGCAACTAATTGCAGCACAAATTTGAATTCGCGAGCGCATGCATACCGCGTTGGCGTTGCGCAGCAGCCTGCTTCCTGGAAGCTCCGAGGAAGCCGCAGCTTTGACGAATTAACCGACCCCCGCCCGGCGCCCGGCAGCCTCACCGCGTTTGTTGATTCAAATGGAGGCCTCGGTTACGTTCATTCTGCCACCGGCCGGGGACACCCCTCTCGACTGCTTCGTCACCAAGGAACACATCATGCATGATCGGAACGCAAACAACGATAGGGCTGGCTGGTTTGGCCGAGCGGGGAGATCTTTCTGCTGTGCTGCGGCATGGATCGTTCACTCGTTTGCCTCTCCGTGTGTTGACTTGACTGTCTGCACTCACCATCGTGCCCCCGGCCTGCATCTCCCGGCCCACCCACGCCTTCCGGCGGCCTCCGGGCATTTCCCAGCACCGTTGTACGCGCAGTGAACTGGTTGCGTTCATGGTATAGAAAGCATTGGCCGCATCTCCCTTGTTGCGAAGTGACAAACATATACATGCGTTTATTTGCAACTTCTCATCGGTAAACTGAGCTTGCTTAGCCTTGAAGCATGAATTGCCTGTTCTAGAATCTCTAGATGCGGCAAGAACAGCTGATCAGTTAACGCGTTTCCTCGGAGCTTCCGGGAAGCAGGAATGGTGTAGGGAGAAAACGCGTTATTTGATAGGATTGGCATGTCAGCTTCAGCTGATTCTTGAATCCAGATGCTTGGGAGAGGGAGAGAGAAAGCTCCTGGAAAGTCGATCATGCTGAAAATCTTTTAGCCACTCAAAAAATGTCAATATTTGATACGTTGCGCGTTACCGACTCACAGGACAGGAGGAACAAATGTTCAATATTCCCCTTTCAAAAAACTGCTATTACTATTCAGTATATATGCCAGTGGCCAGTATATATGGTAACCAAATTTCAGACCTGTAAAGCCACTGTGAACAGTTTGGCCACCATGTTCTTACTCCCACAATCCTAAACATCTGAGAACTCCCTCTCCTCACTGTAGGGTCGTCTATTTAGAAGATCTCCAGCAACTCTAAAACCATGAGAAACATATTCAAATTTACATTTTAAGCCAAACACTTATATACACTAGTAGAGAAACAACCTTCGGTTCACATCTTTAGTCTCGGACGTATTTGGACCTGAGACTAATGTGAGCATTAGTCTTAGATCCACAGTCCTAGTTGGGGACCGGGGACTAAAGCTCGTTCCCAACAGGGACTAGTGTCGATTTCTCTAGTAGTGATATATGCAGCTCAAGAGGTTCTAGTCGAGGTCTCCGGGATTTAAATTATTTTTATTCCCTATTTTCAACCAGGACTATGCCCATTTCTCTACTGGTGATATGATTCGAGGTTCTCGAGATTTAAATTATTTTTTAATCCTGATTTTCAAGCTTCGATTCCTCTCGGTTTCGTGACCCAGACTAAAGGCCAGATCCTTGGTCCTAGTTGGGAAACCGGGTGTCCATGCACGATGTACTGGGAGCGGTCAAAGATAGATATGCAAAGGCTTGGACTGAGTGAGCGAGGGCCGAAGGATGGACCGTGGATGGCTAGCACTTGGAAACATCGAAAAGCAAGTGTACATGTGAGGATGTTGATGGACATGGTGTCAACCGAAGTCAAGATGGCAAGTCGACCAAGACAAGGTCGGTGCACAAGCACTTGGTGATTGGCTGGTCGAGGACAAATGGGGCACGCTCAACATCGTGGAGAAGGCATATCGGCACAATGCAACTCCACGTGTGTCTAGTGGTTTCGTCCACAAAACCACGAGTGACAGGTTTTCTCTGCCCACATCTAAAAACATGCTATTAGGTTTTAGCCAAGGGCTTCATGTTTTAGAGAGATTAGGCTAGAGACTTAGAGAGGGGTGATATACTCTTAGGTTAGTTTCTCATCTGAAGTGGGAGGATGTTTGGGAGGAGTCTAGCCTAATGTATAGATGAATTCATGGTCTGGTAATCGAAGTGTTTGTTGAAATCTCAAGTTTATCCGTTTTCTCACCCAAATTTCTCTTTTTCTGTAGCTTTCATGGTCGTTGGGAGGCTTTGTGATCCTTGGAACATATCTATACCATGCCTTCAACCCCAACTTCTAATCTCTTGAATCCAAGCCGTGTAACTCTGCTTTCCAGGCCTTTTTTGGTGATTTTCTTGAACATCTTTAAGCTGAAGGTTTTGCGTTCTTCTTAGTTAATCTTTAGGTTCTATTAGGCCTTGGAAACTTCTCCAGCCATTGGTTTTCACAGATTTATCACGAGCACCTATAAACCATCTTTTGGAGGATTCTTGACATAACCCTGGATGGAAGAAAAAATAGAAATGAACTAGTATATTTGTGGTGGCAGTGGTTGTTAATAATTTTTCCAACTTCATCAAACTTGAGTTTGGTGGAGCACCCCTTAAGATGCCCCATGAAATCTATGGGCTTCGGAGAAGATCCAAAAATCTCATGTAGCTGCTTCATGGTGGATCTGTTTGATATCATTACTAGAGAAATGGAAAATAGTTCTGGTTGGGAATGGGCTGGCCGGTGGCCAAATCGGTGGGGAGGAGGTGTGGGGCAGCAGCGGACCTGGCCGGGGCCACGCCAAGGGCAGCCGGTGGAGGCCCCGCCGCGGGCACCTGCGGGTGTGAAGGAGGCGGCGCATGGATCCGGGAGCGGCGGCGACATGGATCCGGTCGCGTGGACGGGGTCACGGGGAGGGGCAGCGGCGGCCTACTTGCGTGGTCAAGGAGGGGCGGCGACGACCTGCGCGCGTGGTCGTGGAGGGGTGGCAGCAGCCTACGCGCGTGGCCGGGGAGGGGTGGGTGTCGGCTTGCGCGTGTGGTGATGGAGGGGCGGCGGGGGACTGCGCTCATAGTCGGGAGGGGCGGCGCACAGGCGGCGAGGCAGGCCAAGTCCGAGCGGCGGCGCAGGGGCCATGGGCGGCTCTGCGGGTGGTCGGGTGCAACCTGGCTTAGAGGAAGAAGAAGGAAGGCTTAGGAACTGACATGTGGGACCCATGTGACAGGATCTCAACCCAAATCTAATATGTCTCTAACCAAACAAGAAATCGGGATGAACCCAACCTACACAACCAAATAAGAAACGAGTTCACTCCATTCCAAAAATTTAGGGATATATTCAACCCAACCCAAGAAATCCCACAATCAAACACATGCTTTCATAAGCAAGAAACTCGCTAGGAACTCGCTGCATCTGCTGCCAACGATGCTACCGCAGAGCTGGGTGTACGGGAACATAAATAAAACATTACATGAATAACAACGTGAAGATAAAAAAAAAAGCAAAATGAACCATAGATCGCTAACCTTTGGTCTCTGTGTCATTTAGGTCGTCATCTCGATCTATGTCACTAACCTTTGAAAGTATAGTTTTATATCTGTAATCTTTGCATGTAGTTCACTGACAGTCCATTTTTATTTTAGCAGTGACGTCACCTTTTCGTTGTCTCCAAATTTCTTCTAAATTTGTATAATAACTTAAAAAAATCTTAAAATAAAAATTGTTCCAAATTTTTATGCTCCATAACTTTGCTTTTTAAAGTATTTTTTAGATTCTATCTATTTCTGAAACTCTACCACCCGTGGCGACGTGGCTTCTTACACGGAGGCTGGGTCTGGGTGGATGAAGTCTGCATTTGTTTCCCTTTGCCTGTCGCTTTCGGTGGGGGGTATAAGCAGGTGGGCTCCGCGTCTGCGATAAATCAACAGGTACTATACGGCCCTTTCTGCAAACCTTTCACCCCACCCTGTACGTAGAAATAATAGGGGAAAAAAAACATTGGTTCCGATGGATTGATGATTCCGGTCCTAAATCCACCAGATCAAAGCAAGCGGCGACGATTGTTCCTTTCGTTGCCTCTATTCCCCGATGCAAAACTCTACCTCGCCGTGTGTTCTCCGTTGGATACGATAACTTCGATCACTTCTTTAACTATATATATGGTTCTCCTGTCGCAATTCTTATGTTTCTCATCAGGTAAGAAGACGCTGGCTGATTCGGTGTAGCAGGTTCGGGGCGTCCGAAAGAAGCAGCAAGAGTGATGGCCGATATCTGCTGGTCCTGACTGACGGTGCTTGGCTTCCTCTTCCTGACGTTCAACTCCGGCATGGCCTGGTCGTGTACCGCTCCAACGGCAATCATCTTCGTTGTGGTCTCCTAGGTCGACCTCGTCGCGCTCTTTGCCTGCCTGCGCTACTACGAGCGCCTCGACCGCCACTCCCCTAAGCGCGACAAGGTCAAGGCCGCCGTGTGGAGCCTCACCACGCTCAAGAATATGGGTAGTATAGAAGGCAGCAATGCAGGGTACGATAAATCTCAGAAGAGTTCAAATCCGAGTCTGTTCTAACAGAGGAAGGAACAGAAGAAGATTACAGATGTTCATTCTCTTCTACGATGATTCTCTCTCTCTTCTCAACCACTATTTAAGCTCTTCCGTTCTGTCGTTCCTCTCTTGAGGGCTTCACACCCAGTCTGGCCCGTGTACGCGCTGGTGGGGCCGCCTTACACGCGTGCCCCGTCGTGGCCCATCTCCAGGGGCCACGCTGTCTTCATGCTTGTGCCCTGGTGAAGTAGTGTTGCTGACATCCCCCCCCCCCCCTGATAAGCACTAGCTTGCCCCCAAGCTGGAGCCCGGGTAAATCGCTGCTTCAGTGCTTCGACATCCTCCCATGTGGCCAGGGATGTCGGTAGTCCAGACCACTGGATCAGTGCCTGAAGGCGCACGGTAGAGCCGTTGGTAGCCACACGCTTTTGCAGAATGCGCTAGGGAACCTGCAAATCATCAAGAGGTGGGAGAGTGGCGTCTGCGGAGTGGTTAGCAGGAATGGCAGCCTTGAGCTGCGAAACATGGAAAACTGGGTGAACAGTGGATGAATCTGGAAGCTTGAGCTTGTAAGCAACCGAACCAATCTTCTCAGTAATGAGGTAAGGGCCAAAGAAACGATAGGCCAGCTTCTGATTCGCCCGGGGAGCCAATGAAGTTTGAACATAGGGCTGCAGTTTCACATATACCCAAGAACCCACTGAGAAGGAGCGTTCAGTGCGGTGCTTATCAGCCTGCATCTTCATCCTGTTTTTGGCATGAGCCAGATGCTGCTGGATCAAGGACTGAATGAGCTGCCGCTGTTTGAACCAATCGTCCAGTGAGGCAACCGAGCAAGCAGCTGAAGCATCAATGCCTAGTTAGCGAGGGGACTGTCCATACAGCACATAGAATGGAGTGTGCTTGCAATGATGAATGCCACGTTGTATTGTACCAAAATTCGGCCAGATGTAACCAAGTGAACCATTTGGATGGCACTGCATTGGCAAAGCATCTGAGGAACGTTTCCAGACATTGGTTGACCCGTTCAGTCTGACCGTCCGATTGTGGATGATATGCCGAGCTCATCCTCAATTCCACCCCAGCTAAACGGAAGAGTTCATGCCAAAGTTGACTAGTGAAGATCTTGTCACGGTCGGAGACCAAGGCAGTAGCTAAACCATGGAGTCGATAAACATGTATCATGAAAAGCTTGGCAATAGAGAGAGCTGTGAAGGGGTGCTTGAGAGCAATAAAATGGGCATATTTCGAAAAGAGATCAACCACCATCAAAATACAGTCAAAGCCATGGGAGGTAGGAAGTCCTTCCACGAAGTCGAGGGAAACAACCTGCCAGGCTGCTGAAGGAGTGGGGAGCAGTTGTAGCAGTCCGGGGTACTTGACGCGCTCCGGTTTGGCTTGTTGGCATACTTCACAGCTCTTGACAAATGCTTTGACTTGCTTGCGAAGGCCGGGCCAAGCGAAAAGGGATCGGATGCGCTTGAGGGTGGCTGGAATACCCGAATGCCCACCCAGAGGAGAACTGTGTCACTTGCCTGATCAACTGAAGTTGCAGATTAGTGTTGTTACCCACCCAGACGCTGTAACAGAACCGCCTAAATCACGTGGCCCACAGGCACCTGTCATCATCACTAATGACATCTGATAGCCGGGCCCGTGTTCCAGATGACCTAGGCGGGCTCTGTCGGACTACATAAGCACCCATATCTCCGACAGGATCCCATTGCGAAGCCATTACAGAGTTACAATATTTCATAACAAAATACATCAGAGTAAAATTTGTGGAAGAGTAAATAGTACTTAATATTACAGACCAGTGTTCGAATAGAATTAGGTGCAGTTATTACAGACCATAAATTAAAAGTGTAGCAGTAGCGGTAGGATCAACGGTACGACAGATAGATAAATATTACACAAATCCCTGCCCAAGGGTTTAACCTTATTCTTCTTCACTCTCCTGGACGATGGTGACACAGCACGGAGCGAGACAAACTTCGGTCTCCTGCTGCCCTCCTACAACGGGATTAACAAACCCTGAGTACATGGGGTACTCCGTAAGACTTACCCGACTAAAAGTGTAAAATTAGACTCAGGAATGCAGGCTGAGGGGAGTCAAGGTAAGGCTTTAGCAAGAGCTCAAGAGTTTTGCGGAAAAGCATTACTAGTCCTATCTCAATATTTTATTTCAATAATACTAATCATCATTAACCATATCTCCAAGTTCTTTCTCATATATCAACATTCTTTCATTTGCTTTATCCATTTAAAATCAATCCTAGTTCCGAACCACTATTCACTGTAGGTGTGAGGATCAAGTCTCCATAACCGAGGAGCAACGACGATTCGAAATCGATTAATACCCAGCTGGGGATCCCTATCCACACTGCGTATGTAGCACTTAAACTTGCATACGCCAACCCCGCCTACCACGGCTTTTCATACCCCGGAACCGGTCCTGCGCCACCCGAGAGTACAGTACTCCTCTCGTCTCCAGGCACGACGGCCACGAGGGTACACGCTACTCTCGCCATCTCTCCACTCCCAGTGCGTGGTTGTCGGTTCCAGCAGTAGAGCCACCGGAGTCAGAGGCTTTCCGTAGTATGTGGCTAGTTGCAAAGTCTCGATCCAGCAGGCCTGACAACGAACAGGTCCCTAATATTTTTCCATTAGAAACCATGCATTGGGACTCTAACCCAAGTACACTGGTAACTACCCGGTTTTCACATCCCTTTCCCGATGGCGACGAAAGTTGGGACTCTAACCCAAGCAGTTGGCCAACCAAACGGGAAAAACCCATCCCCGTTGATGACAATGAACTAGCTAGGAACACTGTCAACCAACAAGGACAAAACCAGTCCCATGAAGTGATTCATTCATTTTGTATCCTCACAGTTGAAAATAGTATTTTTGCAAATCTAATCATTTAGCAGGACTAAGCATTTTTCAATACTTTTAAATAAATCAGGTTCTCAAGTATTGTCGGGTATTCAAGGATGGAAATGCATCAATTGGTTATCACCCAACTCTTATTGACCTAATGCACATAATTAACTCAAGTAATAAATATTTTTTAAACAACAAGGAGAGGGCAAATGCACCGGGGCTTGCCTTGGATTGCGTAGAGTGTCGGATCCGGGTCGGTACCACAAAAATCAAATTCCTGCACAATTTCCTGAGCAGTCTCCTCCGATGAACCCTCAGACATTACCTCCGGATTCTCGGTCACTACACGTTTGCAATGATAAATGTATGAATGCAATGCACATGAAATGACAGATAAAAATTAAATAATAAATAATGCACACAGGTGATCAAGACCCTACCATAGACTAGCCATGATTACTCTAACTCATAATGCCCTAGGTCATAAAGGTGATTGACCTAGAATCTCAAGCAATCCAAAAATCACATCAATCAATAATCATTTTATTTCCTATCCCTTTTTATTAATCATTTAACCCAATATATAATTTAATAAATATTTAAATATTTCCATTTGATGTCAAACTTCACCAACAGTTAGCTCTGGACCTAAAACAGTACCAATTAAATTTTCATGATTTTTGGATTTACAGAGAATTTATTAAAAATCATCAAAGTTCCTTTTATCATTTAATGTGCTGGTTTTTAATTAATACAGAAGGCACTCAAATCCTAACTTCAATATTTTTATTAAATTCTACACATCACAGAGAGTATCCATAAATATTTTCATAATTTTTGGTGCAGTAGATTAATCCACACAAAAAGATTAATAGCTAACACTATTCATTTTAATTAAAAAGAAAGAGCACTAATAAATCGGCCGGGAAAAAGAAAACGGCCATTCGGCCCATTCAAACGAACAGGCCCAGCATGGCCCAGCCGCGGCCGCGCGCGCACGCCACCGACCCGGGCGCTGACAGGCGGGCCACCCCTGTCAGAATCTTCTCCTACCTCCGGCCGTCGCTCCCGCGCGCGCGCGTGCGCATGGCACGGTGCGGACCTCGCCGCCGCCGGCCCTAACAGCGAGCGCCATCGGCCGGACATCTACCCCAAGACCCTAGCCGACTCCGTAAGAACCTATCCCTAGCTCTAACCGCCTCCGACGAGCGGGAGTTCGCCCATGGCGGATCTCGGCGGCACGGCGAGGCCGTTCCGGCCGAGGGGACACGGTAAGGTCACGGGAAAAACGTCAGGGAGAATCAGGGGCTCACCACGAAGCTAACGGGCGAGTTAGTTGACGGAGAGGCGGTGCGGTGAGGATGACTTGACGACGACGGCGGCGGACATGACTCGGCTGTCGGCGACGAAGATCTGTTCCGACGAACCTGGTGCACCATATCACAATCCACCGGGCGCATCAGAAACTACACCACCTCGGGTGCTTAGAACGCTACCCGGAGAAGAAAGACGCTCACTCTAACAGACCGGACGAGAAGAGGATGGCCACGGCGGAGCTCCGGTGACAACCCGAAGACGAAGATGCTCACCGCGAGCCACACAGAGTACCACGGCTCACGCGACGGGCACCAATCGATGCGCCACGAGCTTGGCTACCTATCTGGGAGATGGAGAGGGTGGAGATGGCTCGGTGGCTGCGAATTTGGTCACGAACGACGAGGTGGTTGCCGGCGGCCGCTCGGGAAGAATCGGGAAAACTGAGAGCTCGTCGACTTTAAAGGGCAGGGAAGGGGGTGGGATAAGATTGGGGCGTCCGGGGCCCCCTCCTCGGCCGCTCGACAACGCCACGGTGTGCCCACGCCGGCTGGACGGCGCTCGGCGCCGGTCGCGGCACGCGCGCGTACGGCCGCGACGATGAACAGGGGGACCCCCCTAGCTACAGTAGTAGGCTGAGTAGGTCAAACGCTATTTGATTCAATTTGATCTGATCCAGCCAGAATCCAATGAAGTGGTGAATACAAAAGTTGTAAAGAATTTTGTGTAGATCATTTTTTTTCTTTTGACATGAAATTCAAATTCGGCCAAATTTTCAAACTACAGCAAAGGGGGTAAAAGTAGGGTTTGAATTTCAAACTGAAATTTTAAAATTACTTTTGATTTTTCTCAACAACTTGAAAAATGGTCAACATGAAAGTTGTTCTACTCAGTGAGCTTGACAACTTCCATTAAGGTAGTTTTAGAAGATTCTCAATATTTTTGAAATTGAAGTTTCAAATTTAAATATCAACACACTAATTTGAGCTTAATTTGAATTTCTATAAAATAACTTCAAAATATCCAAAAACAAAAGTTGTCCCATTTTAAAAGCTCTACAACTTTCATTAAGACACTTTCATTAGATTCATTATAGATTTTGAATTAGGGTTTTAGGTCAATTTTAGAACCTAATTTGATTTCTATTAATTTTTATTTTTGAATTTGATTAAAGACTTAATTACACAATCAATCACTAGCTGAAAATGAATCACTCTAGGCCCTAAGCACAATCGTATGCAACCGCTTAAGTTTAAATATGATGACATGGCAGATTAATTAAATTGTAATACGCAGGGTATTACAGACGCGGTCCTTGAACATGAGAAGGCCGTTATGCAAGGCGAAATGAGGAACAGAGGACCCATCGACCGACAGTTTGGTGATCAATGTAGTAGAAGGAAAGTCCTGTTGATAGCCTTGAACAATGTCATCGTACCACTGCGAGTTAGCCACCGAGATGGCATTACACTCCAAACTGTCATGGGGGCGGC
Source organism: Eremochloa ophiuroides (assembly GCA_038502445.1). Taxonomy (NCBI): domain Eukaryota; kingdom Viridiplantae; phylum Streptophyta; class Magnoliopsida; order Poales; family Poaceae; genus Eremochloa; species Eremochloa ophiuroides. Next base: position 92,735,792 of record JAHLJS010000003.1, read on the forward strand.
GAGATAATGAATCGGCCGCATTGTTGTCAGTTCCTTTCTTATAAACCACGCGGTAGAACAAGCCCAAGAGCTTCGTGAACACGCACTGCTACCAAACAGTGTGCAAGCGCTGATCGTTGAGGTGAACCAAGGCTTTCTGATCAGTAAAAATTGTGAACTCGGCCAATTGCAAGTAACAGCGCCACTGCTCAACTGCAATGAGAATCGCCAAATACTCCTTTTCATATGTAGAAAGGCCTTGAGTGCGGGTGCCAAGCGGTTTGCTGACATATGCGAGAGGGTGGCCGTCCTGAAGCAAAACAGCACCGACACCCGACTAGCATGCATCAGTCTCTATGGCGAAGGGCTTGGAGAAGTTGGGAATGCCAAGAACTGGGGCAGTACACAATGTGTTCTGCAATGTTGTGAATGCTTGCTGATGGTTAGCAGTCCACACAAAGAGTGTGTGTTTCTTGAGAAGATTAGTGAGAGGTTGGGCGATGATGGCAAAATTCCGGACAAATTTACGGTAGAAACCAGCGAGGCCCAAGAAACCGCGAAGTTCACGGACATTGGTGGGAGGTGGCCAAGTCTTGACAGCATCCACCTTGGTAGGGTCGGTATGAACTCCGTTTGCGCTGATGATGTGACCAAGATAGTGGATCTGTTGTTTGGCAAACTTGCATTTCTTAAGCTTAACTATCCACTGATCTTGGTGTAATAGCTATAAAACTTGCTGCAAATGTAACAGATGCTCCTCATAGGTGCTGCTGTATATCAAAATATCATCGAAAAAGACCACCACACATTTCCGAAGTAGCGGTGCCAGAGTTGTGTTCATGGCACCTTGGAAAGTGCCAGGAGCCCCAGACAGACTGAACGGTACCACGGTAAACTCGTAGTGACCTGGCATGGGTAGAGAAGGCGGATCTTAAATTCCTCACTAGGTTGTAAGTGGATCTGATGATACCCAGAATGAAGATCGAGAATGGAGAACCAAGCTGCAGTCCCCAGTTCATCAACTAGCTGATAAAAAATGGGGATCAGAAAGATCGACTTCACTGTGAGGGCGTTGAGATAGCGGTAATCAACGTGAAATCGCCAGGAGCCATCCTTCTTGCGAACCAATAATACAGGAGATGAGAAAGATGATTTGCTCGGCTGTATGAAGCCTTTATGTAGCATCTCTTGAATTTGGCGGTCGATTTCGTCTTTGAGGCTGGGAGGGTAGCGATAAGCCCGAATGTTGATTGGTGAGGCACCAGAAACCAATGGAATAGCATGGTCACATGCACGAGTTGGGGGTAAAGAGTCAGGTTCCTTGAATACTAACGGAAACTGAGACAGAATGGCTTCAATATCCGGAGGCAGAGGACTGGTGGCATCAGCAGAGGATGGTAGGTCTGTGGAAAGCAACTGAAAAACCATATCTGTCGGAAAATGTGACAGAACCGCCTTAATCATAGGGCCCACGTGCCCCGTCATCGTCCCTAAGGACCTTTGACTAGCCTGCACAAGTTCCCCTTGACTTAGGTGGCCTGCCGGGTCTCCTAAGAAACCCTAATTTCCCCGAGGATCTCATTGTAAAGACCTTGCAAGTATTACAACAGTTTACACAAATAATTTGAATCAGAGTAAAGAGTGCGGAAGTATTACTTAAACATAGATTACAAATATAAATTACATTATCCCAGAGCAGATTTTCGCAGTGGAGTAGCTGTATACAACTAAACACCCTGCCCAAAGGTTTCATTATAAACACATCTTCATCCATGCACGATCCGTTGACCGGCACGATCCCTCGTAGAACTGTTCACTCAACTTACCATGCAACAGGAGGCTAACAAACGCTGAGTACATGGGGTACTCCGCAAGACTTACCCAAAGGTGTAAAATTAGACTCAGGAATGTAGGCTGAGGAAAGTCAAGGTAAGGCTTGAGCAGGAGTCAAAGTATTTTGCAGAAAAGCATTTCTATCCTATTTCATTATTTCATCTCAATATTATTTTATTCATATACATAATTCCAATATCAATTCTCGTATATTATGTACTTTCAAATTCATATTCATTCTCAAAAACACTTAGTTCCGAACCACTCTTCGCTGTAAGGGTGAGGATCATGTCTCCACTAACCGAGGAGCAACGTCGATTCGAATCCAGAAGTTCCCAGCTGAGGATCCCTATCCACACTGCATATGTAGCACTTAAGCTTGCATATGCCAACCTCACCTACCACAGCTTTTCATACCCCGGAACCGGTCCTGCGCCACCCGAGAGCACAGTACTCCTCTCGACTCCAGGCACGACGGCCACGAGGGTACACGCTACTCTCGCCATCTCTCCACTCCCAGTGCGTGGTTGTCGATTTCAGCAGTAGAGCCACCGGAGTCAGAGGCTTTCCGTAGTATGTGGCTATTTGCAAAGTCATGATCACAGCAGGCCGACAACGAATGGTCCCTAAATATTTTTCCGTTGGACACCATGCATTGAGACTCTAACCCAAGTACACTGGAGACCACCCGGTTTTTGCATCCCTTTTCCGATGGCGAGGATCGTTGGGACTCTAACCCAAACAGATGGTCAACCAATCGGAAAAACCCATCCATGTTGATGATAATGGACTGGCCAAGTACACCATCACCAAACGAGGACAATACCAATCCCATAAAATGATTCATTTGTTTCATATCATCACAGTTTTCAAAATAGCATTTTTGCAAGTCTATCATTAAGCATGACTAAGCATTTTTCAATACTTTAAATAAATCAGGGTCTCAGGTATAATATGTGGTCAAGGAAAGGTAATGCATCAATGGGTTATCACTCAACTCCTATTAACCAATGCAGTAGATTAACTCAAATGATAAATATTTTTAAATAACAAGGAGGGGCAAATGCACCGGGGCTTGCCTGTTGCTTGAAGTAGATGGTACCCTGAATTCAACCACCAAAAAAGATACACGCCCACCGAGTGAAAACCTTACTCGGGAATTGCTTCCGATAATAATCACCGTGCGTTCACTACACGAAATAATAATGCAATGCTTAACATGATGATGTGTATGCCATGATGCAGGAGATGCACTAAATGGTGAATTAATAAAAAGCAAACTTAATTTAAAAAGTTGAGTACAACTTTCCTTCACGATAAAATTGCAAGCCAACAAAACCAAATTGTCGATTATCGACTTAGGGTTTTATTTTAATAGTTGTTGAAAGCTGCATTAATCAATCTATGCTACTATTAAACAAGTTAATAATGAACTCAAACAATTACTAAGTATGCCAAAGACCATTTAGGGTTAATGATCCTGGGTCAACACACAATGCCAAAGTCACACAAACCCTAGGTCATTAGGGTTCAACTATTTGTTTTATCAATTATTTAATTATTTAAGTTATATGGTAAACATCTCAAGTGAATCCCAAATTTTAATGAGAGTTAGGTGATTACAAATCATGACTAAGGTACAAATTTCACATACTCAGGTTTGATAAATTAATTACTACAAAATAAACAAGTTTATAATGCAACAATATATTGGAAAGCAAGATGAATACGAAACTTAACATTTACCGAAATAACATGGCCATATTATTGATTCTCAGGCTAACACAACATCACATAAAGGCAGTGGAGCAACATTTTCTATTTTTACACTTATATATTATTTATAATGCATTTAAAACTACTTAATAGGCACCAAACGAGGTAAATCAATATATCAGACATCCGTACACCATAAATCATAAAATTTTAAACATGAGTCAGACATCATACAGAAAAGCTACTAATAAATTTTCATGTCATTTGGAGTAATATAACCCCAGATACCAAAATAACAAGTAAAACAAGCATTTATTTCCTATTCAAAAAAATTAAGTAAAGCACCATTAAAACAGTAAACAACCTGCATGTTTTATATTCCTATTAGTTAATCCATGTCATGAGAAGACTAAAAAAATTTGAATCACTATTTTAGGACTTATATTTTTCAAACTATGGCCAAAAGCAAGTTAATAAATTTTCTAAACCACTTTTTAGAAACTAATTTCCACAGCACAAAAATGTAAATAATGTAGCACATTGCCTAGATCTAGAATGCAGAGAACTTTATAAAGATTCTAATAAAACAAGTTTTACTATTTTTAGAGATCCCAAACTGGAGTTATGGATTTTAAAATATCAACATGAAATCTGAACCATTTAGTACTGTATTTCACCGGGGTGGAACCCGCCTGTCATACACCCCAAGAGAAAAAACGTTCTCTTCTTCTTCCTCAGAACGAAGCAGACCAGGGGAGAGGTGACCGGGAGGTGGCCTGGCTCGGCCATCTCCGGCTAGCCGGCGTTCTCACCGACGGTGAGGTCTGAGCCGACGAGGTCTACCCTGATAGCTTTCCTCCTCTCACGCGGACACTGGCGGTGTTGGCTAGACAGCTAGAGCACCCCAGCGAGCGTGATGCCAGCCATGGCAGCCACGGCGGCGCTGCACTCGTCGCGCCGGCGACCAGGACACGGTAGGATATAATATAAGCATCTAAATCGCTTCAGGAGCTCACCACAAGCCTTCTCTGCAGCTCAGACTCGACGGAGATGGTTCGTCGGCGTGGAGGATGATGGCGGCGGCGCTGATCACGGATGTGGCACTGTTCCAGCAAATCCTGAGCGGTAATGTTTAAACTAAGAAGCCGATCACGATTTACGCATCAAGGAGAAACTAAAACAAAATACGAGGGGGCAAAAGCTTCACCCATGGAAGCTGTGACGGAACCGCCTTAATCATAGGGCCCACGTGCCCCGTCATCGTCCTTAAGGACCTTTGACTAGTCTGCACGAGTTCCCTTTTGACTTAAGTGGCCCGTCGGGTCTCATAGGAAACCCTAATTCCCCGAGGATCTCATTGTAAGCATTGCAGTATTACAACAGTTTACACGAATAATTCGAACCAGGGTAAAGAGTGCGGAAGTATTACAGAAATGTAATTTACAAATTTAGATTATATTATTCCAAACCAGAGTTTTGTAGTGGAGCAGCATCTTACAACTAGACACCCTACCCAAGGGTTACATCATATTCTTTTTCAACCATGCATGATCCATTGACCGGCATGGTCCCACACCGAGCTGTACATCTGAGTCACCTGCAACAGGGGGTTAACAAACCCTGAGTACATGGGGTACTCCGCAAGACTTACCCGACTAAGAAAAAGGAATGAGACTCAGGAATGCAGGCTGAGGGGAGTCAAGGTAAGGCTTAGCAAGAGTCAAAGGATTTTGCAAAAAAGCAATGCTAATCCTATTTTCAGTATTTTATCTCAATAATATTATTAATCATTAACCATATCTCCAAGTTCCTTCTCATATATCAACATTCTTTCATTTACTTCATCCATTCAAAAACATCCTAGTTTTGAACCACTCTTCGCTGAATGGTCGAAGGATCAAGTCTCCATAACCGAGGAGCAACGACGATTCGAATCGATTAATACCCAACTGGGGATCCCTATCCACACTGCATATGTAGCACTTAAGCTTGCATATGCCAACCCCGCCTACCACGGCTTTTCGTACCCCAGAACCGGTCCTGCACCACCCGAGAGCACAGTACCCCTCTAGTCTCCAGGCACGACGGCCATGAGGGTACACGCTACTCTCGCCATCTCTCCACTCCCAGTGCGTGGTTGTCGGTTCCAGCAGTAGAGCCACCGGAGTCTGAGGCTTTCCGTAGTATGTGGCTAGTTGCAAAGTCTCGATCCAGCAGACCGACAACGAATGGTCCCTAATTCTTTTTCCGTTGGCGACAATGCATTGGGACTCTAACCCAAGTACAAGTGTCCCTTCGTTTTTCAAATCCCGTTTTCGTCGGTGACAATTGTTGGGACTCTAACCCAATGCCACGATCTCCGAGCAGGAAAAACCCTTCCCGTCGATGATAGTGTACTGATCAGGTGCATAGCCATCGAACGAGAATAATGCCAATTCTCATTTTCATGATTGAATAGTGTATCACAATAGCTCAAAAATAGCATTTATGCAAATCTACATTATTTAAGCAGGGATAAGCATTTTTCAATGTTTTCATTTTGAAATAGGTTTCAAGGGATAATATATCAAGGTGGGTAATGCAGCAAGTAGGTGACAATCAACTCCTATCAACCTAATGCAATAATTTAACTCAAGTGATAAATATTTTGTAAATCACAAGGAAGGGGCTGAATGCACCGGGGCTTGCCTGTTGCTTGAAGTAGACGAAACCCTGAGGTCAATCACCGAGAAGGATCCACGTCCACCGAGTGAAGACCTTACTCGGGACACGCTTCAGATAATAATCACCGCACGTTCACTACACGAAATAATAATACAACACTTATATGATGACATGTATGCCATGATGCAGGAGATGCACAAAATCACTGATCAATAGAAAGCAACTTAATTTGAAAGTTGAGTACCACTTTCCTTCACGATAAAATTGCAAGCCAACGAAACTAATTACTGTCGGGTATTAACTACTTTGGTTTATTGACCTTTTTAACAGTCGTTGAAAGTCGAATTAATTTTCCCTTATCAACCCTTCTACCTAAGCAAATTATTAGACCCTATCATCATATGCGAATAACATAAATTATTCATGTTCTAAATCAACAATTTAATTAAAAACCTAGACACTAATCAAGGCGTCAATGATCATCTCAAGTTAATGAACCAGGGACATCCAAAAGCCACACCCAACTCCAATTTATAAATATTGATATTACTTTTATTATTTATTACTTAGAGTTTTATGCAATCATGCATGGTGACTATAATTACAATAAGTCAGTCATTTAATGCCATGGGACAGCAAGGGTTAAGTGTCCGATGGTCTTCAAACGAATCTCCAAAAATAATCAAAGACTAACTAATCGTCTCCCTCACTCAAACTAGATTCTAAATCCCTAATTCAAGTTTGAATTAATTATTTAAGTAAAATTTATCAAAATAGACCCAAACTCTTTCTACAGATAGCTCTGAGTCCCAAACAGTACCCAATCAAATACCATGATTTTTGGATAATTAATGTGGTCTACAAAATTCATAGAAATCTCATTTACGAATTAAAATAGGCATTTTTATTATATACATAAAGTACTCAAAATATATATTTTATATTTTTCATATATTCAGAATATCACAGAGAGCTTTCACAATTTATTTCATCATTTTTAGAGCAATAATTTAATTCCTATAAAAATAACAATCTTTAGTATTATTTATTACCGAGAAAATTGGAAAATCTTATTTCCACAAATGGGTCACTGCTACTGGACCGGCCCATAGCGGCCCAGCGCTCGGTCCTCCGCTCTCCCTCACGCTGTCGGGCCTGGCCCAGATCGGCCCAACGCGCCTCCCCCTGTCTCCTTCCTCCTCTCGCTCTTTTCCCGGACGTCGACCGAGCGTGCACCGGCACGACGGCCGCGGCGGCTCACCGATGGCAACCTCACCGGCGATCGAAAGAGCACCACTATACACCTATAGCCCTAACGCATCTCCCTAGGGATCTATCCCGACCAATTAGAGCTCGGAGCGAGCTCAGCGTCCCCCATGGCGGCTCCCATGGCGGACGGTCGCGGCGGCACTCCGCGTTCCGATCACTAAGATCCTCGGAGCTCCTGAACCGATGCCATAGAAACCTTAAAGAGCTCACCTAGGTGCTATGCTCGTGCTAGATCCGACCGAAGAGACTCGACTCGAGCTGGGACGTCGGTGGTTGTCTCGGCGGCTCGGACACGACGACGAGGGCACGTTCTGGCGAGATCTGAGTAGTAACAGAAAAATTTCCAGGCCGATTGTGACCACGGAATCACCAGGAAGCTAAAACAACAACTTAATTAGCACAAACGGCTTCCCCGAGACCTGGGCACGGAGAGATGGCTCGCGGCGGCGCGCCGACCGGCCGCGAGGAGGACGACTGTGTGCGGGCGATTCCGGTGATGAGGAAACACATGAACGGGCCCAAACGGAGCGCACTGAAGAGCAGAAGCTACCTTTGAGATGGAGAGGGTGTTGTTTGAGTGTGCACGACGAATTTCTCGTCGAACCGTAGCTCGACGGCGTCGGCAGTAGAGGGAAAAGAAAATCGGCGGCCGGGTGTGACCTTTATTGGCGGAAGGGAGGAGAGCAAGACGTGGCCGGGATAAGAACGTGGCCGGGGCCCTCCCCACGAGCTCGACAGCGGCGGTGGCCGAGCCTGGCCGGCCCCGGCCGGCGTCGGTGCGCGCCGCGGCACGCGCGGCCGCGTGGCAGGACACGAACCAGGCCCCCCCGGGTACTGTAGCAGAGTCAGCTCTCTATAGACCCTTTTTTGCCGAATTACTTTTTATTTTATGTAACAAGTCAAAAAATTGCCAATGTAAGAGTTGCAGTGGATTTAGTGCTGAACATTTTTGATATTTGAACCACATCCAAATTTTGAATGAATTTTGAATAAATCAAAAGGGGGTAAAATAAGGTTTGAAATTTTAAACTATAATTTTAAAATTACTTTTAATTTTCCTCAACAACTTGAAAAATGGTTAAAATAAAAGTTGTTCCTCTCAATGAGCTCTACAACTCTTATTAAGAAAGTTTTATCAGATTCTCAATATTTTTGAAGTTGAAGTTTCAAATTTAAATTTTAACATAGTAATTTGAGTTTAATTTGGATTTCTGTAACACAACATCAAAATCTCCAAAGATAAAAGTTGTTCAATTTGAAAAGCCTTACAACTTTCATTAAAGGACCATCACTAGATTCCTACTAGTTTTTGGACTCGTATTTCAAGTTTAAACTTTAAAACCTAAATTAAGATTTTATTTGAAATTATTTTTACTAACTTCAAAATTGCCCAAAATGGAAGTTGCTCAACTTTTAAAGATTTGCAAAACTTTTGTTTAAGGCACAACACCTAATTCTATTTAGTTTTTGATTTAGGGTTCCGGGTCCGATTAGGGTTTTTAATTGTTTTCCATTTTATTTCCTATTCGGATTTAAAGGCATACACACGAACCATTATTTAAAACATAAAGTCACTCAAGGATACCCAAGTACAATCATATGTGGAAATAAAATTGTCTCAATTAATGCACAGTGATCAGGTTTGATGCGGGATGATTTGCAACTAAGGATGATGACATGGCAGGTTTTAATTAACCGTAACACCAGGGGTGTTACAGAAGCTGGCCGCGGCGAAGTCCCTCACGACGGCGTTCACGTCGGCAAAGAGGAAGAAGCAGCTGCACAACGGCACTGGCAACCAAACGCTACACGGATTGGCTCAATGGACGCGCAAGCACGTGGCGTAGCTAGCAATGAGATGGAGCGGGTGATGGTGGAGCAGCGGCGGCGAATTTCACCGGTGGCATAGAGCTTGCCCGCGGCGGCAATGGAGGTATGAAAGAAAATGGGGCGACGGTGATGCGCTTTATAGGACGGGGGCGTGCTCCAGACGTGGCCAGGGCCCCCCACGACCACAGCCTCGACGACGACAGGACTCTAGCCGGCCAGACGGCGTCGGCTTGCAACACGGCGCACGCGCGCCTGAGCACACGCAGGAGAAGGGGGGGGGTCCGGCACTGTACCACTGAAGTGAATCATTTCCCCATTTCACTGTCTTATGCAATTACTTTTTATTTCATGTAGAAACTTGAAAAATAGCCAATGTAAAAGTTGTAGTACATTTTATTCTGAGAAACTTTGGTTTTTGAACCAAATTCAAATTTTGAATAGTTTTGAAATTATTTGAAAGGGGGTAAAATCACCATTTGAATCCTAGTTCAAATTCAGTTCAAATCTCAAGATTTTTCTCAATGACTTGAAAATCTACAAAAATAAAAGTTGTTGTACTTGACAAGACCTACAACTTGTATTAAAGGAGTTTTGTCAGATTCCTAATAATTTTTGAAATGACATTTTAAATTTGAATCTTTAAACACCAGTTTGAATTTTATTTAAAATTTAGCTCAATAACTAGAAAATTCCCAAATATAAAGTTGTTCCATTTGAAAAGATTTACAACTTCCATGAAAAGTGTTTGATCAAATTCTTGATAGTTTTTGAATTTGTATTTCAAATTTAGATCTTTAAGCATAGATTAGGGTTTTATTTGAAATTATTTTTAATAACTTTAAAATTGCCCTAAATAGAAGTTGCTCATCTTTTAAAGATTTACAACTTTTGTTTAAGGCCCAACCCCTAATTCTATTTAGTTTTTAATTTAGGGTTTAGGGTCCTAATTAAGATTTATAAATGGTTCCTTTTAAATTTCTTTAATTTTATTTTTATCCCACATACATACACAAACATTAACATAACCAGATCACTCTAAGGCACCTATGCACAATCACATGTGGGAATAAAAATTTATTCTAGTGAATGCATAGTAAAAATGAGTTTATGCAAGATGATTTGCATGAAATCATGATGACATGGCAGGTTTTAGTTATCGTAACACCAGGGGTGTTACAGAAAAGGAGCTGTTAAACCCTGTAAAACAATAGTATGACCTTGATAAGGAAAGGAAAGCCACTTAGACTCCCAGTGAACTTGCATAGGACTGTACTTGGCTAACGAATCCATGCCAAGGATGAGATCATACGAGTCCAGTTGGAGGATACGGAGATCATGCTGAAAATTATGGGCACCCAAGGAAAACTGACAGTCAATGATGACAGAGGAACAACGCAAAATCTGGCCGTTGGCAATCTTGACTGCAGCTGTAAAAGCAGGACGGGGTAAATGTGGTAACTGAGCGGCAACAGAGTCAGCCAGGAAGGATGCTGAACTGCCCGAGTCGATCAGAATCACCACAGGATGGCCATGCACGGCTCCCTGAAATTGAATGGACTTTGGTCCTTGTGACCCCATTCGGGCATCATATGAAATGGCCAGATGTAACTGCTCGATCTCGGGTGCAGAGTTGGGCATTGGAGGAGAGTCTTCAAGCTGGAGCAAGTCCCAAACCTCTTGGATAGCATTCAGTGGCACAGTGGCAGCGCACTTGTGGCCACGGAACCACTTTTGGGCACAGCGATCACAGAGACCTTGAGAGCGACGATAAGCCCGCAGGTTCAGCAACTTGTTGTCAGTTGGGGTTGTCACAGTCTGTTGCTGCGGTGGAGGTTCCTCCGGACGCACTGGAACAGGAGGTCGAGGAAGCGGTACCGCAGTCCTGAGATTCCCGCGAGAGCTTGATCCACTGTCAGACTTGTGGAATTCAATTTTGTGTGGGGCCGAAGACATCTCTTCCAGCAATAAGGCGAGAGAATACACAGTAACCAAATCTTTGGGACGATGCATAGCAACAATGACACGAATGTCAGTACGAAGCCCATCAACAAAACGTGTCGTGTAGTAGCGCATATCAGGAGTGGAATTATACGCTTTCAGATGATCAAAGAGATCAGAGAAACGATCAACATAATCAACAACGGTGGAGGATTGATGGATGTGGAAAAGTTGCCTAATTAGAGATTCATGTTGATCGTGGGCAAAGCGATCGAGGAGCATATCACAGAATTCAGTCCAGGGGATAAGATGACTAGGGCGATCTAAGGACTGAATCCAATTTTTGGCAGCCCCACGAAAGTGCATACCAGCAACTTTTACCCATAGGTGTGGTGGAACCCCATACATCTCAAAATAATCCACAGCCTGTGACATCCTTAGTTTTGTGGCATCACCATCATACAGAGGAAAAGCAAATTTAGGCAGACGATTGAATGAGTGGTGATGATCATCAGAGTACAGTGTGGGGTCAAAAGGTGGTGGATCAAAATCAACAGGACGAGGGTGTGGAGGGATGACGAGCATACCATTGGCCGGGGAATGGCCTGGGGGTTTGGTACTCCCCACATCATCCACCCGTGTAGTCAGGACAACGCCGTGCCCGTTGGGCCGAGCAGCCGGAGATCCCGCAGGTGGGCGCGCGGCGGTTTGCTCTGTAACTGGGGATGAGAAGAGCCCGCTCGAACCGGACGACTGGTCGAGCAGAGAGCGATCCCAATACTTCGTGAGCTTGTCCATCTTGAGTTTGAGATCATCCACCGCGCCCTCGGACTCATGGCGCCAGCCTTCGAGGGAACCCGCCACCTGTTCGATCTTGTGCAAGCGAGCGTCAGCACCCTGTTCGTAGGTACTCAGGAGGTCGGCTTGGCGAAGTTCGGAGTCGAGGATGCGGCGCTCCCAGTTGATGTCCGACTCGGTGAGGCGCTTGGAGAAGGAGTCGTCGACGGCGGCGATGCGCTGAGTCAAGGACACGTCGACGGCGGCGAGGCGGTCAGAGAAAGCCGCATCAGCCTCCTCGAAGCACTTCTCCAGGTGAGAGTCGCTGTCGGCGAAGCACGCATCCAGCTTGCGATCGGACTCGGCGAAGCGGGCGTCGATCTGGGCCTTCTGCTCGGCGAAGAGTCGATTCATCTCGTTGAGGAGTAGCTTGGACTCCGGGGACATGGCACCGTGTCGACGGGCGAAACGGGTGTAGTGGTGATGAGGTGGTGGCGGACTCGCCAGAGTAGGGAAATCCGATCTGGATCAACCGCGTGCTGGGAATTACGGAAGTCGAGGAACGACGGATCGATCCGAGTTCCAACCCGTGGCTGTTGCAGTCGATCGACAGATCAGTGAAGTAGCGGCGAGGAGGACGCCGAGTCTCTGATACCAAATGTTAACAAGAGAATATGGGTAGTATAGAAGGCGGCAATGCAGGGTATGATAAATCTCAGAAGAGTTTAGATCCTAGTCTGTTCTAGCAGAGGAAGGAACAGATAAAGATTACATATGTTCATTCTCTTCTATGATAATTCTCTCTCTTCTCCTTCCTCTCTTGAGGGCTTCACACCCAGTCTGCCCGGGTACGCGCTGGTTGGGCCCCCTTACACGCGTGCCCCGTCGTGGCCCATCTCCAGGGGTTACGCTGTCTTCGTGCTCGTGGCCTGGTGAAGTAGTGTTGCTGACATTTAGCTACAAGGTCGCCGAGATCATGCCCCTCGCCGTCAAGGTCCTCGTCTGGGCCATGGCGACCGCTACCTCCTGCGGTGGCTTCTACGTCTTCTTCGTGCACGAGGAGAAGCAGCCGGATCTGCTGCTGGCGGCGGCGGGCGCCGCTGGCAAGGAGGGCGTCGCCAACTGATCTGACTTGCAGCCGCAAGGTTCATACCCGCTTGCACACTACAGCGCGACTCGTTAGATGTCAGGGCCAAATAGGTTGTTTTTTCACCGCTGATTTCAAGGCTTCCTTGATTCACCTCTCTGCTGTTACATCGGCTGTTTTAGCTCGCCGGGGTGCTGCTGGAGTTCAGCTAGGCCAGATCTGCTTCTGCTGCCGCCCATGACACAGGAGATCTATCTGGTTTGCTCCGCTATTGGTCGCAGGAAATCTTTGGGTTGCTGCTAACTCGACTTCCTGGTGTTCATACTACCGCTAGGTGGTGGTGGAGGAGGAGTTTCCGGACTTATTATCTGGTAAGCTTATTGCATTGTTCTCAAGCAGGGGAGTTATTTGTGTTACGAGTGGAGAGCAAGGGCAGATGGAGCAGAGAAGACCTGAAGAAATATAGGCTCAGATCGTACATACAACATATGGGGGCTACAGCTTTGTTGCTTGTAGTTACTAGTACATCTGTGAGCAGAAATTTGTGTCGATTTGGAGCTGAACAGGTGATTCGGAGTGCCAGTGCCAGGGAAGAGGACGAAAAGAGGACTGAAGAGCTCAAGAACAGGATTACGACTATGGATGAATGGAAAAAGCAAAGATAGGCAAGGGAGCAGGACAAGATGTATTTCTGGCCACAGTGACCGCGGTAAGCCAAACTTAAACACCATAATTAAATTTCGTATATACATCACGTTTCTTACGATAAATCTTTCAAAACAAGATCCCACGTGAATATATTTAGATAATTTTTTATTAGCGAAGATCTATCTTATGAAGAAAGAACATTTTTTATCAAGTTGAAGTGACGTTCTAGGTTCAGAACATTTTTTATCAAGTTGAAGTGAGGTTCTAGGTTCAGAAAAACAATGTTCTGTCATCATAAGAAAAATGTTATTGATGTAGAAGAACAATATTCTAGTTATAGGTTAATTCGATTGGTATATTTAGGGAAAAGTATACCAGGTGACATATCATAGAAATATAAAACAATTATGTAATAGACAAAATAAAATAGGAAAATAATAATAATAATAATTAAATGTAATAGATAAAATAGGGGAAAATCACATCAAAACATGTAAGAATCACATGGCTACTACTTGAACGCTATAAAATATAAATATATAAAAGGACAAATTTATATATTAATGTGATGCAATTTGTATTAAAATATCTAAAAAACAAAAAATATAAAAATAAATAATAAAACTATGAAATATATAGAAATAGATATATAAATAAATAAATAAATAACATATAACATAACAAATGTAGAACACGCATAACAAGTGAAACCAAATGTACAAATTATTTCTAGTTAAGCAATGCCAAATGTTCTAGAATGTTATGTAATAACCCAAATAAATGCAAAAGAACACGACAATCCATAGATCATTTCTATAGTTAAGCAAAGGCAGATATTTTGGTACGTGAAGTACCTTGGCAAAATCATCACATCATTAGACCATTCCATGTATACCACACGAACATCACAAAAATACATTACAGAACATGTGTATAAAATGTGAACATGACAAAATTACATCACGAAACATCACATGTATATTACGTGAACATCACTATATATTATGTGGTTATCACAAATATATCACAAAACTTTATCGCATACTACATGAACAACAAAGCATCTCATGAAATGTAAAAAAAAAAAATAGCAAACACAAAAAACAAAAATAATTAATTAGAGTAATATAGGAAAAGGAGAAATTAAAAATCTATAAAAAAATCAAGGCAAAAAGAATAGGAAAAAGAAAGGAAATTAGAAATAATAAACATAAAAAATAAAACAACAAAATAATTAATTATACTAAAAGCAAAAAAGAAATAAAATAAATAAAAACATAAAAAATGAAAAGATGATGAAAAATCACATGAAACGAAAATAAAACAAAAAATTAAATTGAAGCAAGGAAATAAAAATTAATAAGGAAAGGAAATAAAGAAATAGGAAAAATAAAAAAGAAAAAGAAAGATAATATAGAAATAAAAAGAGTTCAACATATCACAGGTAGGCCTAGGCAAAATACCCGATACCCATTACTCGTACACGAATTACCCGAACCGGGGGTACCTGATCTCAAATTCGAATGGCGATTTTGATTACTCAAAATTAATTTTGGTAATTTGGGTAATATCTCTCGCTACCCAAACTACTTGAGTATGTGTTTCTATCTTTGTGCTTATGATGTGTTGTCTGTTGAACACTTAAACTTATTATTTTATTAATATATGATTTCCTATATGACTACAATATATTATTCTCTGCAGATTTCTATTAAAATTCTTTACAAATTGTTATTGAAATTATGTATAAATTGCTACTAAAATTTTATGTAATTTGTTTTCTATAAATTCGGGTATATCAGGTAATATCCAAACTCGAACCCGAATTATCAGGTATCCGAATTTGCGGGTAGTGTTTTTTTTGACAAATATTTAGGTAGTAATTTTTATTATCCGAATTATCTGACCCGAAAAAATCGGTAACCCAAACGCCGAGGCCTAGTAGGTTCGACTCTTCACAGGTGTAGTTTTCTTTAGGCCTCCCGGTTTTTTTTTTTTTTTTTTGGTTCCACTTTGGTCACAGGTACGTTGTTTTGAGGCCTCCCGATTTTGGTTCCACTTTGAGCCGGAAGCCTGCTGGAGAAGTAGAAAAGGAGATGATGGCTCTGAGGAGTGTGCTGGAGCCTGCTGGAGAAGTTAGAAATTAGAAAAGGAGATGGGGGATGGGTCTGCTGGACGGGTCGGCGTCTGTTTTTTTTTTTTTTTTTGGTTAATTGAAACGGTGCCATTGCAATTGTCTGAGTTTAGAAAAATACCATTACTATTCATGTTATTAGAAACGTACCATTACAATTTTACAAGTTTTTAAAATATACCACTACTTACCCCTTCAATTCATTTATCTGATTTTTAGACCAAATTGCCCTTGTCTTCCTTGGTCTTCCCTCTTCCCTTCGGTACATGCTGACCAGCGTGTGCACTATGGCAATAGCAAGAGCTGACCAGCGTGTGGTGCGTTATGGCAGACACCAAAGTGGTCAAGCTACAGGTCAGAGTTCACGAGCACGTCCTGCGCAACCAGTAGTATGGCGCAGGAGCCGAGCGCTCTGCCCCGTCCGTCGTCGCCCCCTGCCATGGCTGCAGCCACTCGGAGGACGAGATGCATGGCATGCTTCAATGTCAAGGGGCAGGTGCAGCCGTTCCCCCCTGCCATGTCAAGGAGTCGTGGGCAGAGCCACCTTGCGCTGGTGTCTGGACAGGGTCACCGGCCAATTGCATGAGTGAAATAGATGCAGTCTTGTACATGCAGTGGCCAGGTCTTGTTGCCGCGACGGCAAGGGCGATAGAAAACTTAGGTAGCCGGTCAGTGCACGCTGCGCTAGTTCCCGGCGTTGGATATGCAACCGATGGCCAGTGCGAACCAGCGTCGAGCCCGGACCAGGTATGCACGGCTAGCAGGCAGTGCGTGGCCGATGATTGGATTAGTGAGAGAGCGAGGAAGTAGATGGATGGGAGAGTGAGGAAGGGGATGAGGATAGAGCGTTTGCTTGCCCGCGTCTACCGCGGCACTTGACGTAAAAGAGAGATGGAGGAAGAAGGTGGGCAATTTGGTCTAAAAATTCAGAAAAATGAGTTGAAGGGGTAAGTAGTGGTATATTTTAAAGACTTACAAAATTATAATGGTATGTTTCCAATATCATAAATAGTAATGGTATTTTTCTGAGCTCACAGAATTGTAATGGCACCGTTCAAATTAATCTTTTTTTTTAGAGATAGGAGTGGGCCGGAGCCTGCTGTAGAAGCAGAGAAAGAGATGACTGGAGAAGTAGAGTGGGAAAGGGAAAGAGCAGCGGTGCGGGATGGGCTTTACCGACTGCGACAGGCTGCGTGCTTTCCCTCGTGTGCGTGCGTTTTTTTTTTATTTCCCTTTTCCTTTTCTTTGTTTTTTTTCCTTTTTTTCTAGAAAACGACTTTGTGTACTCCATTAAGAAGTTTGTTTTTTTTTCTTTTGGAAATTCTTCTCTTTCCGACAGCGAAAGGCCGCGATAAGTCTAACTGAACAGAGTCTTTATTATGTTTTTTTTTATAAAAAAAAAGAACAGAGTGTACCGCTCCATCGGCGACAATGGCTCAATCATCTTCCTGACGGTGCTTGGATTCCTCTTCCTGACGTTCAACTCTGGCATGGCCGTGTACCGCTCCATCGGCGACACTGGCTCAATCATCTTCGTGGTGGTAAACCTGACAATCTCCTCGCCTATCGCGCCAACCTCAACCGTCCAGATACTCCGTTCTGCCGCTGCTTTGGCTTGTGACCTCCAAATAATAAGATCCACATGGAAGAGAGACAACGAGAGGAAGAAGATGAGCTAAAAAAAGATAAGGAATGAAATAAAGTGTCTTTTCACATGACCTGTATATTGTGAGGTGAGCTGGCTTGTCACGTCGTTTATAAAGTGATAAATATATAAAAATTTTACGGGAAGGACGGCAAATTTTTTTATTTTCTTGTCTTTGCTTGTCGCTTTCGTAAAATGTAGCAATATTTATTTGTTAAATCTGTGCTGTTAGGAAAAACAAATTTGGCAACAGGACAGTGCCATCGGGGGGACGACATTTTCCAGTCTACCTAGAAAAAAAAATGGGTGTAGGTGTCTGCACCTTGCCTCCGTGCAGAGCCGTCTCGGGTTGTCTGAAATGATTGGCTTAAGTGGGCTATTTTTTTTTTTTTTGCCATGTTTAGTTTCGATCTAAAATTTTTATACACATTGTGTAGCATGTTTAAACATATGCATTAAGTATTAAATATAAATAAAAAAATAGTTAATTACACAGATTGTGTGTAAATTATGATACATATCTTAAGTTTAATTGTTCTATGATTTAACAATGTTTTACTACAGTAAACATTTGCTAATGATAAATTAAATAGAATTAACAAATTCATCTTGTGGTGCGATAAAATTAGAAACGAGCTATATAATTAGTTTTTTATTACTATTTTAAAAAACAAAATTCTGATGATCTCTACGAAACATCTGATGTGACAGGTTACACCCAAAAGTCTAAGGCAGCGTTTAGTTCACAAAACTTTCTTCTCTCTTCCCATCACATCGATTGTATTTTCCGTCTGCATGAAACACTAAATGAAGTAGCACCTGTTGCATGTTTGTACTTTTTTCCTGGCTATCTCGAAATGAATCTTTTGAATCTACTTAGGCCATGATTAAACAAAAGTTATCAAATACAAACGAAAGTGCTACAGTTACAAAACTTTCCAAAATTTTCCAACTAAACTCAGCCTAATGTGTGGCATCTGAAAACCCTTCCATCCGTGATGTGACAGGTTACACCCAAAGTCCAATAATGTGTCCTTGTGCAGTTGTGCCATCTAACTGTCCACAACGTGCCTTCTTGCCGATGCCAAGAATAGAGAGAAAATAACCAGACACCGTATCAAAACACTCCAGGTAGCGGTGCCGAGTTCAATTTTCTTGATCCGGTGGCATGTAGGTGAGCCGGTGCCAAAACAATAAACAACTATATTCTTGCCACTTGCATGCGAGCACGGGCTAGTGCTGAGCCTCTACCACGTCTGTGTCTGCGGCCCCCACATACACAGGTAGCCCCGGTGCTCACGTTACGGTGAAGTCTGAGTCTTGGCATCGATGCCTGTTGGCACATACAGATTTTTTTGACCCGGTGCCGACGCTGTGGGCAGTCTTAAGCTCTACCATCCGTGACGACGGGGTCTAGATCTGGGTCTGGGTACAAGGAGGCTGAGGTCGCTTTCGGTGTGAGGGGTGTATATAAACAGGGAGCACTTCCTGACAACTCAACCTCTGGCCTCTGCATCCGCGATAAATCTACAGGCACGGCCCTCTCTGCAAACTTTTTTCCCCACCCTGCATGTTTTCTCTCTTTTTTTTAAAAAATCATACCTGTATTACTAAGCAAAGAAAACGTACACATACACGTACACATACAGATACTGAGAAGGATACATGGACAGCTGTGATAGCCATCTTGCACATAGGCCCTTAAGAAAAGATGAAATTACAAAAAAGTCCCTGGACCCAGCGCTTCCCGAAGACGCCAGAGACTGCAATCACCCGCCGCCGTGAAGCCGTCGCCGGCCACTGTCGTGGAAGAAGAAGCCCTGGCCACCCAAGAACTGGAGGAGCCCCATCGCGCGAAGGCTTTGAAGAGCCGCAATAGCCACCCGACGCGGACGCCGGGATCGAATCGCCGTGGAAGGAACATCGGCCGGGGGCACACCCCGAGCACCTCCAATCCCGGATCGAAACTAGCCGTCGACTCGTGCCGCCGGAAAATCAAGCTCGATCCGCACACCATCACGCCGCAACACCCACATCCGCCACAGAATCCGAGACATACCTCGCGCCACGAGCACCGCCGCTCCACCACGACGACGAAACAGCAGCCGACGCCGACTCCGACACCACCTCACAGGCCTCCCGCCGTCACCGGAGCAAGCGACGGCGAGGTGGACGAAGACCCGGAGGACTTTATTCCGCCATGGTCGCGTCGCCGCCTCCACCAAGCATACGGCGCCGGAAACCCTAACCCTAACTAAGGAACCTACTCTACACCGCCGGTCGAGACCGCACGGCTCCCCACTCATCCGAAGCCCCAAGGGCCGCCGGAGGCGGACGGGGCCGGCGACCTCACAGGCGGGAGGAACGAATCGCCTCCCTAGTCGCCTCTGTCTACTGTAGCCCTAGGCGACAGGGAGGGAGGCGATGACTTGTCTCAGCCTTGATTTCCATGTTTTCTCTCTCTCTCCAACCTTTGTTACATAGATCCTTAAATGTAGATAAATTGCACAGTTTTACCAAATCCCACGAAACAATTTTTTTATCCTACTTAGGATTAGACACGAATTAGAGAAGATTCATCGTTGCTACAGTGCTAAAACTTCTAAATCCAAATCTCCTAACCGGGGCCTTTGGGCCTTGTGCCATTTGAAAACTATACCATCGACGTGGCTGAGGCTTGTCTGGGTCTGGGTCTGGGTCTGGTTCTGGTTACACGGAGGCTTCCATCTGCCTGTCGCTTTCAGTGTGAACAATTCAGCCCGGTGGGTATAAGCAGGGAGCACTTCCTTGCAACCCAACCTCGAACTGCGATAAATCAACAGGTACGGCCCTCAAACTTTTTTCCCCACCCTGCTTGTATGTAGAGATAATAGGAAAAAAAAACATTGGTTCCGATGGATCGATTCCCGTCCCAAATCCACCAGATCAAAAGCAAGCGGCAACGATTGTTCCTTTCGTTGCCCGCTATTCTCCGATGCAAAACTCTACCTCGCCGTGTTCTCCGTCTGGATACGATATCATAGATCATTTATTATTTAACTATATGGTTCTCCTGTCGCGGGTGTGGGAGGTTCAAGCCCTGGAGCGCGCGAAAGAAGCAGCAAGAGTGATGGCCGATATGTCCTGGCTGACGGTGCCCGGCTTCCTCTTCCTGACGTTCAACTCCGGCATGGCCGTGTACCGCTCCAACGGCGACAATGGCTCAATCATCTTCGTAGTGGTAAATCTCGACGCTCTCCTCGCCTATCGCGCTGACCTCAACCGTGCTGCTACTTCGCTCCTCTGCTCCGTCCCGCTCCTGCTTTCGCTTGTGGCCTCCAAACGAGTTCTACATGGAATGGAAGTGAGACAGCGAGAAGGAGATGAACTAAAAAAAGATCAGGAAACGAAACAAGGGTCTTTTCACATGACCTACGTACTGGTGAGGGGATTACCACGTCGTTTAAAATTTGTCCAACAAATTTGTACTAGTAACGAAAATTGGCAGCTGGACAGTGCAATCGGGAAGGAAGGCAAATTTTATAGCTCTCTGTCTATAAAAACATGCAACTATACGTTACGTGTCAGATGAAGTAGTTCACTGTTTGATCAAAATTTTAGCGAATAATATTTATACTTGTGGCTCTAGATTAATTTATTATAAAAATACATTTCATAATTAATTTGATGGTGTTTATTTAATATTATATTTTATCTGTATTTTTTATTTATAATTGGCTAAACTTGATATACTAAAACATATTAGTGTGCTAAGAATTATATGATTTTTTGGACGAAGGGAGTATTTTCTTGTCTTTGTCTGTCGCTTTCCGAAAATCTATAGTGCACTGGTGTTGTTAGACTATCTTCCAACAACAATATCTAAAATATAAGACCTATTTCACGTTTAGGTTACGCTACACTGAATGGATTCAATACCTATTTTTAATCTTCTCCAACAACAATACCCAAAAGAGAATCATTTCGGCAAATGGGTTTTCAGGAGAGAGAAGACCCAGATTTGGGTTATGCCTCTTAAGGCACTCCAAAATGGATCTCTCATATGGGTAGTCTGTTAAAGGCTAAAACAGTAGTATCGGAGACCTATTTTATATATGGATATTCATATGGGTCTATTGTTGGGGATAGGGTTAGGAAGAAGGAAGTTGGCAACGGGACAGCGTCATCGGGAGGACGGCATTTTCCCGTCTGCCTGGAAAAAAAATTGGGTGTAGGTGTCTGCACCTAGCCTCCGTGTAGTTCTGTTGGACTGGCTGGATTATCCGTTGCTTGTTACTCTGGTTCTAGTTCTGATTTTTTTTTATGGAGCTCTGGTTCTGGTTCTGTTTAGCTATGAAAATAGATCGGATAACGGATACTACTGATATTATATTTGTTTTCATATTTCTGGTCGAATTTAGATTCGAATACGGATAATAGTCAGCCATGCCAGATAAGATACGATTAGATATCGACATCATAAATATATGATTTGAGTACTCGGATACGGATACAGTATCGGATATAGAATATCCAGGACTCGGATACAGACAGATCTGAACACCTCTAATAGATTCGGTCGAACAACGGTGGATAAATATCCGTACCATGTGCGTGGAGGTCTGCATTCGTTTCCCTTTGCCTGTCGCTTTCGCCGCGGGGGGTGCATATAAGTGTGAGCACTTCCTGGCAACTCACCCTCTGGCATCTGCGATAAATCAACAGGTACGGCCCTCTCTGCAAAATTTTTTCCCCACCGTGCTTGTACGTAGAAATAATAGGGAAAAAAATGGGTTCCGATGGAGATGATTCCCGTCCCAAATCCACCAGATCAAAGCAAGCGGCAACGATTGTTCCTTTCGTTGCCGCTATTCTCCGATGCAAAACTCTACCTCGCCGTGTTCTCCGTTGGATACGATTTATCATCGATCATTTATGGTTCTCCTGTCGCGATTCTTATGTTTCTCATCAGGAAAGAAGACGCTGGCTGATTCGGCGTAGCAGGTTCAAGCCCCGGAGCGCGCGAAAGCAGCAGCAGGAGTGATGGCCGATATCTCCTGGCTGACGGTTCTCGGCTTCCTCTTCCTGACGTTCAACTCCGGCATGGCCGTGTACCGCTCCAACGGCGACACTGGCTCAATCATCTTCGTGGTGGTCTCCTACGTCGACCTCATCGCGCTCTTCGGCTGCCTGCGGTACTACGAGCGCCTCGACCGCCACTCCCCTAAGCGCGACAAGGTCAAGGCCGCGGTGTGGAGCCTCACCACTCTCCTCACCGTCATGTTTAGCTACAAGGTCGCCGAGATCATGCCCCTCGCCGTCAAGGTCCTCGTTTGGGCCATGGCGACCGCTACCTCCTGCGGTGGGTTCTACGCTTTCTTCGTGCACGAGGAGAAGCAGCCGGATCTGCTCGCGGCGGCGGCGGGCGGCGCCCGCAAGGAGGGCGACGCCAACTGATCTGACTTGCAGCCGCAACGCGCATACCAGCTTGCACACTACAGCGCGACTCGTTAGATTTCAGGGCCAACTAGATTGTTTTTTCGCCGCATATTTCTTGGCTTCCTTGATTCACTTGTCTGCTGTCACATCGGCTGTTTTAGCTCGCCGGGGTGCTGCTGGAGTTCGGCTAGGCCAGATCTGCTACTGGTGCCGCTCAAGACACAGGAGATGTACCTGGTTTGCTCCGCTGTTGGTCGAGAGCAAGAGCAGATTGTACATACAACATATGGAGGCCACAGCTTTGTTGCTTGTAGTGACATCTGTGAGAAGAAATTCGTGTCGATTTGGAGCTGAACAGGAAATTCTGAGTGCCAGGGAAGAGGATGAAAAGAGGAGGAAGACTGAACAACTCAAGAACCGGAGGATTAGGACTCTGGATGAATGGAAAAAGCAAAGATACGCAAGGGAGCTGGACAAGATGTATTTCTGGCTGCGGTAAGCCAATCTTTAAACTCCATAATCGCATGCTACTCAAGTTCCAAGAAACACTGTGTCTCTCAACACATGATGAAAGAGGTTGTAGCTAAAGCATCGACCGTTCATCATGGATTCATGGTGCCCGGAAGCAAGAAGTTCTATATTAATCTATGTAAGGTTTCAGACTCCGGTTTAAATACCCTCCCTGTTTACAAAATACCATCCTGGTTCTCTGCCAAGTCAACAATTATGAACCTTAAGCCATCCGTGACATGATAGCGATGTTGTTTGAGTTCACAAGACACTAAGCCCGTTCGTAGTGGGAAGAGTATACTTGAATAGATGGCATCATGACCGGCTCCCACTACAGCGACCTGGTGTGGACAGATAATGCGGAGGAAGTTTCCCGGAAGCATCATGGGCGATCGCGGCACGGCACTAGCGACGAACAAGGGAAAGCCACATGCACAGCACACGGCACTAGCAGCGGCATTCGAGGTGGGCACGACAAGAATAATGATCTAATCGATGTTGGGTTTATGTTATGTTTTATACTCAAGCGGCATGACAGAGAAAGGCAGAAAAGCTTCTCGATTTATGCTTTGAAAAAAAACCCAATATCCATTTCTGAAGCCAAGATAGTTTAACCTCTAGTTGGCCCTGATCAAATCTGACGATGTCGTCGCTGTAGCTTGTGTTTGATAGGTATGCGCTGCGCGGTAGCAAGTTATTACGTACTTAGAATAAATTCGCGTGTGGCGTGCTGTGGTTTTCCTAATCTGCGAAAAAAGTGTATGTGTGAGTGTGTTTAATTAATGTCACTGCTCACGGGTTGCTCGTTTCTGCAGTGACGGTCAGGTATAAGTACACTATGTGCTGTGGTTTTCCTCTGTAATGTGCGTAGTGTATGTGTGTGTTTTCCATCTGTCTTTACGGGATGCAGGGTTCCTCTGTAATTTGCTGTGGTTTTCCTCATGTCACGTTGTCAACGTGTGTGTGTGCATTCTCTATATTGAATGCACCCTTATTGCAATTGGTTTTTGTCTAGTTGAAACTGGTCCGACTCTAGTTGTAATTGGATCGCGTCATGTTGTAACTGATTCTTGTCCAGTTGCAACTGGCCCGAATCTAGTTGTAATTGGATCGCGTCAGCTTGTAACTACATCAGTCCAGTTGCACTGGATTAGATCTGTTGCAATTACTTTCGTCAAGTTGCAATTAGTATGATGTTATAGTTGTGATTGGTCTAATCTCGCGGTTGCAAATTGGTAGAGAATACACATATTTATATATAAAATGCACGTTGTTCACTAGTTAGGCTTGCAATTAGGTTGTAACTAGCTGCATGTAGTAGCAAATTGGGTAAAAATTACGTTCTAAGTGGTTCCAACAAGCGCTAACTACGCTACAGTCTAGTTGCAATTGTGTTATAATCATGATGGCAACTCATAGTACATTGAAGTTACAATTACATACTTAAAAAAAGTTCATTAAATATAATCTTCTTGGATCTCGTTTTGTTAAGCACATTTTTTTCAATAACCTGATACAAACGGATCTGAAATAGGGGTTACGGTTTATGAGATATAGCATTTTTTTATCTCAAACAAAAAAGATTCTCTGTATGCGGGACGGATGGGTGGGACGAGAGGTGGGCAGTGCATTTTCTATAGAAATACACCTTATATATTGATATAGGCTGATACACAGCATAATTTATATATTTAAAAATTGGGGTGAATTATATATAATTTAAAACTTAGGTAGCATCTTTTATTTTTTTATTCATGGAGTGCTATTTTAGTACTATACTTTTCTTTTATTCACAATCTGTGTCGGTGTGGTGTGGCCTTATCGGTGTGTGCGGGGCTTTGTGGTCTGTGGGCACTCTCGTTTTGTGGTCTGAGGGCACTCTCGTCCACAGTCCACACCGCTGTTATCTGCAAGGAGCCAAGGACCAGTGGACCAAGGGCCGAGCATAGGATACTTGTGTTGCAATCAATGCCATGCTTTGAGAAGTTGCCCCCTTTTTTTTAACTGATGGGCACAACTTGGTGTACAAAAATAAATATAAATATATACTCCCTCCGTCCTATAAAGATTTTCCAGACGACACGTTTGATCATTCGTCTTATTTGAAAATTTTGTATAAATATCATTTATCTTATTATAATTTGCTTTATCATTAGAAATACTTTAATAATTATTAATTGATTTTTTATTTTATATAAATTTTTTGAATAAGACGGACGGTCAAACACAGTTTTTGAAAAAGTCTAAAACGACGATCTTTATGGGACGAAGGACTCTATTTCTTCAGCAGCGCAGAATAGGTTGAATTTGATTTAACCAAAATGTCTCGCTTCTCTCTATACAAGGGTGTATTTAGGAAGGGTCTCTAGAGGAGCCGAAACCGTTGTGGCTCCTCTAAAACGGGGTGTGTTTGGGAAGGCTTTTTTAGAAGAGTCAAAACTGTTTTAGAGTGGCTCCTCTAAACGGCTCTTGATCCTCTATTTTTTTTATTGAAGAACGTCTCTAAACAGTTGGTATGACTCCTCCGATGGAACTGGAACCGGAGCCGCACGAAACCCTACCAAATACACACTAAAAACACAAGATGAGCTTCTTCACAATCACTAAAAGGTATTTCCTCCCTCCCTGTTTAAGTGTCACTGTCGGATTCATACTAATAAAACTTTCTCAACTTTAGCTAATTACGTAGAAAATATTAATAACATTTATATTTTAAATATCTTTTAAATAGATTCAATGATCTATCTAATGATTAGATCTAATGATATTAATTATGAGCTAGATTCAGTTTATTTTCAGGCACATAACAATATTTTTCTCTAACAATAATTTAGCCATAGAATTCAGCCGTGGCCAATTTTAGCCTAAAACAGTACAAATTAAGGAATCAGTCAGCCTAAGATGTATCATTTTTAACATTTTGTAGCTAACTTCTAGTAGCACCGTCTCTTTCTTGTGACATTTTCTGCACGCAACTTCCAACAAATGGCCGCTTGCGGTATTAACCGCCACATGATTTGAATGGTAGATTTGAATGCTCCGAGAAGCCAACCGATTAGCCGCCAACCGATTCGTTCGGTGACTTCTGGACCTGTCTTTGTTGACCTTCTTTATGATGGAGCGGTATGTCAGGAACAGTTCATAAGTAGGTACACCAAATATGCTCACCAAACACGTCGAGGTTGCAGTTTTTAAATCATGTTCCTTCGCTTTTAGGAAAAGAAACGCTGATTTCGATTTATTATAAGTAAAAAAATTACTATTCTATAACAAAAAAAAAAGCTAAAATTTACACAACGAATAAAAAGTAGTCACGAGATATTAATCCCTGTCTCAAAAACCATACAATTTTATCAAGCCAGGTTAGTCTTTGGCCGGCCATTAATGACTTTTTTTATAGGCACTATTCTAGGCCACTTTGATTTATGATAATTAGCAATTTACGATAAGGTGAACATTAACAATGCATGTGTTACTATAATTCAGGATGATATTACCATAATGTTATAGTAAACCCTGTAGAAATAAGTTAGAATATAGATTAGTATAGTAACTATTGTAACTCAAGGTGACCATATAACAAGGTATTCTATTGTCAGAACAATAAGTCTATATATGTACTATTTATAATACTAAATGAATAATATACTCATAAGAGTAAAGTCCATCACTAGTCTCGCTATGTTATCTTGGTCCCTAAACATACAAATCGACAGTTTAGATTCTCAAACTTATTCATTTGTGTCATGTAGGTCCCTAATCTTGTTCAGCCGTGTCATATCATTCTCTAAACTTGAAAAATCACCTATTTAGCTCATCAAACATGTTCAGTGGTATTATGTCAGTCCCTAAACTTCGTTTTGAGTGGCACCTGGTCAAAACAGGGTGATCTAAAAACTCTATATAAAAATAATTTATAATATTTTTTATAAACTCAAATGAAGATAACTTTTATATCAAAATTATACCCCTCGACTCGATCTATAATTTTGTAGTTGAAAAATTTTCTAACTAAAACTGTTTAGAACCCAAGAATATTGTTGTAAGTTTATAGTTTTTGTAATTTAATATTTAAAATTATCAAACAATTTTGAATACTCACATGGTATATATGAAAGTTATAGTTCTTAATATGATCTACAACTTTGTACCTCAAATGTTTTTATTTGAAGTTGTTTAGTGTCCCAAAATTTAATTTTAACATTTATAACTTAGGGCGTTTCTATTTCACGAGGCTAAGGTTGATTTGAGAAGTGGTGCTTGACCGAATTTAGGATAGATGATCGTACTATCAAGAGGGACAAACTTATTTGCGTATCGGTCATGTAGTGCCACTTGAATGATCTAATTTTGCATGAGTTATTAGGATCAAGTGACGCGGTGAAGTGAGTGAAAATTCCTTTGAAAAATAATTGTGAAAACCTAACATACATGCACATGAGGTTATACACTTATGTTGTTAACACATTTGTAAAGATGAAGAAGTTTGGAGTGAAGAGGCGGTCTCTGGGAGCACCGGACGTTGCACCGGCCATTGGACCAGACGCGTCCGATGACTGCCCGAGAAATAGAGTGCTGAGGCGAGTGTCGGACGCGGTGAACAGTGAGGCACCAGACGATCGTAGAGCGTCCGACGTGGTTCACTGAATGAATCGGACACAGGAGCACAGGGCGCGAGGTGCTCACTGCGCACGCGTCCGGTAGAACTTACATGGCGCGTTCTAAGGATTAGAAGGAGCATACCGGACGCGTCTGGTGATCAGATGGTGCTCTCGGGTCCGTTCGTCCGGTGGTGGCGTCGGACCATCCAGTGCCTTAAGTGTTGGCGCACACGGTGATTAGCCGTTGGCGTATAATGGCTACTTCAAACAGCCAGTATACATGGCGCATAACGGTGCATTGGACGCATCTGATGCCCTGACCGGAGCATCCTGTGGTTGCGGTTTCAGCATACTCAAGGGGTAACGATTCTATTTGGCTTGTGGGCTATAAATAGATCTTGTGGATGGCTTGACCGACTAGCTGAGCACCCTCTTCGCCTGTGTGACTTGTGTGGGCATGCTTAGATGCTCTCCAACTCACTCGTAAGCTTAGTGCTTATCCGATCCATCGCTAGTGCGCGATTCTAGTGCTGGTGCATTGTGAGATTGTATTGAGTGGCACTGGGTGTTCGAGTTACAAGCCGGTGGTGCTCGTTACTCTTGGAAGTTGCCACCTCTTAGACGGCTTGGTGGCTCGAGACTCCGTGAAAGCAAGTAAGGAGATTGCGCTTGGCTCCGGAGAAGCTTTGTGAGGGGTTGGTGCTCGCTCCGTGAGATATCAATAAGAGCAACACTAGTAGAGCGCGCGAAGAGCGACAAATGGTCTGACCGATCAAAGAGCTAGAGCTTGTGTACGCTCCACATAAGAGTGATGACTTGCGGTGGGTCACCTCTAGCTAGAGGATCAGCGGCAACCTTGAACTTGTCTCAACAGAGAACGTGTAGCTTGTGGCGATATGTGAACCTTTAGACAAAAATCACCGCATCAATATCTATATCATCCTTCACGGTGGTTCGCTTCTTTATAACAAGTTATTCATTTTGTTCATAATTTACTTATGTAGTTGCAAAAATCACGGCGTCTAACATATCATCCTTATTCGCCCTATGCAAATCCTATCTAATCTGACGGCGGCGGCAACTACGGCACAGATATATTCTATCTTTTTTCTTAAAGTTATCCAATCAAATCGTATCTAATTAGGTGTTGACGATGACTAGGCCGCACTAGCTGTGGCTATACAGTACCCGCGGATACTATTGTCCGCTTTAGGCCCAGCCGAGCACGTTAGCCCAGGCCCTCCTTTGACGTGGGGGCCCTTGTATGACATCTCGGCTGTGTTCGGTGAAGCTGAAGTGCTGTAGATAAGTGCTGTAGAAGTGCTGAAATCTTGTGAGAGAAAAATACTGCTGAAGTGCTGAAAAATAAGCGCTTATACCCTCAACCGAACGCAGCCCTCATCCGCTTTGTGCAATTTTCTTCGTTCGTTTTGTTTTGTCTTTGTGTATTTTTTTCTTCATTCTTTTGTTGATTATTATTCTGCGTTCACCTAAAAACTGCGATAAGCACACTGAAGAGTCGTTCATTCACTGGATTAAATAAAAATTGCACGGCAGCCATGCACGTATCATCATCATGATCATCATATCTCCGCTAGTTCTCTCTACCAGCTACTGGATGGCGAAGATCTTCAAATTAACCCCCCCCCCCCCCCCCCCCCTTTTTTTTTTTGCGACGGTTCCGTTTCTACAGTCTACACAGAACAGTTGATCACTTAGGCAAAGGCAAACAGCAAACTCCATGCATGCATGGCAACCACACGTCTCATGGATCCACCAAGGGGCAGGAATCAGAAATTAACAAGGCGGAACGATCGAGATCCGTTGGCTTTACTCGATGCCGTGGGCCTTCTTGAGCAGGTTGATGAACTCGTCGACCTTCTCCGGCGGGTGAAGGCTCCTGGCGACGCTCTCCCTCGCGGCGCACCGGCGCGACCACGCCGTGAGCCTGGGCGCGACCTCCTGCACGCTGAACTCCCCGTTCCTCTCGTAGCTGGGGAGCCACGGCACGAATGGCACGAGCGCGACGTCGACGAGCCCGAGCTTGTCGCCGCCGAAGAATTCCCTGCCGTCGTCGTCCCCGAGCTCGGCGTCCAGGTTCCCGAGCACCCGCAAGATCTCCTCGCGCGCCCGCGCCCACGCCTCGCCGTCCTTCTTGAGCTTCCACAGCCGCGTGCCGACCTCGTACACCTTGT
This sequence comes from Eremochloa ophiuroides, assembly GCA_038502445.1. Lineage (NCBI taxonomy): Eukaryota > Viridiplantae > Streptophyta > Magnoliopsida > Poales > Poaceae > Eremochloa > Eremochloa ophiuroides. Next base: position 92,766,036 of record JAHLJS010000003.1, read on the forward strand.
CGGAGTACGCGGCCCAGAAGCGGGCCCGCGCGCGCGTAGGCGTCGCCGCCGGCGGGAGGGAGGAGCCGCGGGAGGGACTCCGGGAAGGCCTCGTCGAGGTACTCGAGGATGAGGAGGGACTCGCAGACGGGGCGGCCGTCGTGGAGGAGCACGGGGATCTTCTTGTGGACCGGGTTGGAGCGGAGGAGGAGGTCGCTCTTGGTCCCCAGCAGCTCCTGCTCCGAGTACTCGTAGGCCAGGCCTTTCTCTGCCAGCGTGATGCGGCAGCGCTGCCCGAACGGGCTCACCCAGAAGTCCAGCAGCACCAGGCCCTTCTTGTTGATCTCCTCCCCCGCCATTGTTGTAGTTGATCTTCTTCTTGAATTTGAGATAAAGGAACAAGCCCTTATCGGGGACGCCGAGGGGAGATCAGGATGGTGACCGAGCGAGGGAGAATGGGAGATCCAGACAGTGGAGGACGAGGGAGTGGAGGACGAGGGGAGATCAGGGGCGATCTCCACGATGCTCGTGGACGCTAATAAGGCCGTGTTTAGATACAGCTGTAGTTGTAATTCTGCACTGTAATATTTTTGTTTGTATTTAACAACTTTTGTCTAATTATTTTTTTCTATAACGGTGAAAACCGAATTTCATTAGCAGAGTAACGAAATTACAGAGTCTGAATGAGTTTGATGTGAATAACACTACTCCTTCCGTGCCAAAAAAACGCCAGTGCCCGCGAATACCCAGGGAAGCGGCGCACGGCTAACAAAACTCCAGCTAAGAGCAAAACAAAACAGCGCTGCCAAACCAAAAGAAAAACCACCCTAAGGCTCTCGAGACTAAGACAACCCAAAACAAAAGATCGCAAGCTCTCCGTCAACCCTGGAAGGGCACCAAAAGACGGGCACCAAAAGACGACCCTCCTTGAGTGTCCGCCCGCTCATCCTTTCTGTGGAAGTGGAGCGCCGTCATCTTGATCACCTCGATCCCGCTCCTGACCTGTTGCTTCATTTCCTCCTTCAGTAAACCTGTCCAATAATTCAAGAACGAGCACAACAAACAAATAATCTCAGTAGGAGATCTAACTCTTTTTTTTATCAAAGCAAACATTGTTCCTGGTTCTCTAAATAGCCCAAAAAACACCAGCAAGTCCCACGATATGCATTTGAGACGCCTGAGGCAAAATGTTATTGATCCAGCTCCAATATTGAACAATATTACCAGGATGACAATTTGCGCCAAACGCAAAAGCTAACAAGCTCCAGATGTACTTAGCAGTCATACAATCAAAGAACATATGTTGCACAGATTCTCTGTCAGTACAAAAAGCACAGGATGAACCTCCCACCCATTTTCTTTTACACAGATTGTTCTTGGAGAGAATAGCGTTCTAAAAAGTTAGCCACATAAAAATCTTAATTTTCAAGGGAATCTTAGCTTTCCACAAAAATTTATGATTGCAGCCATGTTCATTCCTACAGAGAAAGTTATAAGTGGATTTAACTGAGAAGTAACCAGATTTCTTCAGATCCCATCTAACTCTATCCTCATCATTATTCACATTGAAACAATGAATTAGATCCTGTATTCTCCTAAGCTGATTCTGCATGTCTTCGTGCAACCATCTCCTAAACTTTTGTCTAATCATGGTTTAAGTAGATTTAAAAGATTCATCTCGTGATGTATATAAAAAAGTATAAATATGTAAATATTTTGTCTATATTTAATGTTTTATACATGTGCCGTAACGTTGATGTGACTAGTTGTAATTGAAATTTGCAGTGTATTGCCTATCAGGAACCTACGATCCCAAACGTGGCACTTTACGTACCACAATCAATCCAGTGACTGTGGCTTCGTCGTTGAGCGAGAGCACGCAAGGAGATCGCCTGAAGATCGTGGCAGGTGCACGTGGATGCGCGGGCGTGATCGATCTGGCGGATTGAGGGACGAGTGGATTGAGGGACGAGCTCAGACATCGTGAGCCACATCGTGAACCGTGGCAGCACCAGCATCAGCGATTGCAGAGAGATCGATGATGAGATATAGGAGGAGGGCATCCACGCACACGCACGTGGCACGCATGCATGCACGCGGTAGCTACGGTGAGAACAGTAGTGCTGATCGCAGTCTCCACGCACCTTCACGTGCTCTGCTTCTTTGTGAACAGTGACTGTACGTATGTCTGTCCTGACGAGATTCCTTCCCACGAAGTTCAATTCGATGCGACTCGCGACCACGCATTTCCTCATTTGCTGTCCCGTCCCGTAATCCCGAGTAGATCAGCCCTCGTGCACTCAGCTCATGCTTCATGAAGTTGTGACGTACCAAAACAGAAGATGCACCCAATGCGAAGGACAGAGAAGTAGTCTAGATGCTAAACATTGCTATAAACATATAACTAGACTTAAAATATAAGGTAACCAAGAATGTTGTTTTCTCTCTCTCTAAAAACTCTCATATATAAATACTTTGGTTTAGGGATATAAATTATTCCTAGAAATACGAAAGCAAAGCAAGGTGAATGTGAGAGCGCGTTTCCGTGGATCGTCGCAGTCTGTTGATTTAGCTTATCAGCGCTTATTTTTTATTCTAGAATAACGTTTTCTCTCATAAATTAGTATCAGCCAAAATCAACGTTTATTTACCTCTTTGACCGTTTGGTTGGTACGGTGGAGCAGCAAAACAGCTCCAACCCCAGGAGCTGCCCTGGGAGCCATATCAAATTAACTGACCACTAAGTAAAATCTCTAAGATTGGACCCCATAAAAAATCTCAGAAAGGCTATCTTGTTGGAAATGTGAGGAACGCTATTCTCGGGCAACGAAGACAAAGAACCTTTCATAGTCTCCTCTGTGCATTGCTCCAGAAGTTAAAAGCCGAGAGAGTATGTGCTGTTATACACTTCCTATATATGCGGAGGCATAAAACAAGACTGCTGTTTCGCGATAAGCACGAAGTCGCTGGGAACCAACGCCAAGGAAAAGTCATGAGCATCAATGTGCGGATTCAAGTAGGAGACTTAGTCCGGATTGATGATAAGTGATTGTCAACGGAGTTCACTTGACATGTTGATCGGCTTGTGGTGTGCAGGTGTTGAGCACGGAGGCAATGACAGAAGGCGGAGTGAAGGTCAAGTGAGCGGGCCGTGCCAATGGACTGGGAGCGGTGAAGGACGGACGCGGGATTTGGGCCGAGGGACTTGGACGCCGGAGCGCTAGTTGCAGTGGCGACACTTGGCGGCATCGACAGGCGCGATCGAGCATGGACGAGGGACTCTGAGTGGTACGCGGGCCAGCGGGATGTGGCCCAGAACGGTTTTCGGGTTTGGGCCTTAAAACCCGAGCGGAGCTGCTTCCGGCGGGAAGCGGCGACACGTGACGGAATCTCCGAAGTTGCGTCAAGACGACGGCAACTGGAGCAGGAAGCAGGGTCGTCCGATTCTATCTACAGAGATAGATTGTTCTACAGTGCTCTAGGGCTAGCTGGTTCACCTGAGTAGTAGTAGTCAGTGGTTAGGGAATTATTTGCAAAATATAATGATGACGATAAGAAGGGGATGACAGCCTCTTCCCTCCCCGTCTGTCTCACACTTTCTCATTCTCTATTTTGCTTAGGGTTAGAATATCTCATTAGAGAGATTCATAACTAAGATCTATAGTTGTGTAAACTTATGATTTTGAGTTAAATCGAAGCTCTAACCTCGTATCTCCTCCGGGATTCATCACCTGATTTTCGTTTGTATGTAGTGTTTATTTTTCTTCTTTTCGGTGCTTCGGCTTGGCCTGCTTCCTCCGTCGTTCCGACTACCAGGAACATCGATCCTTGACACGGTTTCTTGCTGATGCATCCAGGTATTAAAGACGCTGGCTGATTCAGGGCACTAGAGCTCACCGCCGCCAGCCGCAATGGCCGACTTCTCTTGGCTCACGGTGCTTGGCTTCCTCTTCCTCACCTTCAACTCCGGCATGGCGATTTATCGGTCCAACGGCGACGCTGGCTCCGTCACCTTCGTCGTCGTATCCTACCTCGACCTGCTGGCCCTCTTCGGCTGCCTGCGCTACTACGAGCAACTGGATCGCCACTCCCCCAAGCGCGCGACGGTCAAGGCTGCGGTTTGGAGCCTCACGACACTCCTTACTGTCATGTTCAGCTACAAAGTTGCTGAGATCATGCCCCTGCCCGTCAAAGTTCTTGTCTGGTCGATGGCGGCCGCTACCTCCTGTGGCGGCTTCTACGCGTTCTTCGTCCACGAAGAGAAGCCTGTCATGCCAGCGGCGGTGCCACAGGCCGCCGCGGGCAAGGATGCAGTCTCCAACTAAATTCGTTCGCCACCACAAGGCGCATACCGCGGGCTCTTATTTGGCACCGCGCGTTAGATCCCAGGGCGACCTAGGTTGCTCTCTAATTGCTAATTTCTTCGCCTTTTCTCTTCCTCTTTCCACCTTTTTTGCTGTCACTTCGGTTGTTTTTGCTTGCCGGCGTGGACAGACTGGCAGATCTGAAGCTCTGTGTGGCCAGATCCGTCGCTGCTGTGCCCGATGGCAGGGGAGATCCAGCAGGTTTGCTCTGCTACGGGTCAAAGAGAAGATGATGACGACAACTAAGCTTGGGTTGCCGCTAATTGGACTTTCTGGTGTTCTAACTCTGCCTTTCCTCACCACGAGAAGAAATTCTCGGCCTCATCTAGTAATAAGTATGCTGGATAGTCCTCCAGTACGGGAGCTAATTGCATCAGAAGTGGAGACCAAGGGCAGAGTACTACTATTGATTCAGAGGATCTCTGTGTATATGGAGTATATGGAGGCTACATGTGAACAAGGAGGTTTATCAATGAACATAAAATCATGGCGATCGAGATCAGGTCAAAAGGAGGTTGGAAGTGCCAAGGAAGGAGACGAAGAGAGGAGGAAGACTGAACATCTGAAGAACCTGAGGAGTACAACTACAGAAGAATGGAAGAAGCAAAGATGCAAGGGCGAGGAGCCGACGGTACTGGTATTCATTTATATAGCAAGATGTAAACTTCTGTCAGTGATTCTCGTATGCACACCACTGCTTCTCTCAAGATGTGGTGAACATATCGGCTGAGTTTGTTCATTGGCTATTGTAAAAATGCTCCAAAGATTGAGTTTGTTCATATTTCTTGAAGAAAGCTTCATGAATCATTCAAGAAACATGCTTGGATCTAGATGTCTTCATGAATAGAAAATGGGTTTTATATCATATTGGTAGTCATGCATGCTTCCGTATGGTGTTTCTTTCTTGGGATTCAGAGCAGAACAGAGGAGAAAGCTGAAGAAGATGACAACTGAGTGGAAGGAAGAAAGAAGCAGCACACGGTAGTTTATATGATATTGATCTTCATTATCTCGTGATCTTATGATATCAACGTTCTTATTATCCTACAAGACATGAAGTGCAAGTTCATCAATTAGCAGCTGCAACAGTGATACCCAAGACAAATAATTTTGGTTCGACGAATGGCCAATCTCTCCAAGATTCTGGTATGCACACCACTGCTTCTCTCAAGATGTAAACATATCGGCTGAGTTTTTTCATTGGCTATTGTAAACATGCTCCAAAGATTGAGTTTGTTCATATTTCTTGAAGAAAGCTTCATGAATCATTCAAGAAACATGCTTGGATCTAGATGTCTTCATGAATAGAAAATGGGTTTATATCATATTGGTAGTCATGCATGCTTCCATATGGTGTTTTTTTCTCGGGATTCAGAGCAGAACAGAGGAGAAAGCTGAAGAAGATTACAACTAAGTGGAAGGAACAAAGAAGCAGCACACGGAAGTTTATATGATATTGATCTTCATTATCTCGTGATCTTATGATATCAACGTTCTTGTTATCCTACAAGATGTAAAGTGCAAGTTCATCAATTAGCAGCTGCAACAGTGATACCCAAGCAAATAATTTTGGTTCCCGAATTCGTGAAATTTGAAGCATTAGGCAACACATTGCTACGGTTGAAGGCATGAGCTTCCTTATTCCTCAAAGAAGATTTCAGCACTGTCACAAATGGCATCCTGGTACTCTGTCTCGACTCAACAAGTTGAACATCAAGTATGCCTGAGAGAATGAGCGTCCTTGTTTCTTCAAAAAGTTTTCAGCAGTATAAAAGAGCTTCGCTGTTACTCTGCCTAGATGCAACAAGGCAGAAATACTAGTCACTGAACTGTATCCAGTTATCAAACAAAAGTTCATGAATCATTCATTATGCTTGGTGGGATTAGATATATTCCATGACTACGTGCTAGATTTATTTGGTGGTAATCAGTTAATCTCTCCTCTCTTGAACATATGTTCACTATTCTGCCAATCACGCCATGAAGAAAACATGGAGACTTGGGCCTGTTTGGATATCTCTCCCTGGACTGAACTTGCCTGCCAGGCAAGCGATCGCAGCCCCAGGCGATCGAAATCGAACGCCTGGGAACGCTGCCTGGCGTCGGACCTGCCTGGGAGGCAGATGGAGATCCGAACTGAGGGAATTATTCATGGAAACTTCATGAATAATCAGCATGCTTCCCCATGATTATCCTTTTTAGGAGTTTTAAGTTTACACGGTGATCATTGGTCAATCTCTCAGCAAGTTTAAGGCAGCTCAATTATTATCATTCATCTGCTGCCCAATACACATGAGGTTGCTAATATATCAAGAAGACTTCATCCTCCAATTTGAATCCAACAGGTGGGTTCTATTCACTTGAAGGAAGCTTCGTGAAACAAAAGACTTCATCCTCCAATTTGAATCCAACTGGTGGGTTCTATTCACTTGAAGGAAGCTTCGTGAAACAATCAGATTTATTTGGTGGTCATGCATGGTTGCATATTTTTTCCATCTTGGACATATCTACTCTGCCCAAGGGAGCACCGAAGCGGACATGTATATGAACAATGAAAGAGATTTGTATAGGATAAAATGGAGTGGAATGCAGACCAATGAGGGAACGAGGACGGCAGAAAGTGACATCATGTTTTGAGTTCACGAGGATACACATAACTGTACTCAGTGGGACAATATCTGGAGAATAATATGGTGGTTCTCCATCATGCATAGAAGCCGTCGATGCATAGCTATTGGCACAATGGGGGTGGAAGTTTCGGCGAAATCCAGCATCTATTGATAATGGAGAGAACACCAGGTGGAATAATGGGAGACGAATGCACAGCAGCGGATATGCAAGGAGGAGTGGAGGACCAGCGGATACACGACAACAATGAAGCTATTATTGATGCTAGCCGGCAAGCTGACAGCAGAACTATTTTGAGTGGAAGAGAAAAGGCCAAGATGCATTTTGAATATGACAGAATATTTTAAAAACTAGTTGGCCTTAGATCTAACGTGTGGTCGCTGTAGCCTGAGGTAAGTGCTGCGTGGTGGCAAACGTCAATTAAGGAATTTACGTACTCCTATTTGGTTTAGTAGCCTCAAGTTACGTTGCATCATGGAAGTATCTATGTACCTACAAACTCTCTGTCTTATGTACCTGGCCTGTGCTTTGTGTGGCTTGCTAGATCGGTCTCCGCGGCGGTCAGGTACTTCTCTCTGCTGTTTCAAGTTCCACTCTTGCTGTTTTCGAGTTCCACTTGAGTCCCGAAAATAAAGTTGTTGTAAAATATGCATGTACTGCCATTTGTTAAAACAATGGGTCTTTTGTGTTGTGCCTATGCTGTAATTCAGTGCACTTATTTCTTGTTACTCACACTTTTACGCCAATTCTTCTCATTGTTTTGGTATATATACACTTTGCTTCACAACTTCCGTTTACTCTTGTCTCGTTCCAAAATACCCCGTTGTTTAGAATGGAGAGAGTAATGCTTTATAGTACAATTTTTTTTCTCCATACTGCAGTGCTTTATTGTGCCCTTGTCATTGTCATTGTCATCAGACTTTATACAGGACAAAACCGGCGGGCGACGTGCATCCATCTCCTGTCCGCCAAACCGCTATCTGCTGGGACGCCACCATGGACCAATAAACGGGGATGGGATGCCCACACGATATCTACCGTTTTGTGATCCTGAAAATTTCTAACACAATTTTTTTGAGCTTTCTAATTCGCAAATTACTATTTTTTCGACTTACCTTTGGAACAAATTGCTTTATTCAGCGGCGTGGATCACGCGACATCTCATCGACCATTGCCAGGTCCACCGGGGCAATAATGCTTTCAGTGACATAAAGAGGTACAACGACTCTTCAGACGTGGAACCTACTCCTACCACCTTTTATTTATTCGTTTGGACTTTGGAAAATTGGAACAGCTCACCATCATCCTCGAAAAATGAAAGTTTTTTCCTTGCACGCAACGTCATTTCATGACAACTCAATCCACTTCGTGTCTATGTCCTAGTAGATGCTTACCCGCCAAACCAACTAGTTGAATAGTTGATGGTACCATTAAAGCTGTCATAAAACATATTTTCATAATTTACTTATTTGACATAATAGATATTAATTTTTTTTCTGATCACACTTTAGATATTTTAACTGAGAATATATCTATAATTGTTTTTTTAACGGAAGTGGCAATATCTAAATACTAGTCCTCTCTTGCTGCGCCCGCCACTTGACGAGATTTTACTCCGTAACTTCCACTTGCCGGCATCATCCGGTACTACCACATGGCCACATGGGTACAATCTTGAGTGCATCCATTATTTGAATGGGCCAAACCGCCAGACATAGGTTTTCTCAACTTGTCCTTTTTTTTTGAAAGGAACTTTGTCCTTTTATATAAAATGGTGTTGTCCGCAAAGTTAGTGGAGCGTTGGCGGGCCAACCATCAGCTCCCATCTTCCGCGTAGGTTCACCTAATTTCACCCGAAATCACAACCTAACACAAGTACACAGCATGTGACCAACTTTAATTCGTCACGGGCTCACGGCAACTTCTTTAGTAAAAACCATGGCAAAAGTTCTCTTCCCAATGAGCCAGTCGGTCATCTGCGTTCATTCAAAATCAAAAGAGTATGCCAAACGGCCATCCTTGACCCTGTTCGCTTGTTCGTGTCGGTCAAACATTTAATAGTATTTTTCTCGTATAATAGTAAGTCAGTATCAGCAGTTAGAGAACGATCCAGCAAACATGGTGAAGTGTCTCATGTCAGACCGACTGCCATAGTTTTTTCCTCTTTAGACCGATATATGGGAAGAGCCTCAACCTCATACTGAACGCCATAGTTAGACCAGCGTGTTGCACGCGCGAGTGGAAGAGACTTTAAGCTTCTATTGACGTGGATTCGAGTCACATAACACAGTTAGGTCTAGCACGCTCGAGACTTAACACGGCTAGGCACGTAGAGTAGTGAGGTCCAAACATGGAGGTTGACCAGAAACTTTACACACCTGTTTCTTCAGTTTGAAACATTCATGTCTTCGTGAACACTTTCATATCAGGACAGTTCCAGGACAGTTTCTATGATAGAAATGATGTGCGAAATTTAAAAGAGTCATATCAGAAAAAATTTGAATGTAGAAACTATCTCACATAATGAGAGTTACTTCTTTTAATTAATATTAAACTTATTTTATTCCCTCCTGTCCCTTCGTTACTCTCTCTCTCTCTCCTCGTCGGCGCTCGGTCAGGCCCGAACAGCCACGGCTCGAGCAGACACGGCGGCGTGGCCGAGCGGGGATGGCCGGTATGAGCGAGCGCGGCAGGCCAGCGACGATGTCTCCACCATGCACTTTGTCCGCACTTGGGTCGTTGCTTGTTCGCCTAGGACTCGAGAACGATGATGAATCCTGAGGACACCGTGTCGCGTCCGTCGCCGGCGCTAGTCCGGTCTGTCATCGTCGACCCCGACGACCTGCGCAGGAAGACGCTCGCCGGGATGGCGCGCCTCACGCCTCCCCCACCGCTCCACCGCCGCAGGAGGAGCAAAAGACGCCGATGCTGCTGGCGTCGTTCCTGTTGCCGCGCGAGCAGATCGACCGGATCAAGGAGGGCGCGGCAGCAAAGGCAGATTCAAAGTCCGGTTCCGCTGGCGTCGTCGGCACCCAACGCAGCCACATGCTCTTCTCCAAGGAGTGTCGGTCCAGGTTGACCCCACAGCTGCCCGCCGAATACTTTGGCAACTGCCTGCACCCCTGCTTCGTGGAAGCCGCCACAGCGGTCCTTCTATCTTGCGACAGCAGACGGCGTGGCTGCAGCAGCGGCGCGCAATCGGGAGTGCGATAATGGAGATACAGCGCGCGACGGCGAGCACCGGTGTGCGAGCGTGTGATGTCTAGAAATCACCGGTTTCTCCCCAACGCATATTTGGTCGTTTCTTCACGCATCGGTCCAAGAGAATAAGTTTCACATGAGATCAGGGGAGTTTAGATCAGGATCATTTTTTGGTTCTATAGCATCGAAAGATCGCGGTCTCCGTAAAATACCATTGAAAGATTGCGGTCCCGTAAAATACCACTGAATGTTGTCTCCGTGATCTGAAAATAGCACTCCATCAGTTTTTACAGGCTGAAGCATTAAATAAGACCAAAATACCCCTAAATATGCAAAACGTGAATGGATGACCCTAGCACATATTAGTAGGTTGACCCCAGCACATATGAACAGATAATAATGACCATATTAATGGGTCCATCCACATATTAACAGCACAAGGGATTCCTGCAGCACCATTTTTTACCATTCTAGACATGATAAGCTCATTCTAGACAAGTTCAACAACATCTAGTTGCACCATTCCAGCACATTAGAACTGTCATTGTATCACATTACATTCATAGAAACACATCCATAGTTTAAAACATGCACCCAACACTTACGATAAGTCTGTCAGCACACAAAGGTCTAATAACACCAACACTTGTTACAAAATAACAGCACATACACTTTGCTCTTACAAATCCAAGGCCTAGCCTATGATAAGTCGCCTTGCAATACCTCCTGGACGTTTCAGCTGCTGCCCTACTCCTTGTTGTTGGCCCTGGACTGAGAGGACTAGAAGTAGAAGCTGCCATCAACCTTGTTGTTGGCCCTGGACTAACCGGTGTTTGTGTGACTAAGGAAGTAGAGGATGTTGCAGTTGCCTTCTTAGATTTTTTAGGAGCTTTGGCGCAGTTTGAAGTACTTGATTTTTCTTTTCTTTTCCTACATAACAGTAAGGTAATCAATAATTAATTCAACAGTAATGTATTATACTAAGTGACAAGAGCATAACAGTAAGGTATTGTACTAAGTGACAGGAGCATAAAATTAATTTACCTAGATTTAGTAGGTACCGGTTGGGGGTAATTCAACACCAAGTTCAGTGGGGGGCTCACGACAACTCTTCTCAATGTGCCCAAACTAGAAACATCTTTTGCATTGGTAAGGACCCCTTTTTCCTGGCTCACCCTTGCTCTTTATCCTTTTCACTCTTGGCCTATCCGCGGACCTTTCCAGAGGTGGAGGCAACATTTGAAACCCGGGATCAACAATAGGCCACTATGACTTGTCAACCATTGGATTCACCTCAAACTGATAAGTAGCCTTGAAATGATGAACTGAGTAGTAGTCATGCACATAGTCATCAAGTTTTATTTGTCTCAAGGAACCTATAAAGGCTATAACATGTGTGCAAGGTTTACCAGAAATATGCCACTGCCCACATGAACATGTTTTGCTTTCATGGTCCACAGCATGCCTCCAAGGATAATTGTTCTTTGTCAATCCAGATACCTCGGCCTTAAGACCACCACTCCCCTTAATTGTGTACTTCAAGTTTCTACTCTTCATCTTCAGCTCATTTATAACACTAGGGAGAATTGTCCCTTCAAGTTTGTTAGCTATATGCTACCTCATAGCTATCTTTTCCATGATCATGCCCCTAATTGTGTCTATGAGGATATCCACAGGAAACCCTTTGGTCTCTTTAATCCAGTTGTTGAAGCTTTCTGATATATTGTTGTTCACATAATCAACCCTGCACTCTCCTGAGAACTTAGCTCGAGACCAAAGTTGTTTCTGTTCTGCTTGCAAGTAAGGAATTGCTGCTGGACAATTCTCTACAATTCTGTCCCAAAGCCATTGATGCCTCCTAGCAGTACATGCCCAAGCAAAGTTAGAATGAACTCATATCAACATGCTCACATCTATCTACGGTCATAATGAACTCCAGTTTCGAGCCTCGCAGCAAAGTTAGAAGCTCTTGGTCCGTACCAAGGTGAACTGTTAGATTTTTCTGATCCACAAACCAAAAGTTTGCCTCCTGATAACTAGCCCAACTAAAGTGCCTGAACACATCTTTCTCCACATCGATGATGGAGTACTCTTCTGCATCAACCCACCAGTCCAAGCATCTGCCCTTTTTGTACACAGATCGACCATCCTCAACAGTTGAATAGGAAGAAACATCAATCACTACTCGACATGCATTGTTTGGATAGATCCTAAAATTGTAGCAGTGCAAAAAAAATTAGCACTGCTGCCACATATCCTTTCTCAAATGGTGACCATCTTGATGCCAGGTGAAATCGCACACACAAATTAACCGGATAACACAAAAACCATCGCAATTCGTAACTAATTTCAGTAGTACTGCGAATCATGAAGAAGTAGACAGCTAAGGTTTCATTCTTACCCGTCAGGGATCTCAGATCGATGCATTGCTCCACCACATGCGCACTAGAGAAGAAATCACGGCCGGCACAGCACACCAGTCGAGGAGGAGGTGGCCGGCGGAGGCGCCGCGGTCTCCGCGCGAGGAGCGGCTCGTGGACAGCGCAGGCGGTGCCGTCTCCGTGCAAAGAACAGGCTGCGATGGACGACCTGGACTCCTGCACGTGGGGAGCAAGCTGCAGCGGCCGGATCTGGAGGCCCTCGGAGCGCGGCGGCCTGCGGAGGTGGAGTGTGGCGGCCGGCGGAGGCGGGCGTCCGTGAGTGCGTGTGGGAAGGCAGTAAGGCACCGTGCGAGTGCTCCTATTCTGCACATGCTTTCCTGGTTTCTGTATGGGGATAAGGCAAGGGCAAAATAGTCACAAAAAATTGAGAGTTTATGTTGAATGAGTCTCTTTTGTGGGTAAAAACTAACGGAATGGTAGTTTCAGTTCACGGCGACAACATTCAGTGCTATTTCACAGGGCCGCAATCTTTTGGTGGTATTTTACGAAGGTCGCAACATTTCCATGCTACAGAACCAATTTTCCCTAATTAAAACCGACTAGGATAGGAAAGGTCGAAACTTACATTCCGTTCCTTGGAACTTCTCGCTTTCCGCCCCCAATGTTAGATGTGTGTTGAAGATCTATATAAGTTTGATTACATTAGGACTTGAATTGTATTATGGGTTATGATAGAGTTGAAGACGAACTCTATGTCTTAGGGAGTCATAAATATGAGGCAACCCCTAGTGTAACTATGATACGACTTGGCAGCTGATTTGAAGTCGAACTCTATGTCTTAGGGAGCCATAAATATGAGGCAACATCTAGTGTAACCATGATACGACTAGGCGGCTCATTTAGGTGGCGGCAAGGCCACGAGATCACCCGGATGCCGGAATAATTGCTATTTTATGGGGAGGTGCGCTCGTAGTCATGTCCTGAGGATTAGGAATATCGATAAACCTTGTTAAAAAAAACATCGTTCCTTAGTGTCATTCTTATTTGCCTATTTTCTTTTATGGTGGCTATGCTTCCGCGTTTGTCGGTTAATAGATCCGCTCGGCTCTAGAACTAACCGTACACTCTAACAAGCGGATCAAATCTAGATTCATAGAAGAAGATCATGTAAGGTCCGATGGATACATTTCACACAATGCAAGACTCGTACGGGTGTGTCTGGAGAAGGACATAGCGCAAGGTGGAGCGTGGTGGTGATCGACGGCTCGATCGGTGAAGTTTGAAACTTCAAGTGAGCGACTCGAACTGTCCAATGAGCTGCAATCAATAGGTATTCGTCCAGATGTGAAGATCAGGTTGATGACGGTTAGTGGCTGCTATTTGATAGGGGTCAGTTGAAAGGTCCTAAATAGCAAGAGGGGGGTGAATATCCCATAAAAAATTCTATAAATAACACTTAAAGCAAAGTGGTTAGACAATAATTAGGTGAAGCAAGTTTTGCACTAGGCTACTAAATGATGTAAGTCACCTAACCATTTCGAGGCTATTATCTCTAATTACACACCATGAGCCTAAGTCACTAATTCTACTCTACTCTTAGGTGAGCAAAGTACATATGTTTACTTCTACAAAAGTGAATACAAGATTGTAAAGGTAGAGTAGTGATTGTTATGCCGCAGGTGTAGAGAAGATGAGCCAATCAATCAATATACCATCAACAAGAGAAATACTCGGTAGAGAGATGACACAAGATTTTTTACCGAGGTTCACTCGCTTGCCGCCAAGCTACTTCTCGTTGTAGCGATACACCCACTTGGAAGTTCACACACTAATTAGCATTATACGCCAAACCCTTCTCAAGGTTGCTGCACAACTAACACAAGATGGGGATCCACAAGTTACGAGCAATCCACTAGAGTAGCCAATCCATGATCTCCCGCGGGGAAGGCTCAGGAACCCCTTACAACTTCACCAATAGGAGGTGAGGAGCCCCTTACAACTTTACCAATAGGAGGCGGAGACAATCACCAACTCTCTTCAACGATCCTCGCAGCTCCAAGCCATCTAGGAGTCGGCAACCTCCAAGAGTAACAAGAGAAACCGCTGCGAAATCCAACTATCAAGTGCCTCTAGATAAACACACTCATGCAACGCACTTGATGCTCTCCAATCTCACCAAATTGATGTTGCAATCAAGTAGGATGTGTGAGAAAGGAGTGGATAGGCTCACTAGCTTGTTGAGTCAATGAAAATATGCAAGAGTTCGTCCACAAGCCGGCCTCTCCACCTTTTATAGCCTCCACCAAAGGAATCAACCGTTAGTCTGTTTTTTGGGGGCACCGGACACACTTGAGTTGGCACCGGACGCTTCCGGTGCAGCGTTCAGTGTATCGCCCAGCAACACGTGTACTAGCCGTTTGAATTCTGCCCGTTGCGCGCCCAACCACCGGACGCGTCCGCTGTCACACCGGACGCTCGGACGTCAGTGCTCGGTGAACCACCAGAGAGGTTCCGAAGAGCATTTTTGCTCACCGGACGCGTCTGGTGAGGGGTCACTAGACGCTCCTCAGCGTCTGCCATTCCAACGGCTCTCTGCTGTGTGCCTGGTCAGAGGCACCGGACGCATGAATAGTGTTCACCCACATCCGGTGACTGCGAGTTAGTGTCCGATGAAAAACTCACCGAGCAACCCGAGAGCATGACGTTCACACCAGACGCGTCTGGTGCTCGCCAACGGACGCTCCAACGTTCGGTGCACTCTGTTCAGCGCGCTTCCAACTAGGGTTAGCCACCGGATGCTGTAGGATAGCGTTCGATGCTCACGGCTCAACGTCCGGTGCATGTTTTTCATGGAGACATCACCGAAAATCGCTGAATCCGTTTCCAAATGTGCCAACACCACAAAGTGTATCACACCTTAGTGCATGTGTATTAGCATTTTTCAAATAGTTTTCCAAGGGTTTTGTTAGTACTCACTAGCATCTATATGCACATGCAATAAGTGTAAGCATCTAGTGGCACTTTGACAACTGTATTTCATGAACGAGTTCTCCCCTCTTAATAGTACGACTATCTATCTTAATTGTGATCACTCTCTCTAATGAGTCTTGACCAACAAAAGTGAATGGGCTCCTATCAAGTATACATTTGCCTTGAGCTCCTAGCTTTTCTCCATTTTCTCTTTCCTCCATGGATGAAGCATTTGGACTACTTCTAGATGATGGACTTACACCATTTGCATAGACACCGTCATAGCCTCTCACTTGTGGCCTTCACCGACCTTGTCACCTTGCTCCATCTTGATGTTTGCTAATTCAACTCATGAAACACTTAGAACAAAGCAAATTATGTTTCATCAATTATCAAAACCAAACTTGGGCTTTCATCGGTCAGACATGATGGCCAGGTTTGATGGTGCGGCTGGAAGATGTCGTGAATAAAGACGACAGGTTTGACTCACGGTCTGATTAATGGGAGGTGCAGGAGTCAACGCCCATGGAGATGGTGGCGGCATCCATGGAGGTGGTGCTCTCTCCTCCGCTGCTCCGGAGAAGAATCGGCTTGGTCGACGCGGGACGATGCGTGACAATGACGGCCATGACAGCGACGATGCGTGGGACAAGCGGCGGCGACAGCGGCGCATAGGTGGGATCTCGTTCAGCTCGAGCGCGCAACAAATGCGTGCTGCTTGCTCTGATGGCGACGCCCCCTGCTTCGGCGGTGGTGGTGGTGCGGGCCATGCCTAAGCCCCTACTCCGAAGGCCACATGCGCCGCATGCTCCGACGGCCGCACAGGAGCTCGCCCTGCCTGCTTGTTTGCATAATTTTGAATGAGGAAGAAGAGGGTTAGACACAGTGATAGGTGGGCCCTATGCGAAGGGAAAAATGGGTCAATCCAACAAAAATGCTATAGTGAATCTGGTCTGCTGCATTTGTCAAACACTTTCTTGTGGTGGATCTCAGTTTCACGGTGAATCACGATTCAAATTCACTTTTTTGCGCGGTGAATCCTAATGAAACAGGTCCTTAATCCCTCAAATGCAGATGTACCTTTTGAATTTTATTTGAAACTGGTCCTTGGCCCACTGATTTTAGGTCCACACCTTAAATTCCCTCCTAATTCTTAACCATTGAGTGTTGTCAAACACTCAGGCGAATGGCTCCCATTATTTTCAAACATGGTAAAATTTTCTCTCTATATATATAAGGTCCATTTGATAAGAAATGGGGCTAGGTGTGAATTGTTAGTTGTCCAAATTAATTTGGCCTTTGTAATCCAAATACAAGGCAAGGTGGGCTAAAAACCCAGCCTCTGTTAATTTTTGGTGGTACATTGGCTGGGCACAACACACAATCTGCTGACAAGAGTACTAAAGGCCTATTTGAGAGAGCTTCTCTCGTGTTTGGCAACTATGCCCGTGTGTTGCAACGAAAGATATAAATTTATGGTTAGATGAAAATACGTCTTGAAATCAAACTTTGTTTCATCGTTTGGTGGTGCATCAGAACTACTCTCTAACAATGTTGGAAAGAAAAATAAAAACCAAAAAAACATGAAAATTAGAAAAGGACAAGCATCTTGGAATAAGGCTCTCAGAAGCATAAAAAATAGAATAGGAAAGGAAAACTTACCATTGGAGAAAAATATAATACAAAAACAAAATCTGAAATCATGGAAGCTGTTTGAAAAAAATATATCTAAACACAAAATAGACTCCGAAATCAAGAAAAGAAAACTTACGTGTGGAAGAAATAAAAAAGAACGGTGGCACCGTAGATCTAAACATAGAGAAGGAATCGAACACCTTTTTCAATTTGATTAAGACACTCTAGCATAGATTTGGCGGTCCTCGACTGCCGAGATTATACATTGCTGTCTAGTCCCAACCAAGTCCGATTTAAATTTATGTTGTTGATGTTTGGGCTTGCCAGCTATGATTGGAGATTTGTGTTAGAATTCTTATTATTTATGTTACTCGGGATCAGAGAAATGCATTTAGATTAGGATTGTAGCTTTTCAGGTTACGTCAAGAACTTGTAACCAAGTCGTGCATTTGTCATATATAAAATAATAGGTGGATTAGTGACAATTTCTATATTTACGGAGTGAGTTAGGAGAGGGCCGGACCAAAAAAAAAATCTTTTCACCTCTGCTGACCACGTTAGAAGACCAAACTACCCTTTGGCTACTGGAACATATCCATTCGAGAGAGCATGAGGCTCCTTCCGTTCGTTCGGCGTTGCTAGCAGGCGCGACAGCGCCTGAAGCCGCTGCACCTCCGCTGGTTCTCCGTCGCCAGCCACCGCCGGCCAACTTCCTCCACCCCTCCGTTGCCCTCCCCCCTCCCCCCTCCTCCTTTCATCAGTTCATATCGCGAGCAGCAGAGCCGCCACCGCCGCCGACCCGCCCTCTCCACCCCTCCGCCACCCTCCCCCCTCCCCCTCCCTTCCCTGACCTCCCATTATTGTGAACCTGCTGCCGTGAAGCGTTCAAGTTTTTTTTTATTTTTTTATTTTTTATTTTTGGAATGTTGCAGATGCTTGATGCACAAGAGTCATGCGTTTATGGTGCAATGGTCTGTGCTAATCATTTAGGGGTAGTTTTGTCTGTTCAGGTGGTTGGGGAGAGGTGAAATGATTAAAGAAAAAAAATGAGAAAATTGTTAAATCCCTTGAATTGAAACAATTCGCAGCCGATGTCAAATTTCGAAAGACAGACGAATTGGATGTAAAATGTTACGAGGCACGTGAATTGAATGTCAAATATTGAAATTTCTCTCGTGGTGGAGATGTTGTTGTGCTTGTGCGACACCATACCGCTCCCGCTCCACACGGCAATGTTGGGCATGGTAGCATCGTTGCTACACTACTGGAAAACTAGACTTTGCCGAGTGCAAAATTTCGGGGCATTCGGCGAAGCCGTATTTTGCCGAGTGCCGCACTCGGCAAAATATTACACTCGGCAAAATTAGCTAGGAAAAGCTGGGCATTCGGCAAAGCTGGGCTTTGCCGAGTGCCACCGCGACAAAGTTTACACTCGGCATAATTTTGCCGGCCCAGAACGGCGGCAACTTGCCGTTAAAATTTTGCCGAGAGCCATCTGTTAGGCACTCGCAAATTTTTTTTATTTTTAAAAATATATTTTGCCGAGTGTCGCGGCTCGACGCTCGGAAAAAAAATATTTTTTTTATTTTTTTAAACATAGTTTGCCGAGTGTAATAGGTTAGGCACTCGGCAAAATTATTTTTTTTATTTTTTGAAACATATTTTGCCGAGTGCCAACTGTTATGTACTCGGCAAAAAAATTTATATTTTTTTAGAACATATTTTGCCGTGTGTAATAGGTTAGGCACTCGGGAAAATTGTTTTTTATATTTTTTAGAACATATTTTGCCGAGTGTAATAGGTTAGGCATTCGGCAAAATTGTTTTTTATTTTTTTAAAACATATTTTGCCGAGTGCAGTAGGTCAGGCACTTGGCAAAATTGTTTTTTTATTTTTTTAAATATATTTTGCCGAGTGCAATAGGTTAGGCACTCGGTAAATTTTTTTATTTTTCTAAAACATATTTTGCCGAGTGTCCCCCGGGCTCGGCACTCGGCAAAGAAAATGTTTGTCGAGTGCCAGTAGTGGCACTCGGCAAATTTTATTTTATTTTTTTGATTTTTAGCCTGATTTTTTTTGTGTAGCCTTGTGATAGTATGTAAAACTATATTTTAAAATTTGGGGCAATTTTGACTTTTTTCATATATTTCATAATTTATTTTGTTTCCTCGAATTTTTCAGAATATTTTAAATTTGAACTGCAGGTACATGGAATAATGAAATTGGGTCATCCAAAAATTGATACTCATGATATTTATGGTATGTTGAGGTTGTATCCAGGAGCTCACATGAAATCTCGAGTATCACGTTGAAGTAACATGCCAAGATACTTGCGGGAAAAGTGATTTTAAATTATATAAAATCCAAATGAAGTCCAAAAATCACGAAACTTGTCGAGGCATCATGTTATCACATGTGTAGGCTATGATAAAAAATTAAGAAGGTTTCGAGCAAATAGTGATATCGGATGATAAAAACCCAGACATCTTCACATGCGATAACACGATGTCCATGTGGAGATGTCGCGGTTTTTGGCATCCGTGGTCAATACTTGCTCAAAACCTTGTCAATTTTTTACCATAGCCTACACATGTGGTAACACGATGCTTCGACAAGTTTCGTGATTTTTGGACTTCGTTTGGATTTTATATAATTTAATATCATTTTTCCCATAAGTACCTCGGCATGTTACGTCAACGAGATGCTTGAGATTTCATGTGACCTCCTGAATACGGCCTCAACATACGCTAAATATCATTAGTATCAATTTTTGGATGATCTAATTCCATTATTCCATGTACCTGCAGTTCACATTTGAAATATTTCAAAAAATTCGACAAAACAAAATAAATTAATGAAGAATATGAAAAAAGTTCAAAATTACTTCAAATTTTAAAATAGAGTTTTACATATTCTCATAAGGCTCCACAAAAATTTTCAGGCCCAAAATAAAAAAAATAAAAAATTTGCCGAGTGTCACTGTTAGCCACTCAACAAATATTTCATTGTCGAGTGCCGCACCTACGGCCACTCGGCAAAATATATTTTAAAAATAAAAAAATACTCCCTCCGTCCTCAAAAGGATGCAATTCTTTGACTTCTACGATCTCTGTTTGACCGTTCGTCTTATTCAAAAATTTATAATAAATATTATTTATTTTGTTATGACTTATTTTATTGTTAGATATATTTTCATAATAATTTATTTAATTTATTATTTGTATAAAAAAATTAAATAAGACGAATGGTCAAAGAGGAATCGTAGAAGTCAAAGAATTGCGTTCTTTTGCGGACGGAGGTAGTAATAACATAACAGGCTGGCCCACCCGTCCCAACCCTAGCCGGCCGCACGCGCCCGACCCCTCCCCAGCTGCGGCCGCACCGCTTCCGCCGCCGCCCTCCCCGCCGGATCCGGCCAGGACCGCGCCCCCGGCCAGCCTCCCGCCCCCGGCCAGGCCCCCGGCGTCCCACCCGCGCGCACCCCAACCCTCCCCAGCCGCGGCCACGCCGCTTCCGCCGCCGCCGCCCTCGCCACCGGATCCGGCCACCCCCCGCCCCCGGCCAGGCCCGCGGCCCCGGCCAGCTCCCGCGCCGGCCATGGCGCATCACGTCCACGCCCCGGCGGCCGGCGTCCTCCTCGTAGATCCCGGATCCAACCCGGCGGCGGGCGTCCTCCCGGTTGGCCGTGGATCTAGACCGGCGTTGCCTCTCTTCCCCATCAGCGGTGGCAACAGCGCAGCGTCGGCACTGTCCTCCTCCGTCGTTGCATCTGGCACTGCATAATCCTCGTCTATTGGCAGCTTCAATAGCCACGGCAGTGGTGGCTTCAACGGAAGTACTGTTTCGCGAGATTTCTATTCCCTCCGACGTCTTCTTCATTTGCACATGCAGATCCAACATGGTAAGGCTGGCCGCATCTGACTGAATTTTGATTTTGTATGCACTAGTGCAAGCTTTCGCTTTATTTTTTATTTAAGTAAATTTGACTAAAGAATCGAAGATGTATTGTTTACTCTATGCATGCGTATGCTGCATTACCCCCCTATTTCAGTGTCTGATCAGTTTTCCACCAATACTAACTGCACTGAACTGCAACTGCATAAATGCGAACACTCTTGAGAAATGTGGAACAAAGAAGGAAATTCAGCCTTAGGAGTGAGAACCAAAATTTCCAAAAAGAAAGAGGTAAGGGCCAGAAATCTGTTGCAGTTCTTCATTGGTCCTTTTGTTCTACACTAGTGAATAATTATATCTAGTAATGCTACTAGGAACCTGTTATCTGTACATAAAACTTTGCTTCATCACCTAGACAGGCATGACTGAAACATAAGGTAAAACTGTTAAGGTAACTGTCCGTCATATTTTCACTCCAAAATGGAAAAACTGTTAAATTAGTTTCTGTCTAAAGTCATATATGTTGGCTGTTATTGCAGAGGTTGCAAAATAGAAAACCAAGTAATGTCAGGGCTAGTTTCTTTGTTAATTCTCAACTCTGTTTTTTTAATGCCAGAATGTCTTTCTGTTCATTTTAGTTTGCTTCAGCATGCATGTAGTCTGGCAAAGCATGAGAGGAGTTGCTAGCTTCTTTTTTCCTGATCTGGCAAAGCATGTAATCTGGCTGTTTTTTTTACTTTGTTTTCTATATTTTAGTATGTAACATTCCAATTACGAAACCATGTGATAGATGACTAATGACTGATGATTTCATGAGAGGAGCTGCTAGCTTCTTTTTTCCTGAACAGCCTAGTCAGGCAGCAGCTTTCCTTTTTTTTTCTACAAACATTGATTTGAAACTGTAACAATAGCTGAATCTTGGTTTTGTTCTATATAAAAATTTGTACACATCTGTTTGACTATTTCCATTGTCAAAATGGTGCTGAATGTGAACTACTCTGCTGTCTTAATAGGTTTCATACAAGTGACAACAGGTGCTTAAATTACAAGGTGTGTGTCCACCCTTTTCCCACTTTACCTACTCTGTTATGCATTTTTGGCCAGGATAAGTAAAATATTCAGAATGCTACATTGATGGTGTTAAGAGCTACACTTTCAGCACTGAAGTAACAAATATTACAAGAATATAGGTATATTGTGAGCTATCTAAAAGCTGAATGCTTGTGGACTGTTCTAAGTATTTCTAAAAACTGAATGCATATATTTCTGGACTGTCATTGGTATATAGCATGGCAATGAGCTGTGAGTGTGAGTATGGCCAAGGCTGAGAATAACATTTAGGCTAAATTGGTTGGTTACCTGGATTCAATATATCTATTTGCAATGTGCAATAGATATCATTATACTCCCTCCGTATTGGTAAAAGATGACGTTTAGGACAATGACACGGTCTTCAACGCATGACTTTGACTTTATATTTCTATAAAAATATTTATTGAAAAGTTATATATGTATACTTTTATGAAAATATATTTGAAGACAAATCTATTTATATAGTTTTCATATTTTCAAACTTAACAATTTAAAAGTTATTCATGATTTATATTCCTAATGTTTGACAAAGACCTTTTTTAAAACGTCATCTTTTACCAATATGGAGGGAATATAAGTTTCGATTTGGAAAAGACTATAATTGGTTTGCATTCATGTCTTTACAAGGATGTACTTGCATCTGTACTAATGAAAATAGCAAGATATAATGCATCTGTTTGCACAAGATTTTCTTGGCCTTTAAGTGTTAGATATTATATGTTAAGTGATTGTATTTCATTGTAGATACCATGACTGTGATAAATGAAGAATGAAGAATTCTAGAAGGCTTAATTTCATTGGACGATCATGACATAGGCTTCTAGCCATCCAGGGTATTTGTCTTGGTTCCATACCACTTCTTGATGGGATGGATAGATGGCAGACTATAGCTGTGTTTCCTGGTCGTCCTTGTGTTCTGATGGTAGTAATTGTTTAGCTAGTATTAGTGGATCGGATTTACAGATATTTGGAGAAGTTACACATGGGTGTCTATCTACAGTTCAAAGTGATTCAGTGGTTGTAATTAGATAAATGAAACTATGATCAAAGATTTTTTTAAAAAAAAATAATTTCTTTGCCGAGTGCCATGGATTTCTTTTAAAAAATATTTCAGCAATACTTTGCCGAGTGCCAGAACAGCGGCACTTGGCAAAGTAAATTTTTCAAAAAAAAAAAAAAAATTTGCCGAGTGCCAGGATAGTTGCACTCGGCAAAAGAATTTTTTTTTAAAAAAAACAAAAATTTTGCCGAGTGCCGCTGCCTGTGGCGCTCGGCAAAGTGAATATTAAAAAAAATAAAAATGATCTTTGCTGAGTGGCACTCAGCAAAGTTTTTTGTGGAAAAAGAATAAAAAAATTTTGCCGAGTGCTTCGTCTTGCACTCGTAACGGCCGGTGCTGTAACGGACAAAAATATTTTGCCGAGTGTTTCCCTAAACACTCGGCAAATTGCCGAGCAAAATTTTGCCGAGCGGACTTTGCCGACTGTTACACTTTGCCGAGTGTAATTGGCTCTTTGCCGAGTGTAAAAACACTCGGCAAAGCCGCGGCCTGCAGTAGTGCTAGACGTTGCTCGCTCTTCCTCACTCATTTTTGCTTTATCGGTCTCAGACTCTCCGTTGACACTCTGTCGTTAACTCGTTATTACGAATTAGCTGATACATCTACACTATATAATAACGAATAATAAAGAAGCAAAATTTTCACCATTGATCTTTACCTATGAGCATTACTCAACCTTTTGGCTTGAATTCGAACTTCTCTTCCGTGCCATTGTTGTGGAGTTGATTTTTCTTTTTAGCTCCTGCATTGATGTGTCCAAGAAGACTATGCTTGTGATGGAGCCCGCTGCGAGGATGCTTGTCGTTCGGGCAACATCAGCGCCTTAGTCCCTAGCATGACCTCGAGATGTTCTTGGTCGCGGGTGAGGTTGGGTTCGTTACGCAGCGCCTGTGTGCGACGTACATGTCTATATGATGTTGTCTTGAGGAGTGTTATAGACCTTGTAACCGCCGACTTCCTGGAAGTCGGATTCCAGGCTGCGTGCGGTGGAGCTGTTGAAAACACCGTGGTGAGAGAAATTTCAATATTCGTCTGTCTTTTGAAATTTGAAATTCGTCTATATCTGCTGCTATAGCCTTTTATGGCTAAGTGCCGCTTTTTCTATTAATGTACAATTTGGTCGTTATATTTTATTATAACTTTGACATAGTTTCGCTAATAGCTATTTTAGAGATAAACTGTGCCAAACATCTTAACCCGCTATTTAAAACCTTGATTAAAGGAGACAAGAAAAGATACCCCCTCATTTGTTTCATAAGCATTTCTTCTATTTATTTGTTTAGCTTTGTGTAATTTCTTCTTCAGTTTCTTTCTTTCTTTGTTTTTCTTGACTACTCTGCATTCACCTTAAGAAATGTGTCGAGGCATCATGCATGTAAGCAAGCACACGGAACGGAAGAGTTCATTTATTCACTGGGATTAAAGACTACACGTATCATGTGACATCTCCGCGCTAGTCGATCTAGGACTACTCGATGCCGTAGGTCTTCTTAAGCAGGTTGATGAACTCGTCGACCTTCTCCGGCGGGTGAAGGCTCCTGGCGACGCTCTCCCTCGCGGCGCACCGGCGCGCCCACGCCGCGAGCCTGGGCGCTACCTCCTGGACGCTGAACTCCCCGTACCTCTCGTAGCTGGGGAGCCACGGCACGAAGGGCACGAGCGCGACGTCGACGAACCCAAACTTCTCGCCGCCGAAGAATTCCCTGCCGTCGCCGAGCTCGGCGTCCAGGTTCCCGAGCACCTGCACGATCTCCTCGCGCGCCCGCGCCCACGCCTCGCCGTCCTTCTTGAGCTTCCACATCCGCGTGCCGACCTCGTACACCTTGTCGGAGTACGCGGCCCAGAAGCGGGCCCGCGCGCGCGCGTAGGCGTCGCCGGCGGCGGGGCCGGGGAGGAGCCGCGGGAGGGACTCCGGGAAGGCCTCGTCGAGGTACTCGAGGATGAGGAGGGACTCGCAGACGGGGTGGCCGTCGTGGAGGAGGACGGGGATCTTCTTGTGGACCGGGTTGGAGCGGAGGAGGAGGTCGCTCTTGGTCCCCAGCAGATCCTGCTCCGAGTACTCGTAGGCGAAGCCTTTCTCTGCCAGCGCGATGCGGCAGCGCTGCCCGAACGGGCTCACCCAGAAGTCCAGCAGCACCAGGCCCTTCTTGTTGATCTCCTCCCCCGCCATTGTTGTTGTTGTTGCCGGTGTCGATGATCCTCGATCTCTGTCTGCGTACGTATGTACGTGTGCGCACTGTGTGGACAGGACTTGTGGAGTGGTTGATGCTGTGGAGAGTGAGTGAGTGAGTGAGTGTGTGACGAAGCTGGTAGCAGCTGGGTATTTATCGGGGAGGGTGAGGCGAGATCATGATGGTGACCGATGAGCGAGGGGAGATCAGGCGATCTCCACGGACCACGATCCTCGTGGACGCTGTCGGAACGAAACTGATCCGTACCACAGGGTCTGGATCGCCGGCTTCGTCGTTGAGCGAGAGCACGCAAGGAAATCGCCTGAAGATTGTGGCAGGTGCACGTGGACCGTGGACGCGCGCGCGCGATCGATCTGACGGATGGATTGAGGGACGAGCTCAGACATCGGGAGCCGAGGCAGCACCAGCTAGCATCAGCGATTGCAGAGAGATCGATGATGAGAGGACTGAGGAGGGCATCCACGCACACGCACGCGGCACGCATGCACGCGGTAGCTAGTAGTGCTGATCGCAGTCTCCACGCACTTTCACGTGCTTTGCCTCTTTCTGAACAGTGCCTGCACGTAGTATGTCTGTCCTGACGAGATTCCTTCCCACGAAGTTCGGTGCGACTTGTGACCACGCAACGTTCGCTGCTGGTGCTCGCGTTTCCTCATCACTGCTGTCCTGTCCCGTACTCAGCCCTCGCGCACTAATGCTTGATCTCCTCAGACAAAATAATGCCCGTATGGTCCGCGCCAGGAAAAGAGCATCTCCAGCCGCTGGTATTAGAAAAAACACTCGCGTGTATCCGCTGCAAACTAAAATAATCAATGGACATGATCACCATTTGAGTTACATACAGTTCCAGCTTCCCAGGGCTGCACATTATTAATATTGTAACTTGTAAGTAGTACTCCCTCTGTTCCAAATTGTAAGTCGTTCCAAAAATCTTAGAGAGTCAAACTATCATAACTTTGACCAAAATTATAGAGAAAAAATATAAAGAATTATAACATCAAATAAGTGTATCATGAAAATATATTTGATGAAGAATCTAATAATACTTAGTTGATATTGTAAATATTATTATCTTATTATATAAACTTGGTCAAATTTGAGAAAGTTTGACTCTCTAAGATTCTTAGAACGACTTACAATTTGGGATGGAGGGAGTACTAGATATCGTTAAAGGTACTTTGCAAGTCAGCGAGAAACAGAAAAGGAGGAGCTTGAGTTACATTCGGCTTATTTTCAGTCACAGAACAATATTTTTCTATCACAACAATTGAGCCATAGAATTTAGTTGTAGTTAAATTCAGCTCAGTCGAACAGAGTAAATAGAAGGCTAAAAATCTTCTACCTATACTCTAAAACATACAATAGATATAGAAAATTTTGATATCCAGTCAAACAGCACAAACAATAAGTAGAACAATGAGGATAGAAAAAATAGTACCAAATAAGGAGGGCTTACCACGAGGCGATTCGATAAAACTTTTCTTGTTCTTAGGAACTTATGACTAATTAGAGCAAGCCTAGTAACACAGCCGGCTTGCTGGCTGTAAAGTTTTTTATATCCTTCTCTAAACGCACTCGGTAGTAGCTAGTCTTTTACAGCCAATATATATATGGCCCACTTGTCTCTCTCACAGGGTTTTTGGTTTTTGTGCCCAAGCCAGTTATAAACTTACAACCCGCTTCTTCTCTCTCCTCTCTTCTTTTCTCCACGTCAGCATTTAGCTGACTTACAACCTCTTATTATACTTGCTCTTGGTCTACAAGAGGACCCATTTCTAGATATGCTCTCCTAACGTCATGATGGAACTCATCAACCTCCTTCCTAAGCCATGGATCAGCAAATTATTTCATCAATATTAAGTTCATTGTGCGCTCTTTTTTACGCAACCCAACACCCTTTAGTGCGCGAGCTGGGAGCCCAGTAAGCCGGCCTAGGGCTGAGGGGGCTATTGGGCTGTTTTCCTCTTTTCTCTAAGAAGTTCCTAGAAAACATGGGCTGCCCCCTGGGCTGAAAAAAGTGTCAGATCCAACATTTGTATTTTTTGCATGTCAGTTGAACATTTTCATGAGCAAATGTTTGACAAACATTATCATATAAAATGTTTCACAACCATTTTAACATGAAAAGTTTGGCCTGTTTTTCTTTTTAGAAAATATTGGTTTGGCATGTTTATTCATTAATTTTGTTGAATATTTATTGACTTCAAAATCATCACATATATAGTTTGTTGACAACACAATTCCCAAACCAAACATCTTTTCATAATAAATGGCCAACATTTTATTCGGTTAATATTTCCTGTAGCATTTTTTCTCGATCACACAAAAGGTTTGCGCGTCTTTGCATTAAGGAGAAAAAGTTCTATACAACGCGCCAAAACAATGCCCTGTAAGTTCGAAAGGTTTACATTGGAGCTCAGACACTCACCAGTTCCTAGAGCATTTTTGTCGACGAATATTTTTTTATAACAACTAATTCTTGATGATTCAACATTAAATTAGAAATATTTTTATGGACATACTAATTCGTGAATCCATTAAATTAGAAATGTTTGAACAATATTTTGTTTTGGTAAATTAGAAGCTTGCACCTGAATACGACCGGGGACCCGCGGGAACGAGAGGCATAAGTTTCAAATCTAGCACTAAAATTTGGCCATTTCTATCGCACCGGGCGGACGAAAAATACATACGGGCTCGCATCCTAAAAGCATCTCCAACAGATTAGCCAAAAAGACTATCTAAATTTACTGATTTAACTACTCTCTAAGATAGACTTGACAAGAAAATACTAGAGTACTCCAATAGACTCTGTAAACCCAAGAGACGAGATGGAGTGAGGTAGGCTAGCTAAAAGTAGAGAGCAAATAAGGTGGGATGAAGAGCTACTAAATTTGTATAGCAATTTACAGAGTCCGTTGGAGATGTTTTTCTTTAATAATAACTAAATTTAGTTTTAGAAAACGATTTGGCTATTCTTTTAGAGATGCTCTAACGCTTGCACCTTTTCCAATTAGCATTTGTCTTTTTTTTGCTTTGACATTTTTAAATGGTAAATAGAATAACATTTTTTTTGACTTGATAAATAATTCAAATAAAAGGACATCCGATTTACTGAGCCCCACCTCCCTTTTGATTTACTTGTTGAACCAATCAACCAAATCCATTACAGCTTCATAAACCACCCTCCTTACTCACATCCTGCAGAAATATATTAACCTACATTTTCTTCGACCCTCTCTGCTTGGAATCGACCTATATAAACAGTTGCACCCAGCATTGCTCACGACCACGGCGATTAATTAATGGCAACGCCGAGTGGCAGCTATGAATTGAAGGTGGCATCAGCCTTTGATGACCCCCGCGTTTCTGTACTTGTACCTGATGGCCAAGAAGAGGAAGAAGAGGTAGTTGAGGGTGCTGAGCACGCACATGAGCCAGTAGAACCTCTCGAGGTGGTAGTGGTTGAGGCTGGCACCCTTCAGCCACGGCTGGTGATCGCCGCGCCCCGTGGCGCTGTTCACGATGGACACCAGCACCGAGCTGAGGTAGTAGCCGAGCGCCAGCGACGCCCACGACAGCGACGTGGCCAGCGATCTCATCCGCGGCGGCGCCTCGCTGAAGAAGAACTCGAGCAGCCCCGCGAGCGTGAACAGGTCGGCGGACCCCAGGAACAGGTACTGGAACGCGATCCAGAAGAAGGTGATGGGCAGCGGCTCGGGCGGAGTCCAGCATCCCGTTGCCGGCCGCCACGTTCTTGCGCTTCACCTCGACGACGGCGGCCACGGCCATGGCGACGACGGACAGCACCAGCCCGGTGCCGATCCGCTGGAGGTGCGTGATGCCCATCTCGGTGCCCGTCACGCGGCGCGCGAACGGGACGACGACGTGGTCGTAGACCGGGGCCAGGATGATGATGAACGTGACCGGGAACACCGGGAGCGACGCCGGCGGCACGGTGAGGCCGCCCAAGCGCGTGTCCATGGTGGCCGCCTGCTCCACCGAGAACGTGGACAGCTGCGCCAGGCAGCAGTTGAGCATGATGGTGGAGAGGAAGATGGGGAGCACCATGAGAACGATCTTGACGTCCTCCACCTCCTGCACCGTGCACGCCAGCCGGCCGTGCCGCGGCGGCTGGCACTGCACCGCGCGGTTCAGGAACGCGAGCTCGTGGGACGGCGGCGCCTCGGCGGCCACGATCGCGGCGGCGGCAGCGTCGGAGAAGGACGACATCTCCTCCCCGGCGGGCTTGCAGTAGTACTCCTTGTCCTGCTTCATGTCGTCACGGGTGCTCCCCGTGGGGCTGGGCGCGCGGTCGATGACGGCGCCGTTGCTGGCGCTCTGCGCGCCGCCGCGGCGCCCGCCGAACGCGGCGGCGACGAGGACCTTGGCGATGGTGGTGAGCGGGCTGCCCGTGGGCACCTTGTTCCGGTAGAGCCCGGAGCCCGCCGCGAAGAGCGGGATGGAGAGGAGGATGGCGATGGTGGAGATGCCGAAGCCCCACTGCCAGCCCCTGTTGTCCTCGACCCAGACGGCGAAGGTGACGGCGACGAGGGCGCCGCAGGAGAGGCAGAAGACGAAGTAGTTGAAGAAGGTGGAGCGGCCCTTGCGGCCCCGCGGCGCGTGCTCGTCGAACTGCTCCGCGCCGTGGGACGGCAGTGAGCCCTTGATCCCGCCCACGCCCAGCGCCGTCAGGTACAGCCCCACGAACAGCATCGCCTTCTTCGCACCCGACACCGGCTCGCACGGCGGCTTGCCGCCGCACTGCGGCGGCATCAGCGACGGAGTCCGCGCCTGGATCGTCAGGAGCACCAGCCCCTGCGCGGTGCGCGCCATGAACAGACAGCAGGTAAGTTGTCAGGAAAAAAAGTTAGTCTTTCGCAGCCCACCATCTTTGGGCCGGGCCGAAATTCTACAAACATTGCCAATATGACATGACGAGTCGGTGGCGTTTATTTTCTCCTATGAATGGTTTTTTTATACCAATAATAATAACAAATAAAAAAGGACCCATGTCAAATGACGATACATCATGCCGAATGATCGTGTATAAATATCAGGCGACAATGACAAAAAAAAGCAGGCACACGGACACGGCAATGCAATGCAAGTGGCGTCGCTTTGCGCCCGTGAGCGGTGGTGAGCCGAGCGCCAAAGCAAGGGAGGAGACCGATCCCTTTGACCAGCCAAATAAAATCAGGACTATATTTATATGTGTACTGTATTTGTCAGCTCTCGATGACTAGACTAAGGGGCTGTTTAGTTGGTAAAAAAGTTGCCAAAAATTAGACTTTCGTTTGTATTTCATAACTTTTGTCCAATCACGGCACAAGTAGACTCAAAAGATTCATCTCCAGAAAACCAGACAAAAAGTACAAATATGTAACAACTGTCACTTCATTTAATGCTCCATGCATGAGTAAAGAAAAATCAATATAACGGGGAATTTTACACTTTTTTGACAACTAAACAGGGCCTAAGAACTGCATGCACATGGTGATGGCTCCGAATGGCTGGGACTGCGAGATTCATCAACTACCTGCTGCCGCGCACCTGTATGTACTCCCTCCGTCTACAAATAAACGTAATTCTTTAACTTCTACAATTTCTATTGGACCATCCGTCTGATTTAAAAAATTTTAATAAATATTATTTGTTTTGTTATGACTTATTTTATTGTTAGAGATATTTTAATAATGATTTATTTAATTTATTGTTTGTATAAAAAATTAAATAAGACGAATGATAAAAAATAATACAAGTCAAAGAATTGCATTTATTTATGGACGGAGGGAGTAACCCAAATCAGTACAACTAGTTGGCCTAATCAGCCCATCTCTCAAGAGTTAACCCTTCTTCTGGTCTCAAAATTTGGATTCAAGGGCCCACTAGCTATAGTGAAAGGTGCGACCCGTAACAAGGCCGGCAAGCGTGTAAACGTAACAAAACTGTCAATCCAGACTATACTACCGTACTGTAGCAGAGTAGTGTGATCTGCGTTGTCCAGGTTCGTCCCTCCGTGGCTGTCCCGCTCCCGCAGTCGCTTCGCGTTCTCACCGCCGCCGGGCCCGTCCTGGCACCAGGAGCGCGGGCGGTGTGCCCCGGCCCGAAGCGGGAGATACGCGGGCCCGCGGGAGTTGGCGTCCGGCGTCGTCACGCGGCAGTTGGCCCCCGCCGTCACGCGGGTTGACGGCTTCTGTTGCGGCACAACCGCACAAGGGACGTCGGGGGGCTTTTGGCTTATTTTTGCCAGCGTTTGTCTCGACGTGTCAAGAGTACTACTGGCCCCGTACACGGACGAAATCTAGTAGTGATACATCAATTCATGCCCCGCTGCACCGTGTCAAAAGTGCCCGCATCACAAATATTCTACGAATAATTTATTCGTACGTGTCTGGTGGTCAGGTTTGGTACGGAGCACGCACGCACGAGTACGACTGGGATCCGTCGCGTGGTTCACCGGGCCACGGTCAATTAATCGAAGAGGATTAGGACGCGACCGACGGCCGCCGCGTGTAGTCTTTGGCGTCCATCACCAACGCGAAAGAGCAGAGAGATCTCTTGACACGTCGCACGGCGCAGCACATCACCGCATGCGCGCGTAAAGATTCCCCCGCCGGCCGGTCCTCTCGCGCGTCGGAAGTGGGGGAACGCCGGAACGGCTTCGCCCTACCTCACCGTCGCGGACATTGAACACATAATAACGTGGTCGGCGCTACCGAACTGCCCCACGAGTGGGCCGGCCGTCCTGGATGCCGCGCGCGACGCATGCACGGCGGTGGCGGCGGCACCTAGGGCCTCCTACTTTTGCCGTCCTACGGTACGCGCGCGGTGAAGCACTGGAGCAGATTGCTGGCTGCAATACCCGACACGACACTTGCATTGCAATTTGTGTTTCAGGATTTAATTTTGTACGTATATAATATATTTATAAACTGCTCCGACTCGATCTATATTTTTCTAGAGAGAATAATTATGCTCTGGTTCGTCTCGATCCACGTCCCAAATTAACGTTTGCAATGCAATCACCCTGCATCTTACGGCGCCTGTTGATGTGAAGCGGGCTCTGCATCATGCTGTACAATGACTAGTTTGTATTCCTGCAACTGCAGGTTACTGTGCTAAACTTGCTAGGGACTGCGTACTGTACCCACGTGATCCACAAACAAAGGTCGCCTTCGCCTTGCTCGGTGTCAATGTCCATCCTACTCATCCAGCGGTACGGTTAACCTATACTCTCGGCCATCTATGGTCACGTATCAATTAACATATTTTTCAGCAACAAAATATGATAAAAAAGAATAAGAAGAACGTACCTAAGAAAGTGGGTCGACGACACCGGCGCCAAGTGTCATCGAAACATAATTAAGCTCGATCGATCGCTCCAAATAAGACAGAAGGCACCGTACCCTTTGTGACAAATTAAACGGGTTTCACATGGATATTGTTGCGCATCCGGTTCTTTATTAATTTTCCAAAAGCGACGACGGGGAGGTCCACTTGATTTGCCTGCTGAACAAGGCCGCTGCTACGGCTACGGATCTGACGGCTCAGCGTAGCGCATGCCCGGCCGGCCGGCCGGCCCTAAACACACAGGCTAGCTACAGGTGCAGTGACAGCACAATGTATGAAGGAGATGTGATTAGCTTCCCTCTGACCCAGGGTATGTACGTATCCATCTCAGTAAGTAGCTAAGACAGGGTGCATGGTGGCGAGTAACTAATTAAAGTGACGGCTACCGTTAATCATTGGCCCTTGCTAATTTTGCATTGCGCCTTAACCCAAATCGCAGGGAACTGTGCATGAGCTTGCGCCGTCTCTGCGCTGGTTAATTTATTTAGCATGCTGCTAGTGCTGGTCAGAGAGATACGTACATGGCTCTGAAGGACACGTACTACCTCAGTGAGTGTAGTACTAGTAGACAGGTGGTGGATCGGGCGTCGAACACGCAAATTAATCAAAAAACCGCGTGCTTCCATCAGCCGACACGGCAGTACATCCATGTGACCTCTTACGTTGGTGATGAGAATGATTGAGATTATTAGTGGTGAACTGATTCCTCATAAGAAGGATACAGTACTGCGGTCATAGCCCAGGCCACGTGTCCCCTCATCAGCTTTCTAGCTGGACGGCGCGACGCTCTTGCATGACATGGAAGACAGCCGGGAGATATTCTAATTAACTGACCCAGCTAGCTAGCTAGCCATGCCGACCGTCAGCCAAAGTTTTTATATTATATTATCATGCACGAGGGCAACGGGGCTGGAGAAAAGAGAAGTCAAGCGCTGACGTGGCCGCACAGCTGGACTGTATATACCGGCTAGTATATTATTCCTCTCACGCCACCAGCTTGGAGATACGATATATACGACGACCCATAGAGATATAGAGTATGTTTAGATAATATATAAAAATAAGACAGTATATATCAGTAAACAGTCAAGAATATTTCCCTACTAGACCAGTCTCCTGGCTACGACAGCGAACACAAGGGTACGTTTACGTTTGCATTGTTTACTTTGGTACCATCCCCACCATTCCCATGACGTGATGACAACAAACACATGGATATGAGG
Source organism: Eremochloa ophiuroides (assembly GCA_038502445.1). Taxonomy (NCBI): domain Eukaryota; kingdom Viridiplantae; phylum Streptophyta; class Magnoliopsida; order Poales; family Poaceae; genus Eremochloa; species Eremochloa ophiuroides. Next base: position 92,800,008 of record JAHLJS010000003.1, read on the forward strand.
ATAGGATATAGGAGCTTGCATGAGTGATAGACATTTCTGTTTTTTAGTAGATATATATAGTTGACAAACTAACAAACCAAAAGAAAATATGGATCTTTATTTGGCGCATAGTGTAGTTAGTCAGCATGCAGCAATTAATAGCTAGGAGTGGGTAGTACAACGACATACGTACCATGAATTCGATGAAGGCGCTGAGGATGTAGATGGTGTATGTGGTGAAGAAGGCGTCGGAGAGGAAGCCGCCGAGGAGCGCGAGCAGGAAGGCGGTGCCCATGAAGTTGGTGACCGTCGTGGCGGACTGCGACGGCGAGTAGTGCATGAACCCCATCAGGTACGTCACCAGGTTGCTCGCGTTCGCCAGGAACGCCAGGTTCTCCAGCACCTCCACCACTGCATACAACGCATCGATCATGGGGATAATTCAAAAATGGCTTAATTAGTTCCAGCAGGAATTACAATTTTTATAGCTAATTACAATCCTGTAAAAGGTACATAGTAGCCTTTTTTCACCCTCAAGTGCAGACAAAAGGCAGTCGCATCAGATTAATTGGTTGTAGTGCTATTACTCCGTATTTTTTATATTATAATAAAAAAGATTACGGAAGCAGCATGCCAATGTGGGGTACTACTACTACAGTACTAGTAACTGACATAACGCCCCCATGATGTGCGGGCTGTGTGTGGCGTTCCCGATGCGTACCGGCCGGCCGGCCGGCAGTATATTTACTCCGCGACGTCTTTGTGCCTTGTGATTCGTGCCGCGTTTTAATGCGGGCTTTGTTTGGGACGACGACGGACTGGACCGCGCCATCCAATTCCAATTCCAATTCCAATTCCAATTCCAACCCAACCAACCGCTCGCAAGTCGCGTCATCAGATGAGACAATCAGAAGCAGAGGAGAAAACGTTTCAGCCTACCTCTCATCATCATCAGGATCCATCCTAACGACGATGACTACACTCGACACGGAGGAGCAGTAGTTTCCCCTTCCTCGCACATGCAACCACCGTCCGCAAGAACTGAACTTGTCTGCAGCGAGCGCAGATCGAGTTCCAGATCGCCGGGCAGGCACGTCAGAGCAGAGGAACCCATCCACCAGTTTGGAGAAGGAACAAACGAGGCAATCCGATGGATGAACCATGGACGCGACTGTGCTCTGTTCTGTTGGAGCAGCGGTGCATGCTCATGTGATGTCATGGATGGAAGCAAAAAAGAGAAGAGAGATAGAGAGAGAAAGAAAGGAAGAAAGAAAGAAATGCGAGGAGAGGAATCCACCAACACCAACCGCGCTGCACCCACGGGTCGGGTCATGCAGATGCAGCAGTCCATGCAAGTTGGGGGAGGGGGGTGGTTTGCTTTTGTTGGGTTTGATGGCGCAACTTGGGGCCAAACGCGCCGAATTGCCCGGGCAAGTTGCAGCGCGCGGAGCGAGCACGAACTGTATGTGAAAGGGAGCGAAAGGAGGGAGAGGGAAATGGAGGAGGGAGGAGGAAAAGGTGGGGGGGGCGAGCGACCAAGAAAGGGCCTCGAGCACCACCTGTCGGACGAAAGCAAGAGAGGAAGGAAAGCATTCGATCGAGGCGGCCATCGATTCGGGAAGGGGGAGAAGAAATTAGAGCAGAGGGAATGGAGGAAGCTGTGGCTTGCAGGCAGGTTCGTTCTGCTCTGCTCTGCTCTGCTCCGTGTCCGTGCATGGAGATGGAGACCACCAGTGGCATCCTATTCGATGCGTTCTGCAGTCCTCCCTCTCGCTCGCGATGGCTTTTCCCCGGCGGCCCCATCCCATCCCGTACTTCTTGCCGGGCCCCGGCAGCAATCAACACAACAACAGAAAAAGAAGAATCTAGAAGCAAGCAGAGGCAGGCGGCGACCCGATCGATCGCTTACCGAGCACGAAGGAGGCGGCGGCCATGCCGCCGTGCCGGGCCCTGGTCGCCGGCCGGTTCCTCCAGTCCACGTACCCGTCCCACCGCTCCGCATCCCGCGCGCCCGCGTCCTCCTGCAACGTACGATCACAACCATCACCGATCGACCAAGGAGCTACTAGCTAGCAAAGAAAGAAATGCCCAGCAACGATGGTGGCAAGAAGAAGGAAGCCAATAGATAGCTCTGGACAGACACAAACACTCACCATGGTGGTGCCCGCAAGCTGCTCTCAGTACGTGCTCTGAAACGCGCACGGGCAGAGGAGGACGACGAGGTGAGGTGAGGAGGATCGCGTCTGAGTTCACTTTTGCCTGAGGAGTCACAGCTGGGGAGCCGTGGCCCGGTGTGTGTATTTAAAAGTGTGGAGGAGAGAGAGGAAGAGGGTCCCGTCCCGGCCCTGAGGACGCGGGCGGCAGCGGCACCACATCGCACACACCGCACCGCAACGCACCGCCCGCCGAACAGAGGGAGCAACCAGGGCGGCTGCAGCCCTGGCCCCCGGGTCAGGCAAGATGCCCGAAAAACCAGGGAGGGGCATACCGCATGCGTAGTATACTACCAGCATACTGTATATGTTTGTAAATATGCGAAACTCTTCTGAAAACAAAAGCGAAAAATCAACAGGGGTGTACGAAGGCAGTGGTGCGTTGTTGTCTCACATTCCCCATGCCACGTTGTTCGATCTCTTCTTCAGAGCCGTCCTGAGTCGCTACTTGTGTCGCTGTAATGAGTTGGTTTTTCCTCCCGCTAAATATCTAATGCCAGTGATCATTTGTGTTGTCAGTCTATAAGAAAATAAAACTAGCACACAAAACATTTCTCTTGAGTTGTTTTTATTTTTACTGGCAGTTTGCCTTGACGTGTGCTAGTAAAAATAAACGGTTCCGAACCGCCTGTGAAACTTGATTTATACCGACGGTTCCTTAAGAAAAATTGTCTGTAAAAATCATGCATTTTACACACGGTTTCTTAAGAAAACCAGTCAATAGAAATCAAACTGACGGTTTTTCTTAAAGAACGGCATGTACATGTACAAATGATTTGAAAATCACTTTTTTGAGTTTTCCAAATGATCTTCTATAAAAAATCATCAGAACAAAAGTTGTAGATTTCGAAAAGTTATGAAAGTTTGTGCAATTTTTTCATTTGAAATCATCTTGGCACGGAAAAATACGTTTAAAATTTTTCAAAATAGAAATTCAAATTTTGTAAATGACATCGGATGGAGAAACTATCAAAATAAATGTTGTAGATCTTGAAAACTTATGCAACTTTGTAGTTGACAATGTTTGTCATTTGGATTTGTTTAGGATCCCAAACAATCAATTTACGCACGGTTCGGAATAATATGTGGGGAACCAAATTATAATATAGATATAAATGAGTGATGAGTGGAGTAGTAGAAAATGTTACGCGCGAGAGCGAGGTAGCGGGTTCGAATCCCCACAACCACGTAGTGCACGAAAATGGCGTGACTTCCAGCTTCGAACCCCCACGGCCGTGTAGCGCGTGAAAAATAGCGTGACATGCAGCTTCGACGGAGCAGGTGGGTGATTCACCGGTGGGCCTCTCCTACGATTAAATAACTTTACTGTTATTTTTAAAACCTGATTTTCGAAAAACTAAAATGGCGTGACTTTCCGGCTTCGAACCCCCACAGCTGCATAGCGCGCGAAAAATAGCGTGACTTGCAGTTTCGACGGAGCGAGCGGGTGACTCACCAGCGGGCCTCTCCTGTGATTAAATAATTTTTCTGTTATTTTTAAAACCTGATTTTCGGAAAACTGATGACTAATAAAGTACAAACCTGATTTTTGGAAAACTGATGACTAATAAAGTACAAAATAAATAGTTTGATAAACGATATTTTTCTATATAAATTAGCCTCTCTCTGCGATTAGAGAAAGTGATATATATGTACACACGCATATAGTAGTGGTTGGAACAAACTAGCTTGCTTGGTCCAGGGGACGACACACATCCAACAAGAGCCTATCACGAAAGACGCGCATTTTCTTTTTGTCGACTAGGAACCATTTGGGCATCGGGTTTGGGCGTCTGATCGATCATCTCGAAACGAGGAATACCTCCCTTAACTGACCAAGCACTAGCAGGGACTCCTGGCTCACAAAACACAACTTGCCCTTGCCCTGTCTGGTGCGCCCTTTCTTACAGCCAACCACTTGGTTGTTCTCATGAGGTTACTATAAGCAAATGAACCAAGAACCTTTTGGATGCGTACGTCGTCGCGTGGTGGCTAACTCCATGTCCTGCAAGCAACAGGAGCTGGCCACTTGGTCGCTCGCTCTCGTACCATATGCATGGGTGCACCGATCACTAGCCAGCTTAGCTATCTGGTTGTCTGCTAGTTTAACTGGAACACTGTGTGTGGCCTGTTCAATTTCTGTGGTCATGCATGCTTGCACACTGCAAATGGGTAGAGGGATAAGTGCGAAGAGTGGGACTAATGAGGTTGTTCTGGATGGTTCTTCCTTTCTGTTCAGTGGTTTGTGGGCATGCATTCACTCCTCCCAGGCCCCTCACAATCAGAATTTGGGGCGTTTTCAATGTGCTAGAAACATAAAGGAAAAATCTAAAAAAAATATTGTTCGTTTGAGCTAGATTCAGCTTATGTTTAAGCACAAAATAATATTTTTCTCTCACAACAATTCAGTCGTAGAATTTAGCCCAGCAGAATTTTAACTTAGCCGAACAGTTGTTTATTGATTTAAGAAAAAAATAAACTTGGATTCATACTTATTAGCCTGCTAAATCTTCAATACCCAGTCCCGTTTATTGTCAGAAAGTTAGGCTTATGTCAAACATGTTCCCTGACTCTCCCAGACCGTACGAGAGAACAATTTTCAGCCAGGATTTCTAGTGTTCAACACCAAACCTTAGCTAAGACTCCGGACAATGGTGATGTTTTGACCCTACTAATGTATCCCATCCATCCCTTGATACTTATTAATCCATGAGCAACTAACTCCTTTGGAGCCCATATGTACGTTTCTCCTCTCCTTGATTGCATCTCAGTCAAAGGCATATGCAAGCTGACGTTGGTCACTAGTTCTTGTATTGTGACGAAACCCGGACTCTGTGCATGAATTGCAGCCATATACACAAGTCGCAAGAGCGCCTTGGCGTAGAGACGAAGCACCATGCTCCAACTGTCATGCTTTAATTAAGGAGTCCTTTTTCCTGAACCATTTTACCACTTGGAGAAGCTCGGGACGAGCTTCATTCCAAGTGGGGGAGAACTTGCAAGGGACCTAATAGTCGTTCCAAATTCAACTTCTTCCAAAACATCCTTCATGACCTTTCATAGGCCCTCTTGAGCCAAGTGATTGTCTCATCACTTTTTCGAAGGTCCAACATCACTTTAACTAGGACAAGGACTCCAAATTCATGAATAAACCTTATCGGTCACTCATAATCAACCTAGGTCAACTAGGGTCAACCTTAGTCAACCCTTTGACTAATTCTAAGACGATTATCTGAGATATAGTTCCCAAGGGTTTATTAATCCTCAACATGACTTATATGAGGTTCTTGACTCAAGATGAAGACCACTAGATCTAGCCCCACGATCTAACTCAAATTCTCCAAATTTAGTGATCCCCTGGACCATCCGATGTCCTGATGAGCCGTCCCTAGATCACTTATTCAACATAATTCAGTTTGATGAGTTGTCTTTCTCTTTTCCACCTTGGACCCACATGTTAGCATGAAGTGGGAGCACTTCTCTGCAGAACTAGCTCACTCTCACTACCTCTCTCACCTACTCACTCATTCCCCATTTTATCCCTCTTTCTTTACATGAAGGATCCTACAAATTGAGAGAGAAAGGAGAAAGAAGAAAACAAAGAGAGAGGAAAGAAGAAGGAAGGTCATGCCCTACTCAAGCATCATCATCCCAAGGTGAACGTGGAGATCTTATTCCCATCTCCACTCTTTGTGAGCTCAAGAAATCCCCATTTTCAATCTCTATGAAATCATATCTTAAACCCTAGCTCTTGATTTTTTTCCATCACCCCAAGTATAAGCTCAACAATATCTCTTGCTCAATCTTGTCATGTCTATCTACAAATCCTCTAATGAAATTTGTATGATTTTTGCATGAAAAATCATGAGGAGCCACGCCAACTCCTTCTCTTTACATGGAAGCAATGAATAACAAGGTTCAAGGCGTGCCCTTGGTATTCTAAGTATCCTCCAATTTCATGGTTTTCATCTTTTTCTCATGATTAATTGATCTCCAAAATCACAAGTTGCACTTAACACCTAGTGCTCAAATCCTAGCTTTCACAAGGCCAACACATCACCTAGATATATAGCCCTAGGAACGCTCTGCACATGCATGATAAATATCATCCACAAGCCAATTCACTTCACTCAAAACACCATGAACATATAAAGAACATAGGTGCTATCGTCGTTCCCGCGGAAATATCATCAGGGCACCGGACCATCTACAGGAACACCCACAAGCATAACATAGTCAATACTTAGTCTCTGCAGTTGATCTTATCGCGGACCGTCCACGAAAACATCGGACCAACTGAAAAAATATTCAAATATTCTTTTTTTCAAACCGTGAGCTCCCCTCTCAAACCTTGCACTTGCAAACTCTCTGCCAGGTCACCGTACCATCCTCGAGGACACTTAGAGAAATGGCTAAGTCTTTTGCAAGCGCGCATCATTTTGGGGAACGATCCGGTGCTCATGTGGACCAACCACCAGAACACTGGAACATTCCGCCAGAACACTCAGAGCCCAACCCATACTACCCTGTTTTGGGATTGTTCCCACTTACTGTCCACTAGGACAACAAACCATCTAATAAATACTCTTGAATATGAATATCTACTCATCTCAATCTTCAATTCCAAAAACCTAGTCACCCTACCACGTCTTGTATATAATCTAACATCCACTCTCTATGATTCTTAAGTTCATTTCATCCCCTCCCAGTTTTCGTGCGCCGCACTTTCTGCGTAGCCACGGGCGTGGCAAGTTTTGATCTCCAACCAATAGGCCCTAACGTCGGCTTTTGTCGTTTCATGAAACACAGAATATGTGCATCACATATATGCATGCTTGCACACATGACAGGTGCAAATTAATCGCGCGCGCTTTATCTTGTTTTAATTTTGCCGTAGCGCTACAGAAAAAACAAAAGATGCAGGAAAGGATTGGAGATGCCTATCGACATATCTTGTGCGAATCCTTGTGTCAATAGGCGATTAGGTCACATCCAAGAAATCTCATGGGAAGTATATTGGCCTTTGTACTCTGTCGATCGAAAGTCACCCGAAACATTCACCCTTCTTTTTTTCAGCAAAAGGGAGTGCCCACCATATTCTCATTGAGATGACCGCCCGCCTTGTTGTTACTCATTAATTATTATTTTTTGGTCATGCTCATTCATATGCTTAAGACAGTAACACCAATAATATTGAATGGCGCAAAATGTGCCCCTGAAGATAGGTAACCCGATCCCTTGCCTGGCCAATATGCAGACACCCTTGCACTGTTTGGCACATGCTTTATTTTACGTGTGTTTCGTGCATGCATCCATCTATACCTCCAACGTACCCCAACCGAAAGCTAAAACGTGTTAGGCCAGTAGCAGATTAGCATACCTTCAATTGGTCTAGTCATGTTTCCACACCTAATGCGTCAACGAAGATACGATTAAACTAAGACACATTCAAAAGGTCACTTTATCCCAGGACAAAATACACATAAACTAAGCTGAATTGTGGTCTTCCATATGAATATACTTACTTTCTCAAGCATATATAAAGGAAATATATAGCTTTTGCCGACCTGGGCAACAAATTAAATAATATTAACATCATGTGTTACTCTAAAGGGTATGCAGAGTAGTGAACATTTTGCTAGCCCACAGAATTGCATGTTGGTTTCTAGCTGAATGATGTATAAATTAAATGAAAATATGATATATGTAGGGGCCAACAAGCAGGACCCAACATATATCAAAGCGAGCGACACGTCAGAGATATGCATGCACGGGCTAGATGCCAGCAGCATTATCCCAGGAATAAGGTTCTCATCACACGGCTGCGGGAAGCAATTTCTACCCAAAACCGAGATGACAAGGCTGAGATGTGAGCTTGTGTTTATGGTGATGAGTGATTGTCAAAGCTTAGTAAAAGACATAAGCCGAGAAGGACTTATTGCCAGCGGGTCCGAGGACGAAGACGACACGGATGGACATCATGGAGGGTACATACCACTGTGCAAACTCAAGTTGTTGGTTATGCCGGTTTTGGCATAACCATTTTAAGAAAGTCTAATACCTTGCCTAGGCACAATTGTAAAAAAGAGCTCTTTTAATTTTCTACTAGTAATTTTACTGGCTTATAATACTCCGTCTCGTAAAAATAGTCATGATGGAACTTATGTCGATCCAACTTTCTTAAGTTTGTACGTCTCCTCCATCCCAAATTATAAGTTATTTTAAAAATCTTGAAGAGTCGAATCATCTCAAGTTTGACTAAATTTATATAATAAAATAATAATGATACTACCTCCGTCCGTAAAAGAACGCAATTCTTTGACTTCTACGGTTCCTCTTTGACCATTCGTCTTATTTAATTTTTTTATATAAATAATAAATTAAATAAATTATTATGAAAATATATCTAACAATAAAATAAGTCATAACAAAATAAATAATATTTATTATAAATTTTTGAATAAGACGAACGGTCAAACAGAGATCGTAGAAGTTAAAGAATTGCATCCTTTTGAGGACGGAGGGAGTACCAACTAAGTATTATTAGAATTTTGTATTAAATATATTTACACACTATACCTATTTAATGTCAGAAATCATTGTATTTTTCTTTATAATTTTGTTCAAACTTGAGATGTTTTGAGTTTCCAAAATTTTTCGAATATAATTTGAAACGGTAGGAGTAAACAATATTGGTAACATTTGTATCCGCAAATAATTTGTCATGATCTATTAAATGAGACTAATTATGTATCATACATATTCATATTTTCTATGATTCGAGAATGATATTTTTTATAGGACGAAGAAGGGAGTGTGTAACATCCAATAGGACGTAATAGCAATAGTAAATATTCCTATATATTAATGTGTGGCCATCAAAATTAAAGAATGCTTAAATTCTGGTTACAGATAAGATTAATGGATGTATACATATATGACATCAACGTCATGACTATCTAACTAGTGCATGGCTTAGACTTAGCCAACTTTGTTCGTAAAAGTCCAAATGGTTGATCTGAAGTTTATCTCAATAGCATGGATATGCGTCCTAATTTTTGTGCTCGCAGAAAAGTGTAGCAGCCTTCATTCGGGCGTCCGTTCGTTGACTTCATGGCTTTTTCTAGTAGTCGTCATACCCATACACGTGTTTGACGACTAGGCATCTCTCTGCCTGCTACGGAGTAGATAACTCTGGCTGCGTTTAGTTCGCAAAAATACTTTTTCCCTCCCCATCACATCGATTGTACTTTCCGTCTGCATAGAGCACTAAATAAAATAGCAGCTGTTGTATGTTTGTACTTTTTGTTTGCCTAGCTCGAGATGAATCTTTTGAATCTACTTAGGCCATGATTGGACAAAAGTTATCAAATACAAATAAAAATGCTACAGTGTAATTTTTCTTCCACTTTTAACAAACTAAACGCAGCCTCTGGTTCCGCCCAAAAATGTGGGAAGATTTCTTGGCAAACCAGTAGTATACTACAGCCACAGACCATCGGCAGTGTTGACTTTTTTTTTCTTTTTTAGCCTGGACTAATAGAGTACTCCCTCTATCCCTTAAAAAGATCGTTTCGGGTGTTCGTATCAGTCGTTTGACTAGATTTGAAGAAAATACGGATAATATTTTCATCTTCAAATAAATTTATTAAGAAACTAGACCTAAAGATCTATCCAATGATACTAATTATGTATTATAAATATTAATATTATTTTATATAAATTTAGTCAAAGATATTTCTCGGGAAACGAGAACGACGCTTTTTTAGGGACAGAGGAGAGTACAGCTGTAGTAGGCAGTGTTGACTTTGCATGCCTGCAACAGCAACCTTCAGCGGTCCAGCCTTCAGGTAAGCCTGTTAATGGGGCGGAGTGACACGGGTTTTTCCGGCAGGTTTTAATACGGAGTATATATACAGGAGAAACATATTTTCCTATTTTACGGGTTGGAACGGGCTGGGTTCACTGAGAAAATGGATCAGAACGGGCTGGTATCATCTCTATCTCGGGTGACTGTCTCGAATCGAGTCCGTGCTCCCCAGTCTCAGAGAAAACGGGTCAAGTCAGATTGGAGTGGGGCAGGGCAGCGGGTTGGGCACTCTCTCTCCTAATGTATGGGGTGGAGGGGGTTGCGAGAGGGTTTGCTCAGGGATACCTTCAGGCGGTATGTCTATAAAATCCTACTCCTATGTTTGTATTTACATGTGAACCTGGCATAGCCAGTTGTTCATTGAGTAGCCTAGTTTTTGTTCCATACATAACATACGGTTAGATGATGTTGTAGTCCACCACTTTTATATACTCTCTTCGTTTTCAAAAAAGTCATTGTTAGTGTGCGTACTATCACAAGTTTAATTCAATTTATAAAAAACATGTGCAATATTTGTATATTCAAATAAAGTTATTAAAATACTGGATTAAAATATTTTTCAGTAATAGATATTAATAGGTTTTTATATATATTTATTCAAAATTATTTCTCAGAATCGAAAGCTATTCTTTTTTGGAAGGGGGAGTATATTGTTATTGTTATTACAATATTCTTGCACTAAAATGCCTGTCAGCTACTAGAGATGCCAGTCGGTTAACAGCCACTGCTTCCGTGCACATGGTGTGGTCCATAGCGCTGCAGGAAAAGACAAGCAACAAGCTTTATTTTCAACGGAGAATGGAAGGATCAACAAGTTAAAGATTGGAGTAGTACACATTCATGCATACTTTCGTATAAGAATCGATTAATTTGGTTGTTTGCTTGAAACTTGGATCTTTCTTATGCGTAAACCTCTTCGATAACTAGCTACTTAATCCGTCCTAAATTATAGGTCGTTTGACTTTTTCAACCCTAAGTTTGACCACTCGTCTTATTAAAAAATTTGCATAAAAAGAGTTAAATTTAATATATTCTTGAAGAACTTTTGTTAATAAATCAGGTCATAACAAAAAATATCATATTTTGCACAAATTTTTGAATAAGACGAGTGATCAAACTTACCGTCAAAAAAGTCAAACGACTTATAAATTGAAACGGAGGGAGTATTTAGTTAGTTATTATGACGTATACAAGAAAAAAGTAGGAGAAAAAATAACCACTAGCGATAAACAAACATATAGGTCCAGTATTATAATAATATATAAAATAATTATTTCTCTTGTGTTTCACCTTTACATCAGGCACCCTTATTACACATGCATCTTTATTTGAGATGCGGTTCCTAAGTTACAATGACAACAGCGGGACAGCTATGTATTTGTCTGGGCTTTGCTTTCCCTGCTGGTACCTAGAATGCGACCTTGGTAATCAGCATGCGTTGAAGTTTTATGAATGGTAAAACATCTCTCTCCCTCAGTCAGTTTCTCCAATAAGCTAAGCTTGCCTTTTGGGCTAGCTAGCTAATAATCCCTATGTATTATATCATCATAGTAGTGCTATGTATATCCAATCCAAGCAAGATTGCTACAAGTCACTAGGATAACTTAAATACATGTGTAAAACAATTTGTATCCAATGGCACTCAATAAAATTAATTGTCACGTGCTTTTGTATCTGCTCTATACACAAGCAGTAGAGTACACACCCAAACCTTTTTTTTTTTTGGGGGGGGGGGGGGGGGGCATTGTGAAGAATGATCTCATGAATAAAAGAAACACCTATATATACACATATATTGAGAAAAACAATATTTTTCGAGGATCCTCATAAATTCGAGTGATCATGGGGAAACTAATAAACTAAATTCATCATGAGCTGCCCTTGCCAACCCACGTTTTGGGTTAGTTAAGAACGTTCATAGGGAAGTTTTTTTTATTATTGTTATTATTGTGTTTTAGGGGCGCGGTTGGGAGGAGACTGTTGACGGATCTTCTTATTTCCATTCATGAACAAAAACACAGAGTTAGCAATCTAAGAAGACTAGGACAAAGTGAAAAACTGCATTTGACCTTTCGGCACAAGAGGGACGGACTTTCAAATAGGATGCGTTTGACCTCCAAAGCAAAAGCGACATTCAACCAGACATTGATGCGTTTTACCACTACCAATGCAGATGGTGAGCAACTCCAAGCGATAGAATGCGTTTAACCACCAACGCAAAAGGTAAGCAACCTCATAACAGTAAAGGAGCCGAAACAAGAAAGCCTGCCCATAAAATACCCACCAAATCAAGTTTTTAATCCAAAACACGGAGAAAAGAACTTAGAAACATCGCTAGGCTATGTCGCTTGTTATGGTCTTCATCATGACTATATGTCTTCTCATTGTTTCCATCAGTTGCCCTCTTCATGTTCCGATCAGTCGCAAGGATGCTTTTAGCCACCTATAGCATTGTATTTACACTCTCTTCCAATGCTTTCCTGTCCAGATCCTTGAAGGAAACCGTGGACTTAGAACCTTGATTTGAGTAAGCATAAGATTGCACACAACGTATTATATCAGAAAGTCCTTGAAAATGCAATATGTACCATGCAAAGATATAGGCAAGTAATGTGTATATATATCACTACTACAAAAACATTTTCACGCTCCATTTCTGATCCAGCAGTGGCAACATTTACCACTGTCAGGTTTTCGACAACTACATCACGCACTTACATACTAGTTGCGATGAGATCAGTGTTCCACCAGTTAGAAAGTAGACGAACACAGTGGTAATTTGTATCGCTATTTACCGTCGGCTTGGCGGACAATTCAACAGTGAAAAGCACCATGGTTTTCACCGAGCCAATGGTGAAAACGATTTTCTCCACAAGTTGTTCCTCCAATGCGCTTCACCTACTATGATCTGACGGTGAAAACCACTAGAATAAAGTCCTATTTTCAGGGCTGTTTGGAACACAAGAATTTCACAGAAATGACATAGAAATTTCATAGAAATTAGTTCAATTTTATAGGAAAAATGCAGGAACGGGGAATTTTCCCACGTTCTAAACAAGCCTCCACTTCTTCATCACTCCCTTCACTTCTTTACCCGCGACTCCCACCCTTCCTTCATCATTTGCATCCAATTTTCACCAAGTTGCTCATGGAGGCTCTCAATTCTCAAAAGATGCACAGCACTTACTTTTCTATTATTGGTAACTCTCAACCCTTTAATTTTCCTTTTTTCAAAAAGGGAAGCTTTATTAATTTCAAGAGAGTTACGTCAAGGTGATACACAGTCTTAAAATCCTCCCGGCCTCTGCCTAAAAGGCACACAGCCTAATGCAAGAAAAGGAAAAAAACTTCAGAGTACCCTAGTGACTATCAATCCGTAGACTAGATTGCCACCCATGTGCTCGAGTAAAAAACTCCTTGGCCACTTGTGCCAAGAAATGGGAAGCCGCCACTACCACCTCCTGGGAAGTAGGCTTCTGAAGGATAGACCATGTACGGAGCCAGTCGTAGTTGAGTAGATAACCTGCAGAAAAGAAGGTTGTTTGTTTTCAAATATAAGAGCGTTCCTACATAGCCACAAGGACCAACACAGAGCTGACGCTCCCAAGAGAACTAAAGATTTTGGATCCTTCCTGAGCCCATCTAGCCAAGTCCCGAACATATTGGACATACTGAGAGGTCTAGAGAGCCCCCATGCTATATAGAAAGTGGTCCAAATCTGGCCTGCAAACTGGCAGTCAAAAAATAGATGTTGTATCGTTTCATTTTCTTGACAAAACAACACTGTTTGTTACCTTGCCAGTTCCTTTTGACTAAATTATCTTTGGTCAAAATGATGCCATTTCTCAAGTACCATAAGAAGATTTTGATTTTCAAGGGGGCTTTAAGTTTTCAAAGTCTCTTGTTGAGGTTAGGGACGTTTTGGTAGATAAGACCGAAGTAATGTGATTTTACTTAAAATTCACCTTTTGGGTCTAAATTCCAGATAAAGTCATCCTCCTCTTGGCTTAAGGCAACACGAGTAAGACGTGAAAGAAGGTTATTCCACATCACTAATTTGTAGCCTAAAAGGTCTCTACGCCAAGATACATTAGGTGGTGTACTCAAAACCGTAGCCACCGTATCTTGTTTCCTTTTAGCTAGGTTGTATAGTTGGGGGTACTGTTCTTTCAAAGTAGTATTGACTAACCATTTATCTTCCCAAAATCGGACTTGTGATCCATCCTTGATGATGAAAGTTCCAAAGCTAAGGAAACTCTGTTTCGCCTTCATCAGGCCTACCCAAAAATGAGAATCCCCACTCTTCCATTGAACTTGAACTAGAGGTTTATTTCCAAGATATTTGTTACGTAACATCTATTGCCAAGTACCATCTGTCTTTAACAAACGATATAACCATTTACTGAGTAAAGCTGTGCTCTTGATTTGTAATTATGAATCCCTAATCCACCTTGTTCTTTTGGTTGACACAGGATATCCCATTTGGCTAGATGATATTTTCTTTTATGGTCATCACATTGCCAAAAAAATGAGATCGATAATAGTCAAGCTTTTTAAGAACTCCTTTTGGAATTTCAAAGAATGACATCATATACATTGGTAGATTGCTGAGTACAGAGTTGATGAGTGTCAAACGTCCTCTAGTTGATAGGTTTTTACCTTTCCAACTATTGAGTCATTTTTCGAATCTTTCTTCTACCTTAATCCAGTCGGTATTTGATAGCTTCCTAAAATGTATAGGAATACCTAAATATCTCATTGGGAATGCGCCTGGGTTGCATCCAAAGAGTTGTACGTATTGATTCTCGAAATCCTTGGCTTCTCCAAAGCAGAACATCTTACTCTTATAGAAGTTAATTTTTAAACCCGATAAATGTTCAAAAGCACAAAGTAAAAGCTTCATGTTTTGAGCCATCTCCAGGTTATGTTCCATAAATAGAATTGTGTCATCAGCGTATTGTAGTATGGAGATGCCACCATCAATTAAGTGAGGCACCACACCACCCACTTGACCGTCTGCTTTGGCTCTCTCTATAAAAATTGCAAGCATATCAGGCAAATATGTTGAAAAGAATTGGCGATAGGGGATCTTCTTGTCTAAGACCTTTCTTCGTCTGGAAGTAAGGTCCAATCTCATCATTTACATTTATCGTTACGCTTCTGCCCGATATGAAAGAATTTACTCATGCAATCCATTTGGATGAGAATCCTTTCATCCTAAGCGTTTGCATTAGGAATGACCAACGCACTTTATCATACGTCTTTTCAAAATCAATTTTGAAGATCACCCCATTCTGTTTCTTACGGTGAAGCTCATGAACTGTTTCATGCAAGATTACGACTCCTTCTAGGATATTACGTCCTCGCATGAAAGCTGTTTGAGTAGGGCTGATTACTTGGTCAGCTACTGAGTTTAAGAGCGAGAAGTAGCGACTTTGTTAAAAACCTTAAAGCTTACATTCAACAAACATATTGGTCTATATTATTGAATTTTGTTTGCCTCCTGAACTTTAGGCAGTAAAGTAATTACGCCAAAGTTCTAAATAGAGGAATATCGCCTCGCTTGTTTCTTTGGTTAAATTGTGAATAAAAAGCAACTTTTTTTCCTTTTAGAGTGCCTCTTGATTATGGAGGCTACCAAATTTTGAAGGTTGTGCCCACACCAATAATTTAAGGTTAGTATGTAGCCTATATATAGTAATTGTTTGCTTGGTTATATTGTTTCCAATATATTAAGAGATGATTATGATGAGATCATCTTAAATTTAATTAGTTTTCATTTAGAGGAAATTTTTAAAGAGTTGTTCATGAGGCTCCCAAATTGTGAAGTTTGCACATCACCGATATTATTCCTCTAAGGTTGATACCGTGCCAAGCAATTGTGAATGACGACGTAGAATCTTGGCAGTCATTTCCAAACAAGAAAAATGGATTTTCTTTTAACGTTAGATATAGATATAGATATAAATATAGATATAGATATGCATGCACATATATATTTAATTAACCAACTCAGACCATTTTTTAGTTTTGTTTCGAACTTGCTTGTTACACTGATATACCAGTGATAGGCAGTCACATACATAGAGACTACTGTAACAGAAAAAAGTATAACGAATGGTTCTAATTTCACCTAAATTAACGCGTGCCTAGTTTTAGAGCTAATCCTCTGAGTTGACTCACTGGGTAATCTTATTCTGTAGGGTCGACGTCGTCGATCGCAATGTTACTTTTGCAAGTTGCATTGAGGACATATATATAGGTGTGTAGAAGATAATTGATCAGGGTACAGTACAAATCGTCAGCGCCTTTGCACCCATCTTTATTCCCCCCCCCCCCACCCCCCCCCCCCCCCCCCCCCCCCCCCCCAAACAGGCACGCAATCTCGTATAATCTTTTATCATCCCCAAACAGTACAGGAAGAGCTGCGTATCATATATTATAACGTTCATTCATTTAGTAGGCATGGAAAATATATATTGGCTACCTGGCATCGATCTCCACCCGTTAATTATTATCTCTGTCGATATCCATCGAAAGTCGCCTGTCTTCACGAGCTAGTATATATAGCAATACTGTGAGGTCCACACAATGCACGATGATATGCATGAAAGAACATACTATTCATGTGACTATCAGTCTATCACCAACACCAACTCACCAAGTGTACCCGGCCCGGTCCCAATAAACGATCAACTTGCATTGTGTTTTGACTCAACGTTACGTGCTCGCACTACTAAAACATTACCGATATTTATAGCGCATAGGAATATTACAAGAAGACATTTAGTAAAAAAAAAACTTATACTAAATTTTGAATGACAAAACACTAGAAGTCCACCCTCAGGAAAATTCTAAAATTCTAGTTATGTCGGTGTGCAGATTGATCCCTGATCGGGCAAATAAATCTCCTGCCGCTGTCGATCCGGATCAACACAAAATGATCTACATGTCAGCGTAAACGTATATTAATTAAACCATAACGAAGTAATTGAATTATGAATTAACCCACGAGAGGGAGCTAGGGCGCATGCATGGATCAAAAATTCACCACGAGCGAGAGACGTGCGAGGTTAGAAAACAATATCATATATGTATGGAGTAGAGCGCGTGCAGGAGCTTAGCTGCACTGCAAGGTAGTGGTGGTAATAAGCCACTTTTGTGTGCACGCCTACACAATTAAGTCAAAGACGAAGCTCCAGCTATGGCTTCAGACACCACAGCTGAGAGTACTACAACGACGTGTGTGCATGCATATGTGTTTTTCATTGTTGGTTTTTACCATCCCTTTGTATCGTTAAACCCAAACAAGGCCGCACGCTGGAGCCGCCATTCAGCCCGTCCACGTCACCCGAAATGTTCACGACCGTCCGATCTTCGAATGAACGGTTCATATCGCTAGGATCGGATTTTTACCAGAGCCGCTTCTATTGCTTCTCCTTACTTTTTTCGGCTCCCATCAGAATCCGCGAAAACAAATATATATTCAGCTTCCGATTCTCCAATCCACAGCTTCTCTCTCCCTCTACTCTCCCGTCGTCGCGCCCGAAAAAAAAGAAGCCACGGCCACGACAGGTCACCAAAAAAAAAGGCCGCGGTCACCACGGCCGCTCCTCCGCGTGCAGCGCCGCCGGCCTCCTCCTCCTCGGCTCCTCCTCTCCCTCGCGTGACAGCATGCCTCGTCTAGCTCTCTCTCCCTTCCTCCCGATGTGCTGGGCACGGCCGAGCCCTTGCGCCCAAACCCTAGGTCGGGAGGTGGCGTGCGGCGTCGTCACGGCGGCGGCGGCAGGCCTCGTCCTCCCTGGCCGCGTCACGGCGTTTCCCCGCAGGTTGTGCATCTCCATCTTCCTCCCTCCCGATGCGATGTGCACGACCGGCCTCCTACGCCGAAACCTAGGTCGGGAGGCGGCGCGTGACGCGGCGGCGGCGGCGGCTGCCCTCCTCCTCTCCTGCTTCGCGTCACAACGTGCTCGCGCAGGTCGTGCATCTCCCTCTCCCTATCTCCCTCTGCCTCTCGATGTGGTTCGTACGGTCGGGGCCTGCGTGGAAAACCTACGTTGGGTGGCGGCGGCACCCACGGCTGCCAGCGCGATCGACACGCGGCAGTCTCGTCGTCGGTGCTGCCAGCCCCCGTTCCCCTTCCACCGATGGTGGCGCACCAGACGGTTGGTGGCCAGCCGTTGTGGTCCTTTCTGCTCCATTTGCTTCTTGGCGTCCCAGGTGAGGCAAGTTGGTCTCCCTTAATCTTTATCCCCATCCCTCCATTTATTACTCGATGCACAGATCAATACATCCACTTATTGCTCCATTGATATATAAGGGTGTGCCTATGGTGCTCCTTCATTTATTTTAGTCTGAGCATATGCCGTTGCTGATGATGTGTTTATCCCAATTAGATCTTAGGGCCATGCCTGTGAGGTGCCTTCGATTATTTTAGTCTAACCATATGCCGTTGCTGATGATGTGCTTCCTTGAATTGGATCTTAGGGACATGCCTAAGATACTTCCAAGCGACAGGCGTGATCATATTTCCGTGCTATTGTTTCTTGCATCTTTTGTTGACCATATGTCAATGGAAATGCCTCTGCAAACAAATGTGTTTTCCTCAAATATACCATTGCCATGTGTTAAACCTGCTCATTTTTTCATGTCATTGCTATATTCGATTCTTTCCACCACGTCTCAATGGCGGTGATGGTGGACACAACTATCTTTTTCTCTGCTGGAATATATACATGTATGCATCCCAGGCATTTGGCATGTGAGGCAACATGAACTGTTACATATATGTGGGCCTTTTTTTATTCTTATATAAATTGAGGCAATTTGGTATATGCAATAATGACCTGTTTTTGTCTGCTAAAAATCCAATGTTGTTTCCTCCACTTCACTGTTGTCTACAAAAAATGTTGGTATTTCACCTTAATGCTTCTATGCAATTCTGTTCTTATCTATATCTACCATGTGCTTCTCGTTTGACGGCCATGATCACTTATATCGGATTTTTATCGGAGCAGCTTCGATCACTTTGCCTTCACTTCCATCGTCTTTCCCTCTCCTTTTATCAGTGTTGGGGGTGCTCAGAAGTGTTTTATGATTGTCCATTCTTCTGTTTTTCCCAACTGAGGCATCTAGCATATGGAGTGATTTATGGTCCTTTCTATTCTTAATAAACTGAGGTAATTTAGCATATGCAATGATGACCTGCTTTCTCCTGCTAACAGTCCAATTTTGTTTCCTATGCTTCACAGATATCTGCAAAAATTGTTGCAATTCGATATAAAGGTTTTCAGATTTCTCCTTTTTCTTTAGTTATTCTATCCAGCCCTTTCTTTACCGATTCTTTTCTTCTTTGGACCTAGGTCCGTACCTTTGATTTTGATTTCATTGCAAATTGTAATTAAATACTAGATATAAGGGCTGAGTATGCCAACAAGAATGGCTTTCGAACCTGGTCCATACCCTGTGTGCCTATCTGAATTTGAATTCGATTTTATTGTATTTTATAATTAAGTGCTAGGCACAGGGGCTGAGTCTCCTCTGCAGAGTTCATAGTAATGCCAATTAAAATTATCTCTATACTTTTTTCCCGGTACTACTCGGCTAATATTAGTTCGTACACTATTTTCCTATATATAAATTGCAGCGGCAATGCAGTTCCTCATAGTGTCTTCTACTTTCTAATAATAGCTTCTAAAAGGTGATCATGCTACCTTTTAACAAAGCAATGACCTTATCAATTTAGGCCTGCATTTTACTACCTGTAATTTACGGGAAAAAAATTGCTTCATTGTATGCCTAATCTGACTGGACGCCATTAGGTACAACCAAAAAATATATCCTTCAGTCATTATAAATCCATGATGACAGTCCATGTTATAGGTTCATATGCTTCCAATTTCAATTAATATTGAGTGGTCAGTCTTTCCCTTCTTGATTTATGCCTTATAAGTGTTATACAAGATGTCATGGTTTCGTACAATCGACAATCCTGGTATTTATGTTACAAGTAAAAAACATATGAACATAAATTCTTTTAATAACTAGCTCACTTTATGACTACCAGTGATCCGAAAGTCTGTGAGAGATTTTATGACTTCTCCAAAATAGGTGGAGTGAACCCTTTATTACAATATAGTATTAATAAACAATATATTGCAGCACATACATATTTATGCATAGTCCAGGTTGATGAATAGATGATCATTGGTATGTTTCTGAGGCCTCTAAAAATCTTGTCCAGCACATGCAGTCCTATATAGCTGTTGCAGTTTTGTATCCTATTTCTGTAGCAATCTCCACTCTATCTAAACATCAGCTTATTTTGTTAGGTTAGTGTTGTGCCTAATTAATTTATTTATTGAGTGCAGTTTACTTGGCCTTTTTTTTCACATAACAGTTTGTTCCCTTCAGATTAGCTTATGATATCATGCTCAAACATTGGTACCCACTGCCCAAGACAATGCCACCTGACTGGTAATTGTAATGTCATATGTATTATAATTTTTGTCTTTGTCGATGTGCATATCTGCTCCTGCTATCTCTAGGTGATGTTAATAAGAATTACATTGCTAATCATTTTTTTATTCTCTACTTTGTTGTATTCTTCTGGCATTTTCAGGTTGAGGACACATCCTTTAATTCTATATGCTGATGCTTCATACATTCAGTTCCACATCTACATGTCCCTTAGAAAAAAAGGGTAAAAACAGTGAACTTCAATTGCAAAACTATTCTTCGGTATAGTTTCTACATGTCCTTACATTATTTAGTACACCAATGATATCAACAACTACCAACTTCCTGTGTAGTCAGTGGAAAGCATATATCTGAATATAATGACTGATTTTTGGATTACAAAGAGGACAAGGGCGATTTTAGTATTGCAAAGACTATTTTTATTGTTACTCTATCATGGTGCACATGCTGTACGCAGTTTCAGATGGATGTTGCTGTGCTGTAGGCAGTATTCTTTTGTATTTAGTTACCAATGGGTTTTTGCCTGCTATAATGTCATCTGCCTCTTTCTGATACACTGTGTAGTTCTGATTGTAGTTTATTGAAGATATCTATTGTCTTTGTTAGTTTTATTATGGCTTCTGCAAATACAGAACCTCTACTATTTCCTATGCAAATTCTTCCTAACATGGTAGTTTAGCATGACCTGAATCAGATAAGGTAAGGCCTATGGTTCACATCTGCAATCTTTTACATAATAGTTATTATTCGTTTATTGGTATGAAGACATTGAAGACCTTTTATGCCCATGTCTACTTATTTTCATGGAAACCTGGAGGTTTAGGTTGCACAGATAAAATGTTAGGCAAAATTATGTTCTTTCTCTATTATTTCTCTCTCTACTCATTATGACATGCACCTATTTCCTTCAGCTATACATTCTTGCCGGTTCATCCATCAGAACAAAGAGGAAAGTGCTCATTGTTCAGGTTGGAGTTGAGACCCAATCTCTTGCATATTTGATTGGTTCAGAATAGCGCTCTTAAAATTTTTGGGTGGCCATTTGTTTTCGGCAGATGTAATTCTACAAAATCCTCTTATCCATTTTCTACAGACAATCCAACACAATATAGGCTCAACGACAATGACAATAACCTCTGATGAAGCTGGAAACCGAACAACAATTACACCACTCCCTTCAACAGAAGGTGGAGTAATGTTTCAGCTTATACTTCCAATTTCTCTTATAAAAAGGATTTTCCAAATTTTCATTCTAAAATATAAAATAAATGACAGCTACACCTATTCAATTAACAGGTCTAGATCTGCTAATAACTCCCCCCCCCCCCCCCCCCGCAAAAAAAAGGAGCCAAAAGGAGATGCAAGAAACTAGGAGTTTCCAAAGAAAAATGCTTTTCATCTTTTCAGTACTACTATGTACATGGCCACAAAGTCTCTAGGCCTCCTTCATGTGTAATATATGGAAGCAAGCTTAGTCATCGTTAATTAATTAACAATGGTGGTCACCGACGTAAACTAACTCCACACCTTCTCAGCCAGTTTAATGTGTAATATCGAGGCAATTACTCTTCCACTAACTCTTGCAAAGACCAGATGCCTAATTGTAAACTTATCCATATGCATATCTACTTAAGTAATACAATTATTATAAGGACAGCTCTGTATAGTAACTGTGTAATTATGCTTCGAACAATTAATAACCTACTTCATGCCTTAAGATCTTATTTCATTCCTTGATGCTTACAGATGCATATTCAAAATAATTGATCAATTGACCTCGGCACTGAAATAAATGACTTTAGTACTGAGATATAATCTATAATGCTCTCAATCAACACAGCTACATTATTCGCCCAACATAATCCCTTGTCCTCGCGCGCGAGGGCACGTGCCTGCCACTGCGATCTGAACTGTGAAATATTACTGTGAAATATATTTCATTTCCTTGTCTTGCTTATAGAAATATATTTAGTTATATGTCTATTATATATCTTACTTATTTATTTGCCGCAAGGAGAAATAGGCGCCCCAGATACTAGTTTTAATTAATTTGGCGGGTCGTTCGTCCCATATTCCTTATCCCCGGCCCGATCCACGACTTGACATTAGTACATCACGTACGCCGATAGAATTCGTACGGCCAGCAGCAGTTGGACATGCTCCTACCGAGTAGTATATATAGTATAGCCTAGTTATGTCTGCATCAAGGATGTCCATTCACCGTAATGAGAAGTGACAAGAGAGAGAAAAAAAGTATGGTAATTCGTAGTTGGAAAAAAGTCTAGGTCACACCCCCACTATATTTTATCCCCCAACTATGGAACAGTCTATTTTACCTCCCGAACTTTGCAAAACCGATCAAATTACTCCCTCAGATGGTTTTGTACGACGGTTTTGCTACACTAACCACGATTTTGCTACAGTACCTGACGTTTTGTCTTTTTCACTTTTATTTATTTTCACTGAACCTTTAAAAAATCATAGTAAATCACAGAAAAATCATAAAATAGAAAAACTAATTTTATTGGACTCCACGTGATCAAATCTACACAATAACACATAATATGGTATACTTTAGTACAAAGTTTTTGTTGTTGCTTTAGATTAATTGGAAAATCTAATTTTATCTGTAATTAATTAGTATAATTTGGACCATAGAAGCTGCAGTCCATCATAAAAATTTCACCGCAATTGGACCATAGAAGCTGCAGCTATGAATTATTCCAATTAATTATAGACAAAATTAGATTTTCCAATTAATCTAAAGCAACAACAAAAACTTTGTACTAAAGTATATCATATTATATGTTCATTGTGTAGATCTAATCATGTGGAGTTCAATAAAATTAGTTTTTCTATTTTATGATTTTTCTGTGATTTACTATGATTTTTCAAAGGTTCAGCAAAAATAAATAAAAATAAAAAGACAAAACCATCAGGTACTATAGCAAAACCACCGTACAAAACCACCTGAGGGGGTAATTTGACCGGTTTTACAAAGTTCAGTGAGTAAAATAGACTGTTTCATAGTTTAGGAGGTAAAGTAGATCACCCCCATAGTTGGGAGGGTGATGTAGACTTTTACCATTCGTAGTTGAAACTTGAAGTGTATGTTCAGTTCAGTCACGAGCGTGCACCACCGTGTGTGTTGACCACTACCGTGGAAATTAAAGGTACACGTATACGTGCGTGCGTGCCTACGTGTGCGGCGGCGCGCGTACACGTGTCTCCCGTGTGCTCTTGATCATCTCTTTAAGCGCCCTTTGCATTGTACGTATACCTACCCTTAGACGAGCTTTGCCCTTTGGTCGTCGTCGACGATTTGCGTACGGAATTAATCGAGAGAGGGATATAATCCATCGACGTGGTCGATCAGTTCGTTCGCTAGCTGTGCTGTGCATATACTCCATCACGCCCGCGCGCGCCTTTCGGCCGGCGCGAATCATTAATTTGATGACCGTACCTGTTGGCACTAGCTAGTCGTCGCCGTAGCTTATTCGGTCTGGTCGTCCTTCCGGACCAAGGCGCCGGCCCCGTGCGTGCATGCATGCAATTCTTGGCTGCGGGCATGGCGCCATAAGGATCGTTGAAGATTCTATCCTCACACATAATTTGATTTAGAATAAGAACTTTTGCTACCGCGCCAGGCGGAGACTAAGTCATCCGTGCGTTTCTTCTTCCCTCTGCCCGTGCACTTCTTCTCCCTCCCTACTGACTGCCCACTACAGGATGCAGGTAGGCACTTGACAAAGACCTTATTGTACTCGGTAAAGGTTTTACCGAGTGCCACACTCGGTAAAGGGCACTCGGTAAATAACCTCTCGGCAAAAGGTTTCTTTACCGAGTGCCAAATATCGGGCACTCGTCAAAGCCTTTGCCGAGTGGCAAGTCAGCACTCGGCAAAAAAAGGTCCAACCATCAATTTTGACGGATTCTTTGCCGAGTGTCGACACAGACAACACTCGCCAAAGATTTTTTTTTATTTTTTTTAAAAAATTCTTTGCCGAGTGCCTAGCCGTTGCACTCGGCAAAGAAAATGGCACGTTTGTTTTTTTAAAAAAATTCTTTGCCAAGTGCTGCTGCCGTGGCACTCGGCAGATAATCTTTTATTTTTTTTAAAAAAAATTCTTTGCCGAGTGCCATGGCCCTGGCACTCGGCAAAACTAGGAAACCAGGTTTCTGCTGCCCAGATTTGACGAGTGTCAGTGCAATTGCACTTGGCAAAGGAGTGAAAATATTATTTTTTTATTTTTGCTTTCCATCAAAACAAAAAGACACATCACATATATATCATATACATCATCACACACAGCACATAATATATCACATTCATCATCCATAATCCACGAAATACACATATATCGTCCGTCCATCGTGCATCACATACACATATCGTCCATAATCCATCATACATAATCCATAATCCATCACATACATATACATATGCCTCTAGTGTCTATAGTACATCACGAACACAAGTCTAAGTCCTGAACAAATCCGAAGAACATGAAGAGAGGTACCTACTACCATTCTGGTCCTAGCCACTCGAGCTGTTGAGGTGAGCGCTCGGTCTATGGAGGAGGGCCAGTTGGCCACCTGGTCGTTGGAGAAGGACCACCATGTGGAGTCGGGGCCGAACCCGCCGAGTGTGGCTGCACAAAGGAGAAGCGAAATCATGAGTATGTGCAGGAGGGGCGCAAAAGCTAAAGGAATCAACAGGTTCACATACTAACCGGAGTCCGTAGAATAGGAGGAGGAGGCACAACTGGAGCGAGCAGCGACGGAGGCACGACCATGAAGCTGAACATGCATGTCCCGCATCCTCTGCTCCTCGGCCGCCCTCTGTGCTTGTACAGCCGCCATCTCCAGCCGATGGGCCTCCGTCTGGGCCTCCATAGCTTGCCGTTGGGCCTCATCCTGTGCCGCCTGCTAGGCCTGCAATCTTCGTATGTTCTTCCTGCAATATTACAACCGCAAAGATTAAACAATGTAAAGGTAAGGTACATGTGTGAAAATAATGAACGACGAGTTTGTGAGTAGTAACCTGGAGCTCAGCCAGCTGCTGCTATGAGCTCGGCTACCGAGGGAGTATGGGGAGGGAGGAGTTCGTGCTCCTTGCTCGAATATCGGCGAGGCTGGCAACAGAGGAGGAGTCGACTGTGCTGTCTACCATCCAGTACCGGCCGTGCTGCTTCCCTCCTCCCAGCCGCATCACGAGGTCCGTGTCCAGGGGCTGGTGGGCCGAATCGAAGTCCTCCCCATGGCGCTAGCAAGCCACCGAGGTGTACTCGCTAAACTTGCTGTAGACGCTCGCGTTGGTGTATGCTTCGGAGCCGTTCGCCGGGTTATAGGTGACGTCCGGGGCCGTCGCCTTGCCCTTGTGTGTCAGGGCGTACGCCATGAACTCATTGCATTTCTGGCCCTGGTGCGCCTGGGACTGCGAGGAAAACACAAAAACAATTACAAGTAGTTAGAATTGAGTGTTAGAATATATAAAAAAAGATGAATGCATAAAAAAGTTTACCCATGTCTTAGCGTACGCGCTGAGGCTCTGGTTACCTTGGTGGTGTATGAGATGTCCTGGTTTGTGAGCAGCGTACGTGACAACGTGCTCGAATTTTTTTTAAAAAATTTTTACCACGGCATACGCATATGATATCATGACATCTCGACAAGTTTCATTATTTTCGGAATTCGTTTGCATTTTTTATAATTAAATATCCACCCAGCGCTAGTTGGCGACGTTGCCCCGTGAGCATGTTCATCGCAATTTCGAGAGAGTTCGTAGATTTAGCCTAAATTTACAATAACAAATAAGGATAATATTTTTTGAACGAATGAAATATATTATTTCACACTCCTGCAGTTCAAACTTACATTTTCTAGAAAAATTCAATAAAACAAAATAAACTAAAGAAATATATCAAAATATAATGAAAATATCCCAAACTTGAACATGTTGTTTGTGTTAGTGTAGTAAAGCTTCAAAAAAAATTTGGTGCAAAAAAAACAAAAAAAAATAGTTTGCCGAGTGCCTAGGGTTGGCACTCGGCAAAGTGACATATTTGCCGAGTGCCAAATGGCTGGCACTCGGCAAAGAGGACGACGTCGGATGCCGTCGGTCCCTACCAATTTTTTGCCGAGTGGCAAATGATTTCTTTGCTGAGTGTCTAGTTTTGCCGAGTGCTGCACTCGGCAAATTAAGTCTTTGCCGAGTGTCCGATATTTGGCACTCGGCAAATCGACCGGCACTTGGCAAATCACGAGTTTCTCGTAGTGGCCCCTCCCCGGCCACCGGCGGCACCTACCCCACCACCTCCACCCCGGCTAGCCACAGATCCGGCAACGCCGCCCTTGTCCCTGTTTCTAGCACCTTTCACCGCCCCGGCGCCCACCACCCCGCCGTCGGCGGTAGGGTCTCACGGAGCTCTGGCGAGACCCTACGTGAGACCCTACCGCCGGCGGTGACCTCCTCCTTCCCCTTCCCTCTCCCCCTCGCCTCCTCCCACGTGCGGTCATGACGAACTCGGACGAGCTCCATCGAAGTCCGGCAATGGCGCTCCCCGTCCTAGACCTGGCCCAGCCGCACCAGCTTGTTCTCCATGACACGTCTCCGGCTCGAGCTCCTCCGCCATGGCCGGGCGCCGGCTTCTTCCCCACGACACGCCTAACTCTAGAGTTTTGTAATAGTCTAAGCACCTTTAAAGAATTCTGTTCCTACACTAGTTCATGTAGTGCAACACACATGCCTAACTCTAGAGTTTTGTAATAGTCTAAGAACCTTTAAAGGATTTTGTTCCTAGACTAGACATGCTTGCTGTGATATCATGGATCAATGAGACCGCATTGATCGACCTTGGTCCGTTTCTCTCTACCGGCCGGCTGTCGGGCTGTGGGTATCGATTCCTCCGACCATGCATATATGGACTACCACGTCCAGCAGATCTCTGATCTGGTGGCGCTCAACCCAGACAACAATCCTTCTCAACAAAAACCCAGACAACAATCAACCGTAGCTAATTAATGCGTTCGTACTGCTGGTCAGCTGGTCCAAAAGTATAAAGTGGTACCCTCTTGGTCGTTATTCCGATACCTCCAGCTCCAGCATTTATAAATACGTCCTTTGACAGGATAATTAACTTATTATGATACTATATACTAGGGTTGGTACCTATACTGTTCTATAAGTACAGACTACAACTATAATCTCAGACGACTTCTTCAAATTTATCGATAAGATAAAGATAATAATATCAATAAATACCATTAATTGTTCCTCAAAGAATATATGCTAGTCAGGTGGGCAATTCATTTTTTTCTATATTCCTAAATTATAGGCAATCTAGGCATTAGTTCCCACAAAGAGAGTACTAGTATCTTCTAGATGTCCATCAGATTCCATGAACGAATTTAGGAAACCTAACTGCCTGATAAATTAAGCTACAACGTAACTCTGTGTACGCCACAAAATATTGCATGGTCCTCTCAGTGTAACCATGCATTCTCTATTTTCTTTTGAACCCCATGTTTTGCTCGACTACTGTGGTCATATTAGAGGTAGAACAGTGGAGAAACTATGGATCTTGTTCCTCCCCTTGTCCATACTTAGGAGAATATAATCTTCTTTAGGATGAGCCGGCGCCTGCATATAAATGGAACGAATAAGTGCATATATATATACGGTTCTATTCCCACATACTTACTATTTAATAAGGATCACCTTCCACACATAGAAATTGCATGCTAGTCCCTGTTAGTCCTGTAGCCTGTACATGTAGACTTTTAATTTATTTCTGTCAATCGATCTGATCCCTGTGCAACAATATTATTCTTAACACGGAGTAAACCTGCAGGATATAATGAACACTCCCCCTGAAAAATAAGAATCTTGTAAGTGCAACATGGAAAGGCAGTTTCCTTTAACAAAATACAGATACTTCTTTTTCTCTTAATTTGGTCGTAAATGCTCTCTTTGAAAAAACAAAACTATTGTCGTACGAACTATGAGTTAGTATATCACAGATATATTCTACAAAATAAATGTCCTTATCAAAATATAAAGGTAAGGGGTCTGTTTGAATTGCTACGGAAGAATATTTTGATCGTGCGTGGAACCTAATTAATCTGTATGTCATTTGCGAGAATCTAATGTGTGATGTTCGTCTTAGTGTTGTAACTATATATGTTCTGATCACCTCTCTCTCTTCTCTGTCCACAAGTGTAACCATGTCCAAATTGAGAGAATATATGGTGAATAATGCTTTTGCATCCACTCATCGAGTCACTTTATATCGCCATCCTTTTAGTTTTTGGGAACTGACTCGTAAGTCGTAACAGAAAAGTCTAATAACCGAAAGTAATTGAACCAAAAAATTATTTTCTTCTTTAGGCTTTTCCTGGTTAATTACTTCGTTTGCACTAATTAGGATCGGAGTACGTCTAATAAGTACCATCTGTACGTATTGCGTTATTGTAGCAAATCATTTGGATGACTAACCCAAATCGTGCAGATTAGTTGATCATTACTTCCCCGGATCGATGGTCATTCTTAATAATATAATAACTTAACTGCAAGTAATCATGCTACAACCAAAATTATCAGCCCCTCCTCTCATGCTACAACTAGATCAAGTAGCTTAGTGTTACTAACTTGGTAGTACTGGACAGAACAGAGCAAGAAGGAACTAGTGATAGCTTTGCCGGCCCTACATATAAACGGCAAGTTCTCCCTTTGTAATAAACAAACATAAATTCTGTTCTCGGGAGAGGCAGCTAACCAAGCTATGATTGTTAGTGGCATCCAATGCACACACAACAAGATGACCGTCCGGAATTGCTTTCATGAGCATTAGAAGAATGGAGAAGGAGTCTAGCTAGCTTTTTGTTGTATGGGAGACTACAAGAGCTTAAGCCTTAAGCTTCAGAAGTTTTGATAGGTGTGCTTTCTTTCTTTTCTTTTGAAAGCTATGTAACAATGATAAGATGATCTAATTAGTAAGAAAAGAAGCAATTGTAATACAGATATCGTTATGTCAACCTTAAGAAACGAGTAAACAACAGAACAGATGAGACCAGCTGGCATGTACAGAACAAACGAGTATATGGTTATCTATACAGTCCTAACAATTCCGCTTGCGGGCTCTCCCAATTCACAATAAAAGTTTACATTATATATGCAAAATATACAAGTTGTGGGAGACAGGACTAATATGTGTTGATCCGATCATAACTTTGAAAACACTGCTTGCACTGAACTTTGATTGTAGTGATAGGCCACGTCAACTCAGTTGCAGAAATTCAGATTGTCTGATGTCTGAACTAATGGTTGCATTATATATGCTGAGGCATATATGGACACCTCAAGACTCAAGTGGTTGACTTAATTAGGATTATTTAAGAGTTTGCATCTTTGCTTCTTGAAGTTGGGTTACAACATCAATGGCTACAATAGTACAGAATACTCCTTGGATCATGAGAAGAAAACTTTTGTTTTGAAAAAAAAAAACGTCCATTTCAGTTTCAAAGTGGTCAGGCCCAATGGCTCCGTTCGGCTGACCCAGTTTTAGCTTCCAACCAGCCACAGAACAATATTTTTCTCTCACAACAAATCATCTGTACAATTCAGCTAGCCGTTCCCACCACGGGCTCCAGGTTGTGTTTAGCTGGGGCTCCAAGCCTCCAACAACTAATGTTTCCTGAATTAACAGTCGTTGCATCATGAAAGAAACTGCATGGAAATTAAGATACCACGGTTAATCGAGCACCAATGGAGTACATATATCTCAGGTAGTGGTTGATGACTTAGGATTAATGAACAATCTTACATTATCTCTTACACTGAAGTTAGTTTACAAGATCGATGCTAGTAAGATTTAAAAACTCTTAGGATAACTGTCTTCACTTGCTGGCTCATTCTGATTCCTCCAGCTAGTAATGGTTTCATCTTCGGTGCTATATGGTCAGCTGAGGGAACGAGAGCGACAACTAATCTGGTCCTACTCATATATTAATCACGGATCCAATGGGGGTAACGTAAAGGCTAATTATATAGCAAACTTGTTTAATGCTAAGCCATGTTCAGGTCGGCTGCAACAATTATTCAGGTCGCCTGAAACTAACTTTTGGCAGTAGCATCATTAAGCAAACTATATGGGAGCAGAAATAGAGACTAAGAGCATCTTTGGACGTGCTAAGCGGTTGACTTTGGACTAATCAACAGGTTTATATTGTTGCTTAGCGTAGCTATTAGTTCATCACAAGATTGATGCTGACAGTACACAGTACAGATCACAAGATTACTAATGCTAAGAAACGTCACCGTGTATTCTCTTGCTGGCTCATTCTGATTCCTCCAGCTGGCATCCAACCCCATTTTATCCTTCTTTTACACCTGCGATGCAGCCTCTTGCCCTTTTGAATCTCCTCAAGGGTCAGGAATGGGAATAATAAGATCCTGAATAGTGTAGTGCAGATCTTCGTCAACTCCCAGCTAGTAGGTGGTGCCTCAGAAATGTTTTGGTGTTACTAATGTCTGCTAGCTAGTACTCCGTCACCAAATTTTCCTTGTAGAAATAAGCGAATAGTCGCTGACATCCGAGAATGAGCATTTGAAATCAGACACTCTAACTGAAGAAACCTTACTGCTTTCTGAATTGTTGACAATCACTTTAGCCACAGCTATAGCTGGCCCAAAAGATGGATCGCCTTTTTTATTTTATTTTATTTTATTTTTATTTTTTTTAAGACCGCCGGTGCAAGAGCTTTGCCTGGCTCCAAGATCCTCTGCTCGCCGCATGCCGTGGTCCGGCTCTCTTCTCCTGCAATCCTGCTCCGTTTTCCAGAGGCAGTTAGCTAGCTAGCTTCTGCAGGCCAGTGTAGTGTACTACGTATGTGATCAATAGCGCATGCTGACCTGGTGCCACCCGATCAATATCCATCCGTAACGGAAATGGCCTGCGACCCTTATCCGCTCCTGCACCAGATTACAGTAGATAGGTATCGTAGGAGTATCTCTTGGCGTTTTTACCCGTACGGTGCAGCCATGCTGGGTGTAGCTGCTTACGGCCGCTTGTCTTGTCTACTGATCCGGTGGCATCGCCGACTGCATGTATGCATCGGGATGCTGCCCCGGCCCCGGCCTTGAGTTCAGCGACGAGCAATTAAAAGGCCGAGGAGATTCAGAACGTGCGCGAAAACGTGTTCACTCGTTCATAAAAGCTCTACGCAGCAGGGCCACGTTTTTATCTGTACAGCCGGTTTTGATTATCGGACGTCACTAAAAATCAAATGATGGGCCCAAATCTAAAACCACATGTAGAAATGGGTTCATTTCTACAGGCGGTTTTATTAAGAAAACCGTCTATAGAAAACCAATTTATACAGGCGGTTATCTTAAAAAAACCGTCTGTAGAAATGGGGGCATTTCTACAGGCGGTTCCTTAAGAAAACCACATGTAGAAATCGATTTCTACAGGCGATTTCTTAAGTGAACCGCCTGTACAAATCGGTGCCAATTTTAAAAATTTGATTTTTTTTAAATGACTTCAAATGAAAAAAACTGTCTACATAAAAGTTGTAGATCTCGAAAAGTTATGAAACTTTATAGTTGAAATTTTTTTTATTTGAAATCATCTTATTGACGTAAAATACGGTCAAAGTTTGAAATTTGAATTTTGACTTTTTGAAAAAAGCCTCGGATGAAAAAACTGTCTACGTGAAAGTTGTAGATTTCGAAAAGTTATGCAACTTTGTAGTTGACAATTTTTTTATTTGACTTTGTTTAGAACCCCAAACAATCAGTTTTCTATCGGTTACGTAACAATATGTGGCGAACCTAATACTATTCAAACACAAGTGAACTATGGGTGGAGTGGTTAGAGGGGGTATGCGTGAAGCAGAGGTTGAAGGTTCGAATCCTGCCAGCCGCGTAGCGCGCGAATTTTGCGTGAAAAATACCGCGACTTGCGACTTCGACGGAGATGGGCGGGCGCTGACCGGTGGCTGCCTCCCCTTATTTAATAAAATATTTTCTCTGTTTTTTTAGCCCGATTTCTATTTTTCCGAAAAATATTTGTACTGGCGGTTTGCTAAGAAAACCGCCAGTACAACCGATTTGTACTGACGGTTTGCTAAGAAAACCGCCAGTACAAACCTATTTATACTGGCGGTTTGGTTAAGATAACCGCCAGTACAAATCGATTTGTACTGGCGGTTTTCTAAACCACCGCCTGTGATTTGTACTAGTGTTTTCCACTGACGGTTTGAAAAAATGCCTGTAAAAATATCTTTGCAACCGCCTGTATAGAACTTTTCTGTACTAGTGATTGGGTGCCGATGATCGCTCGCTCTTGCTTAAGACTTAAGAGAAAACAACTTAGTGTCTTTTGCTTATATGATCGAAAGGACAAGGCAGAGTGAAAGCTGATTATCACTCGCTCTTGTCATAAATCTACAGCTTGTTCTTTTGACCAATCAGCGCTTATTTTTAGCCACGAAATAGTATTTTTCTCTCATAACAAATCAGCACGAGCAAAATTAGCGCTTATTTTTCAGCCCAAAAGAACAGGCTGCTAAGCAAGAAGGCCAAGGCAGAGACATCAGATAAACACATGAAATCAAACGGTGAGAACTCTCAATTTCCATCTAGGAGGGTTCCCTAACTTTGGGCCCGCTTAAATCACTGGACTAAAGTCTAGTCCGTTGTTGGATAATAGGCTAAACGTAGGTTAACTAAAATTTTCATTTTTCTAATAAGTTCTACACATCAATTAGTCTCGATTTGTTGTTGTTAGACTATGATTATTAGTTAATGTTTAGGCCTTCTATTTGGCATCCAAAACATGATCAGCTTTAGTTTTGGTCGTTACGTACTCCCCCTATAAGATGTGATTTGATTTGATGTGGTCTTTGAGAAAATATTTTGACCAATAATTTTTCTTATAGTGTGTAATTTATAGAATTAAAATTTGATCGTTAAAAAATATTTCTAAATACAAATCTAATGTCCTTTGTAATATAAACTTTTCGTATGATTAGTCTAATTGTTAGTCAAAGATAATAAAGTTAATTTTTGAAATACGTATATATCTTATATTTTAGGACGGTGGAGTATTTAGGGGATGTTTGGTATTGCTCCATAAACTCTATTCTACAAACTTTAGCCTGGAGCAGCTATAAAAAAAACTAGAGTTCATGGAGCATGTGCTCGCACAGCTTCATCTTTTTTCTAGACCAGAGTTCCGTGGGGCTAAACATGCAGTTTGGCTAAAAAAACATGAAGGAGAGCGAAAAAAACGTGAGGTGAAACAGTTCCGAACACCTCTAAATAACATCATTGTATAGTAAGAAGACTTTAGCAATGCTCAAAAATGCAGAACATTTTTGTCACACTGTTAAACCTGCGGGGGTACCTTGCCGAACACCGCCCCCCCCCCCCCCCCCCCCCCCCCCCCCCCCGCAGCAGGGTTCTGCAGTAAAATTAGCCATATCTGTCGCAGGTTTTAGGAAAATGAATGAAAATATAGAAATGAAGGAGTAAATGATAGTATCTCAAATTTAATCGCAAAAAGAAAAAAAAAACACAGACGGATTTTGCCGTTTGAAACCAATGCAGCCCATTCCTTCCATGGGCCTCAAACTCAAATACCCACATTCTCTGGGACTAGGCCCAATTTGCTCTGGACCAATACCAAATGGGCGATAGTGTCATTTCCTGCTTGCTGGCCGTTGTCCGGCCGCCGAGTCACTGACATTGTTGATCCCCGCCGTCCGCCAGTCGTCGCCGGACCCCTACATGGCTTCCAAGTCTCAGGGCGCGGCGGCGGCGAACGTGGCCGCGTCTCCGCCTCCGCTTTCGCCGCGCCGACGTGTCAGCTTCCCGTCCACTCCCCATTCCTCCTATTTACTTGCTCCGCCGGCAACTATTCGCCCCTAGACCCTAGCCCCCTCCCCACTAAATCCGCGGCCGTTTGCTTTCGAGCGTTATCATGGCGGCGCAGGGATCCCTCACCATGTGGAGGGCGGTCTTCGCGGCGCTGGGCGTGCTCATGGTGGCCACGCTGGTGTACACCTCGGCCACCGACGGCTCGCCGTTCCGCCCCGAGCTGCTTACGCCGTAATTACTGCTTTTATAGCTACGTTTCTAGCTTGCGGATTGGTAGGAACCTTCGCGATTTTGTGGAAATGGGTTTTGGTGATGATTGTGGATTGTGGAACTTGTCTGTCCGTTGATCATTTAAAAGCAACCACGAGCCACTCTTACAGTCTTATTACCTTGCGACTTACGTTATATAGTAATATAGTATCGTGTTAACTGTTAATCATTAAGCTGCATACGTAAGTGGAAATGCTAAGGAGACGTGATGAAACTGGTAATAACGTAGCTCCTGCAAGGTCGTCTATGTTGTGAGTTGTGTTCTGAAGTTCAGTTTGTTAGTTAACCTTAGTTTATGTATATACTACGCAATGCATGTTTTATAATCCCATCAGTCTGTTTATCTTGAAAAGTTGCTAGGTGCTGTCTAGTCCTTCTCATTGTTGCAAACTGTGTTGGTTGTTTTGCTATGCGCAAGAAGATTGTTCTTGAGATATTGGTGCATTCATAATAGCCAAACTATGTGTTGCATCAGAGCAGGCATATCATAGCTCTTCCCCATGCTTACATGTATGCAAAATGCATTCATTCAAAATCGTAATTCTTTGCTGTGTGTAGGTGGATGGTGGCAACACTGGTTGATTTTTATGTGAATGTAATTGCAATCTCGGTAATGCCTTGCTTTTTTATGACTTTAATTCTTAAGCAGCTACCTTTTTCACCAATGGTTTTCATTGAAAACTTATGTTACCATATTTATGAGGATGATTTTGCTGGTAGGGCATTTTTTATAATCCTTGGTAGGTAACAAGAGGCACTTTCAAATTATTACTTGGGTTTTGGGGAGGTGCACTGGTACTTCTAGAAGTACAATCTGATGGTACCTCCTATGGATGGAAAAATGACTCCTTGTGGAAAGTGAAGTAAAAGCAGCTACTAGTCTATTCATTTTGAGCTATACGAATGACAACATATTTCGCATATAAATAGATTATGGAGCTATTAGTCTTATGGCTTACTGGTTCGAATGGTCCATCTATACACACTTTGTGCATTATGAAGTTCACAGGAATTTTGTAGCATACTTGTATTTAAACTTTATTTTTTCTACCAGTTATTTCATTTCCCCTTTATCCGTATGACATGATTAACTAATAGAATGTTTAATTTGAGGGATCGAGCCATCAGGTGGCCATCCCATGAATTTTGGTGGGATCTACCCATTCCTCCCATTTTAGAAATCATTTGCTTTTGACAGATGAGGTTGTGATGAATCGACCCATTCCACTCCTCAAATTAAACAACAACATTAGGTTCAGAGTTAGATTGGATGATCCATCACCATCCTACTACTCAAACCAAATACATTTCGAACATGCATTAGTTCATTTTGGTTCAGGTCCTCGTGAACTCATGATTGCACATTAGTTGCATACTTGCATAGATGCATCTCAGAAATGAGTATCCAAATAATAAGGAATTCTCTTGTGCCATTATCTGTCTTAGATGTTATCCTTTGTCAGTTTGTGTATTAGAGTTATTAGCTTAACTTTTGATTTTTAGTTTTCTAGATACCTGAACCCCTGTTCTTACATACTAACTAGAAAATTATCATGCAAAACATTTTTTCTGTCATACCCTAAGTGAATCTTGTCCTCTGATTAGCTTGAATAACTCTTGAAGAGTCAATGCTCCTGTTAAACTTGTCCAAATAGGTCTGGGGATTGAGCCTTAGAATGTTGAATAATTTAATTCTACTTATTTACAAGATCTGGTTATTTTTTGGTACATTTATGGAGATCCATTTCATTTCTAAATTGACTTAAGTTAGAGATGCTCGTTATGTGGTGTTTCAGGCTTGGGTTATCTACAAGGAAGCAAACTGGATTAGTTCTGCCATATGGGTGTTTCTGTTGATTTGCTTTGGCAGGTATTTGATATCTTTAATATTCTTTAACTCTTAGTTTTATAGCTTCTTTCTGTGCTTCTATGCTTCTGTTTGATTGAACGAGTATTATCAACTTGATTGTATCCAACCATTTTTTATTCTCTTATCTTTTCAGTGCTGCCACTTGTGCTTATATTGTTAAGAAACTTTTTGAAGTAACATCTGCAGAGTCATCCCAAGATCCACTTGATCTTCTGTTTACCAGGTAGAGTGCCAAAATCTTCACGACTAGTTATTTATATTTCTATACCTCTGGCTACTTAACTAGCATGCTTAGAGCCCTGGGTTAGTTGCATTCTAGATATTGTCTAATATACTGAAGCAGCAAATTTCGTTCCACCAAATTCCTTTCTGTTACTCTGCATATTGTAGTCCCACATGCTGACCTTGTTGATGGAATGGGATATCCAACAAATTTAAGTTGATTCTATTTGTCTTGATATGTATTCTCGAAACATTTTCAGGCAAGGTAATTTATCCCAAAGGAAGTGCTCTTATATTGTAATTGGAAGGGTTATTTTCAGCGTTTTGGGGATATTCATGGCTGCGGTTGTCACATATACTGTCATCACTGATGGACTGCCTTTTAGGAAGGAATTGTTGACACCGTAAGTGAATACAGTTCATACTTTGTTGCTTTGCTGATTTCTGAAGCCCATGAGCTCAATGTAACTGATGCAAGTGTGAAAAGATAACTAAATGCAAGATTGCAGCATCCCAGGAACAATATCTGCACAGTTCTAGGTTGTTTGAACTTTCCAAATTTGGAGTAAATGTAACATATGGGAATCCTGCTATACACTGAAATTATAGTCAAGATTTAATTGCTAAACTTTTATATCAAGTTATTTTGATGAAACTGTTGGTAAACCGTTAGAAAACCCACATGTCCAAGTTAGGTTTCGCAGATATTCCAGTTAACTCAGTCTACGTGACCTCCCCCCCCCCCCTCCTCCCCCCAAACACACACACACGCACACACACACACACACACAAAAACAAATCTAGCCTATTGAATCTTGTTAAATGCTGTGTGTAATCTGAGTAGTAGGTAATATGTCCCAATGTTTTGACATGTGAACTTCCGCCTCTCCCACACCACTACTCAACCTTGGCCTTATTCACTTCTTCCTGCCCTTTCCTGCTGCAGAAGTTGCAAGTCATGCGATAGGTTGTGGCCTTGAGCCAACCTAGATGGCTATGGTGGTTTCTTTATGAGGAGTGCTGGTGTCATGTGGGGCTGCACCTACAGCTGCCAGAACAAGAGGGTAGCATAATCTTAGATTGATTAGTGATTGGTTGAGAAAAGAGAGGTGTCGTTTTAGTCAATTGATTAGTTAGATTGGGGGAAAAGTTAGGAGAACTGGTTGGCTTGTTGCCTATGTAATCCCGTATGTTGTACTCTAGAAATGTAGCAATGAAACAATCTTCCTCCTATCTCTATCTACTTCTCAGGGCAAGGAACCTCAGCAGCCGACTGATCACCACTGCGACCAAAGAAGCCTTGGCCCTCCACTGCCACCTCCTTCACCAGGGCATAACAGCTGGATTAAAGAAAGAGATTATTGGGGTCGAAATTGTGATGAATTCAACATTTTTTCCTGGCAAAAGTCAACAAGTCAGATAACTTTTTTTTTGGCCTGTTAGTAAATTATGACAAAAAGAGTTAGTACAACTCAATATCCAACAATTAAAATGGAAAGCTCATATATGTGTTGAATGGTTTAGATGTATAGTTCTACTCAAAGCTTACTTATCATTTATCAAACATAAATCTCAAGTTTAATGTTTCAATTGTGCACTCAGGTGGATGGCGGCAACCTTAATTGATTTCTACATAAATATCTTTGCAATATCGGTAAGATAGCTTAAACTTTGGCTCATATGTAGTACAAGTCATGAGATAGATGAAATCATGCAAACTTTTTAGACTATCAAATCGATCAAGTGAGATACTTGGTAGGTGTAGTTGTTGGTGGCAGTAATATCTCCAATGAAATTACGATTTCCAATTGTGCTAGGATAAACACAGTGACGAATCATAAAACTAGAAAAGAAAACAAACAGAAATACTATGAATAGCCAAACTTTGACTTGTATTATAAAGCCTAAGGTCGTAAAGATAAACATATTTGGGATAATTATAAAGGTCACTTGATGTGTTGATTGGTGCTTAAAGCAAAGTATTTTGTTTTAGCATGTTTAATGCCAGGTGGCTGCTGCCTGGGTAGGATTCCCTTCAGCATGTTGCTTAGGGGCTCCCTTGGCATGTTGCCTGGGTTCCCCTTTCTTAATTACTGGCTTAGCATCTCATATATATTCTTGTAATTAATTTATTAATCACTCAATGAAATATACTCAAGCACATTCATAAAGTTCTCAGGTCAACGGGATCGAGGAACGGGGTTGAGGTTCATGGTAGACTATTTGCAAGAGGTTTTTACGCTGCGGGGTCGAAAATGGACCCTGTGTACCCAGGTCGGAGTCAACGTCCAGGGTTGAGGGTCAATGCCTTCGACCCTGTTTTATGTCACTATGCTCGAGCACACTTATGCTCAAATAAATATGGTATTAGGAGACCATCATGATCCTTCTGCTCCCTCTACTAAATTCCGCCGTCGCCCCTCTATGGCTCTCGTGAGCCTTTAACGATCTCTGCCGCTGTTGCTGCCACGCAAGCTGAGCCGAGCAAGCCACCATTAGAGAGCATGCCACTCATGACCGTGCTGCTGCTGCTGCCATCACAAACAAGGAGAGGGTCGACCTAAAGGAAGCTGTCGTGGCTACCACGCTTG
The DNA here is from genome assembly GCA_038502445.1 of Eremochloa ophiuroides. Lineage (NCBI taxonomy): Eukaryota > Viridiplantae > Streptophyta > Magnoliopsida > Poales > Poaceae > Eremochloa > Eremochloa ophiuroides. The sequence continues at coordinate 92,839,384 of JAHLJS010000003.1, forward strand.
CGGCTACTGACTCCAGCGTTCGTGTTGCCCTTTGCTCACGAGCGCATTGCCTTATCTTAGCCAGATGGCGACAGGTCAGGTGATGATGGTGCCGGCACCTACTACGAGGCTGCCTCCATTGCGAATCTTCACGCCGAGGCTGTAGCTGTTGAGAACATCCACTCGCTTGTGCTGGTGGTTTTCTACCCCTGTCCTCCCACTACAACTGGTGGTGTGATCTTGTCCTGCTTAATCTTGAGCACTGCGTCCCTCTTTAACAATGTCCTTTCTGATGTGTCTTGCCTTGATGTTTTGTCCTGGCACTGGATGGACGACACGTGCGCGTTTTGTCCTGGTCATTTAGCACATGTGATACTTAGCTTGGTATTAGTAGCAGCTCCTGGGCAGACGAGAGACTTTTGCAGTGCCCTCCACCTCGATGATGAGTACTTGGCTCTGTTGACTTGGAGTACCCGTGTAGTCTACTTGTCCACAAATCCAGTCCAACCTCAATGCACAAAGCATGTTGTGATCAATCTCCATTTCATTTGAGAGTGAGTTGCTATTTGTGATGTTCGAGTGCTCCATGTTTCGACGACATCCCAGTTTCCTGACATCTCTTGAAAGGCCTTCCAACATCAATGTTCCAAGAATTTTGCTCTGGTCTTCATGACAGCCCAGTTGATGATTTGATTGCGTGGGGGAGGGGGGGTAGCATGTTGAGTGTCCGGCGGCTGCCTGGGATTACCCCTGGCTGGCATGCTGCCTAGGGGCTCAATAAGCATGTTGCCTGGGTTCCCTCCTCTTTCTCAATTACTAGGCTACTAGCCAATCTATTCAACACTCAATGAAATATACTCCAGCACACTTATGGTCTAACTTATGTTATGCACTAAACATGGCATTTTTTTAACTTTTTGTATATGTTTAAAATAATTTGTGTGCATGGATGAGTGTAAAAAACTACTGCTTATGTTTACTTTGTCCAAAAGGATGGAGAACACATTTTTTTATAGCGATTACATGAATTTTATTTGAAATTTTCTGAGCATTGATGCTATAGTGTTATTAGTTTCACTTTGATCATACAAAGCTTGTATTTTCACTAGAAATGTAATCGGTAGAGTTTGTTCATAATATTTACATTTGGTATCCTGGTCTGCACTTGCTTTCTTTTAGAGTGTTTCAACTTAATAGTTATTCTGCATATGGCTTATTTAATGGTTTCTGAATTCTTAACGGGTGAAGATGATTCTAGATAGGGATACACTTTGACATTAATATTTTGCTCCCTAATAGGCATTATGGCCAAGTGTTAATATTTGATAATATGCCTACAGGTCTGGGTTGCTCACAAGGAGTCATCTTGGATATCAACTACCATTTGGATTGTCTTGTTGATATGCTTTGGAAGGTATATAAATCTCCTTTTGAGGCTCCAAGCACCAACAAATTACCAATTATTTTTACTTTAATACTCCCTCCGTTCCAAATTCTAAGTTGTTGTGGCTTTTTTAAGTCTATAGATTTTGCTTCTGCACTTAGATATATATTATGTCTAGGTACATAGTAAAAGCTATGTGTCTAAAAAAGCAGAACGGCTTACAATTTGAAACGGAGGGAATAGAATCCATTTAGGGCTTGTTCGTTGATACCCTAAACCAAGGGGCTTGGAGGGGATTGAGGGGGAATAGCTTCTCTCAGGCTTATGAGTTATGACCGATTCATATATGTGGGCGGTGATTTCCTTGACACAATATGATCTAGTACAATATATAAAGCTGTTTTAACCTGTCAACTGAAGTATGTGAAGGATCAGTTTTGCATTTGGGGTGCATATATTTAGATTTGTTCCTTTTTATGGTTATTATGCATTCATATGAGTGATATGTTGTCACACAAAGTTGTGGACCATATTGATGATTTATTTAAGCAATTTGTTGACCTTCATTTTTTCCCCTTTCTGTGCCTTAGCATCACGACATGTGGCTACATTGTCCTCCAACTTTTCAAAGTATCGTATCAAGATCCAATCTACCACGTGCTATCGAACTCTCACAGCAAGTATGGAATTTCAACTTCACTGTGATAATTCATCTTCTATGATCCTGGTTAGCTTACAGCTGTCTAAACTTCAGCTTGTTATCTGATCATCGATTTTCCATTCACAATCTTGTTTGAAATGTAGGAAGATTTGAAAATTCATTGAAGTTGTATGTGCAGCTTGGCTGGTAATATTAAAATGTTCCTTCTGTCTATATGTAAGGCACCGCAATTAAGGAGCAGGATAGCAAATAGAGAAGTTATTTTGCTTTGAATAAAATAACTCACGTGCTGACTTCTCTGCAAAATGAACTGTAATATTTCTGATTTAAATTAGTTGTACAGTAATCTCCTTTTGCTATCATTATTGTCGTGGTCCTGAATCATTCAATGCAAACAATCTAGAAAATCAAGTAAATGTTCCTTTTTTTTTCTTCTTGAGAACACATCCATTGGCGTGTTTACAATGGATACCGCACCTCGAAACGCGAGAAGCAGAGGAGGGGTGGCGACTGCGCTCGTGACGCTTAGTGTCTACATCTTGAATAATTTTGCTACCTGAAGCTAGGCACTAGACACTTGATGATGTACTAGGAGTCAGCAGCTCAGTGTAAGCAGTCAGTTGGGCAGATTAGCTCAGGGCCAAGCCCTTTGAGAATGGACTAAGGCGTGCCAGGATCAGTGTGAGCAATGATCGGATCAGCAGCAGCAGGATCAGGAGGTGAGAGGCGACAGGAAAGGGAATGTAACAGTGCCTCAAAAGAAAATCAGGAAACTAAAGATCTCTAGAGAAACTTGTATGGCAGTACAAGCAGCAGTAGCAGTAGCAGAGCACCGAGAACATGAAGGGGGACAGATATATTTTCAGTGAGGAGGAGCCACAGTCCACTCAGCAGCAGTCCCAAATCCTAGTGTACCGGTCTTACCCCTGGTCACATCTCAATTCACTCTCACCAGCTTGATGCGATTGGTGAGGAGGGAATGTGCTCAGCAGTTTCTTTCAAAAAACAATGTGCTCAGCAGAGGGAGCATTAGAGCCGTAGAGGCAGCAGGAGCAGGAGACAGCCAGAGCCACTCGGATCTCCAATACCCATAGATGCTCGGCTTCTAGAGCTTAGAGGAAACAAAATTCAGAGCTTAAGATTTGTGTCCTCAAGATGAATGATTCACGAAACCAAGGAAGACAGCACGTGGGCCCTTCTGGACTGATTTGCATGCCCTCTTCTGTAGGGATACCACTCAGGGGAGTGTCAAGCTATGTATTCACTACAGGATTACTGTTGAGAACTGAGGATCCTGGCAACATCTGTGGGAGTAAGCGAGGAAGAAATTAGGGCATGCCTGGCTTGCTTGAGATGCTTGAGGTCTCAGATATATTGCAGACTGCGTGAAAATTTTGTTTTCTACTCTTTGGAAAATACTCACCGGTCTTTCATTCAGTTCATGTTTTCCTGTGAGTATCGCCCAGCTGACGAGAGAGCAAGTAATAATAGCTCTTGGAGTTCCTTTGGCTCCAGACACAAGGGGCGCGTTTGATGTGGGGCGCAAGGGTGGCTCTCTTGGGAAACCATCTCTTGTTTGATTTCATGTTTGTAGGAGCCAGGTCAAGTTGGAATGGTGTTTGATTTGGTGTATAGATGGATAAGATGACCTTATATTTGGGATACGGTGACCTTACCTCCTCTTCTTCCTCTAGTTGGCATTCTATCGAGCACCTGCTTGGCGGCGACCACACCTTGCTTCGATGCCCAGGCAGAGCACCGGCAGCACCTCCCCTCGCCCATCCGGCGTGCACCTGCCCGGCATCCTCACCATTGCCGATGGCGGGAGCTGCTCCAGCTTAGGAAGGTCAACGTCGGCGCATGAGCAGGCGCATTCGCTGGGACCACGCGTCCGCCGGCGTGGAGACGGTGTGGGGGACAAGGCGCGTCCGCCGGCGTGGGGACGAGGCGTGTCCGTCGGTGTGGATACGGGGCGCGTCCGCCGGCGTGGGGACAAGGGGCAGTCTCCGGCGCGGTGCCAAGACGCGAGGACGAGATGGCGGCGACAAACGCCCACGTCGTGCGCTTGCAGGTCGTTGTCCTCCTCACCTTATTCTTCTCCTGGGGCGGGAGCAGGGCGGCGCAGGGTGCGGGTTCGATGGGGAGCTCGGCGAGGTGCCGCGGCGCTGCCGGCGGAATGAAGAAGAAGGCGCTTCCGGAGGTGGAAGTCGGAGCGGGAGGTGAGAGGATGCAGCACTCGTGGGCCGAGTGAACCTGGCTCCGAAAAAACGAAGTCCAGGAGCGTTTTTTGGGATGCAGGAGAGAGAGTGGATTTTGCATGAAGAGAGACAGGCTGGAAGATGGGCCAAATGAATCAAACATGGCAGCTTGCACCTGGAGAGCTTGGGCCACCCAAAAGCCCTATATCAAACGCACCCAAGGTTGCATGAGCATGAGATGTGTTGTCTTTCAGCTTTTGCTCCTTGTCGTGCCCTCACAGGTTGCGCAGTACCTCCAGCAGAGACAGTGTCAATGATTCTTAGTCATTCAGCGCTGATTCCTTGAGGAATCCATGATTCCAAGGGCTGGCTACGGTGAAACCATTTCGGACTTACAGCAATGGCTGCTATTCATTATAGTTGATGAACTAGTCCAAGCAGAGGACTTGGCCTTGAGAGAGTCAGAGGTTAGTGCTAGATTAATAGGATCGCATACTGCACTCGATTCAGATGAGAGTGCTGACTGATCAGGAGGATGAAGACTATTGCCTAAAGCAGCTCATGATAATGATGCTGGTGGAACATGCATTGCTAGAGATGGTGTTCTTTGCCTATCACTTTTGGTAAGATCACCACAGATGTCGTGCGCAAACACGTCCTGTGTGCCCTGGTAACGAACGCAACACGTAAGACACAGTCGCAAGAGTCTTATCAGAAACGCTATATGTAAGACACACCAACAAGATCTCTTTGAACTTAACAATCATGTTCTGAAGAGAGATCCCGTTAGGGCAAGCGGCGCCGATGGGCCACCTTAGGTTGGCGGTTGGCCTGACTATCCCTAGGACCTTATGTTTCTTGTTGCAACCAAGTAGACGGCAATAAAAAAGGAAAAAACTAAAGAAAATGATAGATGTAAAAATAACGTAATAGATTGATTTGTACAATTATGTATTGTCATCCACCCTCACGTTCCTAAGTACAAGCCGAGTTATAGAACTACCTAGGCCAAGCCAGCCATACCAATTTTCTTTAAATGGTTAAATGTATTCAGACTCGGTGAAACTCAGCCTCCAGCCAAGTACCCCACATACATGCACCTTGATGTTGTCGTCCACCTGCACCATGTATGGTCAAATCAGCATTGGCCATTAAACAAATCTATTCTGTTTTCCTTGGACGACATCAGCAAAGCTGCTTGCAAGTTCCAATCACGAACCAAACAGCCCAAACCCATCTTACCAAACAGACTCCAGCGCGCACAGGCAGCCCAGCGGCCAAGACTGTGCAGCCCAGACTAAATTCTCTGAAGAGTCCAGAAAACTCGGTCCGAACGTCTAATAAACTCTGGGAAGCGCAGACAAAATCACCTGGAGCTGTTGGGACAGGGCAGACAAGTCTCTGGAGAAGGCAGATGAAACCCCAAACAAAAATGCTGAAAGTTGCACTCATCTGTGTTATCTAAAACATAGTTGTGGTTAACAGTACACCCAAATACACCCATGATGTCAATATCAGAATCAGTAGAAAGAGAGGCGGAGAGATTGGAGGCCCAGCAGCGCCAAGCAGAGAGGCATGAAGAGGCACTCCAGAACATTTTTGCTAGAGCACCTAAGTGAGGATAGGGCACAGTTGGCGCATCAGTTCGCTTATCTCTAACGTCTTGCCACCGCCTCAACTCAGGCCATCGTCACTCATCCCTTAGCTGCACTAGTCGTCTCCGATGATTGGACAGGGCAGAACTCCCACAGCAGCAGGTTCCCCTGGTGCCCTTATTCACTAGGGCGAGGGAAGCAAATCCCAGGGATGCAAAACCCCTTCTAAATAACTAAGACGATAACTAGAATAGCATTCAAATGGATTTGCCACCCTGGAAAAAAGTTATGGATTCTAAGGGAAATTAAGTTTCCAAAAGGGACCTAGGTGAAATTGAAAGAACAAGAGGAGATAAAATAAAAGCCATGTAGAGGGGAATAAAATAAAAGCAAGGTGTTGGTGATGGCAAGGGAGATGAACAGTGGAAAGTCTAACAGGTGGAAGAAAGATGAGAGAAAAGAAAAGGAAAAAATGTATCACTAATAACAAGAGTCCCGCATAAAGGCCCCAACTTTATGGGCTCCTAATTAAGTATTGTTGCACATCGTATGAATTAGGAACGCGACCGACCAGTCTTGTGTCCCTAGAGCCGCCGCCGCCATCGCCGCCGCTCCCCATCCACTACCAGTTGATCCCCCTCCCTTCCCCTCCGGCATCTTGCCGAGGGTTGAAGGGAGTGGGGATTCATTGTTTTTAATAAGTTTTTCCTAATAGATCGAGTCATTAAGATTAGTGTCTCTTCATGCCAAAGTTCTTGGTATTGGAGTTTTATCTCCTTCTTCTTCTCTTTCCGGCGACGGCGAAGGAGAAGGGTGGAATCGTCTTCTCCTTGGCAGTTTCGTTGAAGATGAGGGCGGTAACCTCGACTGTCAGCATCTTCATCAACCTGACGACATGGAGATCTTTGTTTCTGGACAGGCGGCATTGAGGCGGAGATGATGTCAGTCGCCATGGAATAATTTTCTCCAGTCTCTTCTCCATTTTGTTATGGTTATATTTGGCCATAATGAAAGACTAGGGAGAACAAGTTTCATATCAGTCTTCCTCATTCTTCGGTGGCAGAAAGAAGAAGAAGGAAGACGTCAGAAAGAAGAATTTCCTTAATTCTGCCTATAGGAATGTTGTCCGTCGTTCGTTGCGCATTTATTCTTAGGCCATTTGCCGAGTGTCTGCCTGTGCGGTCATCCATACTGCAAAGCATCAAATAGGTTAGGTTTTGAGTTATACTATTCACAGCGATTAGAGTGCTTGTAACAGATTGATGTACCTAGCTATCATATAATATAATTCTTTTTCTATCGCAAAAAAAAATAAGTATTGTTGCTAGAGTTGGAGAATAAAGGCCCCAACTTTATGAGCTACTAGTAGCTCGCGCGCCCGTGTGCTTAGTTAGTGTGAAGATCACAAGAGGAGGCTAAATAATGCAAAGCTGGCAGTAGATTGTTATGCATATATTACAGGAAATAAAGTAGCTATTCCATGGTACTACATTATTTTAAAGGAGGTCTTAAAGGATTGTTTAAGTAACAGTTTTAGGACACTAAGCACAGATAGATTTATAGTGAACTGATGCAGACAAAGTAGAGCTGACTTCATGAAGCATGAGCGGTGATAATGTTGATTAGGTTGATGTGCGGCCTTGATCCGATTCCCACTCATGACTTTTCGTCGTCTCAGTTGCTGGTTGTGGCTTCAGTAATTGCTGCCGGTGCTGTTCGTTTCGAAGCTTGTGTCATCAGTGTCCGAATCACGTCTTGGTGTGGCTATAAATGAATTTTATTTAAATTAATTAGTTTTTGAATATGAATAAGGATTTCGAAATGAACTAAGGAGCTGGTTATACTTACGGTTATAGTCGTAGTGATTTTCTGGTAACCGAGCGGCGTGGCCTGCAGGAAGAGTTTAATAAGGTTAGTGTAGGAATCTTGAGTTTGTTTTGTAAGAATCATGGTGGTACATGTTGGTGACTGTAAATGTAAATAGATGTGGTTTGAAGACGGTTGTTGAAGCTGTACCTTGCGGATTGGATGTGATCTCATCATCTGAATGTGTGTATAGTTCACGTCGGTGTGCTGTGCTTAGAACAGAGTCTCCTGTTGATAGAAAAGATCAGTAATTTGAAGAGTTTTTTTTTGTCCTAATCTGAAGAATTACCTCGGATATGAGAGATGCGTTCTTCTGGCGGTGTGTTTCCGCCTTGCATTTCTTCTGTAAATATTTCATATTTCAGTGGCTAGATGCTAATTGTGTCATCGGTTTCTGATAGTTTTCTCATGCCTATGTGGGCTGTGAGAGGTAATGCAGAAAGCTGTCCATGGGCTATTATGTGGTATTGGAGTCTTGCAGGTATAAGGCTTATGTTGTTGACGGTACAAATGCCATCAAAGAGTCGGTATATGACTGAGTTTGAACATAAGTGTGGTGGCATACCATAGATATGAATGGAGAGTCATTCATATGGTTCTGTAGTGATTGTTTCTGTAGCTCGATGGACATTCAGTGGATTGGATCTGAGAAGTTCTCGTAGTGGAAGAGTGGTAGAACCATGGGTTGGTTTCCATGGGATAAAAATCAAATAGTTGTTGTGAATGTTGATCAAAGAGTTGTTCAGTAAGTGAGTTCTTGCAGCTGCTGTGGCTAGGCGAAGGAAAAAACCAGAATCATAGTAGGATATATTTTCAATGGGTATGTTGATTGTGTGCTGCTGCTGGATTGCGTCCCTCAGTTCATAAGCATTGATTGAATGTGGAGCTGCTTCTGGAATAGTTGCGAGGACTGCGTTGTTGAATGAATTCATGTCCACATCTCTGAGATCCGTGTGGTCGATGATTGTGAGGTTGGAAAATCGGTATGTTGGCATCTGAATAGAGAAGAAGTTAAAAAAAAAGAAAAGAGAGAGGGAAAAGTGGGATCAGTGTACAAAAAGGAATGATAATGATACTGAAGTTTACATGGTAATGATACTGAAGTTTGATATGACAATATTAATCAACAATGGAGATGGTTCGAATTCATACCTTTAGTTGTTAGATTGCTGGAAATCCGGCACGAATAGCAGTCTTTTGGAGCGAGGTAGTTGTGACTGTATGTAGCAATAATGAAAAGGGATAAGATATTAACTATAGGATATGTACTGGAGATTTAACAGCAATATAAATTGTTGTGAGAGGTAATTGTAGTGTACAGTATTGTTGATAAGTGGTATATATAAAACTGGAGCGGATTATTTTTTGCATCACAAAGTATCTATTACCATCTGTGGAAGCTGCTACCGGATAACAGCTGTAAAACAAAGAAGCTATGAACATTAGTCTAGTTAACTTTCTCTATCTTATCTGATACCGGATAACAGCTGTTGTGCAGACATCACTAAAACAGAGAAAGGAATATTATTGTCATCCGCTGCTGCAAGCACTAACCTAGCTAACTGTGTGCCTCTATTTGCAATTGGAAACAAATGTTGGGCCAAAGACCTGTATAACTGCAGGTCATGTATGCTATAATCAACAACTATGAATCCATAGATTCTCTGTAAAGCTATAAGAGCCTGCAGTGTTGTAGCTTCATATGCCATCGCCTCATGTGCACCTGAATCAGCCCAAAAAAATAATGTTGGCGAAGCTCCCTGAACTACTCCAGTCATTAATTCAATCTCTGTACCATACATATGAATACCATCCTCTATGATCTGATGTATAGAAGATACATAGGGTAGAGAACAATGATGGGCTACATGCTTTAAAATAGATAGGTACGATAAATTGACTGAAAACATATGTATTTTATAGCTCAAATCTACCAGACGGCTGTCCTCTGTAGGAACCACAGCTGCCTTTTTTTTAAAAAATATTCTTTGTCCCTGCTTGACTAAAAAAATTTGAATAAATTTTTGCAACTGTGGAATATTTTTTGTTCGCAAAATTTTTCGCAAAAGTAGATCCAGTCTCCAGATAGTCGTAAGAAGCACGGTCGTCCTTTCTAGAAATTCTCCAAGATCAGAGAAGATGAGGTACATCAGTCAAACAATCGAGAACAGACAGGGAAGCAGATAAAATAGATAGCCTAGATAAATTGCATTATTACCTGAAACAGGAGGAGGCCTGGGCTGCTCGAAAGAGTTAAAATTAATGTTGGCGAAACAGACACAACCGGATATAGAACCTCCACGAAGAACACAGAGAACACCAACAACAGTGAAAAGACTGAATACCTCAATCGAACAAAATACAGCAGACAATAGTGGCTGTACAAGAGGAAATAAAAACATGAATCTGTCAGCACACGATAGACAGGTATCTTATTACATTGGTTATAATTGAGCATCATATAGGAAGACAACTACTCAAGGTCTAGACAACTAAAAAGGCAGGTATCATATTATTCCCAATAAATGTCTGGGAAAAAAGCACATAAACCTTTTTTCTGACTCATCGAAAGACTGTAAAGGAAAACAAAACCCTTAATTTATGGAAGCAAGGACTGATATTAGTCTAGAAATTTTTAGATTATATATCTTGCTATGTATAATGACCCAGCACACTCGGTTTACTGGAATTTGAGCCCATGATATCGTTTTACAAAACTGAATGATGGCACTCTGTAAACATCATAAAGGAAGACACAATAGCGATAGCAGGTTATTGTTTTGTGCCTTCACTGAAACGCTAAAGAGAAGAATAAAACCGGAGCCTGATGCAATGACCACCTTTTGTATTTATCATACACCTAAACTCGGTATTATATATGTGGAAAAGACCCACATTTAATCTACACAAATGTAATGCATGATAAACAAACAGAAGGCTTCAGTACAAATTATGAAAGTATCATCTTTGCAAACGAACCTCCATAGACTTTAATTAAGATGTAGAAAATGGACTACAGCAGCGAAAACACGATTTATTTTTGATCTATGAGCAGAATTGTGCATATCAGAATGGGAACCAAATGAACATGTTTTCTTTTTTTGTTTGACCCAAAGTGTACAAATGAGAATGTAAGTCAAATTTTATGCAGCCACCATCCTTTTTTTTTTCTCTTACATCGTTGAAGTACAGACCCAAAACTGATGAAAGGGTGATTCTTTTTTTTTACTCACACCATTTGACTACATCCTCACATGTCGGGAGAGCAAACACATTTAGTTTGGCCAAATGTGAATAAAGAATGTGTAAATATAGGGCAAGAGAGGTTGTATGTATAAGGACAAAAATCTAGAGTCTTAAAAAGATAAGAGAAGCAGAAAGGATAATATTAAAAAGAACTGACCACTGAAAAACAACAGGAGACTAAGTCATGCCGTCCGCCATATGCACCCAGCGGATCTTGACCCCTAGAAATTCTTCGGACACCTGCACCACTCGCGCTGTCGCTGAGCCCACTGCGCCACCCAATGCTGATTAAACGAACGGCGAAAAACAGGGTTAAATGAGCAGCAGAAAATTAAATTCAAAGCTAGCAGCATGAAATCAACGGATGGAAAAAGCTGACCACCAAGAACACAGCGCAGCTAATTTATATGAATCACTCGAACAGCTGCAGCATCCGTGTCCAACCAATCCGACGCCGCCGTCGCTGCACGGGACGAATCCACTGAAAAAAACAGTGGTAAGCGAAGGGAACGGAACCGAATCGAGCAAACACCAACGACATAAACCCTGGAAGTAGCGTAACGGCGGCGGAGGTCCTCAATGGCGAAAGATAGCGACGCGGACTCTCAATCGGTCGACAAGGCGGAGGGACCCCCGGGAGGCCAAAGACGGAGAAGACGAGGAATGAGGAAAAAGCGGAGGGACCCCTTTGGCTGTGTTCGGTGAAGCTGAAGTGCTGTAGATAAACGCTGAAGTGCTGTAGAAGTGCTGAAATCTTGTGAGAGAAAAATACTGCTGAAGTGCTGAAAAATAAGCGCTTATAAGCGCTTTTCACATCAACCGAACGCAGCCGACTTCGATCGGGTAGAAGCCGAGACGAAACAAAGCGGTCGGTGGGGACAGATTCGAAGAAATCCCGGTCCGGAGCCGCGACCAACACACAGAAGCCGATTGCAGATCAAGGTCTGCGAAGCAGAACGAAGCAGCTCCAAGGAATCAGGCTCGTAGATGACAGGATCGAACGGCCGATAACATTTCGAGGAACGTGGCTACCGCCCAGGTTCTGCAGAAGCTGCTAGAGGCTGATTTATTGGGTAAGATGATAGAAGGGTTTGCATGGGAATTGTTGTGGGCTCTATGTTCTGGTTTCCATGAGCTTAATATAACTGTTTTGTTATTTATTCTAATGAATTCCTCATGTAGTATGCGAGTTTTTTTTAGGTTGAGGATAAAGTCTGGGCCAAATTGGAAGATATGTCTTGATGAATATCACTTTGCACCTATATTTTTCTAATCAAGTTGCACACATAAAAGTTCAGCGACTGTTTAGAAGCTGTTAACCTGCACAAACTGTTGATAACTAATAGCAGTGCTTAAACCATCGAAAGCGATACAGTTGCTTTGACAGTTCTTAGAATCTATAATGATCTGGGGTGTACATCAATATTTTTTTAGAGCTGTATATTTTGCAGTGTATGGGGAATCGCCAAAAAAAGAAAAAGAATTTACCTTGCCTGACGTGAACAAAATATATTGTTGCTGTAACATAGCGGGATCTAATATAATAGGGTTGGCCTTAATTCGTTATACATACCATGGTTTAAGTTATGTTCATAAAAGGTGGAGCACAGGTTCAGCTAAGAGTATGTAGGTACAGATGATAGAGGTCTGGGACTACACGGCAAGCACACATCAGTTTACAGTTGATATTTACACAAAAGAGGCGGCATTATAGCAGAAGAATATTTGCTAGCTGGCGCAAAAGGTGGTTTCTTGTCCATCTTCATAGCTTGTTGTGTGCTGCAACATAGAAATTTGGTTTAAGATAGAATGGTACAGATATATTCATGATGTGTGCTATATGGTTTTAATATAGATTTGTGTGTGGCTGCTGTGGTTATGATCAAATATAGGTTGCGAAGGGTATGGCAGAGGCTATTTTATGCAAGTGTGATTGTAAGAATTTAGCACTTACTTTTGGGATGCTGCGGAGCTTTCTTCTGCTAGGTATTTTTCCTGGCTTGTTTGCCGGTGCTGGTTTTTGCTCTGTAATAAATTAATGATCACCGAGAAAGTTGGATGTGCCTAAAATATTTGTGTAAGTAAGTTTTCTAATTAGAGAAGTGATATATACTTCTTGTTTTTGGGTTCCAGAGAGGTAGTTGGTGGGAGGATCGCAGTCTGGTTAGTGCCTCCTTCTCCTTGATCATCCTCTCCAGACATGTTCTGTTAAATAGGGTATGCATAGTTTTTAGAAGCAGATAGGTTTTCTGTTTGTGGGGTCCCCAATGATTGATAGCGTATGCGATTACCTTTTCTGCTGGGTTTCCATGGCCAAACAGGTTTTTACGAACATTGGCTTCGTTTCGTGGAGATCTGGTATGAAGCAGTTATGAAAGATTTGAGTATATCAGTGTTGCATTCTAAGTGGACTACCATGTGGTTGTAATTAAGATGTTGTCTGTAGAAATGAGTACTTACTTGGCATCATCATCTTTCGAAGCATCGTTTGGTGGTTCCACAGTAGGAGCTAGAGTCTGAAACAAGGATTATTGCGTGAATATAGTGCTATTTTCAATAGTTTTAACATGAAGAAGGACAGCTGATCCTTAGGTGGCTTACAAATTGTGTGGCTGTCTCAAGCAGTAGGACTTCACTCTGTTGTTGTGTATTCTTCAGAGGTGTACGGTTATGTTCTGAGTGTGTTGAATCAAGGTCTTCAACACCAATATCTTGCTTTGGGGTTTCAGACATGGAACTTTCTAGTGTCGGAACACGCTTCATCGGTCTTTCCAGAATTGCTTTGATCTGGTACTGATTTCTCTTACTGCTTTTGCATGAATCATTGCTGAGATCAACCGAGAAGAGATATTTCTTGTTAATTATATTTTGTAATGGTTGAGGGAGAGCATCTCTTGGTTTTAATGGATTTATCAGTGCCTCGCAGTCTCGCTGAACTATTTTTTGCGCTTCATCATCATAAGCAAAGAATCGTGACTTGCCTGTATCATCCTTTCCTATGAAAGATAATAAGTACTTGTGTAATTGAAGGTGAGGTGGAGGTGTAAGGACTTATAAAAATATCAGGATGTATATATAACAGGCTTTTGTTATCGGGACCTTGGAATTGTGTCTGAGCCTAGGCATATCGGGCACTTGTAGCTACTATCAAGTTGTTGATCAGCTTTTTTCTTACAGAGTCTACAGGACATATACCACCAATTGGTATTGTCTACAATGGAATCTATTGTGACAGCACACTTGAATGGCCCCTGTTCCTGTGATATGGTATAGTGCTGGGGAAATTTGGCAGAAATTATAGTACTAATGTTGAAATTTTTGGGTGCTTACTGTATCATCAAATGGATCAATCTTGGAGAGATCAGCATTTTTTTTTCTAGAAGCTGAATGTCTTGAATTGGATTGGCAAGAGCTTCTTCGTCTGGTGATGGGCGCTCAATGTAGATTGGAGTGTTTTTGAATCTGGTAGACCAAAATATATGTCTGTCAAATAAAATACATAATTATTATATGTATTATCTGTAGCGCATCTGGTACCTGGAGTGAAAACGGGTTGCTTCTGGAATGTTAGGATTGAAATAATAGGAGCAGGCTGGACTTCCAGTTAAACAGACCTTGCCTGAAATGTCATCGGTAATGGATTAATTTGGTAATCTGGACAAGGCAAGAATGAGATGGCAACATATTATAGAGAGTGTACTGCTTCATGGACGTAATTCATCATTTCATAGGGTGTATTAGATGTTAAATAGTGGATGCAAAGCTGGCTTTGATTATTGATTGACATATTAATGAAGCAAGAACCTGGTAAACCAGAATTTTCATAGGTGGAAAATATAGGTGTGTTTTTGAGAAGAAAGCAAAGAGAAGAAGTCAAGTATGTAGCATCAGGGTATTTTTATTACACCCAAACCTAATAATTGTACTGTAATGTAATCATGATAGCATGAGGTTACTCATTAAGGAACTAAAGCGGGGAAAAAAATTTGTATAGAAGAATAGCACAATTTTGGTTGCAGAGAATACAGGGCAAAGTCCTCTATTTTTTAGGTTGACAGGTTAAGGTGTAAATTAACCAATGAAGGAAAGAAAATGGTGATCAAAGAAGTTTGATCTGTTTACAGAATTGGTAGGATATTAATCTAAATATGGATATGTATGAGTACTTTAAGAGAGCATGCACTATATTTTATAGTGTGGAAGTAAAAGACTATAAATGCATCATAGGCTGAACCTGTTTTTATATAAATACATAATCAGGACAAGATTCTGTTTGTTTGTAAGTGATTATTCTTGTAGGGACCAAATATCTATGTTGTATTCATGAGACTAATGATCTCTTTTTTTCTTACCATTTTCCTTGAAGTCTTCTCGTGGTATGCAGCCAACAACGAGACAAACAATAAGGTTGCCAGCTTGATCGTCGTATATGTTGTTGATATTGAAGCTTGCAGCCTGATCACCCCACAAAGTGATTTTCATTACACCATCCCTGTAAAGAAAAGCTTTTGAGTAGTAAAATGAAGAAAGAGCTATTTTTTTATTTATCGCAAGTTGGTTCTAATAGACCTTAGGTCTTTGATGTAAATTTCTCTGAGCATCTTAGCCTTTTCCGTGTTCTTTGGCACGAATGTGTGAAGAGTTTTGTACTTGATCAGATATCCAATAACATCTTGCAAAACATTAAAAATGTTTATATATAGTTGTGAGTAAATATAGAAAGAAGAGATCAGTTCAAAAGGAATCCATTAAAATTTGGAAGGTGTAACATATGCTTGTTTTGTACCTGTATAGGTGAAGACAACACGTGCTGGTTTGATTGCCGAGAATGGACTAAGGTTGTAAACATATTCTGGTATAGACTCTGGAGGATCTGAGACGACCTGAGCAGTTGTGTATTCTGTGATTTCAATCATTAGCTTCCTGTCAACTGGTTTATAGGTTGTTCTGGCATTATCAACCGCAAATTTCTTGACATTATAAGCTTTTCCAATCTCAAAAAGGTCTGTTTTTTTCCTAGATGAGGTCATCTCCAATCTGAGCGTACATTGCATCTCCCTGTTATAATAAGTATGTGCCTAAGTTACTGAACAGTAGATGTCTAAATATGTGTGAAAGGTCCTAGTATGGCTAGAGGGGGTGAATAGCCTAATAAAATTTCTACAAAGTACTTAGGCTAAGAGGTTAGTAACAAATATGGCTAAATGTGCAAAGCTAAAGCAACTACTAACCTAGGCAAGTCACCTACACAATTCTAGTTAATGCTTAGTACTAATCCACACAAGCAAACTAGCAAAAGCTAAAAGACTACACAACTACTCAAGACAAGAGAACAAGCTACTTAGCACAAGGATAAGAAAGAGATGATTGTCGATTATACCTTTGCCTTGAGATGAAATCAATCACCGGGATAAAGATCAAGTCACTCACTCGAAGATGAGGAAAGCAATATGAACACAAGGATTTATCCCCGAGGTTCACGTGCTTGCCGGCACGCTACGTCCTCGTTGTGTCGACTTCAACTGGTGGTTCGGTGGCTAATCGGTATCACACACCGAGCCTACACTAGATGCCACAAGAACCTACCACGGAGGAAGTAACTCAAAGATACGAGCAATCCACTAGAGTTACCTTTGAGCACCCCGCTCGGGGAAGGCACAAGAACCCCTCACAATTGCCGGGTGTGGGCAAGCACAATCACCAAGCTCCTCCACACCTTCTTCTCCTCCAAGCCGTCTAGGGACACGGCAATGTCCCAAGAGAATAAGAACTGAACCAAGGCTTGCTCTCAAGTGCTCTAGAATGCAAAACAACAGCAATGATGCACTTGAGGTTCACTCAATCTCACTAAGGATGATCAAGATGATGAACTAGTGAGACAGTGGGAGGCTAGAATGCAACAAAGTATATGACAATGATCCAAGTATGCAAGAGTGTCACCAAGTGACCAGGGAGGGAGTATAAATACCCCCAAATGCAAATCTAGCCGTTACCCCACTCGAAACAGTCGTTAAACACGATTTTATGTCGTCGGACGCTACCGTCGGACTGAGTCCGTCGGACTAACACCATGCGTCCGACGCTCACGATCTCGTCACGTGTCAGCTGGATTTATCGTCGATCGTCCGATCTCAACGGTCGACTTCGCGCCAGTTTATACACCGTCGGACTGGGGGCGTCGGACTAAACAGCAGAGTCCGACGCCCTCTCTCAGTTCACTGTGCGCGCACCGTCGGACGATCGCGCGAGCACCGTCGGACTAAAGAAACTCAGCGTCCGACACTTCCAGAGAGGTTTAAAATCACTAAAACTTCGTCGGACTTCGTCCGACGCTTGCCGTCGAACGAAGCTCTAGCGTCCGACGCTCTCCCAAACGCCACGCGTCACGCCGACACTGCTCGCCACCGTCGGACTGAAGTGGGCAATGGTCCGACGCTTGTTTACCGAGCGTCCGATGCTCGCCATTGGCCAGAACTAGGGTTAGGCGTCGGACTCTACTCAATGGTCCGACGCTGCCCCTCCACACAGTCCAACGCTCCTTTTTCAGCTATTTTCAAGTCTATTTCTCACCCCTTGCTTCTATGTGCTAACACTCAAGGTCTCCAACACTTGTGCACAGTGTGTTAGCATTTTGCAAACATTTTTCAAGGGTTTTCAAAGAGGTTCTCTAGGTTGGTTAGATCAATGCACATGAGATGCAACCTAGAGCACTTGAAAGTAATCCAATAGTTTAGTTCTCTCCTTGATAGTCGGCTATCTATCCCAAATGTGATCACTCCCACTTGGAGTGTTGATCACTAAAAGAAAAGCCCTATTTGGATATACCTTAGTCTCTAGCTTTTCTTCTTTAAGTCCTTTTCTTTCTCCTTGATCATTCCATCTTGATCTTCACTTGAGCTCATGTCATCTTCCTCCTTATCACTAATCTTCTCTTGGCTACATATACTTAGCACTTAGATTAGTAATTAGGTTTCATCAATTACCAAAACCAAACTAGGGTCTTTCAATGTGGAAATAGGATTTTTTATGCATGTTGTAGTTTATTTGAGGTCTTTATGGAGATGTAGCTGGAGCATTACCTTGGCATCTGCTAGGACCATACCAACATGCAGAGGGGCATCGTTTCTAGCAGCTTCATGGATGGTTCATTTGCGAACAACTCTGACAGTGATGCCACGTCGTTCACGACCTTTTTCTAGCTTGCTAAGAAACTTGGGGTCCTCCATACTTTGTCTACATGAGAAGCAAAGAAACTGCATTATGAAATATATGCATATATGTTTAATGAGGCATCAAAAGTGATCTAACGGTATAAAGTACGATAATTTGTAAAGATACAGGTAGCAGTGTATGTTGTATGAGTTTAAATTTATGGATTATACAAAGCGATGAGATTTACAGATGCATAATAGAAATTCTTGCATCATAGATAGTCATTGTAGCATATGTCTAGAAGTGATGAGGAAAAGGATGCATTGAATACATGGTCCTGTATACAGTGGTCAAAGCATTGTAATTCTTGTTCCTAAGCATGCAGAAAAACATTTATACATGTCCAACTGTGGGTAATAAAGGCACGCAGGCCGCACTAATTACATCAGATACAAAAATTTTGCTAAGGATGCGCAAAATCATCTATACGTAGCAAAATGATGTTAAGAGAGGCATGTAAGCCTGCAGGTGGGTTGTTTATACACATATCTGACTTATTGTATAGCTCTAGCACTTGGTAGGTGGTAAAATAAAGCAAAGTATCCATGCAACTGTGTGGCATTTGATTGATAGATTTGATTCACGAGCTGTCTGTCAGTTGTCTTTACTCAGCTGCATCAATCATCGAATCAGATGTTACTTCATTGCTAGGACAAATATTGGAGCACTTCTTTGTAAACAACATTCTTTGTTTCGTTGGTAGGTCGTCCTTCATCATCTTCCATATAGATTTTAAACCTTGTTTGTTAGTAACCCGTGAAACCACGACAATATAACTGACCATGTGTGAAAATCGGTTTTTTGAGGTACACGCCAATAGCAGATAGCGTCTGTCCCTGACTTTTGTTAATTGTCATGGCGTAACAGACTCTTACTGGATATTGGCGCCTTTCTAGGACAAATGGCCATTTATTACTTTTAAGAGATAAAGTTATGCGTGGAATGGCATAACTTTGATTTGCAAATGGTCCATTCATGATTTTTGCTTCGATTGTCCAATCTCCAACAGCAGTGATAATCAGCCTTGTGCCATTGCATAGGCCAACTCTTTGGTTCAGATTACGTAGCAGCATTATAGGCACTCCTCGTTTGAGTACTATTTTATGCTGCGGGAAGTTGTTGCCATTAATCGAAATTAGAAACTCAATTGGATATAATAGATCATATGCTTCATGTTGGGCGGTCGATTTGGCAATAATGTCTGTACTCAGGTACTCTTTCTCTTTACCGGGCACTAAAGGAATCATATAATCATTGATGAAATCTGTTAGTTCATTTGTTGGAGCTAATATGGCTCTTTGTGCAAGATAGAGAGGATCTCTGAATTTTGTTTGGAAATCAGGATATACTGAGCGTACGATAGCTGCTAGCTTGTCCTCTCCAGCAACTAAGACTATATCTTGTGGTATTGTTATCCAGTTTAGGTTCACTGTCTTCCTCTTTAGCAGTGCATGATATCTTGCCTTCACCTATGTCTAGTATCCACTTACTGAAAACAGCTATGTGTTGCTGTTGCTGAGAATCAGACGGTGAGGATAGCAGCCGCATATTCTGGGTTAGATTTATTATTGCCACATGGGTCCACAAATGTGATCTAGTTATTGTAGCAGCAATGACTTCTTCTTTACCACCTCCTTCAACAACAGGTAGGATTTGCCTGAGATCTCCTCCCAGGACCACCACTTTGCCACCAAACGGTATATGAGCAGCCTCAGGATTTTTTACCTTCTCTATGTCACGAAATGTACGATCCAAGGCTTCGAAACATTTCTTATTAGCCATGAGGGCTTCGTCCCAAATTACTAGGCTTGTGAGGTCAATCAGTTCTGAGAGCATTGTACCCCTACTTACATCACAAACCATATCAGTCTTCTATATCGCAGGGTATCTTGAATCTTGAATGGGCTGTACGGCCTCCTGGTAACAGCAGGGCTGCAACACCAGAAGAGGCTACAGTAAGAACAATCTTATTTTGCTGTCTGAGGTAGCCCACAATGCGTTTCCATAAATATGTTTTTCCAGTTCCTTCGAATCCTGAAGAAACCGAGTTCGTTTCTTTGAACTCTCTGCACTATTAAATTGAAAGCATTTGTTTGGTCTTCATTCAGGCATGCTATTGGATGATTCATGTCAATCGAAGAATCTGCAGGGTGTGAGAGCTCTTCCTCAACCAGGCGATTGTGCAAGATTGGATATGGATCATGTGTCTTGGGAGGTAGGTTGAAATCAGTAATGTCTCTGCCGCTCTATGAAAAAAGATTGGATAATTCGTCAAGGAGATAATCTTTGGCTCTAGAATCTGGTAGCTGATAGTTTGGATCACCGATTATGTCTCTATATTGGTGGATAATATCATCAGTTAGGTGCCCGCCAAACTTTTTCAAAGAAACTGTTTTCAGTCACCAACCTCACAGAACAACACCATAGTGACAAATAAGTTACGTAACTGTGATGAGGTAGCCCATGCAGCTGCTTCATCAAAGGCATTGTACCATTCTTGGTCATCGCCAAGTAAGCCCCATGATTTGCATGCTTCTTTAAATGTACGATGGTAGATGTGATTGTGAAATCTGAGATGTTGATAGCTTTTGGCACCTCTAACTGTTAGTAGCAGCATTCGAAGGTAGTAGCGCTCACCTGCCGATGGATGCACATAATGGAGGCGGCCTATCTTGCCATGTTGCTGCCTTTGTTTGTTCCATTGCCTCTCTTTTTGATCACATATCCATTTCCACGAGAACTCTGCATAAGTAAGTGTTCTAGCCTCAGGATAGATCTGATTGCATATAAACCACTGAGTTAGCATGGTTCTCCTCAAGAATTCTACCGATACTAACCTATCCATCTTTGCTTGTGAACTAAAAGTTATGAAATTCTCATTTGGAAGATGCACAGTCATTCTTTCCACTGCTGGATAATGTCTATGAATGTCATAACCAAACATTCTCCAACATGCATCTTGCTCACATATATATCTACAATCAAGATATTCTTTCACTTCATTTACAGTGTCTGTTTGTTCATCATATGGTACCACCTGGTTTCTTCGCACTCTTTGAAGGTAGGCTTTACTACAATCAGCTCCTTTGGTGACATACTTGAAGAGATATTTGATGAAAGTTGTTTTATTACACCACTCTACATTTATGTGTGCTTGATACTTCTTAAGTAAGTTCATATTGTATGGAACTACCCATCTGTTGTCCATTTGGAAGCCTCCCTTTTGAATAAAGAGGTTGTTTTGGCTTCTTTTGTAAATAGCAAAGCCATTAGAGTTGACTATTGTTTGATCTTGATAGGGTTTGGGAAAATGCTTTGAACATTTGTTGTTCTTCATGAATGGACACCTAGGATTTTGCTTGCCACAGGGACGATGTATCATGTGCTCTGCGACAAGAGCGTACCCTAGTGGATCTTTTTTGGTTCAGGTATCTCTGCTGATACGTACTTGTCTATCATTGCTGGTGTTGGATTAGATGTATCTCCTGTAGTCCAGAGAATAATGTGTGCATGTGGGAGACCCCGCTTTTGGAATTCGACGGTATGAAGGACTACAGATTGAGGAATAGGAATTAGTCTATGCACAGGTGCGCTGAATTAGAATGATGGATACTGCAAATGATCTTCGTGAACGATTATTAATGATTAAAGGACTGTTACATATATACCTGCATTACAAGGACCGAAGGGTTTGCCTTGTTTGATATCATGTAAAAGTTCTTCTAATTTCATGTTGAACACCCGGACTATAAGATCGCTTCTGCCAGTTGCTTGCTGCCCAGGCTCAAAGATAGCTTCAGTGATCTCTGGCCACTTAGGGTTACATGTAAATGTAACAAAAAAATCAGGAGGACCATACTGGCGACAAATAGCGATCCCATCATGATAATTTTGAATCATGTAGCGCCTTTCGACCTGTGTATGATGCTGGCAAAATGGTCACCTTGCCCACCTCACTTCCTTCCGTTGATCCTCTGCTTATAGCATCACAAATACCTTGTATGCTTTCCACCCTAATATCAGCTTGATTGTCTACTATATATTTGAGTCTATTCTCATCTACACATGCTCGGGCATCAACCTTGGCCTGACTTGATAGTGCAGCATAAGATAGAAAAGGATTTGGCTCATTCATCCTATAGTGGAACATGTAACAATAGTAGTCTTGCATCGTAATCTTTATATGAGCATTTTCTGTTGTTTGGGTTGCACCATTGTATAGAATTCCAGCTTGGAAACCATGTTCTGCATATGGAAACAAGAGGGGATATTGGAGGGCCATAAAAGCAGGATGCAAAGTAGATATCTGCTCTAATTCAGCTGACTGCCTTTGAATAATAATGTCCCGCTCAAATGTATCACGACTGAAGTCACCAACTACCAACAGTGCCAACTCATCTGTAGTTGGTAGACTGTACTGAGGTGGATCACCATCTTTGGGTGCAACAATGCGAATAACAAAATCTTTAGATTCATTATGAGCTAGTCTATCCCATGCCATCCTGAATTGCTTTGCTAATGGATTATGGTTATTAAGCATGGTGAGTAAGGACTGGACTAATAGATGGATCTAGATCAGAGTCTCTTCTATCTTCATGATTCAAGGAGTCAATCCTATGACGTACTTCGTTTGATGTATCGTACACATAAAGCTGAATAAATTTGGGAGAACGATCATCCGGAGGCTACAACGAACCAATTCGATGATGAATTTGTCCACAGATCTTGAAAACTGGTGGTCCTCTACCATCATTCATAGATCGATCTATGGTTGCTCCCATAGAGGTAAATGCAAAAGGACAATTATATTGTCTTATGTTTCTCATGAATCTATTAGATGTTGAACCTCCATTGAATCTTGCTAGATGCCAGTGATTCAGGTCTAGGAAGGAAAGGTGGTATGACAACTTTACCTCCTTTACAGCAATTGTTGTATACCACTGACCCGGAAGTGGTCCGCGATTGTTTTCCAACCCTTTCAGCATACCAGAATACAGCGCGATAGTTAGAACACTGACGATCTGGTGCTCCATAGTAAGATCTTTCGGAGTAGGAAACTGTACCAGCAGATATGGGAGAATAAGGTATCTGTTAAAGAAGTATAGAAGTATGATTTTGGACGATAGGTAGCAGTATTTTTGAGAAGGGATGCAGTTTGTAAATCTAGGGAAATTACCTTTAAGAGCATTGATAAAATCTTCACTAAACTGTCCGCACTCTAGATTAGCACTGTGGACTAATGCTGCACCTGTATTTGGAATATGATGTTGACACATTGTGTTTTTCAAGAATAGACAGAAACATTGTTTCGTATGAAGTGGCTATGAATACCTCCCCATACTTGACGATGTTGATCCAACAACTTTATCCTTTTTTGTCTAGAAGTAGATGGATCAGAGTTTTCTATGGCAGAAGAGGTATTGTTTCCTGAGGAGAGGGTACAGTCACACAAGCTAAGGTGAAGGCCCATACAAAATTATATGTAAAAAAAGAGGCCTATATGCTGAAGGCTACATACGGCCTCTTGCGTGACGGCCTGCTGATGTGCCTAGAGCAGAGGATGTTTATATGCACCGAAGCATCCGCTGGTAAATATAGGGATATAGTGTTAGATATATTTATTGATACATATCTCTAACTGCATGAAGGCAGTTTGAGAGACTGAGCATATGAAATATATAATGAAATGTATTATAATTTACTATACATGAGTGGTCAGCAGGCATATGAAGTGGATAGTCCATTAAGTTTGAAGGTTGTGCATCTTAACATGAATATAAAGGAATGAAAACATATGGCTGTTAAAGATATAGAGTCAGAGAAAAAAAGAAAAGTGGCTTCAATATGCTGACACCTTGTCTTGAATAAGACGTGGGAAGAGGCTATGTAACATTTGATTGTACCCAGCAGGTGATCTGGTCCTCTTTTTTTTGAAAGAATTTTTTTGGAAAACTGAACCACAAGATTATAAAGGACAATATGATCCAGGCAAGGACAACAGTACCAAAACTATATCTATGATAAACATAAAAAGTATACTGAAAATCACTGGATAAATTTAGGAGAAGCCATAAACTTTATTTAATATCTAGAAAAAGAACTATTACAATGAAAAAATATAAACAGTCTACAAAGAGAAGCTGTAAAAGAAAAACCTATGAACATCAGTCTACAGAACTTTCTGCAGCTGAAGTGATACCAACTAACAGCTGCTTGTGCACACATCACTAAAACAGAAAAAGGAATATTTTCTTCATACGCTGCTGCAAGCACTAATCTAGCTAACTGTGTGCCTCTATTTGCAATTGGAAACAAATGCTGAGCCAAAGATCTATATAACTGCAAGCCCATGTATGCTATAATCAACAACCATGAATCCATAGATTCTCTGCAAAGCTATAAGAGCTTGCAGTGCTGCAGCCTCATATGCCATCACCTCATTTATGCCTGAATGAGCCCAAAAAAATAATGTTGGTGAAGCTCCCTGTACTACCTCGGCCGTTAATTCAACCTCTATACCATACATATGGCTACCATCCTCTATCACCTGATGTATAGAATATACATAGGGTAGAGAACAATGCTGGGCAACATCTCTCAGAATACCTAGGTAGGATAAACTGATTGAAAACATGTGTACTTTATTAAAAAAACCCAGTCGATGATTGACCTGTGCTGCCCTTTTTTTTGCCGTGAAAAGATTTTGTTAAATTTTTTAAACTTTGAAAATCTTTTTGAAAATTTTTTCAGAAAAATAGACCCAGTCTCTAGATAGCCGTAAGAAGGACGCTCGTCCTTTCAAGGGATTCCCCAAAGTCAGACAAGATGAGGCATATCAGTTTAATAATTGAGAACAAGCAAAGAGGCACAGAAAATATACGTACAAGAGGAGATGCACTGTTACCTGAAATAAGAGTAGGCTTGAGTTGACTGAAGGAAAGAGAAACTGATGCTAACCAAACGGACACAAACGGATATGGAACCGCCACGAAGAATACAGAGATCAGCAATAATATCGAAAAGATTGAACTCCTGAACCGAGCACAGTATAGCAGGCAATAATTGCTGTAGACATGAAAATGGGAACATATATTTATCAGCACACCATATGTAGCTATGTTACTACATTGGCTATAATTGAGCATCATAGCTGAAGACAACTATCTAAGGTCTATGGAACTATAAAACCAGGTACCACATTACTCTTGATATCTCTTTGCGAAGTAACACACACCGGCTGTAACATTATAAACTCTATGTATAAATAGGTAAAAATAGGCGACCACATCCTTCACCATTTAAACAAGCAAAAGCATGCAAGCTATACTCTGAAGTCTGACTTGCATACATATTATTTGCTGCATAGTTTCAGTAACTAAATCTAAAGCATGAGATCAATGTATGCTGTTATAAGTGCCTGTAATGAAGATGGACGCACCATATTAATTTTGATATCCCTTTGAGAAATAACCCACACTGATTATAACAGCATAATTTTTTTTTGCGCCTGACCAAAAGACTGTAAAGCAACACATAATCCAAAATTTATGGAAGCAGAGGTTGACATTACTCTGGGAATCTGTAGAGCTACACCTTGATATATATAAAGAGCACCCACATTTAGTTTAGAGAAATTTTAGCGCATGACAATTAAATAAAAAGCCTCAGAACAAACCATGGAGTCATTAGCTATATTAGTCTTCACATCATTCTGGAAAAGAAGACACAATGGTAATAGCAGGATATAATTTTAGAGTCTGACTGAAACACTAAAGAGAAGAATAAAACCGAAACTTGATGCAATCAACACCTTTTTTATTTACCATACATCTGAACTCCACTTTCATATATCTGAAGAGGACCCACCTTTAGTCTAGACACATCCAACAGATGATAAATAAACAGAAGACCTCAGACGAAACAATGAAAGTACCAGGTTCGCAAACCAAGCTGCATACACCATGCTAGTTTTCAGAACGGTGTAGAAAGCGAACCACAGCAGTGATAACACGATTTAGTTTTGGTCTTTGAGCAGAAGTGTACAAAACAGAATGTAAGATAAATGTTATGCAATGAGCATCCATTTTTTTCCCCCACATCTTTCAACTGCATGCTGACATATCGGAAGAGCACCCACATTTAATTTAGGAGAATGTGAATAAAGGACGTCTAAATATAAGACCTGGAAACAAACTATAGAGCTATGAATATCACAAATCAACGTGAAGACACCATAGCAATAGGGAAATGAAGGCACATTGCTGATAGATTGCCGATAGCTGAGCACAAGAACGTAAACGAACATGTAATCAAATTATTATGTAAGCAGAAAGGCCCTTTTTCTGTAACTGGTAAAGAATGAGACTTTTCCCAGTTGCAGGGCCCGTATCTCAATTTATGAACTAAATCACGACTGCGTGCCGTATAGAAATTTTGCTACGGCTAATAATGGAGTTTGAAGCATGCAAACTGGACGGACGGAGGACGAAACGATAGGTAGACAGGAAACAAAGACGAAAATCAAGACATTTAAGAAAACAAGAGAGGTAGAAAGGTTGATACGGAGAACAACTTACTACCGAAAGACAAGACGCGGCTAACTCATCTCGCCCGCCACACGCAGACAGCGGATCTCCCCCACGAGGAATCCCTCGGATACCCGCACCGCCTGCGCCGTCGCCGAGTTCAGTGGACCGGCCCTGCACTGACCGAATCGACGGTGAGAACCAGCGGTAAGCGGACGGCACAAAATGGAATCCAAAGATAGCGGCAAGAGGCTGATAGGGAAAAGGACTGACCACCGAGAACGCAGCCCAGCTAGCAATCCACACAAGCACACCGTCTATGCCGAGCCGAGCCGACGCCGCCGTAGCTGCAACGAAGAAATCCACGGGGAAAAAACAGCGGCCAAAAAAGGTTAGGCAACCAAATTGAAGAACAGAGGCGGAAACCAGTGGACGAAAACGAATGGCGCAGACCCCGGAAACCGACAGCACGACAGCGAAGCTCCTCAATCGCGCAAGGCAAGGACGGCGACCCTCAATCGGCAGAAAACGCGAAGGAGCGGCCGGAAGCTAGCAGACGGAGACAACGAGGAACGACGAATAAGCAGCGGCGTGAAAAACCGAGGCATAAAATGAGGAGATCCTCGATCGGGTAGAAGCCGAGGCAAAACCAAGACGTGAATCGGCAGCAGCTAGGAGAAGACACCAGGGGGGAAGCCGCGAACAACACCAAGAAGCAGATTCTAGAGGAAGATTTGCGAAGCAACCCGAAACAGCTCTATGGAACCTGGGCGCGTCGATGATAGGATCGAACGGCGGACAACAATTCGAGCGACGTGGCCACCGCTTCCGTCGGAGGAGTTGGGCAGCCTTGTTTGGGTAAATTGCTAGAGTTGCTCTAGTTACAGCACATTACAATCACATGGGCATCTGTGACAAAAGCACTGCTTAATTGATGCATACTGCAATATCAATTCCTTCCTCTACAGAAGCGAAGGGTGGAAGAAGAAATTTTCATGATTAAATCATCTTTTGCAACTGTCGGTAATACAAATCTAACGCGCAAAATTATACTACAGATTTCAGATGCACAACTTCTTGGTCTAGCATTTGCTTCTGCTCCCTGCTTCAGCCTTGACATGCATGGCTTGCCTACAGTCAATGAATTTGCACAAAAGAATCGACAGGCTACAGATGACATTAGCTACTAAGTTACGGTGATCAATCAATCATGGCTTCTGGTGCATCGTTGGTTGGTCCTGCAATTTGTTTGAACTCTCTTGCTCAATTTTCAGAGCCTTTGGTTCATCTATGGCCATCGGACTAGTGTCATTCGGCTGCATGCAATAATATAACAGTATAAAAATATGCTTTGGTAACCGGACCACACTAATGTAAGTAGTATGAGGATGTCCCCTGAAGCTTTTGATATATTCAATGTTCTGATAAATAAAATAGCACTTACAAAGGTTTGTTTCGAGGAACCAACTCCATCAGCCACAGGTGCAGTGCCTCTACAATGTTCTGCAGCTACACTATTGACATCCTGCACAGGTATAAAAAACAAGAATGTCAGTAATGGATAATTATATATAACTAGAGAAAAAGAAAAGTTAATTAGGAAAATGTTCTTGCTACAAGCCTATAATTGATCCAACAAGATTCAGTAAAATAGATCAATGAAAAATGGAGTCATGATCTGCCAGGAAACATAGGAATTGCTAAAGCACAAGGGAAGAAAACACTTATCTAGAAGATATTAGAGACCACTTACAACACATCATATGTAAAGCATATTACTAGCATGCAATTATTTGAGAAATTTAACTTGCAAAAAAACTTCGATCAATCTCAAACATCACAACAGAAACTACTCTTTACTGTAACTCTTTTACTGCATATGCATAGCCCTATCAATATCAGAAACCTATTAGCAAAGTATAAGTTGCCCACTGCCCAGAGACTATATCACTATATCAGATGCTGCCACACTGTACATGAGAGAAAGCAACACAGTGTGGGTAAATATTGGACAATCTGCACTAAGTCATCTCCAGATTCATAACAAGATGGGAAACATAAAACAAGGCAAAGATGCTGCCCTACAGTCTGGTTATTAAGTCATATGGGTATTTGGCATAATACTGGCCCAATATAACTATGTTTGCCACAAAGGAGCTGATTCCAGTCCCCAATGGTCCTGGCACAGCATTTTTGTCTCTCAATTCAGGTTTCATGTCAAGCTCCACATGAACACATTGGACACTGCAGAACCTTCAGGGAACTTGATCCCAACTGTCAAAGGTATGTAAGAAACAGAGCTGTACCATGTGCATTGGTTATGTTACACCAGCATAGAAGTGCAATATAGTATACAAATGGATATTAGTCACTCCATATATGTTCACACATTTTTCTTCAAAAATGGAGTCGTACATGGTTACGTTAGATACACATATGAATGAGGATTGTCTCAGTTATAAATATGAATATTTGTGTGTTGAATACTAAACGAGATTGATGTGGATAATATTGGTCACAGATATTTATTTTAACATTAAGTAATCAACCATATATAATTACATGTCACACATTTCCAATTTTTTCAGCCAAGCATATTTCCAATAACTTTACTAAGGTTGTATAACACTTGAATGAAAAGCCAGGACACAGAGACAGGAAATATAAACAACTGTGCCAAATAGAACTTGTTCACACTAACTTCAGGATCATATTTAAAGATCAGAGCAACATCTGTTCATGACATTTTAACACATTATTACATATATAAATATTTGTTGATAATAACATAAAGGAATGGTCAACCAATTAGCTGAAAAGTACTAAAATAGGAAAAAATATATAAAATCTCTCATATTAAGAACACATGACTAACTCTTAGTCAAACATCAAATCCAAACAGATATGTGATACAACTACCCAAATCCAATGTCCCAGAAAACAAGGATGTCCTATCCCCTCAACCAAATAGAAAACAAGGACCGCCCATCCCTAGAAACTGGGGAGTCTGTCTATCCCACCAAGTCCCAGAAACAAATACACGCTAATAGTTCTTACATGCCTTCAAGTTCAAGTACACCTTACACACCAAAAAAAAACATTTGAAACTTCATGGATGCATCGTTAAATCAACACAAGTTAGATTAGAGAGGTACCTGATCAATTGCCTCTATCTCAGCAGATTCTTTCTTCATTCTTAAATTCCCCCTCCTATGATGGAAAATTGCACAAAATAGAACACACAATATAACCACCTGGACCGATTGCTGCTACAAATTACATGAGCAAACAATAACAAATACCTCCCAGAGTCCTCCAAAGGCTTGGCATCATTCATCTCCACATCAGAATCAGCATCATGTCTTTCATCAGGATCCTCTTTGTCTTCATCTTGCTATACCAAACATGAACAAAAATTAGCCACAATATGTTGACTTAATTATTTGCGAGATACAGAACGCTCCTTGGGTCGTAGACTTAGTGGTCAGCCATGGAGATGGGATGAAGCTTTTGTGCAATTTTTCATTTGTATCCACTGAGGAATTGCATATTTCATTAGGCTATATTTTTTGTGTTTATTGGGTTGCATTATCCTAATTTCTAATGTGTTCCAATTCTGTAGATGCACTTCATGGCAATTTGATTGTCTTTGGGTGTGTGTTGGACTTATGTTAAGGGTTCTTTTGCTTTTCCCCTTCTTTTTCAGAGTTGCAATTTTTGCTTTCAAAGGTGTTGTGTAGTTTCTCCATATAGTTGCACCTTTGCAGCAGGGACTACAGTTTTAGAATGACACTAGACTTCCTGTCCTCCAACTGTTTGCGTTGTGGGTACACCATACACATGGAGCCCATGTTCTTTACACTGCCCCCTTTTCTCATTTTCTTCCAGTTTTTGCAGTTCAACTGGCGGCCCAGTCCGGTTTCTAATGCAGTTCCAGGCATACAAACAGAACTATACAATGATAGGCAAGAAAATAGAAGAAACAGAAATGCCTGCAAAACTATGCCAGCAAGAGCAGGACAAAACTATACTAGCCCTAGTACCAGGATTGATTGACCAGAGTATCCTCCATATAATTTAAACAGTGTGTGTGTGTGTGTGTTGGGAAGGTTTGCTCGCTGTCCCATTTGTAAGATTTCCTTTCTTAATGACATGACACTCAGCTCTCCTGCGTTGTTCAAGAAAAAAAAACTCAAATTCCACTACATTTCCAGATTTTCTTACTTATTCTGTTCAATAGAGTTCGGTCCGTGCAATTATTCAGTCTTGTAAACAACAGCTCTACTAAATATGGCCTTATCTTTGTACCTGATTTATTTTAAAGGATAAAGTAACATCATGCAATTAATTTCTTGCTTGTAACAAAACTTTACCTCAGGAAACTCAGCCTCAGGAGGTCGCTCTTGAAATTGAACACTAGGAGCATGTCGGAGTTTTGAAAGATTATCTAGAAGTTTTGTTTTTATGTCATCCAATTGATGCCGTGTGTTTTTATTCTCCATGTTACTTGGAGCAACATGTAGAGTATAATCTGGACCAAAATACTCATAGTACTCATTAGGTGGCATCTTGTCAGTGAGCTCATGACCAAGGGCAACTCCTGTCTGCTCAAGAAATATGAACAAAGGTAAGAACAATTATTCAAAGACTTTTGGAATTGGTGAGATTAAAATGCCTATCTGAAATAACAATAACAATAGCAATCTCAATCCTCAAGCACTTAACAACATGAAAAGAGTATAATGGATTGTGCAGAAGTCTATTGGCTTGTGTAGGGCGGTCGAATGAGTTGGAACTTGGAACTTGGAAGAGACGATCTTTGAAAAAAAAAAGAGTAAGTGTTTTGTTCGCACATAAGCAGATAAGCTATTCATATATAGTTAAAAATACAAAGAGCCTATAATGCAGTAAATAGTAAAAATTAGTAAATTTAAAGCACATCTTGAAACTATTTACACAATTTGGTAACAGTACTAGTCAGCACTCAATAAGTAGAAAGTCGACAACAACATGGTACGAATAAATTCTTTAAAGGAAGATGACCCATGCCAAAAAAAAATTTTTAAAAAAAAGACATTGCAGAAACTATTGTACTGCAAAGATAACTCTTTTACAGACAGAAGGTAGATTGTTTTTACTGGGTTCACAGCACAAACATAAGGGGAGACATGGACAGCAAAAATGCAGATGGTGCTTCAAAGGGAGCAAAAAGGGAACACTAGAAAATCAATTACCTACAAAGTTACAAATCGCCAACACATATGTATACTTGAATAAAGCGTTATATATGAAGTTGGAGAATACAGCATTTGTTACATAACATGATTTGGACGGCTATATGTTTTTCTTTGAAATATTACTTGAGCATTCATAAATTCCAATAACTGTACCAATCTTCCTGCATATTCTAGGGGGCGAGCGCTACGACTGTTGTTTGTTGTTATACTAATTCCAATAACTCCAATTGAAGTTAGGAGGGGGAAAGTATTACAAAGTGTTATACTCTCAGTATACTGAACCATTCCAAATAATTAATCAGACAAGGTTATTGGAACTAATAGAATAACAAACAACAGAAAAGTGGAAAGCCATAACAAATGTGGGTTTTCCCCCATGAAGGAAACTCCCCTGTTACATACCTCGTAGCACCAACACCGTGCAACGTTTCTTATGGTATACCCACCGCCACCAAGCAGCAACAGGGGGACGTTGAAGGACCTCATAAATCTGACACATTCTGCGTGACCCTTAATAGAGAGGTTGAAACAGCCCAACCTGTCACCCGACAATGAATCTGCACCACACTGGAGCACGACTGCACCAGGGTTGAAGACCTCCATCACCTTGCCCATTATTGGCTTGAACAACGACTGGTAGCTCTCATCATCAATACCATCGTCCAGCGGAACATTCAGGGAGTAATATTTACCCTTCGAGTGCCCAACATCACGAATGTCCCCTGTCCCAGGGAAATAATCCCCAAACTTGTGGAATGAGACCGTCATCACCCGGTCCGTGGTGTAAAAAGCCTCCTCCACGCCGTCCCCGTGGTGGATATCAATGTCCACGTACAGAACGCGCTGAGCAATTACAGTTTACAAAACATGAGTAAGCCTATCCATCCAATCCAACTATAGATTCAATTTTTTTTCAAAAAAACTCGTCGAGGTTTGAAATACCTGGTGGTACTTGAGGAGTTCGAGGATGGCGAGGACAATGTCGTTAACATAGCAGAACCCGGAGGCCTCGCACTTCTTGGCGTGGTGGAGTCCGCCGGCCCAGTTGATGGCGATGTCATGGCCGTGGTTGAGCTTGACGGCGCCGCCAACGGAGCCCCCCGCGTAGGTCTGGCAGAAGCTGTAGAGACCGTCGAAGACGGGGCAGTCCTCGCCGACGTTGAAGCGCTTGAGCGCGCGGATCTGGTCCTGCTGCGTCTCGGGGGTGACGGAGCGGAGGAAGGCGACGTAATCGTCGGCGTGGAAGCGGCAGAGGTCGCGATCGCGGGCAGGGTGAGGGCGGAGCACTTGCATCTGGTCGAGGAGGCCGTAGCGGCCGAGCAGCGCGTGGGTCATCCGGATGCGGTGCGGCTTCATCGGGTGGCCCTGCCCGTAGTAGTAGTTGCCCACCTCCGCGTCGTAGAAGTAGCAGACGCGGCGCTTCGACCCGTCCGCGCCAGTGGTCGGCAGGGAGTTGCCGCCGCCGCCGGCCGACGCGTCCATCGCCGGATTAGCGCCGGTGCTTTCCTTTCGCTTGCCGCCGGCGCTTTTGGGTTGGGTTTTGTCGGGCGCAAGGCGCTCGGCGGCGGCGTTTGAGTAGGGTCTGGCCGTTCGGGGATATTTATGGATTATGGGTCGTTTAAATTAGGGTCTAAAGTTTTAGGTGTCACTTTCATGGAACGTCAAAAAGATTTTTCAGATATTAATAAAAATATTAATAACATAATTTATGTTATGTTAAATCATGATATGAATTTATTAATCTATTATTAGTAAATGTCTATTGTAACATAATATTATTAAATCTATATTAATTAGATTTTTTAAAAAATATTTATAAGTAATATTCGTAATTAATTATTTTTTTATTTTGTTTTTAATTATGTATAGGTGTACACGTCTATTTGATTGGTGTAAAGTTTGTGCGACGAAAAGTACACATCATAATTGTTAAAAAACCGGAGTCGTGCTCGCAACCCCGCCTTAGGCCGCGCGGCAGCAAGCCTAGTCGGCCGCACACTCTACCACCTCTGTTCTTGGGGGCCGCACGTGTCGCCGCTTTCGCCTCTTCGTCTTGCTTCGCCAGTCCTAGCACGTGAGCCTGCAAGGGGCCAAGGGCCACGCCACTGTGCTCGCACGTCCTCCTTCCCATGGCTGGCGCAAACTCCCTACCAGTCAAGGTCTTCTCCAAAGAGCGTGTGACACGGACGTCTCCATCCCCGACCAGCAACCCCACAACGAGTTCCAATCTGACCACTGATTTTGGATCGTGGAACCCTAGAGCCATTAGATTAATTTGTAGTATGTGATAGCACCGATGCTCCGTCCTTCTCTTACAATGGATTCTCGTGCATCAATTTTTCCTTCCTTTTTTCGTGGTTACCCGCATTTCATCAAGACAAAAGGAAAGTTTCAAAGTTACACCATATCGATCAATTCTGGTTGTTCCACACCCCCGCTTACAAGACGCTAGCATTCAAGACCGACCAAAAACGTTGACAAGCTAGAGCTAGAGCCTAGGAACTAGAACACAACAAAAGACTATACGGCATTAGTTCCGTGGGTACAACAAGTCAAGATGCTCGCTTGGCCTAATCGACGTCCATCACCGGACCACGAAGCCGGCCTCTCACCGGAAATAGGGCCTCCATGGCTTCCCACTTATCTAGGGACTGTAGCGTGGTGAATGTCTGATAAAACTCTCAAAACGACATCTCATCATGCTTCTCATCTCGACCTCAAGCCCGAGCTTTTTCAAGGGCACCTTTCTTGCCTGGACGTCCGACTTTGTTGCACTGAACTTAACTCTTAGCAGTTAAACGAGCGCTGCGCTTGGGGACGGTAATCTCATCCTTAGTAGCCTTAGGGTCCTTAGTGATGCGCAACCTAAGCGGTGACGCAATAAGCGGCTGCTAAAGTGGTAGAAAGATGGCATCGAAAAAATCCTGTACGTCGAGGTCTAGGGGGACACCATGCCATTATCCCTCGGAGGGTCCGAAGTTAGGCCATCCGTGTGCGGCAACCCTAGCAAAGGTGGCGGTTTGGGGTCTTCGTCCACTGTGTGAGCAGCAATCACGGGAGACAAAAGCCCCAAAGTCCGATCCCTGGCTGTTTAGATGATAGTAAGTGCCGCATCGAGCTCCACCATCATCGGATCATCTGCCACATCACGATAGACATGCCCCGCTATAGGGTCGAGATGACGAACTAGAGGAGGGTGAATAGTCCATTTTAACAACTAATCACTGCGGAATAAAACATATTCAGTTCTAACGATAATTCACCCCTCTAATTAAGACTCTAAGCACCTTGTCAAAGATCCTAGCAAGACACAAAGGTGCAAGCCTAGTTTGAGCTTTCCTAAACCGTTCTAACGCAAGGTCACACAAACCTAAACACTAGTACTTTAAGCACCGAAGAGCTCCTACCAACTAGCAAGCAAAAGCGCACTAAGCACATAAACTCACTACGTGCTCAATGACAAGGATACACAATCCTAATTAAGAAGCGCAACTCACTTAGTTACACAAACTAAGTGAGACACTACTTCTAAGCTACACAAGTTAAGAAGGTGAGTGGCAAGCTACACAAGCTAACCGGTCTCACAAGAGCAACTACAACTACACAAGTAAAGTAATGTACAAAATAAATAACTTGTGTAGAAGGGAGCAAACCACCGCGAAGAATAGTAAGATGTTGACGCGGTGATTTATTTCCTAGAGGTTCACTTGTCGCCACAAACTACGTCCTCCGTTGAGACAAGCTTCAAGGTTACCGCCGGTCCTCTTGCTAGTGGTGACCCGCAAGTCACACTCTCCCACGTGGAGTGTTTACCACAAGCTCTAGCACTTGACTCGGTCGGACCACTTGTCGCATTTCACGTCTCGCTCTACTTGGCATGCTCTTCGCGATCTCCCGCGGGGTGAGCTCCAACCCCTCACAAAGCTTTCTCCGGAGCCAACCACAATCTCCTTGCTTACTTCCACGGAGTCTCTCGCCACCAAGCCGTCTAGGAGGTGACGACCTCAAAGAGTAACAAGCACCACCCACTTGCAACTCGATCACTTAGTGCCACTCGAAGCAATCTCACAATGTAATGCACTAGCGATCGATCACTCACTTCTCCAATACAAGTTCTATGAGCATAAGTGAGTTGGAGAGCACTAAATCATGCACTAACAAGGGAAACACATTCGCAAGGTGCAAGACTCCTTGCCATGGTCGGCTCTCACTTCTATTTATAGCCTCCAAACAAATAGAGCCGTTACCTCCTTTATTGGGCACTCTGCGTGGTCCGGTGCTCAAAACACCAATCAAATTAGCCTTTACGCAGCACCCGAGAATTTCAGGGTCACACCGGACGCGTCCGGTGCCCACCTACCAGACGCCGGGAGCGTCCGGTGCTCTTTCTCAGCCCAAAGAGCTCAAAATGCACCGGACGTTGTTACAGTAGCAGTCGCGCGTCCAGTGCTCTTAAACCCGCGTCCGGTGCAGCATCCTATGCGTACCTTCGATCACTAAAACGGTGATATCTCTTAACTCCGAACTTCGATTTCGATGATCTTAGATATTTTGGAAAGCTTATTAAGAGGGCTACACAAAGCACATGATTGCTTGATCCAAAACACAAGGATAAAAGTAGTTTATCCATCCAAGATCTACCAAGCTTTCCGCGAGGTCGAAACTTCAACCCTTTTGCAAATGTGCCAACTCCAAAGTATTCCACAACCTTGTGCATGTGAGTTAGCATTTTCACAAACATTTTTCAAAGGTTTTTTCACTCTTTCTTTCCACGCCACTCGATCCTATCAATGCATGCAAGTTACATCGCTCAAGTAGCACTAGATGACCAATACCTAAACAAGTTTGCCCCTCTTGATAGTACGACCATCTATCCTAAATCCGGTCAAGCACTTCTCTACTCAACTTTTAGACCGGTGAAATGAAAACACCCTACGTTATACTTTTACCTTGCGCTTTCCATTCCGTCACCGTCTTCATCTCCGTCTCCAACACCGTCGATGTCGGTGCAACATATGTATCAACATCTCATGAATGATATGATCCACTTCATATCATCATGTGGCTTTTAGTTCATCGATCCTTGATTTGCTTGCTCTTCACCGTTGTATTGGTCCATCGGCGCCAAGCCATCACCCGACTTGCCCTTCACACTTACAACCGGTCCATCGACGCGAACCCTTGTCTTGATCTTCTCCACTAGCCACATGACTTCATGTCATGTCTAATGTGCATTTAGCTCCTTCACTATCACATGTGTGAGCTAAGCAATCATCCTTAGCCATTTTCACCTCTATGGCATAGTTGCTCACATACATATACCTGTAGACTAATCACCTGTGTAATCATCACTCAAGCATGTATTAGTCTACCTAAATTATTACTCAATTAGCAAATCCAAATAAGGCCCTTTCACCCGCGTCGAGGCGCAACGATCCACAGCCGCACGCAGACGAAGATGTTGTGGGAGCAGTATGCACAGAAGGCGGTGCTCCAGCTATTTGGATGATAGGGGACGAGGCGAGCTCCATCATCATCGGATCGTCTGCCACATCCTGACCGGCATACCCAACGTCCAAGCGCAGCGAACATATGGATGCTGCCGTCAGTTCCTAGGCCAACGTTCGCCATCGCCTACAACCCCTACTCCCTGCTCCACGTACTCCGCCTGCCCACCATCTGTTCAGTTAACAGCCTCGGCTCAGAGCCCACTCTGTACCTCTGCCGTCTACAGGCATATGCCAAGGTGGAGCTGCAACTGAAGCTCGGTGCCATTGCATATATGCAGATACCCTATTCGATTAAATGTCCGAATGTTATGGATGCATTTCTTCTTGTCACAGGATCTTTTTAACTGGGTTCAAAATCTAGCCTTGCTGAAGTCAATATGCCTAATTTTGTTCATCTGTAAGATCGACAAAAAATGTAATGTCAGTTTCGTTCCCAACTGTTGTTCACAAGAGTTTGCCATGTAGCATAATTGGGCTTTTTTTTATATAAAGGATAATTCATACCTGGCTTCATCTATCAAAAGATAGAATCAGACCAATTATTTCAAAGTAAAGATAGAATCAGACCAATTATTATAAAGTTTCGTCCAAGGGCGACCACAGTCACTAAGGGAAGATCCAGCACAAATCAAAACGATCGGAGAAGCAAAACCAGAGTAAAGTTTCGAGTAAATAGAATCAATAAATCTAGATGACAGCCATCTATTAGAACCGAAGAAATGTAAAGCTGAATATATTTGTTATTGCCTCTTGCATACGATGTCTTCAAGGATTCCTCTTCAATGCAATGTGCCTTGGTCATCAAAAAATATTGTTTCACT
The DNA here is from genome assembly GCA_038502445.1 of Eremochloa ophiuroides. Classification (NCBI taxonomy): domain Eukaryota; kingdom Viridiplantae; phylum Streptophyta; class Magnoliopsida; order Poales; family Poaceae; genus Eremochloa; species Eremochloa ophiuroides. The sequence continues at coordinate 92,877,618 of JAHLJS010000003.1, forward strand.
TTTATAAGCTCTCCATACTTCGAAGCGAAATGTCAATGTTTGATCCACTTCTATTTGCCTTTTTTTTTCTCTCTATCTATATGCTGAATTTTGTAGATGCAGATTGGTAGCGATGCCAAGAATACGCTATATACTGATCTATACTAAGCCAGATAAACCTTTTCTATAAAACAAATTTACAGATCGGTGTGCCATTCTTATTTTATCAATTTTATTTCCCCGCCGTGGAGTTGGACAGTGGGAGCACAATGAAACTCCCCTCCTCTGTAGTCGTCGGCGCTTCTTCCCCTCCGCGTTGTCGTGTCTACAGCAGCTGAGCTCCTTCATTTTCTCTGAAATGTATTTGAATGAACTCTGATCTGAATCTAGGGTATTTAGGCATATGATTCATGAATCTTGAAGCAAGGCAACAATACCAATTAATTGATATAGATGTTCTCACGTGTCTTTTGTTGTTGGTGTCCCGCAATGCGGCATCTGAAACAGCGCATGCCGACCAATAATAGGAACACCACCACCACCATGGAGACACACGAGCTAAAGCACCCGCGCAGTTTATTTAATTACCTCGCTCACACTCAACAACAAAAGCTAGAATTAGTACATGCGGCTTGCCTCCCTCCTCGCATCACCGCTCCCTTATTTTGCCACCTCTGTCGATGTTCGTATCTATATATTCCTCTCCTTCCTCGACGCTACGACCGAGCAAAATGGCGCTCGCCGTCCTACCTTCGTATACCTAGCAGTCTCGATCTGCATAGAACGATCAAGGTAGGAGGAGGGGCGCAGGGGTGGTGGGTAGTGTCGTTGATTAATCATTTGTGAGGAGATCTAGGTATAAATAGAGATATACTTACTTATATCAAGAAACCATGGAGGAGGGGTTCCGATGGAGCAGACCGGGGTCTTTCGTCCTGTACCTGGCCTTGTTCCTGTCGGCGGCCGTGTCGTCGTCGGAGGCCAACATCGGCGACTTCGACGACTACTGGCGGCAGCGCAAGCTCATGGCCGACGCCGCGGCGGAGGCCACGTACAAGCATGACCCGATCGAGGTCGCCAACCAACTGAACCGCGCAGTCCACAGGCATGTCGTTGATCCACACTTGCATTGTCGTCGTCTCACATTCACCATGATGAGAATGTAGTAATCCATGATAGATGATGGACAGTTAACTAATATTGATGAGTAATGCACATGCAAATATGCAATGCAGATCCGTGGAGAAGGAGGAGATGAGCACTCGGCGTGAGATGATGGGGCAGAAGAAGGGCAAGTCGAGCGGGCCGTGCCTGGCGACGAATCCGATCGACCGGTGCTGGCGTTGCCGGGCGGACTGGGCGACGGACCGGAAGCGGCTGGCGCGGTGCGCCAAGGGGTTCGGGCGCAACACCACCGGCGGCCTGGCCGGCAAGTTCTACGTGGTGACGGACGGCACCTGACGACGACGTGGTGAACCCGCGGCCCGGCACGCTCCGGTGGGGCGTGATCCAAATCGAGCCGCTGTGGATCACATTCGCCAAGACGATGATCATCACGCTCAAGGAGGAGCTCATCATCCGCGGCGACAAGACCATCGACGGCCGCGGCGCGCAGGTGCGCATCGCCAACGGCGCGCAGCTGACGGTGCAGTTCTCCAACAACGTGATCATCCACAACGTGCACATCAACGACATCGTCTCCTCCAACAAGAACGGCGGCAACATTCGGGACTCGCCAGACCACTTCGGCTGGCGCACCGTCTCCGACGGCGACGGCATCACCGTGTTCGGCTCCACCAACGTGTGGCTGGACCACCTGTCGCTGTCCAACTGCCAGGACGGCCTCATCGACGTCATCGCCAAGTCCACGGGGGTCACCATCTCCAACTGCCACCTCACCAACCACAACGACGTCATGCTCTTCAGCTCCAGCGACAAGCACCCCGAGGACCAGATCATGCAGATCACCGTGGCGTTCAACCACTTTGGGAGAGGGCTCGTGCAGAGGATGCCTAGGTGCAGATGGGGCTTCTTCCACGTGGTGAACAACGACTACACGCACTGGCTCATGTACGCCATCGGCGGCAGCAAGGCGCCCACCATCATCAGCCAGGGGAACCGCTACATCGCGCCGCCCAACCTGGCGGCGAAGCAGGTCACCAAGCAGCACGACGCGCCGGAGTCGGAGTGGAAGAACTGGGTGTGGCACTCGGAGAACGACCTCTTCATGGAGGGCGCCTACTTCACCGTCACCGGCGGACAGAACAACAGGCACTTCAACAAGAAGGACATCATCAAGCCCAAGAACGGATCCTACGTTACCAGGCTCACGCGATTCGCCGGCTCGCTCGACTGCAAGCCAGGCGTCCCCTGCTAGAGAGCCCAGCTGCGGTTCATTTCAAACAACTAGTAGATTTATTCATTCGTCATCACGTAATTCGATCAATTGCGTGGTTAAGTTCGCACATGTGTACTCTACTACTTTAGCACCGATATGATCCACCTGCGGGGTCGATTCCAATTAACGACGACGTACGGCCCTGTAGGTTGTAAACATGCATGCATACATTCGCCGGCCGGTCGCCATGTAAGAAGAAACAGGAGAACGTTGCACTGAAAGGGCGACAGACCAGAGAACGTGTCTGTGTATACTGTGTAGAGATCCTAGAGGATGAGAGACTGCTCCTCAAATCAAAGAGAAGATGCACATATCCAAAGCCCCGGAATTAACTGCTCTGTTGTCGATCGACTATGTCACCACTCACCAGAGTGTATATATTTGTTTTCCACTTCTTGGTCCCTAACTTTACCCGGTGGATTCTATGGTTGGTAGAGAGTGACAGAAAGAAAACTTTTCATGACATATAGCATCTCCAAAAGCTCCTAAAAACACTCCTTAGGAGCATCTCCAGAAGTTTTTAGTATAATTTAATTACTTCCTAAACTAATAGATCTAGCAAGTTAATTAACAGAAGAAATAACAATTTTAAATATTGTCATTCTCCAACAATCTCCTATACTGGCTTCTTAAACGATTTTGCATTGGAAACCATAACATATTGGTACGGACTTAATAATTCTTGCAAACCTCCAAGTATGGATTACACCTATGGATATGGAGCGGAGAAGATCATTCGAATGTTAGCCATCCTTTCCACCTCCATAGATGCCATTGGAGCATAGGTAATCCAAGTTCTATCAAGGAGGGATGGCTCCTATGTAATATGAGCGTAGCAGCAAGAAACACAGCGCCTTGCACAATTTGGTGACATCGACGTCTTTCAGCATTACAAGAGATGTGACCTTCAATGACGATGTGTTTATGTTGGGGAAACGTTCACAACACAGGAACGAGAATCCACGTGGCTGAATCACCTACGTGTAAAGTAACTTTATTTACATGTCAAAGGGGTATATTTATAGGAGTCTGGTCTTCGCTACTTCGTGCCTAAAGACCATTTTACCCCTGTTCAATTCTTACAACTTTCATATTTACATGTAGGGAGAAGTTGTCTTTTCACACTTCGCAGCTATCGCTATACTATTGTATCTTCTCTTTTCCTTGGACTCATCTTGGCTCCGCTGTATGCTTAGCGAAGGTTTTCCTCTGGTGTCATCTCTACGAGCGAAGTCAACTTCGCTCCTATTTCTTCGTCTTCGTGTCCTCATCTTCGCGAAGTCGACCTTTCTTCCGAAGTCTGGGGCTGAGTTTGATTCGAAGTCAAAATCCCCAACAGCAGCCCCTCGCGGGCGAAGGCCTACTCCGAAGGTCTGATTCCCGCAAAGTTTAATTTTGTTACTGAGCTTCCAAACGCCGTCCCCGGACTTCGGAGTTTCTTTAGGCTGAGTTTTGTTTTGGGAGTTTGACCGTCGGTTCTTGCTTTGACCGAAGCCTCCCTATAAAAGGACGGAGATGGGGTCCCCTATTTCTGTCTACTTCTTAAGGTATTGAAACTTTGCTGCTTGATTCTCTGACGCGAAGTCGATTTTAGCTTCGCCGCTTCTTTGCTTAGTGCTTTTGAGGTTTACTTTTCTGTGTTCTTGCTTGTGTTTTCACTTATTTTCTGTCTTCGCAAACTTATTTCTCTGTTCTTCTCAGGTTTCCATGGAACGTGATCTTTTTGAGTTGGATCACAAATTAGGTGAAGATTCTATTGAGATGTCTGCTATAAATTCTGAGGGTTTGGGTGATTCCCTTGGTGACGTCTCTGCATCTGAGTCGGAGTTAGTTGCAGATGAAACTCGTTCTTTCAAATTTGGTAAGACTCTGATTTCTGAGGAGTTGGAGCCTTTCTATGAACGCAATATTCTGGACAAAGATTCTGTTCGTCTTCCAAAGGATAAAGTTGTTCCAGATCCTCAGGATGATGAGTGTGTGGTCTTCAAAGATCTTTTCACGGCTGGTCTTCGATTTCCAGTAGATGATTTGCTTCAAGATATTTTTCGTGCCTACAACATAGGGATGCACCATCTGACTCCGAATGGTGTCTGCAAGATTGCCCTTTTTATTTGAGCTGTGAAGTCCCAGCACGCGAAGCCTGATATTGCTGCATTCTATAAATTGCATGAGATGCATACTCAATTCAAGAGCCAGATGGTCAATGACAAGAAGATCATTTCAAATTTTGTGTGCAGCAGTTTCAAGGCTGCTTGAGGAGCCGTCCAAATTCCTCAGGCTTCGCGCAACAAATGGCCCGAGAACCGGTCCCGACAGTGGTTGTACCATAAGGTTCCCATGGTTAAAGAAAAGAATGAAAAAGGGAAGATTATTAAGAAGTTTCCTCTTGCTTCGACGCTTGTTCGGTCTCACTTTGAATGCAAGCCTTCTTTAGAAAGAAGCCAGATTTCAAAAGATTGTGAAAAGGCTTACAAGCTTGTTGCCTCTGTTCAGTCTGCCCGAGATCTTTGTGAAGAGTATGTGGCCGCTAGAGTTTGGCCAATGAGAAAAGGTTGGGAGCCTCTTCGTTTTCACGAGAGGACAATCAGGAGTAAAAAGTATTTGTTTCCAGATTTTGACACTGTGCGTCCTAAGAGGTTTCATTCTGATGCAAAATTTGTCAAAGGTGTAGAGCTCAGAGTTTGTGATTTCCTTGGAAAGCAGTACAAGTCAGAGAATGAAACCATTCTAAAATTGATTGGGCCTGACTATCAACGTTTGAGTTGTGTTTTTGAGATCGCGCAAATTGAATATGGGCCAAGGGCTCTACTTTGTATACACGCGGAGGAAAGCTGAGTTTAGAAAAAAGACTACCCGCAAAAGGAAAGGCCCCAGTGTCTTCGAGTACTCCATAGATTACTAAGAAGATTTCCAAGAAGAAGAAGAAACAAGAAAATGATGTTCTTGTCCTTTCTGATGGGGAGGAAGGCAAAGTTTTGGGTGGGAAAGGTCCCAGTGTTGATGTTGATGTTAATGTCACCGAAGCCCTTAATGTCAGTCAAGAGGTGAAATTTTTTACTGAAATTTTTTGCTCGAGCAGTTTGCCTTCTCCTCTGTCTCCGCTTTCCGACTTTTTCCAGTCTTTTGATGTTGTGAAACCTTGGGTTGTTAATGAACAGCTTTTGAATGCTGCGGTCGGCAACATTGCTGGGCCTCTTCCGCCCAAAACTTTGCTTGATCTTGGCGGTGTTGGAGGTGATCTCGACGAGGAAGGTGAGATTGATATTGTTGGTTCACCGAAGACTGCCCGGACGTCTTCTCCTCGTTTCACTGCTCATACACCTCTAAGGGGTGATTTTGTGATGAAGGAAAAACTTGAAACTTTTAAGAGTTTTCCCCCTTGCTCTGCTGGCTCTTTGCTCAATGCAGATCCTACTCCACATGCTCGCCAAGGTGAAGCTCCAGTTATTGAAGGTGGTAACCCTTCAGTTACTGGTTCTGAAAAAGTTTTGCCTTCGATTGCTTCGAAGCCTGAAGCTTCATCCCGAAAAGGTACTGTTTGTGCCGAAGTGAATTTTGACGACTCAGATGAAGATGTTTCTGACAAAGATGCTGAGAATGCGAGGATCGCTCGTCTATCTCAATCCTTACGGAATGTTTCTTCTGGTGAGAAGATTGATCTTTAAAAAGAAAAATGGAGTTTCAACTGGTAAGCTCTGTTTTGCTTCGAAGGTTTGTTATTACTATTTTTATTTTCCTGATCAATCTTTTTTGTTTGTTTTGATTTTTTTAAGATGTTGTATTTCCTGGTTCTTCTTCTCAGAAGGAGACAACTAAGGACTTGTCTAAATCAAAGAGTGTGACTGAAGATCCTCCTACTCCTCCCTCGGCTTCACGACCGTCTGTCCAAGATATCTCTAAGGATTCATTAGACCGTTGCCTCGATTTTTGTCAGCGCGAAGGTGTGGATCTTGATGCTTTTAAATTTATTGGTATTGGTTTGGACAAGATCCGCATGCTTCCGAAGTCGTCGGAACTTAAACTGTCTGAGTGTATTGATAAAACATTCTCAGTTCCTGACGTTGAGAAGTAGTTAGCTAAGAAATCCGTCTTTGAGCTTGGGGATGCTTCGGTTATGCTGGCCTATAAGGTATGTTTGAGTTTTTGAACTTTCTTGTCTATTTTTGATTTTTCTAATGTTATAATTTCTCTTTCTTTTTATCAGAATACACTTCTTCAGAGAGGTCTCGCCGAAGTCTTGAATTGCGCGAAGAGGCCTCTGCTCTTCGCGAGAAGAAGATGCTTGAAGAGATTGATAACTTAAAATCTCAACTTGCCAAAAAAGAGAAGGAAAGGATTTCTGTGGTTGAGAATTATCACAAATTGGAAGATAATCTGTTGAAAGTTTCTGTCTCTCTCCAAAATAAAACTGAAGAACTCTCTAAAGTTGAGACCGAACTTGGTAAATCTGCCAGGGAAGTCAATTATCTGCAAAAGAAGCTAAAGGAAAAAGATGAATATTTCCAAGCTACCGCCAGTCGTTTCTGGGAACTTTGCAAAGCTTGTTATGAGATATTTGGCGTGAAGCCTGAAGAAGCTGATTGGGAAGTTGGAGACTATGCGCCTTTTTTTAGCTGGTTGTATCGACAGTACGAAGATTTGCCAATGGTGTTGCAGACAACTTCAGATTTCAGTTGTATATACGCCACCCGGGCAATTTTTCATTTGATGAAGGAAGCTGGGGATCCTTTTTATGAAGAGATGCTGAAAGATAATTATAGATTTTCGTCTGTTGAAGCGCTTAGCAAGATTAATGTCAGAACAAATGTTCTTGGCAAAAAGTTTTTCAATGAATATTGGAATTGTGGTGACAGGGATTATGCCATGATGAAAGCGAAGGCTCGGGTTGATAAGGTGTTTGCCATTATTTGTATTGTTTCTTCTTCTTTTCCTTTTTTTCTATGAATGTTTTGCTTTACTGATCTGATGTTTTGCTTTTCCTTGCTTCTCTCTTTTTTAAAGATCGAAGGGGCCGCTGCTGCTGCGAATGCTCGAGTTGAAAGAGCAGAGAAGGTGCTGCCGAGAGGGCGAAGATTGACGACGCAGTCCGTGATCATCCACTTTAGTTTTCATTTTCAGAACTTTGGAGGTCTTGTATTTGTAATATTAAACTTAAGTGGTATTGTGTTGTGAATCCTCGGGACATAGTTGAAGTTATGCCCTTGTTGATGTTTAGAGATAATGTTTTCGTTGAGCCGTCTTTATGGTTGGAATTTGCGACGGATAATCCTTCCGCTTCCTTGGATCATTACCTCAATAGTAAGTGGTTTTAAAATTACATAGGGTGCTTGCTTCTTTTTTTATCGAAATTTGAAATGATTTTGTTTGCTCTATCTTCCTATAGATTGACGTGCCTGGTGGTTTTGAGGAAAAAATGATCGATTTCGAAAATCAAATTGTTTTCGATGCAGTTTCAGAGGTTAGTGCCAGAGCACATTGTATTTGACTTATAGATTTATGATGAAGATCATGATTAGTTGTTTTTCCAGTCTTCTAGCTCCGGTGACCCTTCTCTTCCTTTATCGGAAGATTTTCTTAGGGCGAAGCTTAACGAGATTTTGGATGAAGTCGTGATTGATCTGGTTAATGAAGCCGCGAGTGTTGCAGCTTCGGAAGGTCTTTAATTTTTGACAATTTGTACTCCTGTAAATTCTTGTTGTAATTTTTGTTTATTTTTTATGTAATGGTATTTTTGCATGGTACCTTACTTAAGAAAAAAATATTGTCTATCTTTTTTAGAAGCAGGTTTTTTGAGTGTAAAAGGCGCCATCCTTATTCTTTTTAAGCGAAGTCGATGCGGAGACTGGTCTCTTTTTAGAAACAAGTTTTTGAATGAAAAACGCCGTCCTCCTTCTTTTTAAGCGAAGTTGATGCGGAGACTTGTCTCTTTTTAGAAACAAGTTTTTGAATGAAAAACGCCGTCCCCTTCTTTTTAAGCGAAGTTGACGCGGAGACTTATCTCTTTTTAGAAACAAGTTTTTAAATGAAAAACGTCGTCCCCTTCTTTTTAAGCGAAGTTGACGCGGAGACTTGTCTCTTTTAAGAAATAAGTTTTTGAATGAAAAAAGTCGTCCCCCTTCTTTTTAAGCGAAGTTGACGCGGAGACTTGTCTCTTTTTAGAAACAAGTTTTTGAATTGGCGAAGTATTGCTGCTTGCCTTAACGAAGTCAGCTTACTCTTATCCCTTAGGATAGCTTTTTTCACTTTTTTGTGAATTGAATTGCTGATCGTCTTAGCGAAGTCAGCTTAGCTTATCCCTTGGAACAACTTTTTTCACTTTTTTGTGAATTGAATTGCTGATCGCCTTAGCGAAGTCAGCTTACGCTTATCTCTTGGAACAACTTTTTTTACTTTTCTTGAATTGAATTGCTGATCGTCTTAGCGAAATCAGCTTACGCTTATTGCGCTGTCTTAGGTAATTGTTAAATGTTGAAGGTATTTCGATATTTGACAATACCTAGTGTTTTTTGTTCACCGATATTGATGTGATCTTGTCTAAATCTTCGGTTTTGGAGAAAATTGGAGATTCTCATTTATATGATATGAGACTTACAGACGGAGACTGTCTCGTTAAAAAATCACTCACCCTGTGAAGGGTTTTCCCCTGAGTGGAAAAAGAGTGCAGCTCGTTTTACATTTTATTGAAAGGTAAATGACATTAAAAGAAAAAAGAAAAGGTTGAAACTTCTTTTAGGGATAATACTTGCGAAGTTCTTTGGCGTTCCATGTGTGATTCAGCTCGTTTCCTTTCATATCTTCCAAATGAAAGGATCCTGGCCTGAGGCTTTCTGTGACTAGATATGGGCCTTCCCATTTCTGCTGAAACTTTCCAATTGTGTCTTCATTTCTCTTCCTCTTCAAGACAAAGTCTTCTAGATATATCTTGGTTGGTTTTACTTTCTTGTTGTACCACTTTCTTGTCTCATCTTGATATTTTGAGAGATTCTCTGCTACCTGCAGTCTTTCCTCTTCGAGTAAATCTTTAGTTGTTGTTAGATCTTCTTCCTGCATTGCTTGAACATTTGTTCTTGGACCTTGGAATTTGATTTCTTCTGGAGTCATTGCTTCTTCTGCATAAAGTAGCCTAAATGGGGTGAAGCCTGTTGATCTTGACACACTTGTGTTATGAGCCCAGATTACTTTTGGCAATTCATCGTCCTATTTTCCTTTGGCTAGTCCCACGAGACATTTCAAGATTCCAGTGCATATGATTCCATTGGCTCTTTCAGCATCTCCATTTGTACTTTGGATGCCTTACTGACGTGAAACATAGCTCGATTCTCAGGTATTGGCAATAGGATTTAAAGTCTTCGCTATCAAACTGTGTCCCATTGTCTACTGTTATGTGCCTTGGTACTCCAAATCTACATATTATATTTTGCCATAGAAATTTTTTCATTGTGAGCGAAGACATGTTTGTTATTGGTTTGGCTTCGATCCATTTTGTGAAGTATTCCACTACTACCACTGCGTATTGCAAGTTACCTTGAGCAGTTGGTAATTTTCTCGATTATGTCTATACCCCATCTTGCGCGTGGCCAAGTTGGATCTATGGTTTTGAGATTTGTTGATGGATTGTTTGGCTTGCTTGCTGAAACTTGACGGTTGTGATATTTTTCTATAATCTCTTTGCTGTCATTTTGTGTTGCTGGCCAGTAGAATCCTTGACGAAATGCTTTCCCAGCAATGCTTCTTGGGCCTTGATGAGTTCCACATAACCCCTTGTGAATTTCTTGAAGCAAAATTTTACCTTCTTCTTTTGATATGCATTTTAATAGCGGTTGGCATAGTCTTTGCTTGTATAGTTGATTGTCAAGGATTAGATAGTTTCTTGTCTTGTGCTTCATCCTAATGTCGTCTGTTTCATCTTCTAGTTCGTAGTGCCCGCGAAGGTAGGCCATGATGGGTGCCCTCCAATCTTCGCTTTCTATCAGATGAACTTCTCTTGGTGGTTTTGGTACTGTTTTGATCGATGCTTGATTTAGTACCTGATAGAAAACATCCTGTGGTAAAGTTGTCTTTTGTGCTACTGCCTTTGCTAGCTCATCTGCTTCAGAGTTATCATTTCTTGAGATGTTCTTGATTGTGAACCCTTCAAAATATTTCTCTTGATCTCTTAGGTACTGGAGATACTTGGCTAGCTCCGCGTCTCTTGCTTTATAATTCTTTTCTATGTGACCGGCAACAATTTGTGAATCAGTTTTGATTATGAGCCTTCTTATTCCTAGTGCCTTTGCTTTTCGAAGTCCTAAGAGGACGGCTTCATATTCAGCGATGTTATTTGTTGACTGGAATTCGAGTCTGGCTGCGTATCTCATTTTTATTCCTGAGGGCGAGATTATGATTGCTGCTGCCCCTGCACCTGCGAAGCCCCAAGCCCCGTCACAATATATCGTCCATTTCGGTCTTATTGAACTTTACATGTGTTCTTTGTCGGTGTCCATTCTGCTACGAAGTCGGCCAGAACTTGAGACTTTATGGCTGTTCTTTTTCGAATTCAATGAAATGTTGAGAGAGTTCTGCTGCCCATATGCCAAGTCTTCCCGAAGTTTTTGAACTTTGCAGCACTTCTTTGAGTGGATGAACTGTGGGTATTTTGATCTTGTGTGCTTGGAAGTAGTGCTTCAACTTCCTTGCTGCTGTTAATATTGCATAGGCTATTTTCTCTATTTCTGAGTAGTACTTCTTTGCCCCTGAAAGAGTCTCTGATACATAATAGACAGAAAACTGCTTTTTGAATGCTCAGTTTCTTTTTCTTCTACTAGGACTGCGGTAACTGCACTTTCTGTCACAGAGACTGTTGATGGTAGTTATTGCTCATTTTTACCCATCAACTAAACAGAATCAAGGGCATAAAACAATCCACAACATAGTTATAGGGTTTGATTCTAACAAGTTCCACGAGTTTTGGTGTTCTCACTTGTTTTGCAGGGTATGAAGGGATATTCAATTTTTCACCGATTAAAAGTATCTCAAATGAGGAATTGGAGTTCACCATTGCATAGAGCTCGTCGAGACGATCGAAACGGACCTATGGTTTGCTATTTTTGGAGTCCGAAATGAAGAGATATGGATTTTACAAACACTGTAAGATTCTAAAACCTGAGCTGCGGGATTAATTAAAGGCTGCGGGATTAATTGGGCCTAAATTAGAATTTGGCCCATTAAAGCCTATGTGCACATGGTGGAAAGGTTTAGTACCATATCGCTTGCCCAAGGTGGAGGGGAGGCCAGACGCCCCCATATAAGGAACCCAGGACCCCCCGAGTCAAGTGCACCATTATGGAGTTGTAGAGGCGTCCCTCGAATGGATAACCTCTCAACTCTAGAGAATTAGGGCTAGACTTTCCAATGTAGTAGATTAGTTCTAGTTGAGAGTTAGGAAGAGCGGAGCTGCGCTTCGGTTCTGGAGAAGTCTTCATAGGTCTGGTATATCTTTGTATCTCATCTTTGTAAGACTTATGTTTTAATATATTTATCTTCTCTATTTACTTTATGCCTTGAATTTGATTGGTTAGTATAGTTGTTATACTTTGGCATAGGATCTCCGCTCGCATCGAGTGCTCTAGTTTTCATATGGGATTAGAGTAGTAATTAATAGTGTAGGCATGGTGTCTATACTAGAGGTTACCTGAGATTGCACTCAACCTTACGAATAGTTGTGGTAGCCCAAGGAGGTGACAGCCCTGATGGCCGACGTATTCCACCTCGTGTAGGTTGATGATTGTAGGACCGTAGTCAGAACTTCCTAGTCCCATTCTCATCCCGTTCCATAGCTAGTGTTATGATGTCCCGAAGTGTTATTGTGTGATTGCTTTATTTACCATGAATCAGTTATTATAGAAGCCCAGTAATAGAGAAGTATTTAAGAACCTTGAACTCTCCCGTTATCCTCTCACTTTAGCTATCTACTCTTTTATCATAGAATTCTCCTGTGTGTCTATGTCATTTAAGCATAGCTCCTATCATTTATCGTTTACCCCTACTATAGTCTAGTTGGTGTACTAAGTTAGTAGACACATGATGGTCAACTATCAAACTTCTTTAATCTTTGTTTCCCTGTGGTAAAATATAAATAACGATACCTGAAATATTCCCGGCAAAATGCTACAATGGTATTCTGTGCGCTTGCGGAATCTTTCATATTCTGTTTGCACTTAACAAATACCAACAGAGACATAAAGTAGTAAATCAGCCCCTGGTGTTGGATTTGTTAGAGTAACGGGATTAGAGAGGTACTTTTTTATTTCCTCGAATGCACTTTGTTGCGAAGGTCCCCATTCAAAGTTCTTTGCGCCTTTCAATGTTTGAAAAATTGGTAGGCTTCGTTCCGCTGACTTTGATATGAATTTGTTTAGTGCAGCTAATCTTCCTGTTAACTTTTGAACATCCTTGATATTTTCTGGGATTGCCATATCTAGGATTGCTCGAACATTGTCCGGGTTTGGGTCTATTCCTTTTGCTGACACTATACATCCTAGAATCTTCCCTTTTTCCACTCCGAAGGTATATTTTTCTAGATTCAACTTTAAATTTGCCTTTCTCATATTTGAGAACGTTTGCTGCAAATCTTTGATGTGATCTGCTCTTTTTTTGCTTTTTACGACGATGTCATCGACATAGGTGAGTAGATTGTCTCCAACTTGATCTTTGAAAACGTGTGAAATCATTCTGACGAAGGTTGTTCCGGCGTTGCGGAGCCCCTCCGGCATTCTTTCGAAACAATAAGTTCCAAAGGGGGTGATAAAGCTTGTATATTCTTCATCTTCTTTTTTCATCCATATTTGATGATAGCCAGAAAAACAATTCAAGAAACTCATCATTTCACTGCCTGTAGCTTTGTCTATTAAAGTGTCTATTCTTTGGAGCGGGAAGTTGTATTTGGGACATGCTTTGTTGAGGTCTGTAAAGTCTATGCACATTCTCCATTTTCCATTTTTCTTTTGGACCATGACTTTGTTTTCTAGCCATGTTGTGAATTGTACTTCCCTTATGACTTTTGCATCAAGCAATCTTTGGACTTCGGCTTTTGCAGCTATTGTTCTTTCTTCTGCTATTTTCCTTAGTATTTGCTTCTTTGGCTTGAAAGTTGGATCTATATTTAACTTGTGCTCAATGATATCCCTGCTCACTCCTTCTAAGTCTTTTGAAGATCAGGCGAAGATATCTTTGTTGCTGCGTAGAAGTTGGATTAACTCTTGTTCTTCTTCTTGATTTAAATGTGACCCAATGATTACTTGCTTTTCTGGTACCAGCGGGTCCAAAGGTACTTTTTTGGTGTCTTCACAAGGTCTTGCCTTTGATTGGGGCTTCGCATTCTCCATCTCTTCTTCTTCTTCTGAGATAGTGTAAATGTTCTTTTGCCCTGGGACAGAGTCTTTTTCAATATTACGTGCCTCTGTGTGATCCCCGTAGATAGTGATTATTCCATTGATAGCTGGCATTTTCATGCAAAGGTAAGAGTAGCTTATTACTGCTTCGAAGGCATTTAACATTCCTCTTCCAAAGATTGCATTGTATGAATAATGCATTTTGACAACATCGAAGGCTATTTGCTCTGTTCTTGCATTGTTTACTGTCCCGAACGATACTGGTAAGATGATTCTGCCAATTGAGTGTATTTTCTTTCTTCCGAAGCCGTATAGAGGATTCTCGGCTCTTTGTAGGATTCTACGGTCTATTTTCATTGCATCGAGTATTGAGGTGAATATGATGTCTGCGGAGCTTCCTCCATCAATCAAGACCTTGGATACGGTGCATCCGTCAATGTTGGCTTCGATTACCATTGCATCCATGTGGGGGAAGTCTTTTAGCTTGTAACACCCTAAAATTTGCTTTATTTAAAGTAGGGACAAATTGATTTATTTATGCAATTGTTTGGCATATTAAACTAGCAAATAATAATTTTTAGCAATTAAAATAAATCATAGGAATTAGAAACATGATTTGTTGCATCCATGCTGCTCAATGATGTTTTTGTTTGATTTGCACTTTATTGAGATTTGGAAATATTCAAATGTATTTGGAAACCTCCCCTCTTCCTTTTTCGCCCGCGTGGGCCGAAGGCCACCCGAGCGTCGGCAGTCCGGCCTATCTCCCTCGCGCAGGCGCTCTTTTTCTTTGGCTGCCATGCGGGGCCTGCTGCTCAGAGCCGTCCCCTTCCTTCCTCGGGAGTCCGAGCAGGACTCGATGTCCAACCGACCGCCGCCGGAATCCTCGGACGAGTCCGTCCTGAGCACGCCTCCACCGGCCCGTAAAAGGAAGCCGCGACCCTCGCCCCTTCCCTCCTACTGGCACTGACGCGTCGGGCCACGGCACAGTGCAGTCTCCTTCCTCCGGACAGAGCCCGAACCGAGCACGACTGCCGCCTCCGACCGTATCCTAACCACCGAATCTCCCGAAGTCCGGATCTCCTACGCCTCCCTCGCGCCCCTATATAGGTCGGCCGAGCTCTGCCGTCCCTCTCCACAAGTTCCCGAGCAAGCCACGCCCTCCAATCTTGCCCTAGCCGTCGCCCCGAGCTCTGCCACCGCCGTCGATTTCTCCTCGGGAGAACTTCTCCGTCGAAATTGGTTGTTCTCCAAGCTTCGCAGCAAGGTCAGGAACCTTTCCGACCCCTTCTCCCTCAGTTTTGTGCACTACAGCCATGATGCCGAGCTTCGCCGCCACCATAGTTTCCGCCACCTAGCTCGCCGCATCCTCCCCGAACTACCTCTGTGGCAACCGAAACCATAGATAGGTTCGGCTTGAACTCCTCTTTCTTCCCGACCAGGTCCCGAGGTGTGCCGAGCTTCCTAGCCCCGAAAACGCCGTCCTCGGCCATCTTGCCGGCGAGGAATCGGCCGAGCGCCGCCCGACTTCGGCGACCAGAGCCGCCCCTCTTTTCCCGAGCTACCTGCGCCGTCAACGGCCGATCCAACGGCTCATAGCGAGAGATACCCTTTCGACCGGCACTTTTGCAGAAGAGCCCCTGAGCTTTTTAATGTTCTAACCCGCGATCCTTTGGCGTATTTCTCAGATTACGCTTTCCTATTTAGAAAACGTATTTCCTCGATTTTAATTCAAAAGGGCGTTTTCAATATTTACAGATTTGCCACTCAGTTTATTTCGGCCATATTTTATTCGTTTTAGCTCCGATTTGATCCGTTCAAGTCTCGTTAGATTCGTAATTTTGTAATCTATCTAATGATGCTACTGTTACTCATATTTTCAACGTTTAAATTTTGAGATTAGATTTAATCTATTATTTTATTAAAGTAAAACTTGTTTATTTCATAACTTTCCCGTTTGAACTCCGATTTTCGTGATCTTTATATCGTTGGAATCGTAGCGACGCGTAGATTATTTTTATACACTTTTAAATCTGTTTTTCCACTGTTGGTGTACTGTTTCTAATATAGATCTTGTTTGCTTCGTGTATGATTGCCTCGATGATTGTGTGGTGATTTTATGATCGAGTTCAGACGGTGAGCAATTCGTTGGTGATCAAGAGTACACGGAGGATCCAAGTTCTCCAGAGCACTTTGATCAAGGCAAGTATAGCATGGACCATCCTTGTTGCCTATTCACCTTAATCACTAAATTCATGATGCATATGTCTACCTTGGCAACCATAGTATTTATTCCTAAGTTTTGATCACTTGATCCTTGTTACCTATGAGATTGCATTTGAGTAGTGATGCTAGCGCTGGATGATGCCATGATCTTATGAACTTGATTAATTAATTATGAGATAAAGATTAAAAGATGCTTTTTAGCAATATGGACTAAGGACTTAACTGTAAGTATGACACTGGGACTTACAGCGCAACCATGAGGGTCATATGGCTCTGACTTTAGTCAAGTATGAAGTTACTTTCTATTATGTTGTTAATCTTGAAAGGTTCCTTGCCGAGCTGGTTGTTTTGCGGCTCCTGTCTTTATGTGTACTGCTGCGTGTGTGTGCCATTTGGAAGGAGGGCTCTACCGCCCCTTGCCATTGCGCCCTGGATTGATCAGTGGCTTGTTAGGAAGGCTTTTGAAAGACTTCATAGTGTACCCTGCCGCACTTCCTTGGTGAGGTGACATGGGAGTCATGACCCTTGGCATATGGGAATCACGACTCATGGTGAAAGTGTGCAACCTCTGCAGAGTGTAAAACTGATATATCAGCCGCGCTCACGGTCACGAGCGGCCTTGGACGTCTTACAGGAACTTAACTAATTTAATATTGATTTATTTTGAAGTTTCTGTTGATATTTATTCCATATTAATTATCATGTTTATATGATCATGCAAATCTTGTTCCTTGGTATATTCTGTTGCTGCTACTCAAATTGCTAAAATATGATCAATTAAAAGCAACTGCTGTCAACCAGTGTCAAGCCTTATTTGAGCCTCTTAAACCCATGTTATTCTTGTTGAGTACGACATGTACTTACGCTTGCTTTATTTTTCATATTTGGATAAAAATCCCGGATGGGTAACAGATGACTATGATGATTCTTCTGAGGATTACTAGGATTGTGGTTCACCAGTCAACTACTTCCCTGTGAATTGGAGCTTTCGCGAGAGATTATAATTATTAGTCCGCTGCTATTTATGTAAAGACTCTGTGATATTATTCGTTATATATTGAACCTTGTGATGGTACTATATAATTTGTCGCTTATGTGTGTGATTGATCTCTGGGCGCACATAAGTTGGTTCATTCAATTTTATCCTTAAAATTGGGTGTGACAGATTGGTATCGGAGCATAGGTTGACTGTAGGACGCAAACCTAGAAATTCTAGAGATGTTTTTCTCACCTCATTCATGCTTTCCACCTTAACTTGCTAACTGCTAAAATTTGTATGCTTCCCTTACCCTTATTCCATTATAAAAATATTCAGTCTATTCTAATTCTAACTTTGTCTTGATCTATATTGGAGAAGATGGTTCGTGGTCGCAAAACTACACGCATGAGCACCGGAGGTTACTACCCACCGCGAGCTTTGGACATTCCAGCTGAAGACGATGTGGTGATCGCCCCGGAAAATGAAAGTGAAGAGGAAGCTATGTACATGGAAGATGATGAAGAGATCCTTCCGTCGCTGACGCCTGCTACTCCGTCACCTCCACCGCCTGTTGCACCATCCGCACCCGAAGCCCCTGCCAGAGGTGAACCGCCCAGGAGGATGGGATGGATCCAGGAGGAATATACTAAGTATCCAGAAGAAGATGCATTTTTTCACACAATGCTCGTCAACATGCTAACCCTCTACTACGCCGACCTGCAACCTACTCTCAACTACTATAGCATGGAGCACACGCATCCTCTACGAGACACCTACTGGACCACAGAGTTGAATATCAAGGTTTGGGATGCACAGCATAGAGCCTACAAGACGGAATCTGTTCATAAGAGCGCCGCTCCACGTGGGACCGTGGAAGAGAGCATGGAAGATGCCGCTACTCATGCCTATCTCTACTACCATGGTCGCCGCTATGAAGATATGGAAGGAGATGTCCATAGATTCTACCCTCGCGTGGTGACTAAAGAAGGTGACGTCGCTATGACTATGCCCGAAGTGGATCAGCCCGCTCTTAGAGCTCTAGCAAGATTATCTTGGGCACTTCTGGGAAGAGTCTATGGTTTGGAACGCGATTTGGCAAGAGCTAAGAGTGCCAACACACAAGCAGATCAAGAGATTGATGGATATCAAGCAAAACTCAACCAACCAAAGCTATTCCAGGAGATTCCCACACCTCCACCATTCAAGGATTCCGCTCCATAGGGTTAGGAAAATTCCCTTAGCAATAAGAGACGCTAGTAGCGCTAAGTTGAGTCGAGTCGAGTCTTGTGTGCGTATGAAACTCTATGTGTTAGTTGCTTTGTTCTTATGAAATATTTGTGATTTGGTTCTTTGTAATGAGTGCTGAGAATTGTGGGCATGACTACAACTCTCTTAGTTAGGGTCTAAAATTTGAGAATTATTGAAGCAATAGTTGTTTTGGTTAAATCTGTGTTTCACCAAATCTGTTTTTCAGACCTCTCTGTCTTGTTAATTATTCTTAATTAATTTCGTAACTTCAAAAATTATGACGATTTAATGGGGAACAGTAGACTTCTAGACCTTTTCATTGCCACAAGAATCAAGTTAATATCCATTATGGTTTGAGAGATGTAACTGTTGCAAATTGAAGTTTCTGCACAGTCTGGTAGCTTGGACTAGTTTTTGTTTATGTCTGTTTTTGGTTAATTTAACTTCCGAATCGGGAGAAGTGATCAACATGGAAGTTGTAGAAAATTTTCTGATCTTTCCAACGGTATAGAGAACGTCTCTGTTTGATTTAGGAAACTCCAGATATGATCGTTTTTCTTCACTGCTGTTATCGGATCTCGCCCAGAAAATTTAGATTCGTTATTCATAAGTGATTGCATAATGGTAAAAATACTAAAATTCATTTATGTGTTGAAAAACAGATGGCCGGTAACAGGAGGAATGCCAATCCACTACCACCACCGCAACCTAGCATTCAAGACCTCATCGCTTCGCAGAACCAGCTGATGCAAACTATGATGCAATTCATTCAGCACCAACCAGCTCGAGGACCGCAGCCTATTCCAGCTCCTGCTAGAGATAAGCGAGGAGAATTTCTGAAGGGTCGTCCACCTGTGTTCAACCATGCCGCTGACCCGCTAGATGCTGATGACTGGCTTCGCGCTGTGGAGAGGCAACTCAACATTGCGCAGTGCAACGATCAAGAGAAGGTGTTATATGCATCTGGACAGTTGCAAGGAGCTGCTCAAGACTGGTAGGGAATCATTCCAGTATGGTCGTCCCAACAATGCACCTGCTATCACCTGGCAAGAGTTTTGTGAAAACTTCAAGTCATATCATATCCCTGAAGGTCTGATCGAGTTGAAGCAGGCAGAGTTCAGATCTCTGAAGCAAGGACGGATGTCTGTGCCAGAATTCCGTGATCATTTTGTTCAATTGTCACGGTTTGATCCTGATGATGTTGCTAATGACAAGGACAAGCAACGTCTCTTCCTCAAGGGACTTCATGATAGATTGCAACTCCAACTCATGACAACCACCTACCCCAATTTCCAAGAGCTTGTGAACCGCGCTATCGTGATTGACAACAAGCGCCAGGAGATGGCTGATAACAAGAGGAAGAAGCAAGGACCAGGTTTTTCCAGGAACAACCGTCAGCGTCCCAATACCGCGCAGCAAAAATTTCAGCAGAAACACCAGGGGCCATCCAACCAGTGGAACCAAGGGGGATCTAGTCAGTGGAACCTGTAATCAGAACCAACCTCATTCCCCCTATCCTCAGCAGCAGCAGAAGACTCCCTCTCAAACACCCCAGCAAGCTACCCCGAGTAAGACTCCCATGAGGACTAATACACCGGGCACCCCCATCAAGTGTTTTGGTTGTGGAGAAACTGGACACCTCTCCTATAACTGCCCCAAGAAGCAGAACCAGCAGACTCCCCAGGGGAGCAACCCAAAGAGTAAATACCAGCCACCATCTAATCAAGGAAGGGTGAATCATGTGTCCACAGAGACAGCTCAGGAAGCACCAGAAGTTATGATGGGTACGTTCAGCGTCAACTCCATCCTCGCTACTGTTCTTTTTGATTCCGGTGCTTCGCATTCTTTCGTATCACAAAGTTTTGTTAGAGTACGGAGTATACCACTTTTAGCTCTACAAAACCCAATATTAGTAAATTCACCGGGTGGGGCTATGCAAGCTCAATATTATTGTCCTTCGGTTAATATTGCTCTAAGGGGGTAGACTTTAAAATGAACCTTACCGTAATAAGAACAGCTGGGATTGATGTCATATTGGGTCTGGATTGGATGAAGAAAAATAAGGCAGTCATTCAGTGTGAAGAGAAGGTCGTTGTGTTAACTACGCCTAAAGGAGACAAAGTCAGTGTTGATGTAGTAATGCAACCACCACCTGCAGCGACAGTTAATCAACTCCAGGAGGATGACAGCCAGCTAGATCACGTTGTGGATGAGTTTTCGGACGTATTCCCTGATAAATTGCCAGGTATGCCACCCGACCGCGACATTGAATTTATTATTGAATTGTTGCCTGGAACTGCACCCATAGCTAAGCGTCCATATAGAATGGGAGTAAATGAGTTAGAAGAACTTAAGAAACAAATTAAAGAATTATTAGACAAAGGTTTTATTCGGCCTAGTTCTTCACCTTGGGGAGCACCAGTTATTTTTGTTGATAAGAAAGATGGAAGTCAGCGGATGTGTGTGGATTATCGGTCACTTAATGAGGTTACTATCAAGAATAAATATCCATTGCCTAGAATTGATGATTTGTTTGACCAATTGAGAGGAGCCTGTGTATTTTCCAAGATTGATCTTCGCTCCGGTTACCATCAACTAAAAATTCATGCTACAGATATACCTAAGACAGCTTTTACTACACGGTATGGATTATATGAGTACACCGTGATGTCCTTTGGATTGACCAATGCACCTGCCTACTTTATGTATCTGATGAATAAAGTGTTTATGGAGTACCTAGACAAGTTTGTTGTGGTATTTATTGATGATATTTTAATTTACTCGAAAAATAAGGAGGAACATGCTGAACACTTAAGATTGGTGCTACAAAAATTACGAGAGCATAAGTTATATGCTAAGCGGAGCAAGTGTGAATTTTGGTTAAAGAAAGTTGCCTTTCTTGGTCATATTGTCTCCAATGGTGGTATAGCGGTTGATCCTAACAAAGTAGAAGATGTTCTGAATTGGAAGCCACCAACAACTGTTAGCGAGATTCGTAGTTTTCTGGGATTAGCAGGGTATTACAGGAGATTTATTGAAGGGTTCTCAAAGCTTGCTAAGCCTATGACTGCTTTATTAGAAAAGAATGCTAAGTTTGTTTGGTCGGAAAAATATCAAAAGAATTTTGAGGAATTGAAGAAAAGATTAACCACAGCCCCCGTGTTGACTTTGCCGGATTTGAGCAAGAGATTTGCTATATATTGCGATGCATCTCGTCAAGGCTTGGGTTGTGTTCTTATGCAAGAAGGAAGGGTTGTGGCCTATGCATCAAGACAGCTGAGGAAACATGAATTGAATTATCCTACTCATGACCTTGAGTTAGCTACAGTTGTGCATTCGTTAAAAATTTAGAGACACTATATTATTGGGCAAAAGTGTGATATCTACACCGACCACAAGAGTTTGAAATATATTTTTACTCAGTCAGATCTGAATTTGAGGCAACGTCGCTGGTTAGAGTTGATCAAGGATTATGATTTAGAGGTACATTATCATCCGGGAAAAGCGAATGTTGTCGCTGATGCCCTTAGTAGAAAGAGCTATGCTAATGAGATGCGAGTAACACCTATGCCAGAGGAGCTATGTGCTGAATTTGAGCGTCTCAATTTAAGTTTGGTTACTAATGCTATGGAGATAATGGTTGAACCTACACTAGAATAGGATATACGCAAAGGGCAGCTGGAAGACGAGAAGCTCAGAGAGATAGCTGAAAATGTAGTGGTTGGTAAGTCACCCGGATTTAGAATAGATGAACAGGGTACTCTATGGTTTGGAAAAAGGTTGTGTGTACCCGAGATAAGATCTATTCGCGACGCGATACTCCGAGAAGCTCATGACTCAGCCTACTCCATACATCCCGGCAGCACAAAAATGTATTTAGACCTTAAAGAAAGGTATTGGTGGGTTGGACTTAAAAGAGATGTGGCAGAATATGTAGCAATATGTGACACCTGTCAGAGAGTTAAAGCCGAGCATCAGAGGCCTGCAGGTTTGCTACAACCTATGAAGATACCTGAATGGAAGTGGGATGAAGTTGGTATGGATTTCATAGTTGGTTTGCCACGTACTCAGTCAGGGTATGATTCTATTTGGGTAATTGTTGATCGTTTAACGAAAGTTGCCCACTTTATACCGGTTAAGACTACCTATGCCGGAGCAAAGCTAGCTGAATTATATATGACAAGAATTGTGTGTCTACATGGGGTTCCTAAGAAAATTGTGTCTGACAGAGGTACTCAATTCACGTCTCACTTTTGGAAGAAAATACATGAATCTTTGGGAACTGAGCTGAATTTTAGTACTGCCTATCACCCTCAGACAGATGGACAAACAGAAAGGACCAATCAAATATTAGAAGACATGTTGAGAGCCTGTGCACTGCAAAAGGGTGATAGTTGGGATAAGAGTTTGCCATATGCAGAGTTCTCTTATAATAATAGTTACCAAAAGAGTCTCAAGATGGCACCGTTCGAGGCTTTGTATGGTCGTAAATGTAGAACACCTCTATTTTGGAACCAAACCGGAGAAACTCAAGTGTTTGGACCAGCAGTGTTGAGAGATGCAGAGGAACAAGTTGCGAAAATTAGAGAAAACTTGAGAGTGGCTCAGTCGCGACAAAAGAGTTATGCAGACACAAGAAGAAGAGAACTGACATTTGAAGTAGGAGATTATGTCTACCTAAAAGTATCACCTATGCGAGGTGTAAAAAGGTTCAATATGAAAGGTAAATTAGCACCAAGGTATATTGGCCCATTCAAGATTCTAGCAAGACGCGGAGAAGTAGCTTATCAGCTAGAACTACCCGAAAGTTTGTCGGGTGTTCATGATGTGTTTCATATATCCCAACTTAGAAAGTGTTTACAAGTGCCAGAAGAGCAAATACCATTGGAGGAATTGGATGTTAAAGAAGATCTCACATATGAAGAATACCCAATTAAAATATTGGAAACAGCAGAGCGAGTCACAAGGAGCAGAGTTATAAAAATGTGTAAGGTTCAGTGGAATCGGTATACAGAGGATGAGGCAACCTGGGAAAGAGAGGAAGAATTGAGAAAGTCATATCCCCAACTTTTTGAGTAAGCTAATCTAATCTCGAGGACGAGATTAATTTTAAGGGGGGTAGAATTGTAACACCCTAAAATTTGCTTTATTTAAAGTAGGGACAAATTGATTTATTTATGCAATTGTTTGGCATATTAAACTAGCAAATAATAATTTTTAGCAATTAAAATAAATCATAGGAATTAGAAACATGATTTATTGCATCCATGCTGCTCAATGATGTTTTTGTTTGATTTGCACTTTATTGAGATTTGGAAATATTCAAATGTATTTGGAAACCTCCCCTCTTCCTTTTTCGCCCGCGTGGGCCGAAGGCCACCCGAGCGTCGGCAGTCCGGCCTATCTCCCTCGCGCAGGCGCTCTTTTTCTTTGGCTGCCATGCGGGGCCTGCTGCTCAGAGCCGTCCCCTTCCTTCCTCGGGAGTCCGAGCAGGACTCGATGTCCAACCGATCGCCGCCGGAATCCTCGGACGAGTCCGTCCTGAGCACGCCTCCACCGGCCCGTAAAAGGAAGCCGCGACCCTCGCCCCTTCCCTCCTACTGGCACTGACGCATCGGGCCACGGCACAGTGCAGTCTCCTTCCTCCGGACAGAGCCCGAACCGAGCACGACTGCCGCCTCCGACCGTATCCTAACCACCGAATCTCCCGAAGTCCGGATCTCCTACGCCTCCCTCGCGCCCCTATATAGGTCAGCCGAGCTCTGCCGTCCCTCTCCACAAGTTCCCGAGCAAGCCACGCCCTCCAATCTTGCCCTAGCCGTCGCCCCGAGCTCCGCCACCGCCGTCGATTTCTCCTCGGGAGAACTTCTCCGTCGAAATTGGTTGTTCTCCAAGCTTCGCAGCAAGGTCAGGAACCTTTCCGACCCCTTCTCCCTCGATTTTGTGCACTATAGCCATGATGCCGAGCTTCGCCGCCACCATAGTTCCGCCATCTAGCTCGCCGCATCCTCCCCGAGCTACCTCTGTGGCAACCGAAACCATAGATAGGTTCGGCTTGAACTCCTCTTGCTTCCCGACCAGGTCCCGAGGTGTGTCGAGCTTCCTAGCCCCGAAAACGCCGTCCTCGGCCATCTTGCCGACGAGGAATCGGCCGAGCGCCGCCCGACTCCGGCGACCAGAGCCGCCCCTCTTTTCCCGAGCTACCTGCGCCGTCCACGGCCGATCCAACGGCTCACAGCGAGAGATACCCTTTCGACCGGCACTTTTGCAGAAGAGCCCCTGAGCTTTTTAATGTTCTAACCCACGATCCTTTGGCGTATTTCTCAGATTACGCTTTCCTATTTAGAAAACGTATTTCCTCGGTTTTAATTCAAAAGGGCGTTTTCAATATTTACAGATTTGCCACTCAGTTTATTTCGGTCATATTTTATTCGTTTTAGCTCCGATTTGATCCGTTCAAGTCTCGTTAGATTCATAATTTTGTAATCTATCTAATGATGCTACTGTTACTCATATTTTCAACGTTTAAATTTCGAGATTAGATTTAATCTATTATTTTATTAAAGTAAAACTTGTTTATTTCATAACTTTCCCGTTTGAACTCCGATTTTCGTGATCTTTATATCGTTGGAATCGTAGCGACGCGTAGATTATTTTTATACACTTTTAAATCTGTTTTTCCACTATTGGTGTACTGTTTCTAATATAGATCTTGTTTGCTTCGTGTATGATTGCTTCGATGATTGTGTGGTGATTTTATGATCGAGTTCAGACGGTGAGCAATTCGTTGGTGATCAAGAGTACACGGAGGATCCAAGTTCTCCAGAGCACTTTGATCAAGGCAAGTATAGCATGGACCATCCTTGTTGCTTATTCACCTTAATCACTAAATTCATGATGCATATGTCTACCTTGGCAACCATAGTATTTATTCCTAAGTTTTGATCACTTGATCCTTGTTACCTATGAGATTGCATTTGAGTAGTGATGCTAGCGCTGGATGATGCCATGATCTTATGAACTTGATTAATTAATTATGAGATAAAGATTAAAAGATGCTTTTTAGCAATATGGACTAAGGACTTAACTGTAAGTATGACACCGGGAGTTACAGCGCAACCATGAGGGTCATATGGCTCTGACTTTAGTCAAGTATGAAGTTACTTTCTATTATGTTGTTAATCTTGAAAGGTTCCTTGCCGAGCTGGTTGTTTTGCGGCTCCTGTCTTTGTGTGTACTGCTGCGTGTGTGTGCCACTTGGAAGGAGGGCTCTACCGCCCCTTGCCATTGCGCCCGGATTGATCAGTGGCATGTTAGGAAGGCTTTTGAAAGACTTCATAGTGTACCCTGCCGCACTTCCTTGGTGAGGTGACATGGGAGTCATGACCCTTGGCATATGGGAATCACGACTCATGGTGAAAGTGTGCAACCTCTGCAGAGTGTAAAACTGATATATCAGTCGCGCTCACGGTCACGAGCGGCCTTGGACGTCTTACAGGAACTTAACTAATTTAATATTGATTTATTTTGAAGTTTCTGTTGATATTTATTCCATATTAATTATCATGTTTATATGATCATGCAAATCTTGTTCCTTGGTATATTCTGTTGCTGCTACTCAAATTGCTAAAATATGATCAATTAAAAGCAACTGCTGTCAACCAGTGTCAAGCCTTATTTGAGCCTCATAAACCCATGTTATTCTTGTTGAGTACGACATGTACTTACGCTTGCTTTATTTTTCATATTTGGATAAAAATCCCGGATGGGTAACAGATGACTATGATGATTCTTCTGAGGATTACTAGGATTGTGGTTCACCAGTCAACTACTTCCCTGTGAATTGGAGCTTCCGCGAGAGATTATAATTATTAGTCCGCTGCTATTTATGTAAAGACTCTGTGATATTATTCGTTATATATTGAACCTTGTGATGGTACTATGTAATTTGTCGCTTATGTGTGTAATTGATCTCTGGGCGCACATAAGTTGGTTCATTCAATTTTATCCTTAAAATTGGGTGTGACATAGCTTGAGGTCATCCTCAGAAAAAGTTATAGGTAAATGTGACAATCTCGTCTTTTTGAACGGTCCTTTCATTGATATTGAATTTACTCTTTTGAAGTAATTCTTTCTTTGAGTTTTGTTTTCATGTTCCAGGCTGTTCCCTCCTGTTATTGTTAGGATTCTTTCTCTGCTTGGTATCACTGAATTGTTTGCTACAGAGGGAGATGGGGATTGGACTTCCTGCCTGTTTTGTTTGTTTGCTTGATTGCTATTTGCTATTGAGGCTTCTGGTTGGATTGCACTTTGTGCTTTCCATTGGTTTTGTGGAGGATGAAACATTGCGATTGGCTCCATGTTGAATGTGCTGGGCGGTGCCGAAATCATTGCTTGCCCAAAATGGATTGGGTAATAGCTTTGATGGTGAGGGGTTGAATTTACATGGTTCACATGTTTGGACTTGGCTTCGTCTTGTAATTCTTCGATACACTTTTTTACTTTGGGGCACATTTTTGAAGTGTGCCCAGCCCCTTTGCCATGAATGACACAAAAAATGTCTTCGGGTCTGAGAGGTCTTCTCCCATTGACCTTGCCACCTCTTAGGTGTTCTCTATTGCTGGGTGCTCTTCTTTCAAAGGATCTTTCCCTTTAGCCGTTCCCTTCTTGGAAATTGCTTTCAGCTATTAAATTTTCGTTGTCAATTTGATTGATTTGAAAGGTTGTTGGTGGCCTTCGTACGAAGTTGTTTTGTCTTGGATATGGAGTGCTCTTTGACTGACTTTTGAAATTGTTTTCTTCTTTGACTCTTTTCCTGTGATCGTTGCCTGACTTGCAAAACTTTAGCATGACTTCATAAAATTCTGCGATTGAAGCCAGAGGTTCTCGGGCGAAGTGTGAAGCACATTGCCCCATGCGAAGCCCCTTTATTGCCGCTACTATGGTGACTTCGTCAGGCACATTTGCTACTTGGGCTTTTGTTTAGAGAAATCTTTTGAAGTTGGCTTAGTAGCTCCTTGGGCTGCTGTTTGCAACTGAAGAGGTCTTGCACTGTGAGTCCCGCTGGTTGGAAACCTTGGAAATCCACTAGTAGAGTTGCTTTGAGTTGTTCCCAGGAATGAATTGAATGTGGACGCAGCGAAGTGTACCACTGTTGCACCGGTCCCTTGACGATCATGACTAAAGATTTTGCCAGTGTAGTTTCGTCGCCTCCGCCTTCTATGACTGCGGCTTCGTAGTTCATTAGGAATTGTCTAGGATCGGAGTTCCCTTCGAAGGATGGGAACATGTTGAATTTGTATCCCAAAGGCCATGGGGCGAGTTGCAGATTTGTTGATAGCGGGGACTTTTGATCAACTATTAAAAGTGATCTTTGCGAGTTCTTTTCTTGAGTAGTTTTTGCTGCTGATCCTGGTTCGTCAATGTTTATGACTTCGTGGCTTGCACTATGTAACTCGCCATTGAGCTATTTGAGAGTTTCTTTTGTTTCATTGATTCTTTGCTGAATTGACTTTTCTCATGTTCTGGCTCGACATTCTTCCAGCTCTTTCTTTTTCTGGAGAATTTGCTCTTCTGATTCACTTAATCTTCGCTCTTCTTCTGAAGATTCTTGTTCTTGAGGTGTTCTTTCTTCGTGGTCGAGCCTCTTGCCTTCGCCTACTGGAGGGAGATCTTCGCTCGTGTTTGCTGTTTTTTTTGCTAGTCTTCGCCATCTTTCTCTTAACCTTGTGGTCGAAGTTTCCTTCGAGCACACACAAACGGTGGGCGCCAGATGTTGGGGAAATGTT
The DNA here is from genome assembly GCA_038502445.1 of Eremochloa ophiuroides. Classification (NCBI taxonomy): domain Eukaryota; kingdom Viridiplantae; phylum Streptophyta; class Magnoliopsida; order Poales; family Poaceae; genus Eremochloa; species Eremochloa ophiuroides. The sequence continues at coordinate 92,905,605 of JAHLJS010000003.1, forward strand.
CACAACACAGGAATGAGAATCCACGTGGCTGAATCGCCTACGTGTAAAGTAACTTTATTCTCCTGTCACTGTACATGTCAGAGGGGTATATTTGACCGTTGGTTCTTGCTTTGATCGGAGCCTCCCTATAAAAGGACGGAGATGGGGTCCCCTATTTCTGTCTACTTCTTGAGGTATTGAAACTTTGCTGCTTGATTCTCTGACGAGTACATGTTTATGATGCTCGGGTGATGAAAATATGAGCGTCAGCTATCAAACATGTTAAATCATGATTGGTGACAAAATTAGTTGTTTCATCATTATTTTTTGGTGACGATACTTATCTCGTCACGTGTTTTTGACGACTGATATTCATCATAACTAGGTTGCTAGGCCTTGCTAGGCCCATACCCTAAGCAGGCCATTAATAGGACCAATTTTGTTGTGGGCCAAATTCTTAATCTGCCAAGCCTATTTGCAAAAACAATAGTTACACCAGGATCTAGGTCTAGAATAATAAAGGATAGATAATTCATATGAGTACACACCATAAAGAACTACAAAGCACGATTACAAATAATCTAAAGATTTGCCACCCAGAGCCATGTGCATCAAAGGGACCTAGCAGTACTACTGCTTAGTAAACTCAAGAAATAACAAATTATCGACCTTTGTGTGCAGTCTCGGTTATATTAGTGTAAAAGTTAGTTATACCTATCTTAACTAACAAGGGGCTAAATCATCAGCCAATGTGAAAGCTCAAAGATTAAGTCAATGCATTGTTGCATCACACATCAGCATAGTGGCACACAACCATAACAAATTTGAACAAAAAACCTAGATACTTCCATAGTGAATAACTAGCTCACAGATCATCAAAACTCGATATTCAAGAGTTAATCTATCCACAACATCACATGCATGGTGGGATGCTAGGGATTGGATGTAGAAAAATTGAAATCACAAATCAAAAGCCACCACAATAACATCGAAAGTTGAGAGGAGATCTCAACAACACTGCAACAGGGAACGAAGGAGAGTAGGGAAAATGATGAGGGCAAGATGAGCCCGTTCTCACGTGCAAGTGGGTCTCCCACGACCCCTTCCTGCTGTCTTCGTTATCGAGAGCTTCTGGCCAAAGCACCAGGGTGTCGGCGATCACACTTCAAGCTCGGTTTGTGTGATCTATCAAGAACAAGCTCTGTGTGCACAAGTTTGGTATAATAGGCGCTAGTAGGAAGGAGGTATGCAAACAAAGCTCTGGTGGTGATAGATTTACCAAGCATGGACTATACTACGATGACTCTGAGAACATCACAACCTCCAACGAGTTGCCTTTCATTAGCGTCGTGAGCATGCGGTTGACTATGTGAGAAGAGGTAGTGGAATCCCTAGATCCACCTATAGAGAAGAAGTGGAGGACCTCATGTGAAAACCATAACCAATGGCAGCAGTCTTGAGGGAAAATGAATCGAGAAGGAGGTGGTTACTGGCATCACCTACGAGCGGGTGCTGGTTCTCGCAGAGTGAATGCGACGGACAAGCCATGACATGTACCGCAGATCCAAGTACACCCTCACATAGCTATACAGAGTATGCCTTATGCATGCTAGGTTATTTGAGAGTGCTACACTGCGTAACCCTTTTTAGAGCAAGGTTAATAATAGAGCCAAGTTGCTTGGTTATAAGGCAAGTTTCAATAGCCAAGTCATACAATAGATGTCTCCTATTTATCTCAAAAAGGTTTCTCTTTCTTATTTCTCATCACAACACTTACTATTTGGACCTACATAGAGCAACTTCAAGATACTCTCTAAATCTCTTCTAAATGCTAGGAATATAAATTTTGGTGAAAAACTATTCTTCAACAATTTGTCTAAATGGTTATCCAAATATAGCCATCTTCTATTATGGATTTTCGCTAGCCAAATATAGATGATGAGAATGACTCTTCAGAGTGCGCATTAGATGTAGAAAAATTGTTGGAGAGTCAAGAGATATAGAAAGCGATTTTTACACAAAAGACTCTATAAATGATGATTTAGAGAGTGGGATTTAGAAAGACTCTTAGAGATGCTCTTATGCATATGCTTCTGTGTCCAGCTTGGTGTGTGCATGAGAGCCAAGTTCTTGTCTCTCTTCTTACTTCTTTCCTCCATATAACTATATTTGTTTGGCTCCAGCAACACTACTCATCCTACTACCTATCCCTAATTTAGGTAGTGGAGGCCAAAAAATTCACTCCAGCAGAGTACCTATCCTACTCAACAGATTTATTGGCTACCCAAATCCTCCCTCCCCTTACCCATTCCTGTTGGGCCAAGGGTGGCTACCAAAATCCGTGCGTGCTCCTCTTCGTTCGCCGCCACTCCTTCCTTCGAGTTTGCCGCGCCGACGCCACCTCTGCGGACGCCGCTCCTCCCCGCGCTCCTTGCAGCTCCTCCTCACGGGCGCCGAGCAGGCCTCGCCGGCGACGCTCCCCCTCCCCGCAGGCAGGTCCCACCGGTGGAATCCTCCCCGGCGCGCGCCATCCCCGGCGGGATCCTCCCCGGCGTGCGCCCATCTCTGGCGGCGAGCTGGTCCACCCCCGGTGCTTCTCTCGGCGGCAAGCTGCTCCTCCCCCGACGCGGCTCCTTCCCGCCGCCTCCTTCTCCCCTCCCCCTCTCTCTCTGTCTCTCTCTTTCCTAGCCCCGGCGTGTGGCCTCACCGGTGCACGGTGTCCCCGGCGTGGCTCCTCTCCAGCCACCTCGAGCTACATCCATGGCGACAAGAAAGCATGAGAGAGGATGACATGCCGGACCCACATGTCATTCTCTACAAGGATGAGTTTGGGTAGCACGATTTAGGTAGTATTGCTAGAGTTGAGAACGAAATATGGGTAGTTTGAGAGTTGGTAGCTACCCAAATAGAGATTTAGGTAGTCCAATTTAGGTAGCATTGCTGGAGATGCTCTAAGGGTATTATTGTACCTGCTCTAGTGAGGATGCAGGTAAGGGCATACCAGAGTGACACACAGCGACATCTATAGATCTATGCACCACAGAAGATCCTCTTCGCAAACCCCCAGCATTTCCAGTCTCCTTCGGCATCCGGCATCCCAGATCGATCTGAACTCTGAACCCTCGACTTAACTCGTGACCTCCGCCTCTCCGTCCGGCCGGCGGGCGACCATGGCTCGTCCCCCACCCCAAACCCTACTTCTCCTCTTCCTCCTCGCCTCGCTCGCCCCCGCGGTCACCGCGGCGGCCTTCTCGGGCCTCGACGCTTTCTTCGCGTCGGCAGCCGCGCGCGAGCCGTCCGCCGGCAACGACACCTTCGACGCCCTCCCGGCCGCCGTCCGGCGCGCCCTCTCCGCCCGTACCTCCCTCCTCCCTTCCTTCCTTCTCAACCTCTCGGCCACCGTCCCCGTCCACGTCCGCCTCGCCGGCTCCTCCTTCCCGGCCTCCTCCGGGCGGTCCCTCCCTTCCCTCGTCAACGCCGCCGTCTCCTCAGCCCACTTCCTCTCCAGCCGCCGCCCGCACCGTCTCGCGGTCTCCCACACCCTCCACCTCGACATCACCGGCCCCGTTGCGGCGTCCAAGCTCGCCTCTAGCGCTGGCGCCGCCGTCCGCGCGCATCTCGACAAGTCCCCCGCTCCGTTCCACAGTAACGCGCTCTCTGGCGTTCCCTACTCGCTCGTCGACGATCTCGTCGCTGAGGACTACCGCGCGCTCGCCGGCTCCGGCCCCGCTGAGGCCGTCTACATCTACTTGCTCGACCTTGGCAAGCAGCCGCGCCAGTACGCCTACACCGCGGCCTCCTCCGGCACTGACGCCTCCTCGCCTGGGTACTCCCGCTGCCTAGGCCCCGTCTGGGCTGGTAAGGATCGGTACATTTGGATCGACCTCGGTGCCGGTCCAGTGAACTACGGTCCGGCGCTCTCTGGCGATGGCGTGCTCCCCCGTGGTGAGTTCCACCCTCTTGCCACCCTTCACGGCAGGCCCAAGTCGGAGAAAGCTCTCCTCGCTGATCTCGCCTCGCTGGTTCTCAGTGCTTACAAGTCTTTGCTAGTGCCTTCGCTCAGAATTCCAGTGTATTATGAGAACTCGTTGCTAATTCGGTTCGTTCACATCCATGGGGACCGGAAGGAAGCAGATGGGCTTGATTTCAGTGTGATTGAACAGTCAATTCGTGATGGGGATCTGCCTTATGGTGGGCAGAGCTTGAAGTTTGATCTGCATACGGTCAAGTACTCTGAATGCCCAATTTGCTCATTCGCAATTGCCCGGTCGACAAACTCATTTACATCGAGGTTCCTGTTTGAGAACTACACATTGATAGTGAATGAATACTTGGACTCCAAGCGGTTGAGGCAGGTGCTGTCAGACTCAGCGGATGAGATACATCGTCTGGCTGGGGTCCATGAAAATTATGAACATGACAAGGTGGTGCCAGTTTTTGTTTTCGATTTGGATTATGATAAACTTTTGCCACTGGATAGGTATCACCAGGCAGTAGCATTTGGGGATATGGTGGTTGCTGTGAGGACTAGGAGCTCACAAACAGTAAGTGACTACACCTGTAATGGTCGACATGTGCTTACGATGACTAGAAATCTTGAGCGCCCAATCATCGGTTCAGTTCTGCAGAGCATGTGGGGGGTTTCACCCACGCATCTTTCATGGAGCCCTGAGCATAATGCCACGGTTGTTGATTACACTTGGAGCACTGGACATACACCATTTGGTCCTTTTTCAGAGACCAAATCACTGTCTTTCGTGCAGAAAGATGCAGCTCGTAGGAATGTTCTTCTCACAACCCTGAACTACACAATCACCACCACAATAGATGTTTTGGAGTCGATGGCGGCACATGGTGGGGAGAAAATACTTCTTAGAAAGAAAAGGCATGTTGAATTCATTCAGAGGTGGAATCTGCTCATGTATAAACTGGAGAAGGTGATCTCAGCCATGTCACGCTTGGACTATGACAAGGCAATGTACTTTCTGAAGTCTTCAGACCATGATCTGTATAAAGTTCACTCATTGGTGTATCAGGCATCACAGGAGCTGGAGGCTTCCCTGGTTTGCTTCAAAGATCCACCATTCCCATGGGTATCTGTTTCCATGTCTGGGGTGTTTGTTTTTGGTTTCTTTTATGTGTACTCGAAAAGAGACAAGTTGTTTAGGAGCAAAAGGAAGCAGTTTTGAGTTTGGGCAGCATCTTAGTTCACGGATACTCTCTGAATGTTTGAGCCTGGTCATACCATAGTTAGACAGCACTAAGGACGTTGCAACCCTGCATATTACATGGATTTGTAAGTGTACATGGGCTGCATCTTGTTTCAACCAGATGAATTTACATGTATGGGATATACTGGATTCTTTTGAAGGAAGTAATACTTCCACTTGTCTTGTAAGTTCCATTGCTTGAATTTGTCCTTGCTACATAGGAGTACTGTTGTCACGATATTTTAGAGTTTATTTTGTACTGTGGGGAGTCCTATCGTAGTGTTCTTGGAATGGATAACCTTGCAGATGTTGTGCTCATGTCTGGTTTCGGAATGCTAATTAATACTAATGTTGGATTCTATAGAATATCTTCTAAGGTCCTTTTATCGTTCTTTGTAACAGCAGTATATTGAATGACAGCTCAATTTGCTAATCATACGCTGTTTTAAACTACATAAGGGGATTATATCTAAAACAAATGTTATACTTAGCACCTTCATAAGATTTGTGATATGGAAGTAGTGAATCGAAGTGATTTTTGTAGCATATCGAGTGTGGTTTACTACTAGCCTTTTTTCCCTTCTTTGTTTGTTCTCTTGAGTTATTTCTGTATTGTTCTGGGGTGTTTTTGATTGAATTCTGGATATAGCCTTTTCCTTTCTCTGGTTATCGTTCTCTTGAGTTAGTGCTGTTTGAGTTTTGGCCTTTTGGGCCTGATTTTCCTCTAAAATAAGAGCCGTTTCCTTTCTTCTAATGAAACTATCACAAAACTCTTGCTGGCCATTTGGGGGAAAAACTTTACAATACTTATTCAATTTGCCAAATAGTACATGCAAGAAGTGGTGATATTTATTGATGTTAACAGTAATCTCATTACATATTACAGTACTAGATTAGCCAACACTAGTTGACACTTTGTTTTCTCAGTCCCAGGGCAGGAAAATTTCGACGAACAGCGTGGAAGTCATTGGTTTCCAACCACCTCTGGCGATTTTGTCCCTGTTCATAGCAACAGCATCATGGATCATGGAGTGGTGGTGGATAAGGATCGTTGCGGGGTTTTGGTTTCTCTGTATTCGCAACTGCGATGCCACAGAACAATTAGTTAGAAAAAAAATAGAAAGAACTACTAATTAGATGAGTAGAATAGAATCAACAAAAGGTAAGCCGTGGGAAGTTAACGAGCCAGCAAACCTCTATTGGGCGCCTGTGATTGTGAACCATCATTGTCAACGGCCTGAGCATCGCTGCTTGGATCCTCCGGCACCGGGGGCTTATCAGTAGTCACGGCCGCTGGAGGATCGCCGGCAGAAGTGGCCATCGAAATGGCGGCATGGTTATTGGCAAGTGCCGTCTTGACGGTGCTGCGCAAACCCCACCATGGTTTCCTCAAGAGAGCAAGCGCCATGTTGCACAACGCTAGCTGAAACTGAAAGGTGTTGGACTGCCTTGGCCAAGACCGCAAGGGGTATTTATGCGTACGTTTGGATGCAGTATCTCATGACCTTCGTCAGCAAGCGGACGGCAGGCTACGTAGACTTTTTCGCTGAGAGGAATGCGTGCATTCATATCAATCGTCATGCATGTAGAGGGTGACTTTTTCGGTGCCGTCTCTCTCTGTCTAAAAGTCTAGACTCCCAGGCCGGCACGCCCCGACTCCCAAGTGTCAGTTACTCAAAAATGTTATAGGATCGCGTTCTTGTCTGTCTCCAGAGAACCGAAGAACTTCGGCAGCCAAGGCGTGCGTTCATATCAACCGTCATGCAGAGACTGCTGAATATCTTGTAGCAACAACATGCAGGTTCAGAAGAATGAAACCAGAATTTAGCTCCCCTTTTGTTACACACAATTCTGAAAAATACCTGTTGGTTGCATGTCTTTTTTTGTGTGCATAAGATTGCTAGACCAGTTGGTCAAGCTTCCGAGTGGCGTCTCCTTTGACCAGAGTTCGAATCCTTGGTCGAGCAGTTGGTCAAGCCTCCGGATTGCGTCTCCTTTGACCAGAGTTTGAATCCTTGGCCACCCCTGTGTCCGGCGAGACATGTGGACATGGGGTTCATGGGTTCTCTCTGGCTGAGGTGAGAAGTCCTATAACATTTGTTGTCTGCAGTACTTTCCAAGTAACTGAGATTACATAGGGACATGGGGTTCATGGGTTCTCTCTTGCTGAGGTGAGAAGTCCTATAACATTTGCTGGCTGTGTTCGGTGAAGCTGAAGTGCTGTAGATAAGCGCTGAAGTGCTGTAGAAGTGCTGAAATCTTGTGAGAGAAAAATACTGCTGAAGTGCTGAAAAATAAGCGCTTATACCCTCAACCGAACGCAGCCGCTGTCTGCAGTACTTTCCAAGTAACTGAGATTACATGGAGTGTTGGTAAGCTAAGCGAAATGGGCCGAGCGGCCTGTTAGGGCACGCTGGTGCCACCGTCACCACTGCCGCCGCTGCCGGCTGCTCCTTCCAGGGGCGGAGCCAGGCCCTTTTGTTGGGGTTTGCAGACCCCGATGATTTTCAAAAAACTAGTGTAAATTTGGTGTTACTAACTATAGTCCTATAGTGTAGATCCTAAGTGACAAGGTTGATGACCCCAATGACATTTTGTGCTTGCTTCGCTACTGGCGCTGAGGCCGGTGCGGGCGTGGCCACACATCCGCCGGCGTCGCTAGCGGCCGCTCCTCCGGCCCCGGAGGCGCCCAATCCGGCAGCTGCGTCCCAGCGGCGCCCCGATCCGTTGGTCGGCACCTCGCCCGCGTCCGCGTCCGCAGGGGCCACGTCGACCTTCTCGCCAACCGCCCCCAGCCAAGCCAAATCTACCCCTCCAGCAGGTCCCGCCATGCGGCCGCCGTCTCAGGCCATAGGGGCGAGCCACGATGAGGCAGCAGGCAGGGGGAGCTGCATCTCTCTCGCCCGTCGCCGTGCCCTTCTTCCCCTCCTCCATGGGCAGATCAAAGCTGATGCGGTGGAGTGATGTCATCATTGAAGACTGCTCTGACAGCGATGAGGATGACGATGGGAGCATGGAGGCGGACCTCCCCTACCTCCTCGCGGCTTGTCGGGCCCTCTCCCCAGCCACGGCGCAGGAGCTGCACCCGGATGGCGTTTCGACTGTCGACTTCGCCCAGGGCATCGAGTTGGCTGGGAGCGTCGACGCTGACGTGGGCGCTGCTAGTGTTGAGGGTACAGGATCGGTAAGGCGCCAACGTCAGCGCCGCCATCGGCGTCGTCACCGCCGTAGGGTGAGAGCCGCTGCGATTGCGGGTGGTCGCGCCGCGCAGCAACGGGCCTCGGACGCAAGTAGGCGTGACGGGCATCGGGCTCCCAATGCCGCGACTAGGCGAATCCCCGTCCACCAGCAGCTGGGGCCCAGGCGAAGGGCGGCTGCCCCAAACGCCGATGGTTGGCAGTGCGTGCTCCCCCAGCACCCTCAGCAATCGGCGCAGGCACCATTGCCGCTGCTGCGCCATGGGATGAGTACCGATGGACGCAGTGCTAGTCGGCGGGAGGGGGGCTGCAGGTTTTCGACGACCGCTGCTTCCGTTGTCTCAGCACCGACCACCGTGACGCACAATGTCGGGACCTTGTACGTTGCCTCAGGTGCATGGGCTTCGGTCATATCTCCCACCACTGTCGCTCAAGTCGGCGACAACCCATCTCAACCAAGCTCCGCCCCCGACCCACCTTCCCAGCAGGCAGCATGAAAAGTCCTTATTTGGTTTTGGTAATTGAGTGACAACTTAGGTAGACTAATATGTGTTTAAGTATTGATTACACAGGTGATTAGTCTATAGGTACATGTGTGTGAGCATCTATGCCATGGAGGTGAAAATGGCTTGGAGATGATGCTTAGCTCACACATATGGAGATGAAGGAGCTAAACGCATGAGACATGACATGGAGTCATGTGGCTAGGAGGAGAAGATCAAGACAAGGCTTCGCGTCGATGGACCGGTTGCAAGTGTGAAGGGCAAGTCAGGTGATGGCTTGGCGCCGATGGACCAACGCAACGGTGAAGAGCAAGCAAGTCGAGGATCGATGGACCAAAAGCCACATGACGATATGAAGTGGATCATATCATTCATGATGTGTTGGTGCATGTATTGCATCGGCATCGATGGTGTCGGAGACGGAGATAAAGACGGTGATTGGAATGGAAAGCGCAAGGCAAAGGTATAACCTAAGGCGTTTCCATTTCACCGGTCTAAGGTTGAGTAGAGAATTGCTTGACCGTATTTAGGATAGATGACCGTACTATCAAGAGGGGCAAATTTGTTTGCATATCGGTCATCTAGTGCCACTTGAGCGATCTAACTTTGCATACGTTGCTAGAATTGAGTGGCGTGGTGAAAAGAGAGAAAATCCTTTGTGAAAATATTTGCGAAAAGCTAACACACAAGCACATGAGTTGTACACTTGATAGTGTTAGCACATTTGCCAAAGGAGGTGAAGGTTGAGAGGTTTTGGGTTCTCTCTTCCTCCTGCCGAGCTTGCGAGGCAGGATTCAGTGATTTTCGGTGATGTCTCTATGGAGAAACATGCACCGGACGCTGGCCGAAGAGGCACCGGACGATGGGCCGAGCGTCCGGTGAAGGTGGCCGAGAGCAGCGTGTTCAAAGCAGTTGCACCGGACGCGGAGCAGTTACTGTTTGCGCGTCCGGTGGTTCTGACTTGGCGTGCTCTGAGGTGAAAAAGGAGCACCAGACACTGGAGGTCGTCCGGTGGGTGAGCACTGGACGTGTCCGGTGTGAGTTTGGTGCTCTCGGGTGCTCTCTGGTCGCGCACCGGACACTGAGCTCCGCGCGTCTAGTGTGACGGCGGACGCGTTCGGTGTGGACAGAGAAGGCGCGGGCAGAGTTAGCTGTTGGCGGGTAACAGTTACTTTCAAACGGCTGGCTGATGTAGCATTCTGTGGTGCACCAGATGCGTTCGGTGCTCCTGTCTACGCGTCCGGTGTGGACATTTTTCAGTGGAGTGAAAGAGTAACGACTCTTTTTGGCTTGTGGGCTATAAATAGAGTTGAGGGCCGGCCAAGGCAAGATGTTGAGCACCCTGGGAATGTGTTTCCCTTGCTTGTGCTTGACTTGGTGCCCTCCTACTCACTTGTGATCATATTGCACGAATCAAAGAGTGAGAGATAGATTGCTAGTGCATTTGCATTGTGACATTGCTTCGAGTGGCACTAGGTGATCGAGTTGCAAGCCGGTGGTGCTTGTTACTCTTGGAGGTTGCCACCTCCTAGACGACTTTGGTGGCTTGTGGCTCTGTTGAAGCAAGCAAGAAGATTGTGTTTGGCTCTGGAGAACCTTTGTGAGGGGTTGGAGCTCACCCCGCGGGAGATCGCGAAGAGCATCGCTAGTAGAGCGAGACGTGAAGAGCGACAAGTGGTCCAGCCGAGTCAAGTGCTAGAGCTTGTGGTAAGCACTCCACGTGGGAGAATGTGACTTGCGGGTCGCCACTAGTAAGAGGACCGACGGCAACCTTGGAGTTTGTCTCAACGGAGGACGTAACTTGTGGCGACAAGTGAATCTTCGAGAAATAAATCATCGTGTCAACATCTTCCCATCCTTCGCGGTGGTTTACTCCCTTCTACATAAGTCATTTACTTTGTGCATTACTTTACTTCTGTAGTTGTGGTTGCTCTTGTGAGATTAGTAAGCTTGTGTAGCTTGCCACTCACCTTCTTAGCTTGTGTAGCTTAGAAGTAGTTTCTTATTTAGTTTGTGTAACTAAACAAGTTGCACTCCTTGATTAGGATTGTGTATCCTTGTCATTGAGCACGTAGTGAGCTTAAGTGCTTAGTGCGCTTTTGCTTGATAGCTTGTAGGAGGTTTCCCATGCTTAAAGTACTAGTGCTTAGGTTTGTGTGACCTTGCGCTAGAACGGTTTAGGGAAGCTCAAGCTAGGCTTGCACCTTTGCTTCTTGGTAAGATCTTTTGTAAGGTGCTTAAAGTCTTAGTTAGAGGGGTGAATTGTCGTTAGAACCGTTTAGGTTTTATTTCCGCTGCGATTATTTTTTGTTGGACTATTCACCGCCCTCTAGTTCGCCATCTCGACCCATTCACAACATCCACAATCGCCTTGCTTTCCCACCACTTTGCTCGGCCAGCCATCCTACCACACCACCTCAGGCTCCAAACATCTCATCACATCCACCACCGAAAATAGGGGAGACAGTGCTTCTTTGGGTTGCGAACCACCTAACGTCGGCCCGTGTCGCCATCGTTCCTTGGTACGGTCGTTGCCAGGCTCCGGTTGATGACCACGCCCTGATGGACCGGGGGCGCTCGAGCAGCGCTTGCCACGAAGGTCTGAGCGAGGGCGGGAGGCCCTTGCTCACGCCTCAGACAGCCGAACTCTGGGATGGAGTCAGTACTGCTCTTCGCCGGTAAGCTGTGACCCCCTGCTCGACTTCTCCAGGGACTCGGACGGCGACCGGGTCCTGTCCCTGGAGGATGACCCAATGGTCCATGAACACAACTGTGCTAAAGTGCAACCCGTCGTCCTGCTGTGCGTCTTACCTTCGGCGGTTGTCGAGCCAGGCACCCAGGGGCTGTTGTCGAGAGAACCCGTCGCGCACAGCCCAATGAAGCTGTTGTCGAGCTAGGCACCCAGGGGCTTGACAACTTGATGGTGGTTTAGATGGCCACTGATGCTGTGCCTCAGGTCGCTAGCAAGGGCCCAAGCATTGGAGACGTCTCGGACGTGGACGATCCGACCTCTCGGGACGCCACGAACTGGGACTGTTTCGATGACTACGCAATTGAAGTGGAAGACGACCAGGAGAAGCCTGATGGCTACTCCGGCTTCTGTGCAGGGATTTTCAAGCCCATCCCTGCTCCAATCCTCCAGAGGCCGGTGTCCCCCCTCCGACCAGCAGGAAACACAGGAGGAGGGCTGCTGCTGCCCCCACTCGCTCGAGTGCACGCCAGGCAGCTCGGGCATCCTCACTACCAGTTGCTGTGCGTGCCCTAGCACAAGCTCATGCGTGAGCTCTCCTTCATTGATGGCAAGTCAGCGTTACTGGCACCGGATGCAGCGGTCACAGCCTACATTGACATGTATGGGCACGATCTCCTAGAGCAGGTGGTCAAGGCCATCCAAGCGGCAAAAGGTCTGGAGAACAAGGAGCTTTTCAGGGCACTGGCAGCCATTGCAGCTGAGTCTAGGGCACTAGAGATGGAGGTCCCTTAGATTTCCAGATGCAGATAGAGCAGTAGTCGTATCTACTTTTATTGTCTAATTAGCTTTGTTTTTTCAATCCCCTTGTAGCGGTCTGCTGCAAGCGGTTGCGCATCTTGCGCAGGTATGTTGTAAACTCTCTTCTCTCTTATTAATATATTACCAGGCAACCAGCTTTCAAAAAAAAAAACTGAGATTACATGGGGACATGGGGTTCATGGGTTCTCTCGAGCTGAGGTGAGAAGTCCTATAACATTTGCTGTCTGCAGTTCTTTCCAGGTAACTGAGATTAACAAACTCTCTGAGAAGGAACAAGTAAGGAGAAATTAATCTCTTTGTCGTATGCCACAAGTCAGTCTGAAACTCTCGATCTTATCACCAATAAAAAAAATTGAAAATAAAACTGATCAGACAAACATCAAAATTGTGCCCATTATGGTGTCGAGATACACCCATTCAACTCGATCATACACTTCTTCATGTCCAACTTTAAAGCACAACATCTCAGATCAATTGCTCGTTTCCGCTTCGTAAGCGGAAATAATATTATCTTACTTAGGCGGTCTGGAACAAAGGCCTCGATTGCTCTTTTTGACAGGAAAATTCTTCAACCTATCCGCCAACACTTTGGATGCAATTTTGTAAATAACATTACATAGACTTATTGGTTGAAACTGCCCAATTTCCTCCGGAATCAAACGATCAGTCTCGTTGATGCCCGTTGGTCCTCATCGCCATGCAGAATTTTCAGCACCATGGTAGTGACTTCCTTCCCACAAAGCTCACAATGTCGCAGAAAAAAGTGCGTTGCGAAACCATCGGGATCCGGTGGCTTTGTCGGAAGCATTTGGAATAAAGCCTCCTTGCAGGGATCAAGCAAGATCATGTTCATGTCAGCTGTTAACTTCACTGGATCCACACTCTGTCCTTGATCTCTGCCTGCACAAGTTGAAGAGACCGGCTCTATTAATTAAACTGGACATATCGAAAGCTTTTGATTCCATAGGGTGAACATTCCTGCTAGAGGTCATGCAAGCCTTGGGGTTTAGCGCCAAATGGAGAGATTGGGTCTCAGTGTTGCTTGGTTCAGTCAGATCACGAGTACTAGTAAATGGGAAGCCGACAGAACCAATTCAACACGCGAGGAGTCTAAGACAAGGGGTCCCATTATCACCGTTCTTGTTCATTTTAGCCATTGATCCACTACAAAAAATTATTGATTTAGCAACACAGAGAGGTTTACTAGAACCGATACTACCAAAAGGGGCCAAGCTGCGGTGCTCACTGTATGCGGATGATGCTGCGTTTTTTGCACATCCATCAGCAAGGGAATTGGAGCGCCTAAACAGAATACTGAGTTTCTTTGGTGAGTGCTCGGGCCTAAAGGTTAACATCAAGAAGACGGAAATTTTACCCATACGAATGACCGAGTCGGAGGCTACTCAATTATTGAAACCATTCCCCGGAAAAATTTGCAAATTCCCTGGAAAATATTTGGGCTTACCCCTTCATACCAGACGATAATAAAGGGTCGATGTGTAGCCGCTGATTGATAAAATTGGTGCCAGACTGCCGGGCTGGAAGGGCAAATGTAACACCCCTGGTGTTACTGAACTAAAAATCGGACATGTCATCATATGCATTGCATAATATGCATGTGTAAGCCAATTTTGATATGCATAGAAATTAAAACAAATTTAATTTTATAGATTATTTATGCTTAAGTAATTTAGGATGATTTAATTTCATCTTCTGATGGCTTGTTAATTGGGTGCCGTAATTAATCACCACCTTTGGAATTAATTGAAAACCTTAATTTGGGGGGTTAAAACCCTAATTTTAAAACTAAGTAGAATTGTGTCTTGGTCCCAAAAGAAAAGTTGTAGCCCTTATGTAATAGAGCAACTTTGGTATACAAAGTTTTTCAAGCTACTATTTGGAAATTTAAATTAAACTTGAATTTCTACATTCAAATTTGAATTTAAACCTCCAATTCAAAAATTACTTGGAATCTGAAGTTAAGCCTTAAATAAAAGTTGTAAATCTCACTAAACTGAGCAACTTTCGTGTTTACAGATTTTCAACTTGTTCAATAAATATTTGAGCTTTAATTCGAATTTGAAAAGGGCCAATTACCCCCTTTTCAATAATTTCCAAACTATTCAAGATTTGAAGATATTTTATATATCAAAGTTGTTCATAATGGAATTCTACACAATTTTCATTTTGACCATTTTCCACGTTGTTACACAAAATTGAGAGTAATTTTTAAAATTCGAAAAGGGGATAACCCCTGCTACAGTAACTCGGGCCAGAGTGCTTGCCACCGAGCTGCCTGCCTGTCTGTTCGTCCGCCGCCGCCCTCCACCACCGCAGCGTGCGCGGGCACGCAGCCTGGTGACGTGTCGCGCTCGGTAGGTGTCGTGGCAAACGTCCTGAGCATCCTTATCGTCCTTATAAGCCCGAAGCCGAGCTCGCCGTTCTTTTTTTTTTCCGTTCGTGTTCGTCGTCGTCGAGTTTGGGTCGCCGGTGAAATCCGCCTCTCCTGCTCAACCTCAACCCAATTTGGCTATCCCCGTAGCCTCGCCATCTTGTTGCGCACCCGTAGAGCCTTCACCCGCGTCCCCTCGTCACCGGAGTCGTCGCGTGCCGTTCGTCTTCTCTAGAGCCGGTCGGAGCACCGCCGCTCCTATCTCAACGTGGCCAGGTCGTTTGAGTGAATCACACTTCAATTATTCGGTTGTTCTTTGCTTCTGGAGCTTTCCTGAAACTCAGAGATGTATCGGTTGCTCGGTTCCTGCACAGGACGTCTGGGAACGCCGACCTTGCCATCGGCGGACGTCACCGCGAGCTCGGTCACCGTCGACGGTCCGCCTCGGGACTTCTACTGCCCCAACCAGCGTGCGCAGAGAGTCTTGGTGAGCTCCTTGATTCTTCATGGGTAGCTGTTTAGGCTTCATGTGGGTTGGGTTGGCGAGAACGCGGTGCGCCACGGTGCGTCGAGTCTAGGAGTTGCCATGGGTGTCGGCAGGTTTCTGCCGGGACCTTAGTTAGGGGCTTGGCCTCAGGGTCAGTTCGGGTGGTGGAGGAGTGGGCTCTGGTACGCTCTGCCTCGCCGGAGAGGGGCCGCCGGCGAGCTCCGCGGCGGGCAGCCGCCGCACGCGAGTGCCCTGCCTGCTCGGGCATTCTTTTGAGCAAGAGGAAGCTGGAGGTAGGAGAGGAGCCGAGCTGGGCTCTGCTGGGCCTGGCTGGGTCGGCCCAGTAACCCCAGTTCAGTCATCGGTGGATGGTTTTCCATTTTTGAAATGAATAAATAGTGATGTATTTTTGTTATTTTCTCTGGGATTAATTCAGAGCTCCAAAAATTATGAAATAAATTGTGCAGCCTTCTTGTATAATGCAGTATTTTTGAAAAATATGAAACTTGGAATTTAAACATTTTTGGAGTCTGATGAAAATCAGCAATTTAATTATTAAATGGCTTTTCTACAATTTTTGTAGCTTCAGATAATTAACCAAAAATTGTGAAATTAATTGTGCTACTGTTTTGAGCAGTGAGCTACCACCACAAAAATATGTGGCTCATTTGGATAAAGTTTAATTGTTTTGTAATTTATCCTTAATTAATTAAATAGTAAAAACAATTTTAAGTGTTAATGGTTTAGGGTTCATTTCGGATCATCGAATCAGGGAACTGAGATTACCATGAGCTGAGTCGTGGGTCTGGGAGCTTTGCGGCCCGTTATCGCCCTCTCGGCCACCTCTGGCCGCTTGCGGTCCTGGCCGAGCTTGGCCTGGCCAGCCGGTGGCCATGGCTGCGCCTCCCTGGTTTGGCCAGAGCAGGCTGGAGACGGGTTGGACCGGGCCATTTGTATTAGGAGTGCTAAGGGAGCCAATCTGGGCCATGTTGGTCGTTCGGGCCGGTCCAACGGTAGAGGCTAAATAGTTAAATAAATTTATTTATTTCTTTTTTTAATATATGAAATGTATTGCGTTTTGTGGTTTTTGGATTGAGTGAAGACCAGGGATCATAAAACCTTACATGGTCCTTGGCAACTTATTTAGTAGAATAATTCATTATTATTATGTGGTGGTTAATAATAGTTAATAAAATGATTAGGTGAGATAATAACCACCATGATATTAGAATCTTAATAGGAACTTAATGACCCTTGTTGCTAATTGGTAATGACCTTGGGGTTTACCAAAACAAAGTAACCTTAATTACAGGCTATCCTAACCTGTAATGTCATGAGGTTGTTTCTTTAGATGCAACTCCATGGGTAAAAACATCCAAGTAGAACGACTTCTCTTTTGGACCTTTCCGTGCCCCAAGTCGTGCATAGAATTCCTTATAGGTACCCGTAAACCGCTAACTCTAGTTGTTGGACAACAAGCTAGTCTTGTTGGCTTGCAACTTTATCGCAAAGGAAAGTAGTATTCAACTTTCTTGATTATTTAATGGAATGTATTTGTATGTTTCCATTATGCATCATGCCATACATTTCATCATGCATTAATATTTCGTGTAGTGAACGCGGGATATTATTATCTGAAGCAAGTCCCGAGCTGGTCTTCACTCCGTGGACATGGAACTTCCTCGGGGATAGACTTTAGGGTTGTATCTGCTTCAAGCAACAGGTAAGCCCCGGTGCATTAGCTCTTCCTTGTGATTTACAAATTTTATCACCTTGAGTTAAATTGCTGCATCAGGTTGATAGGAGTTAATTGTCACCTACTTGTTGCATTTACCTGCCTTGATATATTATCCTTGAAACCTAATTTAAAAGCAAATGTTTATAAAATGCTTAGCCATGCTTAATAGTTAAGCTTTTATGAAAAAGATATTTTGTATGCTTGAGGTATACTACTATGAACTGTTATAATTGTTTGACAGGGCAGTAGACTTGCATTGAGAAAGGAGTCTCAATGTAGTGTCTCTGACTGTCTATTTAGAAAATGAAATGGAATCCAGTAGGGACTATTCGTTGTCGGCCTGCTGGATCGAGACTTTGCAACTAGCCACATACTACGGAAAGCCTCTGACTCCGGTCGCTCCTTTACGTGAACCGACAACCACGCACTGGGAGTGGAGAGATGGCGAGAGTAGCGTGTACCCTCGTGGTCCGTCGTGCCTGGAGATGAGAGGAGTACTGTGCTCTCGGGTGGCGCAGGACCGGTTCAAGTTTTGGAAAAGCCGTGGTAGGCGGGGTTGGCATATGCAAGCTTAGGTGCTACATATGCAGTGTGGATAGAGATCCCCAGCTGGGTATTTCAATCAATTCGAATCATTATTGCTCCTCGGATAATGGAGACTTGATCCACCGACTTACAGCGAAGAGTGGTTCGAAACTAGGTGAAATATGTGGAAAATGGGTGATTGTGGAGATTATCTTAATGAATCAATCTAGATTTAGGATTAAATGTCAAGCTGACTTAGAGAGCTTTTCTGCAAAACTCTTTGATTCTTGCTAAAGCCTCTCCTTGATTCCCCTTAGCTTGCATTCCTGAGTCTTCTCCCCAATTTTTGGTTGGGTAAGTCTTGCGGAGTACCCCATGTACTCAGGGTTTGTTAACCCTCTGTTGGAGGTTAAAGTCAGGAGCAGTACAGGTTTGGCTATCGCCAAGCTGGTGGCACCCGAAGAGCTGCCCTATGCAGTAGATGACATGTGCTTATCAGCACTTCCTTGGGCAAGATGTCATTTATATTACTTATTAGTGTTAGAGCTACCTTATCTTGTCTCTATCAACAAGAAGTTTTGTAAAGACTATCACTGGAATTTGTAAACTATAATTGTTCTCTTTCGCTTTTTACTCTGATGTATTTTGAACTCGATGAATGAATGTAATAAGATGGTTGGTTCCGTTCCGTGAAATGATCCTCAACGGGACATTGTGGTGCTCGCGAGAGCACCCGACAGGGCTTCCGGAGTCATCAGGCTCTTGTGCATAACAGTCGAAGGTCGTTGGACTACGGCAGGTGCACGTGGGCCATGGTAATTCGGGAGGTTCTATCACAGCAAATTATTATCAACTTCAGGGAGAGAAACTCTGGTGAAGATTGTACTCTCCTCACAATCAATTTACCACATGACAGCTTTCCCTAATAAAACAATGGCTCATTCGCATAATCAATCGTCTGAGAAGAAGTTTTCTCTGGAGAGATAAGACCCCAGACAAGGTGTATGCAGGATACTCTCTTCTAAGCTGGTGTTGGCACAGAAAGTGGTTCTCCGTGCTCAACACACCAGCGAAGCCGGAAACGACCTTCAAGAGCACTAGAGCCGTGCAGATCTAACTAGCTTCAAACCCGGTACGAGAGTGCCGGTAACTCCCAAGCGTGCTAGTTAATTTGACCTACAATTAACAAGCAAAGAGATAAGGTCAGTAACACAAGGCGGAACTAGCTGGTGTGTCCAGGTAGTTCCAAATGTCCGACCTCACAGGCCCGGTCTCAAGGCTATCGACTAAAGAGTCGATATCCGATTTACAATGAATCGATTTTCATAGGATAAGCTTTGTGACGTAATATAACCAATTCATATGTATCAATGAGGGTAATGATTCGCATGTAACAGATCATAACATAATTATAGCACACATGCCGAATTTATACAATCGTAAAGTATCTAGGTGCAAAGCAGGAAGAAATCGGCTATTTAGCCGATTCGGCAAATACGAGCAACATACAAGCCTATAAGATAGACAATGTTTTGACCCTCAAACCAACATATTTAGTTCATTGTTTGCAACAGTGGGGATTGAGCGGATCGAGGCAGCCGTGATGTAAATCATGACTTAAATATGTTAATCATTGAATCTAAACAATGTTCATCTTATTACTTGAGTGCAACCCATATACAATCAAGATCTAGATTGATCGGCTAATATAAACATGTTCTATTTATCAATGCAATAAATATGTGACAATTATCACTCATTGAACAAATAGATCTATAAAATTTAAAGCCGACATAACTAGAACAAGATTGGGCAAATTTGGTGAATATTACACATAAATAAACGAATATATTTCAAACATCACCGATAACTTAATGAATCCAACTAAGATGCCAATTTTAGTTAGAGCCAATAACTAATTCATGTATATTAACTAGCTTAATCTAAGCCTTTGTCCACCGGATGATACTAAACATAGATTAATCAAAAAAATAAATATGAATCGACAACTAATCCTTATTTGATACAAGCCCACGTCCACCGGATGACGCTAAACCCATGTCAAACAAGAATCAACCTTGATCTACCATGCTCATGTCCACCGGATAACATTAAAGAAACAAAGCTTAGCAAGGCATGACGGTACTTACAAGCAAGCCTGCGTCCACTGGATGACACTCAGCCCGTTCAAAGAAACTCACCGAGATCTACTCTACTCCTACTTCTAAGGGTTTGGCCGGGGCCGAAAGGTGTGTTGTATTGATGTGTGTCCGTATTACAATGGCCGGGGTTTATATTTATACCCTGGGCTTGATAAGATAGAGTCCTAATCGAATTATAACTCAAAATAAATAAGGAAAACTTTCAAACTTTCCTACTTTAAAGGTAACTTGGAGTCCAATCTTTCCCTTCTAAAATGGACTTCGAAGGTGATCGCTTCATGCTGATGTCATCTATCAATCGATTCTGTCTTCAGCCGCGCCTTCCTCGCTGCAACCCAAATACTTGATCTGAGACCCGATCGGCTATTCTCAGGCCTTCGTTTAACAGACTTTGCTTCCGAAATCGGCTATCCACCCCTGGTATCGGCTATCTGCTCTCGACATCGGCTATCTGCTCTCGGTCCAAATTTTGGTGTCAACACATGCCTCCCAATTTTGGGATAAACTGGTTTTATTCCAAAATTAGCACCGAGTCTCAATCGATCTCTACCCTCAAATCGCAGCAAAAACCGCAGTCTCCCGCTCGGCACCTTAGAGCTCCGCGCCAAATCGAAAGCCTAACCAAGAGAGCTTCCGCTGCAATCTTCCTTCCCAGACTTCGATCCGCCGCCTTCAAAATTTTGAGCAAATGGCGACTTCCTCTGAGATCCCTGAGGTATGATTCATACTAATTTTGTTTCTAGCTCACAAATCTTTGCCCCATCGGTCATATATCATTTATCACCCAGGACTTGAAGAACGAGATCTTGATTCCGCTGAATAATGTCCCATCTACCTTTTACCTGGGTCCAATGGGCGATTCGAATCCTGCGGAGTTTATCAGCAAAGAGACCAATCAAATCCCCTTCAAGGGCTCGCTGGTGGAGGCATCTTCATGGACCAAGAATTCTTTCCGGAACTGGCCCAATATGCCTACTAGATAGAGAAATTGGTTCCGCTGTGTTTCAGAGAAAAAGCGGGCAGACTGGGAGCTGCGCAACCTGAGTCAGTGCCTCGACCTTTCTCTTTGTCAGATGAAAAAGAATGAATCTCTCCTGATTGCTGCGAGCTACTTCTGGTCCATTTCTTTGAATGCCTTTGTATTTGGAGATGGGCCGATGACCATCACTCTGGGTGATATTCATATGCTCACCGGCCTTCGGATTACTGGAACCTATTAATTCTCGAATCTCCTCTCTACAGGTGAAAAGCAATTCCCTAAACTAAATGAATACAAAGGCTGGACCGGCTACATCACAACTCATCACCTGACAACCTCTAGTATCAGTGAGAAAGAGTATACAGCCTTCCTAATCTCGTGGCTGGAAAGATTTGTCTTCTGTGATGCTTCTCTTGGACCAGCTTATCCTCTCAAAGCCCTTACAGAACAATTGGCTCGTGGCAATTCAATCTCCTTAGGTAAGCTTTTGTTGGGATCTGCTTACAGGCTGATGAGCCGAGTTGCCGGCTATTTGCTGAAAGGTGAAGAAGTGCAGTGCACAACAGGCCCTTGGTGGCTGATTCAACTATGGCTCAACCTGTATTTGCACAAAATGGTGAAGCCAAACCTCAACAATCTCAGCTATCCCTCCATCAACTATGCAGAGGAGGACAAGAACAAGATCACCAAAGGCTGCCAGAACTTTGGTGAAGCTGCTTCAGCCATAACTATCAATGTCGATCGAGGCCGTTTATTGGAAACACTTTATAGAGGCTTGGGATCAGACATCTTGATTTGGTTCCCTTATACAGAAGATGAAGAATTTCTCATGCCTTATAACTTCAAATTCAACATAGGATGCTCTGATGATGGGGCCATCGAAATCTTCAATGTTATCATTACACCTTGCATATTGCTAGTTGATTTCAAACACCTTCGTAGTGCTAGTAATAATGAACCTAGCTGGCTTTCTTATGAATTCTATCACGCGACTGTTGCGGCAAGGCAACTAGGTTTCGGTCAAGTGCCCCCAAGCTTTCATTTCTGCACCTCCTGAAGCCAAGGGATGAAATCACTGAAATATTAGAGGCTGACAGGGTTTTCAGTTTGAGGTGAGACTTGCCACGCTACACAGTGGAAAAATGGAGTCAAATCTCAATTACTCATGAAAGTTTTGACAATTGGTGGCACCAATGGCATGCTCATTTGTTCTGTCAAGCAATTCATGATAAGTGCAAGGCCTCGGACAATAGCTTCACTTCTGAATCAGCAGTAAGTACCCCTAACCGATTTCATCTAAACCGGCTTTCATCTGCATTCTAACCTTTGATATTGCAGGACCCTGAGTTTGATCCACCAGAGCAAATCGACTATTGTCCACCCTGTCCAACTGCAAGGCTAGGCTCTCAAGTACCAACACTGAAGAAAATGATGAAGGCCCCTGCTGTGATAACAATTACTTCCACTTCCAAAAGGAAAGCTTCATCATCTGGTCCTAAGAAGCAAATAACCAAAAAGCAACGATCCAAGAGGAAACCTGCTCAGGTATTTGACCATTCTGAAACCCTTCCTGTATTACTTGTTCAGTCATCCAACTAAAACCGGCTATTATTAGGCAAACATTTAGCCGATTCAAGCTTCATTAGTGGAAGACCAGGCCGAAGACCAAACAGAGCTTACAAGCTAGCCTGATGCCACTACAGGTTCTTCAAGCATGGCAATAATCCCTGATATTCAACGGGAAACCTTGGAAGCAGCCAAAACTCAGGTACCTGTTGAAACCAAACTTAAGCACATGATCACTCCTTCCTGGATGTTTTAGCCCTTAACTTAGTCATACTCCTAAAAATACAGCCGAACAGTCCCTCCTCTGACTCTGAAGACACTCGGTCTAAGTTTCAAAAGGAGAGGACACCACCCACTGAATCACCAGGTAGGATAATTCGGCTGTTAACACCATTGTGTTTTCACTATATCACTGACCTTCACTTCTGCAGAGTCCCAGTCAGCTATACCAAACTTGATGATAGAAACACAAAATGATCCTTTATCAAATACTGGGGAAGAGATAGCTCTAGAAACACAAAGACAGACACCCCCCATCTGCGCTAGATACCTACAGGTAAAGTTGTTGGCAAATCTGCTGATTACCTTTACCATCGTATCTCCTAATGATACTGTGCACAAATGCAGGTGTTACAAGCTCCATCTCCCAGTTACTCCTTCAATCCGGAAGAGTTTTGTGACGGAAGACCTTAATCCAAAATCTCAGGCATTACCAGAGCCAGATTTTAAAAATCGGCTAAGCGAACTCCTCCCTCAGCTAGAAGCAAATTTAATCGACTTAACCCTGCATACCGTGCCGATCGACGAGGTCATTCAGCTCATTCAGCAGCAGATAAGCCCAAAGGCTCTCATCTCTTTGAAGCAATTAACTATTCTCAAGAACACATCTTCAAGGATTGCCTCTGCTCACTCAAACCTAATAGAGCTAGATAATCTGAAGAATAACAGACTGACGAACAAGTAGGGAGCCACTGAGTTAGCTGAAGAAATCAAAACACTGAAGACCACTGTCACCATAGTCGAGGAAGACTTGCAAACATTGAGAACCAGGCGCGAGCAACTGATGAAAGAGCTGAAAGAGGTGGATCAGGCCATCACTCAGCGAGAAGCAACTACATCAAGTGACACCGCCGTCGTCAATCAAAAGAAGAAACAGATGAGCACCATGGTTGCTGATGGTAGAATGATTCATCAGCGCCTGAACCTTCTGAGAACAATGGCTGACGAAGACCAAAAATCGATACAGGCTGGCCAAGCTCTCCACGCTGAAATCATTGCTTCCATTCGGTCACTGTTAGCCTTGTAATTCCATTTATGTAATGAACATCTGCCCATGTACGTAACAATGTCAAACAATCTTGCTCAGTCGTGGATCGGCCATTTCCATTTGTTTGTTTTCAGATCGGCTAGATAGCCTGATCCCTTTACTGCTGTCTGATAGACGATTTCTGGCTGCTCTAGAATAACCGACTGAAACGGTTGCTGAATAGGATAGCCGATCGGAACACCTTGTTCTCCACGTGCCGCGTTCATCCCGGATTCAAGAATCAAATCTTAACTGCAGCATAAAATCCACCGCGCCATCTCGCCTTTCGAGGGAACCGCCTCGACGCTTTTGTCTCATAAATAGATACCAGGCCTGAGCGAGCAACCGCACACCTCATCAGTTTTCATTCGCCTGGCCTCTCTTCTTCGCCTATTCACCTTAGACCTAAACTCAGGTGACCTTCAATCCACCTCAATGGCCGGTCATGGCGATCGCGGCAAGCGTCCAGCGTCGGATCCGGCCAAGAGTGACGAGTTCACCCGGGGACTCCACTCCATCAGGGCATGGGCTGGTCTGATTGAGACCTACTTGAGGTGATATCACTATTCATTTCTTGATGTATCTGATCCCAATCTAATCATCACTGTTCATGTAGCAATCGGTCAACCGTTGGCATTGGCGGCTCTGGAACCACCGCCGTACCTTCTCAAGCCGCTCCCGCGGCTGTTGGGGCCACCCCCGCAACGGTGAAGCCGCGGGCTCATCTCGCGCTGCCATGCACCGAGCGACACCCTAGATGCTGCGCGTCTACAGCAGGTGAGCCGATCCACACTAGTGGCATTAGATTTCAGCTTTCAAATCTGATACGTCTTCTTCTTGCGACCTTCAGCCAACAGCGGCATCTGGCCCCAGGCGTGCCGATAGGTGATGCTCTAGCAGTGCGTCGCTCGGCGTCTCAACCAAACCTCCCCCAGGGTCTAGCTTCCAGTGCCGCCACCCAAGAGGGATCCGGCTCAGAGTCTTCTTCAGACTCGACCGATTCCTAGTCGGCGGCGCTTCCACCACCAGATGTTGGAGTATCGTAACCTCTATTCAGAGCCTACGAAGGAGAATGGCCGGCTGGAGGGCGTCAACAAAGCCCAAACAGCCGCGCTTGCCGCCGCCGAAACCAAGGTGGCGACCATGCAAGCCCACCTCGCCGAGTCGGACACCGCGGTGGTAGGTGAACTTCTTGGAATCACCTCGTAATGCACTGTCGGCGGCCCTGATGTTGATTTTTCTATCTTCTTGTAGCCCTGACCGCGCAACTGCACAACCTGCACGTCGCCGCCGAGGACGCCACCAATGTCATCAACGCCCGCGGTGAGACGTTGGTGCAGAGGCTCTAGGACATCCACCACCGGGTCCGGCAGGTGGCCATGTCCGGCGTTCGTCACGGCGCCACCGGGGCCCTTGCAGCCGCGAGACACCGCTCCGACGTAGCCCTTGAGGCCATCGAACCGGGGTTCCCGGAGGGGTAAGACATGGGAGAGGCCCACGCCCAGCTAGGGGCCTTCTTCCCCCGCGCCGAAGGAGTCGCCGTCGTCACCGACGCCGAGGATGTTATCAATGGAGCCACCAATAGAGAAAACTAGAATGTATTAGGATATCATGTAAATATAATTAGTAATTAAACCCTGTTGGTTATCATCAAACCAAACTTTGCTGGTTTTTATTAATTTTGCTCTAAAGGTGACTTGTCAAACGAAATCGGCTATTACACGTATACCGAATTTTTGCCCTGAAGGCGATCCTCTGCATCAGAATCGGCTATGAGAGCCAGATTTCAAGCAAACCGGCTGTCACCCTCCAACAGGAATGCTAGGATAATACTTCTTCAAATACTTTTCATTGATTTCCCTTGCAAACCTTCTCCCTTCCAAATCTTCAAGAATATAGGCATTGACGGGCGCGCATTCTGATACTTGATACGGGCCTTCCCAATTTGGTGACTATTTTCCGAATCGGCTGTCTTTAGTACCGATAGGCAGGATAACCTTCCATACCAGCTCTGATTCGACAAAACTCTTGCCTGTTACTTTAGTGTTGTAATATTTGGCCACCCGCATCTTATTTGCTTCAATGTATTCCAAAGCTTTAAGCCGATGACAGTGCAAATCCTCTAGACTGTCCATCATGATGTCGTTATATTCACCGGCTGTAAGCTTGTTCTGCAATGTGACACACCGCGTCTCAGATTGAATCTCCTAGGGCAGGACAGCAGCGGTCCATAGACTAACTCATATGGTGTAGCCTTAGTCGATCCATGTTGAGCCATCCGGTACGCCCAAAGCGCCTCACTCAAAGTCAAAAACCACCTCCTGGGATTCTGCTCAATCTTCTTTTTGATGACTTTGATCAAAATCTGATTTGAAGCTTCGGCCTGACCATTGGCTTAGGCATAATAAGGCGAAGAATTATAAATTTTGATGCCCATGTCGTCAGCAAAAGTCAGGAACTCATCTGAAGTCAACATTGTTCCTTGATCAGTTATGATGGTCTGTGGTATGCCAAACCTATAGATAATGTGCTCCTTCACAAATTCAATTATATCTCCAGATGTAGCATTCTTCAAAGGAACAGCTTCTACCCACTTCGTAAAGTAATCAGTTGCAACCAGTATCCATTTGTGACCCTTACTCGATGGTGGATAGATTCGGCTGATCAGATCGATTTCCCATCCTCTGAACGGCCACGGCTTGATGATAGGATTCATAGCTGAAGCAGAAGATTTTTGTACATTCTCGAATCTTTGACATTCTTGACAACCCTTGTAATATTTAAAACAATCTTCGAGCATTGTTGGTCAATAATAACTAGTCCTCCTAATGATCCACTTCATCTTATGAGCCGATTGGTGAGCACCACAAACTCCTTCATGAACCTCACTCATCAGCTTTGTTGACTCTTCTGCTCCAAGGCATTTTAGTAGCACCCCTTCAACAGTCTTGTAATATAACTGATTGTCTAGCAAACATACTTGATAGCCTTGTACCTCATCTTTCTACTGACTCTCTGTGAAGGGTCTGCAAGATAACCTGCTATCTCGGCCCGCCAGTCATCAAACGCTTGCTCAGTGTTGAGAATCTCCTGCATTGATGAAACGACCTCGATTTCCGTGAAGGAAAATCCACAGGCTCGAATTGTAATTCAACAGGTTGCTTGGGACAATCCGTGAAATTACCCATATCTCAGTTGACACCAGGATCCATACAACGGTAATTAAGTCTTACATAAACATTTATTACATCGCCACATTGGCGGAATCAACATTCAGAGAAGCTTTAGAAGATGCGGAAGCGATTCATCCTTCACGGCCAACTTGAGTGTAGCATGTGACCCTATTCCTCGTCATCATCTCCCTCGAAGTCGTACTCATTCTCGTCACCTGACAGCAAATTTATCAGTACGATTTGTACTGGCCACGGAGCCCACCTATGCAGCATTTGCTTTGTGGAAAGTGGATGCAAGGCTATACAAGCAGACCTATAGGCTGAGGTTTTCCTATGCAGCTGTAATCAATGTTTAATTAGTCAAGTTTTGTCACCAGTTAACACCATCATCCCTTTTCCCATCACCACACCTCACATACCCACACCTTACTCTCATTCGACAGGCCCAACTCCCTCTCGGGCCTATCTCAGCGGCACACTACCACAACGGGTACACTGCCGGAAAAATGTTATCCAGGGGGAGAAAAGAATATGCTCTCATCTAATAGTGGTTGCAGAAACATTAGGAAAGGTCCATAGCCAACGAGTTGGCTTATGTATCGATCGATCAACCATACACTCTGCAGAGGTTTTACTACTCACAAGATTAGCCATCATCGATGCCGTACAATCATTTAGGCAGAATTCCGGGTGCTTGCTTGCCTAGGTCGATGCCACCCTGCCACTTAGCCCTGGGACATTCCGGATCCAACACCATCACACTGAGACTGGGAGACGCAGTACCGGGCCCCATCAGTGGTACTGCGCATCTAGAACGGTACGAGAATCTGCCATCCGTCACCGTCCACCCTTATCACCTCTCAACCTAGCAGTAGTGGCACCGCCCTACCAAGTAGTCCAGCCGTCTCCCGCCCATCAGAAGCGAGCGAGTAGCAAGGGAATCCAGATGTTTCCGGTCACTAGTTAGATCCTAGGTTGTGACCAAGCAGGCATCTCCACTTAGGGGATACTCTCCCCGTGCCATCACGGCACCTCCGTCCACGGGTTTCAAACCACCAAGGCTATCCCACCCGGAACCTCCTCAACAACTTTACCCGCCACAGGTATCTCACTTGGGGATGCCCAGGTTGCACCCCCGGCACGACTTGCCCCATGGGCTTGTCTCACATCCCACTTGGTCGACATCAACCCTTACCACGCACCCAAGACGCACGCAGCACTCTCTCCCAGTGGTTATAATCAGTTATACACCGTCCTAATTCCACCACATAGCATATAGCATGTAGTAAGTAGTGGAAGAGTAACAGTAAATTAAGCAGCAGCTAACCTAACAGCGGATAGCAGGGTAAAGTCTTATCAAGGCAGGGAATTCAAATGTACTACCATGCAACCAATCCATACATAATCATAAAGCAATAGCAACAATATCATTTGCAATGCGTAAATAGGATCTAAGGATTTGGTGGGACGTGGCACCTTCGTAGTCGTCTCCTAGCTCCTGAAAGTACTCGTGGTCGTCTTCCTTAGTCAGATCCTCCTCCGGCTCTGAAATCGAACACGAAATAGTCGCGTCAGCGACTCCTATAGAGTATTTCAGAAAATCCAATAAAATAAAGAGTCAAATGCACACAAACATAGTCTTAGATTGTAGATCTCATTTTTCTGAGAATTTTGATATATGGTGCGCAATTTTTGGACATCGAATGAATAAGTTATGAATTTCCGAAGATTATCCTATTTTCTGAAAATGGGAAAACTGGTCGGTTAATCAGGGGCAGCTCGGGATTGGTCCACGTGGCGCGCGGGTCCAGTAGTGCGGCATGTGGCGCCTCATCCGAACACAGACCCGATGGTCGCCCACCAGGTGTTCGATGCTGGTTCCCAGAGAGTCACCGGCGTCGGCGTAGCTCGGCGGAGCTCGGCGGTGGTTCGACGGTGGTCGGGGGTAGCTCGGCGGGGCTCGGCGTAGTTCGGCGGTGGTCGGGGGTAGCTCGGCGGAGCTCGGCGTAGCTCGGCATAGCTCGGCGTAGCTCAGCGGGGTTCGGCGTACCTCGGCGGGGCTCGGGCGAATCGGAAATTCAGGCGCCGAGGGGGCCGCTCTCCCGAGGTCTACCGGGGAGGCTCGGGCGAATCGGACATTTGGGCGCCGAGGGTGCCGCTCTCCCGAGGTCTACCGGGGAGGCTCGGGCGAATCGGAAATTTGGGCGCCGAAGGGGGCTGCTCTCCCGAGCTCTCCTGGGGAGGCTCGGGCGAATCGGAGATTTGGTGCGCCGAGGGTGCTGCTCTCCCGAGCTCTCCTGGGGAGGCTCGGGCGAATCGGAGATTTGGTGCTAGCAGGGTTCCAGGGCGTCTGTTCAAGGCGGCGGTGTCTCTCCGGTGCGGCAGACGATGACAGGGCGGCGATGACCATATTTCGGCAAGACAGGGCTCGGCTTTCCCCAATTGGTGTGCTCAGGCAGTCGTCCGACCAGATGGTGGCGGGTTAGAGTCGTGGTATGGCCTCCTTCTCTCCCTCGGCATACGGCGGTTCTCCGATGAGGTGGAGGCGCACGTAGCCAAGGCGACAGTCCTGATTCGGGGCTCGGCTATCTAGCGGCGGTGCTGAGGCTGACTTGGCGAACCTCGTCGGCCTCTCTTCGCAGCGCGAGGCGATCGGGGATACTCGGAACGGATTTTAGGCGAGGCGGAACATGTCAGCGGCGATGTCGCCGTGACTGTGAGGTTCTGATGGGGCTAAGGAGGTCTTCTAGGAGATGTATACGCGTCCAGGCTCTATGGCGATGGTATACCAACTACCAATTTTGGCTACCGAGATTCCCAAGGTGCTCGGTTGTGGCGGCGGCGTGTCGCCGACGACGGCGGAAGGCGGCAACGCGGCTACGACCAAGTATTGGTCCAATCGAATGCGGTCTTGTCAAATTGGTGAGGCCAGAGAAGCATACAACACTCTGGTGGCGAACTTTAGCCATGGCATGACCTTCTTTTGGCGACGGCTCGCGGCGGCGCTCCGGTAAGGTCGCGGCGCACGCGGCCAAGGCGATTCAGGCTTCCTCTAGAGCTTAGATCCGCGTAGCTAGCTCAAGGGGTCGTGGCGGTGCTCCACGATGCTCTAACCTATACGGGTGCTAGTCGGATTGCTCGGAACGGGTGATTCGGCGTCGGAACGCGTCGGTGGCGAGCGCGCTCCGCCGAGAACGCGTCGTGCTGCGTTCTCGGTCTAGCAAGCTTGTAGTCCGGGGGTTTTAGCCGGTCGAATGAGTGCATGGTGCAGGTGATCTTCCCGAGCCGGTAAAGGCTCGTGCCTGCGCGTCCCGAGGGTGGAACGCCATGGCAAAAGCAGGGCAAGGTTCGGACATGGCGTGCGATGGCTCACCGTGGTGTCGGTGAAGCTAGGATGGCGGTGCAGTGGCGAGTCGAAGCCGTGCAGAGCGATCGCAGTGCCGTGCCGCTCCTCGTCCGCAGCTCGGGCTTCTCCTCCGTGTCCGGCTCCGGCGTGCTCCGCGGCGGCGGCGCTCCGGCAGCTTCTCCTCCTCTGCTCCGCCCTTCTCCTACGCTCTCCCTCTCCCGGTTTGGTGCAGTGTGCCGGTCTGTGCTGCGGTGGCGGCGAGGGGAAATGAGGGTAGGGCTTCGGGGTGAGCTTCTTTTTATAGGCGAGCTTGGCCAGCTCCAATGGTGTACGGTCCTGATCGCGCTCGACCGATCGAAGGGCCGTGGCTCGAGTGGATCTAGGGCTCCGGATGGGCGCGGATTCGCTTGGCGGCCAAGAAAGAAGGGGACAGGAGGGGAACAGCTTCTGCGGGGCGTGGTGCTGTCGGCCGTGGGTCCGGGGTCACACGAATTGCGTGCACTCGTCCCCGTCGCCTCTGCGAGGAAGAAGAACAGTGGGAGGGCGAGAGCGGCTGACAGGCGGGGCCGGGTTGTCAGCGGCTGCGGGGTAACGGGTGAAACGGTTGCGCGCGTGCGGTCGGCATCGCGCGTGCGCGCGGTGTTGGGCCGGTCCAGTGCGGGGAGTCGGGGTAGAGCGCGCGCGCGGGTGAGGCCAAACAGGTCGGTTGGGCCGATTGGCTGGCCTAACTCTCTTTCTCCTTTTCTATTTTCATTTTAGTGTATATATACATATATTGCCCATTTTAAATATTGAGTAAATACAAACATAAATTGCAATAAATCCCAAATGTGATGCATAAGTTATTATTCTATGTGAATGGAATTAAAATGCAAACTACACTCCTTTATTTACCAATTTCCTAATGAAACATATATGCTTGCACAAGAAAAATGGGTTTTCACAATAAATAAATGAAAAATTTTAATTAGTTGGAATTTTTAGATTGTGTGGATTTTTAGGGTTGTTACAATTGACCTGTAGCCTGAGGCACTCTGCGCCAAGCGATTAGCCTCCTGGTTTTGAGCCCTGGGGATGTGATTAAGCGAGACTGCAATAAACCCCCTGATCAAAGCTTGGCACTGATCATGATAGCCTCTGAGTATGTCATCTTTACACTCATATAGGCTGAGCAATTGGTTGGTCACTAGCTGTGAGTCTTCAAAAACCTCAATTGCATCGGCCTTTGCTTCATGCAGAAGCTTAAATCCCTTCCAGTTCGCCTCATACTCGGCCTGATTAATTGTCACCGTAGGCCCAATCTGAAAAGAAAACTCGAAATACTGCCCTCGAGGTGATATAAGCACCACTCCAGCACCTCCACCTTGCTTGCAGGATGAACCATCGAAAAACATAGTCCAGGGTGCCACATCTATCATGCTGACAGTAACATCGTGATGCTGGGTGATGAAATCGGCTATGGCCTGTCTCTTGACTGCTTTAGCCGATTCAAACCTTAAATCAAACCCTAAGAGTGCCAAGATCTACTTGCCGATCCACCCGTTTAGGATTGGTATTGACAACATAAGCTTGATCACATCCGCCTTGAACACTACCACGCATTCGGCTGACAACAAGTAATGTCTCAATTTGGTGCACGAGTAAAATAAACATAAGCACAACTTTTCAGTCGGCGTGTATCTTGTTTCAGGATCTAAAAGTCTTCTGCTTAGATAGAAAACTGCTCTCTCTTTTCCTTCAAACTCTTAAAAAAGGGCCGAACCAATCGTGTGGCTTTCGGCTGTCACGTACAACTTGAAAGGCTTTCCTACCTGTGGTGACACCAAAACAGGTGGACACTTTATATATTCTTTGATTTCGTCAAAAACCTTTTGCTGTACGTCATCCCATCTGAATTCTTGATTGTCTTTCAGTTTCAGTAGTGGTGAAAATGGCAACACCTTCTCTGACAAATTAGAAATAAATCTCCTGATGAAATTAATCTTGCCAAGTAAGGACTGCAACTCCTTCTTATTGGTTGGAGGTACGAGCTGATCAATAGCTTTTCAGCTCTTGCTGCCAACTTCCTTCCCTTTGCGATGGACCATGAAACCCAGGAATTCACCAGCTGATACCCCAAATGCACACTTGCTAGGATTCATCTTCAGCCCATGCTTTCTTGTGCACTCCAGGGCTGCCCTCAAATCGGCTAAATGATCTTTATAGCTCTTGGACTTCATGACCACATCATCAATATAGATTTCAACAATTTTGCCGATCAACTTATGAAAAATATAATTCATAGCCCTTTGATAAGTTGCACCGGCATTCTTTAACCCAAAAGTCATCACTACCCACTCGAACAAACCGATCGCACCAGGACACCGAAAAGTTGTTTTAGGGATATCTTCGTCAGCCATAAAAATCTGATTGTAGCCAGCATTACCGTCCATGAAGCTGATGACTTGGTGTCCTGCAGCAGAATTGACTAACATATCGGCTATTGGCATGGGATAGCTGTCCATCAGAGTAGCTCTGTTTAAGTCCCTGAAATC
Source organism: Eremochloa ophiuroides (assembly GCA_038502445.1). NCBI lineage: Eukaryota > Viridiplantae > Streptophyta > Magnoliopsida > Poales > Poaceae > Eremochloa > Eremochloa ophiuroides. The sequence continues at coordinate 92,938,213 of JAHLJS010000003.1, forward strand.
AATACAGACTCACAACTTACCATTCTTTTTATATACAGGGACAATACTCGACACCCAATCGGTGTATCGGCAAACTCGAATGAATTTGGCTTCCAACAACCTCTCGATCTCGGCCTTGATATCAGGCATTGCTTCTAATTTAAACCATCATGGAGGCTATTAGAATGGCCGATAGCTAGGCTTGATAAGCAACCTGTGCACAACAATCGATTTATCTAATTCAGGCATCTCATAGTACTCCCAGGTGAAGCAGTCTTTATACTCTTTCAATAATTCAATCAACTCCCACCTGAATTTAGGGTCAAGATTGGCAGCAATGAACATCGGCCTTGGTCTGTCACCAGGTCCAATGTCTACCTCTTCAAGCTTATTGGCCGACGTAAAGCCCTGTTCAAGCTTGCCCTCGGTGCCATCGATCGGATTCTCCATTAATAAAAGACTCAGAGCCGATTGCCCGGACCGGCTGTTGACTCTCATCACTGACCTTGATGGAACCTTCGTCCCAAATCTTACTAGAAAAATAGTCATGATCCCCGGCTTCCCAGTACGCAGCGTCAGCAGTAGCCACGCTTACTGAATCGTCAGCCGGAACCACTTCAACCTCATCACCATGCCACTGGAGCACACATTGATGCATTATAGAGGGCACACAGCAATTGGCATGGATCCAATTACGCCCGAGCAGCAAACTGTAAGATCCCTTGCTGTCAATCACGAAGATGGTAGTGAGCAATGTCTTCTTCTCGACCATCAATTCAACATTGATTGCCCCCGGGTGTTGGAAGAATTGCCCCCGAAATTCTTGAGCATCATATCAGTTTCAATCAGATCATCAGGGCCCTTGCCCAGCTTGCGGAAGGTAGTATAGGGCATGAGATTAACCGTGGCACCACCGTCCACCAGCATCTTGGTCATTGGCATCCCATCAACGTATCCCTTGAGGTATAGGGCCTTTAGGTGCCGGTGTTTGGCTGGCTTGTCGGAAGTAGCTTGCTGTGAAAAGATCAGCCTGGCAGTGCCCTATCCAGACTCTGACTCATTAGAATCAAAGGAAGTATCACACCTCTTGGCTTTGGGGGCCATGAACTCTGCTGGGAGCATGAACACCATTTGTGCGTCGGCTATTGCCTTCCCTTTATCTTGAGAAGGTTTTTCTCGCCAAACTTGTTTCGGGCGCCTCTCTGCTTTGAGCTCTGTGTTCCTCAGGCACTGCACTCTGCGTCTCTAGCTCCTAGTCAAGTACCCAGGACACCATTGGCCCTCCTGCCAGACCGGCTCCTCGCGATCGACTAACGCCGTATCGAGCCGATCATGCACATCTCTTTTTTCACGCCGATCCTGCATATCATGCGGACATCCGAGCCTCTCATGCGCAGACCGGCAGTTGGTTTGGCAATGCCTATACTCCCGGTATTGATCACTACACTCCGGGCAGTTGCGGACAGTTGGCATTTTCAAACCTTCGTTCCAGTAATGTCAAAAGAACGGGCAATACCAGTGCTCTTTTTCTTCTTCCCGGTGATGGGCTAGCTCCTCCTGGTAGCGTGCTTCTTCTTCATCAAGGGCCTACCTCCGGTACTCTTCCTCCTCAAGTTGCTTTTGATGATTCTTCTCTCTCTCCCTTCGCCATTTGTTCAATAGGTGGCGAGAAGTCACCTTGGTTTTGCTGGACTCCCCCTTCTCAAGTCGGCTCTGTTGACGTTTCCTAACGCAAACAGATTAATTCGCAAGCGCACGGATACCACTGTAGCTTTCACCCAAGAGTATTCCAGGGTATTGATATCCATGGGGAACGCGAAGTGTACTAATTAGGTCCCAAGATCGCCCAAGGATAAATATATAAGTTTTTGTGGGGAGAGAGAGAAAGATTTACTAAGTTCTCTAGATGATCTAAAAATCAAGGATACTGTAAGTGTACTTATTTCGGGACATCAAAACACTAGCCTCAGACTGAGATGAGAGGAGGACTAGGAAGTTCTGACTACGGTCCTACAAACTCTAACCCGAACGTGGTGGAATACGTCGGCCGTCAGGGATGTCACCACCTGGGGCTACCACAACTATACGTAGGGCTAGGTGCAATTCCAAGTAATCGCAAGACTAAACACCACGTCTAATCTATTAATTACTACTCTAGCGTTGCAAAGACTAAAGCACTTGATGCAAGCGGGAAACTAATAAATAACTTAAAAGTAAATACTGAAAGTAAATAAAGAACTCAGAAATTATAAATTGAAGAACCCGGAGATTGCTAAAAGACGAACCAGATACTGCAAAAGTACAATGTTGAGGAAGATCCAATAGGCCTGGCTCCTCCTCTGCTCTCTCCTCTTCTCTCTCCCTCTTCTAAATTACAACTGGAAGAACTAGAACTAGAACTAGAAGTAGATAAACTAGAACTAGATCAACTAGAGGGACCCTACTAGCCCTAATTTATGTAGAGAATATGAAGCTCCGGGATGTAAAATGCCTCCAGGAGGGGGGCCTGGGGTGTCCTTATATAGGCCAAGGTGGAGTAGGGGGCAAGGAACCGCCACGTCATTGATCCGCATCTCATGTTATATGCACCGTCAGACAAACCGACCTTAGATCGACGTCGGGATACTTTGCTTAGGTGCCAAGGAAGCGTGGGAGAAAGTTTCCAGAAGCCAGAGGCGAGACGGCACAGTGGAGGGCTGCCCGGCCCCACCCTAGGGCCGGCCAGCGCTGGCCTGGGCCCAAACGGGCTCCGCTTCACCGACGTGTCTTCTTCGGTCTCCCGCAGTCCAATGCTATATGTTGGGTCGCAGATTTTGAGTCCGAACTCCGAATATAGCAAATGATAGGTCCGTTTCGATCATATCGACGAGCCTGTCGCAATGATGTAGTCCAATTCCTTATTTGAGATACTTTTATTGATATAAAATTAAATATACCTGTAAACATTGGAAGAAAGCAAAATTCGTGGAACTTGTTAGTATAAACCCTACAACTATTGTCTATAATTTATTTTATCTCTTTTTGTTCAATAGTTGATGGTTATATTTAGTGTTTAACAAATGTCAACAAGTTCCCCCACACTTGCTCTTTGCTTGTCCCCAGTAAAGGTTAAGATAAAGACATAGCTATTCAAGATATAGGACCCACATGCAGATTATTCCAAAACATTTCTTGTACCTGCGGGGTTGTGGAGTGGCTAACATATCTCCTTGAGTGGTTGAAAAGTAGAACAGCTCTTGAAGCAAAGTCATCTTCCCGAATTCCTATCTCGGCAACTTGGAGTTTATAAATTTTCACAAAAGAAGACATAGATCACTTTATACTCCTCGAATGGTACTCTTGGTCACTCAATGGTGAATGATTCCTCACCAAGGCATATATGAGTATTGCCTTCTTGTCCTCCCTACTTTTAAAAAGCTTATGCGGAGTTTTGGGTAGAAAAATATAGCATACTTACCTTACATATGTTGTAAAGTCAAACCCTGGATTCAAGGAGGGAAATGTCATACTCTTAAATCAAGATGTGAATGTGTATGGAATTTTTGGTGGCCAACCTAATTCTACTTTTGCTCCTTGTAAACAAATCTCTCTTTTTGAAACTTTGAGGCTTATGTTGTAGGACAACATGGGCTAGCTCTTTCTTTTTTTTCTTTTTTTCTCAGGCGGGCATCTGAGTACCCATTGTTTTATTCATTCAGACACTTGTTCATTTTTTACCTCTCAGGCGGACATCTTTGTACCCATTGTTTTCTCTCACATCTCACACTTTTGCCTAGCCTCATGCCTCTTCTCTGCAACTTGATTCTTTTGAGAGATAGTAACAAGAACTTGAACCATTTATTTGGATAAACCTATCAAGAATATTTTTGGTGTTCACTCCTAGTGTAGGAGTAAAATATTTTGAGGTGGATGAAAGGCACGTGTTTGCGTACTTCCAATGTAGAAGCAGCATATGTATGTGGGTATACGTGATCTTGATCTTGGGAGTATGATAAATCTCTCAACAAGGGCCAATAAGACTTAACAAAACTCAACACAAAGCAAGCAGCATGTGAAAGGTTTCTATCCTGTAAGTATGGCTCTGGTAGGAATTTCTCACCACTGAGGAGTATGTGACACTATGATTTTTTATAATTGTTTTATCAAAAGAAAATTCTCCAAGCACCTTGACTAGAATCAGTAGGATTTCTAAGCTAGAACTATATCACACTTGACAACAACTTAGTCAATATGATTTTTCTATGTGATATTTTTCCCACAAGCAGCAAGTATGTGTAAGGAATAATCATTATGCATGCCAATCTTAAAAAGCTATACTCATATTCACTTTCAAATTTTAACTCTAAGTGTGAAATTTGGTTCTTTTTATTTAGCATGTCTAAACAAGTGTAAGAAATGCAAGCAGAAGATAAACATATGAACGAGTAAAAGAGAATCAAACCGATTTCTAGAAGTTATGTGCAGTCCCTTTTATCGTTCATGATGTGTACTTCAGCGCCTTCTTCATCTTGGGAGTGTTGCATTCCCCCACACTTCTTCAAAACTATACCTGGCTTTTATTCATAGACAGAAAACAAGTGAAAGCAAAGGAACTCTTCTGGTGAGAAGCACCAGAGAGTTAACATTTATTCAACTAACTAATGAAGACAAAATCTAAATTCTAAAACTCTAAACTAAAGGAAGGGTTCCAATTTTATGAGAAGGGTTGAGTGAGTTTTAATGTAAAAATTCTATGAACTCAATCACATCTACTTCCTCACCCAAGTTGATTTGTGGTTCAAGATAAACTTTCAACCGTTGGCCATTTACCTTAAAAATATTACCTGTATCATCTCGGATGGTGATGGCTCCATGGGTTGAAGTGTCTACGACCTCGTAAGGTCCATCCCACTTACTTCGCAGCTTATCATGTCCAAAGAGCTTTACTCTTGAATTGAACAATAGAACTTTATCTCCAGGCTTGAACTCCTTGTGCTTGATCCTCTTATCATGCCATCTTTTTGTTCTTTCCTTGTAAATCTTGGAGTTGTGATAAGCCTTTTCTCTCCATTCTTCAAGCTCAGATAGTTGCATTTGACGATTCTTGCCAGCCAGATGAAGATCCATGTTCCACTTCTTGATTGCCCAATGAGCCCTGAACTCTAACTCAACAGGCAAATGGCATGTTTTTCCATATACAAGTTGGTAAGGTGACATGCCAATCGGTGTCTTGTATGCAATTCGGTATGCCCAAAGTGCATCAGGAGTTTATTCTTCCATCCCCCTACCCATCTCATCTATGGTCTATTGCAGAATATTTTTGATTTGTTTGTTGGATGTTTCTGCTTGACCACTGGTCTGAGGATGGTACGGTGTTGCGATGTTGTGATGAACTCCATGTTCAGCTAGGTACCTCCAGAAGACCTTATCAATGAAGTAAGACCCTCCATCGCTTATGACCATCCGAGGTACACTAAAGCGAGGAAATATGACTTCATGGAACGTTCTCTTGGCATGTTTGGAATCAGCAGCTCGACATGGCAGTGCTTCTACCCATTTGGATACGTAGTCAACAGCTACTAAGATATACTCACAATTTCCAAACTTAGGGAATGGCCCCTTGAAATCAACTCCAAACATCAAAGAGTTCTACTTGGAGATTATTCATGAGAGGCATCGCATCTTGTGAATTTATATTCCCTTGTTTTTGGCATCAGTGGCATCTTCTGACAAATTCCTTTGTATCTGCATACATTGTTGGCCAGAAAAAACCACTTTGCCAGATCCTGGCATGTGTCCGAAACGCTCCATAATATCCTCCATATGGCGAGGCGTGACATCTCTCTATAATCTTAACAGCCTCAGCCATTGGGACACATCTTCTCAACAATCCATCAGAGCAAACTCGATATAGGTATGGCTCGTCCCACAGGTGAAAACGACTCTCATGGATCAAGTTTCTTTTGTCTTCACCAGGTGGGGCATAGCCTGCCACCATAAAGTTCACGATGTTTGCATACCATGGATCATAGTGTGTTATCTTAAGAAGGGTTTCATCCCTTAGGTAGTCATTGATGGGTAACTCATGTGCTCCTTTGTACTGAATCCTAGACAAGTGGTCGGCTACCGAGTTCTCTACTCCTTTCTTATCTCTTATTTCTATGTCAAACTCTTGGAGTAGAAGAATCCATCAAATTAGCCGAGGCTTAGCATCTCTCTTAGTGAGGAGGTATTAAAGAGCAGCATGATCTGTGTAAATGATTACCTTTGCTCCCATTAAGTAGGATCTAAACTTGTCTATCGCAAAGACAATAGCCAAAAGCTCTTTTTCAGTGGTAGCATAGTTGAGCTGAGGTCCAGACAAGGTTTTGCTAGCATAGGATATAGCATAATGCCTCTTATCCTTGGTTTGGCCTAAAACGGCTCCAACTGCAAAGTCACTGCATCACACATGATCTCAAATGGAAGGTTCCAATCAGGTGGTTGAATAATCGGAGCTGAGATGAGTGCCTTTTTGAGAATTTGAAAGGCTGCATGGCACTCATCATTGAAGATGAAAGGGGCATCCTTCGCTAAGAGACTAGTCAAGGGTCTAGCAATTTGGGAGAAGTCTTTAATAAAGAGCCTATAGAACCCTGCATGTCCCAGGAGGCTATGGATTCCTTTCACATTCCTGGGAGGTGGAAGTTATTCAATAACTTCAATCTTTCCTCTATCCACCTCTATCCCACGTTCAGACACCTTGTGTCCTAGCACAATTCCTTCCCGAACCATAAAATGGCATTTCTCCTAGTTTAGGACTAAGTGCTTTTCTTCACACCGCTGTAAGACTCTATCTAAATTCTCCAAACAATCAGTGAAGGTTATTCTATAGACAGTAAAGTCATCCATGAATACCTCCATGATTTTCTCGATCATGTCAGAGAAAATAGACATCATGCACCGTTGGAAAGTAGCTAAAGCATTACATAACCCAAACGACATTCGTCGGTATGCGTAAGTTCTATACGGGCATGTGAAAGTAGTCTTACTTTGATCATCGGGGTGGATCGGGATTTGATGATACCCGGAATATCCATCAAGGAAGCAAAAGAAGGAATGGTTCATGAGCCGTTCTAACATCTTGTCTATGAACGGTAGCGGGAAGTGATCCTTCTTAGTGGCCATGTTTAGCTTCCGGTAATCAATGCACATCCGCCACCCAGTGACGGCTCATTGAGGGATGAGTTCATTTTTCTCATTCCTAACGATTGTCATGCCTCCCTTCTTTGGCACTACTTGGACGAGGCTAACCCACTCGCTATATGACATGGGATAAATAATCCTAGCATGCAAGAGTTTGAGGACCTCGTTCTTAACAACCTCTCGCATAGCGTTGTTAATTCTTCGTTGTGGCTCCCTTGAAGGTGTGCAATCTTGCTTGATAGGGATGCGATGTGTGCAGAGAGCAGGGCTAATGCCCTTGAGGTCCTCAAGTGAGTAGCCTATGGCAGACCTATGTTTCTTTAAGATGGTGACAAGCTGTTGGGTTTCATCATTGGATAGTTTGTCACTAATGATCACAGGGGTGTTTCGATTGTTATGGAGAAAAACATATTTCAGGCCAAGTGGGAGAGGTTTGAGCTCGATCGAAGGAGGTGGTGGTTCCTCATTTTTGTCGAGCCCAATGGGCTCTGCTAACTCTTCCTCTTCTTGAACAAAGTGTTCATCATCGAAGGTAGGTTGAGCCAATTCTTCTAGTGTTGCCATCATAACTTCCTCCATGGGGTCTTGTTCAGGTTTGGGTTCCACAAATGTGTTAATGGATCGGGCAAGAGGAATGTCAATAGTGGAATTCCCAACCATGAAGTCTAAGTGACCTCGTAGGGGTTTTTTCTGTAGCAGCCTCATGATTGGAATGCCAATCAAGAGAGGAATCTCTGAAATGTCGAAGATATGAAAATCTAAATTTATCCCAGAGTTCTTGATAGTGATAGGAACAACCCTTAAAACCCCCAGACTTTCAAGAATGAATCTTGATGGACTTTGAAGAAGTTTTCTTGATGGTGTTAAGGAAGCATCAGGAAAAGAATATCGGCTAATGCCTTTGAAATGAAGTTTATCCCGACGGATGAATTATAATGGATGTTCCTAGCGGACCTTTGAATTTGGCACAGAAGAATGGTTGAAGGAGAGTTGATTCGAGCTACCTCAGAAGATAACTCGGCTTCTCTTAGCCATTAATAACTCAAGACTGAAGATAGGCTTTTGATGTGTTCTATGTGGACTGATTCTTCATCTTGGTCTGGTGGTGTGATCTGTGCTAGAGGTCTTGCTTGGACAGGAAAATTCGAGGTATTCCCATAATCTTCAAATATACCTTCCTCAAATTCAAAGGGAAACTCTAAAGGAGATGGTTCATCATCCTCTAGTTTGTTTAGTGTTCCCTTGTTAGGAGGTTTTTTCAACAACCAAATCATGAGATGAATCAATTAGAGTTTCTAATTCGGCTGCGTGTTCCTCCTCTTTTGGTTCGGGGCTTGGCTCGACTTCTTCGGGGAATTCATCATAGACGCCAGTGTAGGGGGTTTTCAAGGATTTTATCAAGGATAGCTTTTCCTTCACTAACGGTCTTATGAGAGAATGATCCTCCAGAAGAGACATCGAGAAAAAGGGCAGCTTCTTTGCTAAGGCCATAATGTAAGTGTTGTAAAAGAACATGGTCAGGCATAGACAAATCTGGGCCAGAAGTGATCAAACTTGAAAATCAGTGCCCAGGCTGCTCCTAAAGTTTCCTTCTCTTTTTGTTGAAAAGAAATAATTTCTAAACTGAAGAGTGATAATCCTAGAAATAGGGAAGAAAGCAAGACAAAATTTATCTCGAAGTTCATCCCATTCTCCATCTACACTTCTAATAGTATGAGCATACCACTTTTTCGCCCTCTCAGAAAGAGAGAACGGAAATAATTTCTATTTTAGGGTCTCATGTGTCATGCCTGGAATGTTCAAGCACGAACACAGTTGCTCAAATTCCCGTAGGTGGATGTATGGATTTTCGCCATCATCTCCAGAGAAAGTTTGCTCCAGAACCATGGCTATGAAAGCAGGGCAAAGCTCATAGCCATCTGTGAGTATAGGATGTGATGATGGTGGAGGCTCCAACAACTCACCCTTTGGAGAGGAAATTTTATATATAGGAGTTGAATTCATGTGGTAAGATAAAAATGGTGGTAAAATAAAAAGGATGAACTTGGTTTTCAACTAGCACAGCTACCGTTCCCCGGCAATGGCGTCAGAAAGCTTGTTGACGTTTCCTAACGCAAACAGATTAATCCGCAAGTGCACGGATACCGCTGTAGCTTTCACCCAAGAGTATTCCAGGGTATCGATTTCCACGGGGAACGTGAAGTGTATTAATTAGGTCCCAAGATCGCCCAAGGATAAATATATAAGTTTTTGCGGGAAGAGAGAAAGATTTCCTAAGTTCTCTAGATGATCTAAGAATCAAGGATACTATAAGTGTACTTATTTCGGGACATCAAAACACTAGCCTCAAACTGAGATGAGAGGGGGACTAGGAAGTTCTGACTACGGTCCTACAAACTCTAACCCGAACGTGGTGGAATAGTCGGCCGTCAGGGCTATCACCACCTGGGGCTACCACAACTATACGTAGGGCTAAGTGCAATTCCAGGTAATCGCAAGACTAAACACCACGTCTAATCTATTAATTACTACTCTAGCGTTGTAAAGACTAGAGCACTTGATGCAAGCGGGAAACTAATAAATAACTTAAAAGTAAATACTGAAAGTAAATAAAGAACTCAGAAATTATAAATTGAAGAACCTGGAGATTGCTGAAAGACGAACCAGATACTGCAAAAGTACAATGTTGAGGAAGATCCGATAGACCCGGCTCCTCCTCCACTCTCTCCTCTTCTCTCTCCCTCTTCTAAGTTACAACTAGAAGAACTAGAACTAGAACTAGAAGTAGATGAATTAGAACTAGATCAACTAGAGGGACCCTACTAGCCCTAATTTATGTAGAGAATATGAAGCACCGGGATGTAGAATGCCTCCAGGAGGGGCCTGCAGTGTCCTTATATAGGCCGAGGTGGAGTAGGGGCAAGGAACCGCGACGTCATCGATCCGCGTCTCATGTTATATGCACCGTCGGATCAAACCGACCTTAGATCGACGTCGGGATACTTTGCTTAGGTGCCAAGGAAGCGTGGGAGGAAGTTTCCAGAAGCCGGAGGTGAGGCGGTGCAGTGGAGGGCCGCCCGGCCCCACCCTAGGGCCGGCCGGCGCTGCCCTGGGCCCAAACGGGCTCCGCTTCGCCGACATGTCTTCTTCGGTCTCCCGCAGTCCAATGGTGTATGTTGGGTCTCAGATTTTGAGTCCGAACTCCGAATATAGCAAATGATAGGTCTGTTTTGATCGTCTCGACGAGCCCGTCGCAATGGTGTAGTCCAATTCCTTATTTGACATACTTTTATTGATAGAAAATTAAATATACCTGCAAACATCGGGAGAAAGCAAAACTCATGGAACTTGTTAGTATAAACCCTACAACTATTGTCTATAATTTATTTTATCTCTTTTTGTTCAATAGTTGATGATTATATTTAGTGTTTAACAAACATCAACAGGCTCCTATTCTGCTCCCTGCTCCTCCTGATCATCTCTAGCTCTTCAGCCGATATCTGTATGTCTGGGTCGACTGATGCGTTCTTTTTCGCCTGGTCAGAGGTCAGAACTCTCATCTTGCCTGCAGGGGTCGTCACCTCGACCATATTCTGGCACTTCGGGAACGGGAATTTATCGATTTTCATCTTTCCCTTGACAGGGCTGTCAAACTTTAAGAAGCCCTTAGAGATAGCTTTCTGAATCTGAGCCCTGAAAATGCGGCATTTATTAGTGCTGTGTGTCTGGACACTGTGATACTGGCAGAATTATTTTCCCTTTAATTCTCAGGGGAAGGCTTTACATAATCAGCAGGAAACGTGATCTGCCCAGCACTGACCAGCAAATCAAAGAGCTTGTCCAGTTTGTTTGTATCGAAATCATATTGTTCTTCTATGCTCCAGTTCTTGGGCACAGCCATAGGCCTCTTGCCCCACTTTAACGCAACAGCAGCAATCTCGTCCTCGTCTTCATCTTCTGAATCAGAGTTGTTGACATACACAATATACTTGGACTTCGCTTCCTTCCTGAAGGTTTGTGCCTGCAATTCAAGTGCTGCCACCCTCTGCATCACCTGACTGATATTGTCAAAGTTGGCGCCCACTAGCTTCTCCTGAACGTGCGGGAGCAGTCCACCAATAACCAGGTGAGTGAGCTGCTTGTTTGTCAGGTTCATCATATTCCTCACCTCCCTGAAATGCTTGATGAAGGCCGACCCGGTCTCGCTGCTCTTCTAGCGCATGCTGGTCAGATCAACAATAGTTTTCTCCCCAGTACTTGAGAAGAAATAGCTGTGAAACCTGCTTTCCAAGTCCGCCCAGTTTTGAATCGAGCCTGGCTCTAAGGTGGTGAACCAACTAAATGCCGGGCCAGTCAACGATAGTGAAAAGAAGCGGACCTTGTGAGCATCCTCCTGCGACGCTTCGCCAAGCTGAGTCAGGTATCGGCTAATATGCTCTATGGTGGACACGTCATCCTGCCCACTAAACTTGACGAAGTCCGGCATGCGGTACCTCGAAGGCAGCGCCACACGATCGAACCACTCAGGGCAAGGGCACCTGTATGCAACCGAAACTCCTGCCTTTGGTTGCAAGCTGAACTGGTCCCTGAGCATCGAACTCATCTTGCTCAGCAATTCATCTTGCGGTGACTGGGTGTGTGTCCCCTGATACCCAGGGTGCGGCGCTGAAGTAAGATCTTGATAAGTATGCCTATAGTGAAAATTTGGATGAGCTAGCATATTCCCAGTTGCCTGCATGTACGCAGAGATCTGCTCAGGAGGGTAATCTCTTTACATCTTAGGAGAAGCAGCTATTTTTGGAGCCGAGCCCATCGTCATATTGGTGTTTGGATTGGGTGGCTTTTGTGGACTCGGCTGTTGCGGCGGAGCGGCGGACGTGCTTGCCGCTACCTTTGAAACAGAGTCTTCTGGAGGTATGCCAAAGTAAACCAGGCCTAGAGACTCCCAGTCCTGCCTATTGATGACAGTCTTCATGATGTTGTAGAATGTTTGCAAGAAGACGTTGTGGTGATGCCAAACTGCTTGGTGCGAAGCTGACCAAATGGCGGATTCAATGAAATTTCTGAACTCATCTTCACCTTTGTCGCCGTGGCCATGCAAAATCCACCTTGGGAAGGGGTTCTTCTTCACCACGCGACCCTCACAGGTCTTGCCAAACGACAGCAGGCAAGCATCAGTGAATTTTTCAATGAGCTGGTCCAGAACAATAGCATCTTCAGGATCGATTTCTTCATGCTGGACCCTGATGACGCCATCATCCTTGGGCGCAGCAGAAGCCGTGCTCTTATCCTTAGCCATGAGTGAAACTGTCCCACCGGGCGTGCCAAAAAGTGTGTTAGCACAAAAAGTGGTTCTCCGCGCTCAACATACCAGCGAAGCCAGAAACGACCTTCAAGAGCACTGGAGCCTTGCAGATCTAGCTAGCTTCAAACCCAGTCCGAGAGTGCCGGTAACTCCCAAGCGTGCCAGTCAATTTGACCTACAATTGACAAGAAAAGAGATAAAGGTCAGTAACACAAGGTTGGAACTAGCTGGTGTGTCCAGACAGTTCCAAATATCCGGCCTCACAGGCCCTGTCTCAAGGCTATCGACTAAAGAGTCGATATCCGATTTACAATGAATCGATTTTCATAGGATAAGCCTTGTGACGTAATATAGCCAATTCATATGTATCAATGAGGGTAATGATTCGCATGTAACAGATCATAACATAATTATAGCACACATGCCGAATTTATACAATCGTAAAGTATCTAGGTGCAAAGCAAGAAGAAATCGGCTATTTAGCCGATTCGGTAAATACGAGCAACATACAAGTCTATAAGATAGAGAATGTTTTGACCCTCAAACCAACATATTTAGTTCATTGTTTGCAACAGTGGAGATCGAGCGGATCGAGGCAGCCGTGATGTAAATCATGACTTAAATATGTTAATCATCGAATCTAAACAATGTTCATCTTATTACTTGAGTGCAACCCGTATACAATCAAGATCTAGATTGATCGGCTAATATAAACATGTTCTATTTATCAATGCAATAAACATGTGACAATTATCACTCATTGAACAAATAGATCTATAAAATTTAAAGTCGACATAACTAGACCAAGATTAGGCAAATTTAGTGAATATTACACATAAATAAACGATTATATTTCAAACATCACCGATAACTTAATGAATCCAACTAACATGCCAATTTTAGTTAGAGCCGATAACTAATTCATGTACATTAACTAGCTTAATCTAAGCCTTCGTCCACCGGATGACACTAAACATAGATTAATCAAGAAAATAAACATGAATCGATAACTAATCCTTATTTGATACAAGCCCACGTCCACCGGATGACGCTAAACCCATGTCAAACAAGAATCAACCTTGATCTACCATGCTCATGTCCACCGGATGACATTAAAGAAACAAAACTTAATAAGGCATGACGGTACTTACAAGCAAGCCTGCGTCCACCGGATGACACTCAGCCCGTTCGAAGAAACTCGCCGAGATCTACTCTACTACTACTTCTAAGGGTTTGGCCGGGGCCGAAAGGTGTGTTGTATTGATGTGTGTCCGTATTACAATGGCCGGGGTTTATATTTATGCCCTGCGCTTGATAAGATAGAGTACTAATCGATTACAACTCGAAATAAATAAGGAAAACCTTCAAACTTTTCTACTTTAAAGGTAAGTTGGAGTCTAATCTTTCCCTTATAAAACGAACTCCGAACGTGATCGCTTCATGCTGATGTCATCTATCAATCGATTCTGTCTTCAGCTGCGCCTTCCTTGCTTCAACCCAAATACTCGATCTGGGACCCAATCAGCTGTTCTCAGCCCTTCGTTTAACATACTTTGCTTTTGAAATCGGCTATCCGCCTCTGGTATCGGCTATCTGCTCTCGACATCGGCTATCTGCTCTCGGTCCAAATTTTGATGTAAACAGCTGGCCAACTACATGTCTACCGAAAAATAAAGGAGGACTTGGGATACTGACCTTGAACGTTTCGCTCGAGCACTGAGGTTGAGATGGCTTTGGTTCCAGTGGAGAGACAAAGAGCGAGTGTCGAACAGCCTTGAGATATCGTGTGACCGGGTGGATAGTGATCTTTTCGCAGCGTCTACAACGGTAACGATCGGAGATGGGAAATCAGCAAGCTTCTGGATATCGTCTTGGATGGAAGGAACGACACCTAAGAACATAGCTCCAACGCTATACCTCAAGACGAAGAGGAAGAATATATCGGTTCATAAAGCTTTAAAGGATCATAGCTGGATATCCCATATACTTCCCATAAACATGACAAGAGAAATGCACGAGTATGCTACCATTTGGGAAAAAGTGAGGGGAATACGGTTACAAGAGAATACCGAAGACACAATTCACTGGAAATGGACGCCAGATGGACAATATTCGACGAAGAGTACCTACAAATCTACAATATTCAATTCGAAGGTAGTTACTGTAACCGAAGGCTAATGCCCATTTGGAGAGAAAGCACGGAACCAAAATGCCATTTTTTTTGCTTGGACGTTGATGCACAACAAGATCCTAACAGCTGATAATCTCATGAAGAGGAATTGGCCACATGACCCAATTTGCAAACTGTGTGAATATGTAGGGGAGACTACAGTACATTTGTGCAAATATTGCCCCTTTACCCAGCGGGTTTGGTCAGTGTTAAAGCGATGGTTGCAGCTTACAGTCCTTGACACGACTACAACCACAGCGCAGATGCCAGGCCAAAGTTGGATAAGAGGAATAGGAAAAATTTTGATGACATTCTGATCTACTTCTGTAAGGATGACATTCAAAATTTCCAGCCGGCCACAAGACAAACGTCATAGCATGATTACCCGTAGTTCTTTCATGTGTTTTCTCCTCATGTTTTTTCAGGTCCTTTTTTTTTGAAAAAAAAGGTTTTATTTTGTAGTAGCAATAAAGTAGTCTCCTCGGTTGTAATAGTCGGTGTGGTGTCTGGTTGTTTCCTTTCCATACTTTTGTTCTTATTTTTCGTTTGTCCGGTCTAATAAAAATCTAGCAAAGATTTTGCCGCCTTTCTTAAAAAAAAACTCTGCCCGTTGGTTCTCTGCCTTCCTACCAAGGGTAGGGTAGCTGCGTAGGGCAATCCCGTAGTTAGCCGGAGCAATCAGGTGGAGGGAAACGTCGGGGTCGGGGGAGTGGGCTGGGATCCTCCTACGGCCGACTGCTGGAGGGGTCGTCAAAACCTACTTTGTGTGAGTTTTGGCCTTTTGGCCCTGATTTTCCTCTAAAACAAGAGTTGTTTCCCTTCTTCAAATAAAACTGTGACAAAACTCTTGCCAACCATTTGGGGGAAAAAAGAACTTTACAATACTTATTTAATTTGCCAAATAGTACATGCAAGGAGTGGTCATATTGATTGATGTTAACACTAATCATCATTACATATTACTATATTAGCCAACACTAGTTGACACTTAGTTTATCCCAGTCCCAGGGCAGGAAATTTCACGAACGACATGGAAGTCGTCTTTGGTTTCCAACTACCTCCGGCGATTTTGTCCTTGTTCACAGCAACAGCATCATGGATTACGGAGTGGTGGGGTAGGATCGAGCCGGTTACGGGGGAGTTCAGGTTTCTCCGGATTAGCTGCGATGCCACAGAGCAACTAATTAGATGAATAGAATAGAATCAACAAAAGGGAAGCCGTGTGAAGTTAACGAGCCAGCAAACCTTTATTTGGCGCCTGTGAATGACCATCATTGTTTGTGCTTACAGATTCCGGAGGCTTCTTGACGGCCTGAGCATCATCGCAGCCTGGATCCACCGGGGGCTTAGCGGTAGTCACGGACGTCGGAGGATCGCGGGCAGAGGTGGCCATCAAAACGTCGGAGGATCGCAGCCTCTGATCAATGTTGGGACTGCCTTGGCCAAAGACAGCAAGGGTATTTATGCGTTTGTTGGATGCCAGTGTCTCATGGCCGTCGTCAGCAAGCCGGCAGGCTACTTAGGCGCCGTTTAGATCTCAGTTGCAGTTGTAATTCTGCACTGTAACATGTTCGTTTGTATTTGACAATTTTTGTTCAATCATGGCCTAAATAGGCTTAAAAGATTCGTCTCGTGATGTACATGCAAAAAGTACAAACATGCAAACATTTCGTCTACATTTAATGCTCCATACATGTCGCAACGTTGATATGACTAGTTGCAGTTGCAATTTGCAGTGGATCTAAACAGGGCCTTACTACTTTTTCCGTAAAAAAATATTATTTTTTTACTTTCAGATATCATATTTGACTGTTTGTTTTATTAAAAAAAATTTATACAGATTATAAAATAAATACATCAGTATCTATAAAAATAAAATTAGTATAAATAATATTTATTAAAAAATTAAATAAGACGAATGATTAAATGACATAGGAGTATCTAAAATTCTAAAATTACGTTTTTTATACGGAGAGAGTAGTTAGTACCCGCTCCGGCGACTCGAACAATTTTTTTTTTTAACAGACTCGAACAACTTTCGCTGAGAGGAATGCGTGCATTCACATCATCTTCATGCGTGTAGAGAGTGGACTTTTTCAGTCAACTCGTAGGAGACAACGTGGGCAGAGTGGCAGACAGAGGTTGTTGGTGCAGTACCTGTCTAAAAGTCTAAACCCCGATCCCAACTCCCAAGTGGCCAAGTGTCAGTTACTCAAAAATGTTTAGGATAGGTTATCGTTCTTGTCTGTCTACAGAGAATCAAAGAGCTTATCGGCAGCCAAGGCGTGCGTTCATATTTGCAGGATATGGTGTGGGTTAGTGCGTGCGTTGAGATTCTGCAACTTGTACTTAAAGAGGTGAGGCATATAAAAAAAAGAAGACGTGCGTTCATATCAACAGTCATGAACATGAAGAGAGTGCTGCCGCTGGCCGCGTCTGAAACTGAAAATATTTTATAGTAACAACATGCAGGTTCAGAAGAATAAAACTGAAACCAAGTTTTAGCTCCCAGTTGTCCTAACCTTTTGTTACACACGATTCTGAAAATATATGTTGCCTGCATGTCTTATCTGCTACTCCTAACCAGTAGTAGGTACTCTTGAGTTTGAATATAACATTTTCCTTCTTGGTACTTTTCAGGCAACTGAGATTGACGATGAGGATCTCTTTGAGAGCACTGCCATTTCAATTTTCTTCGACAACTTTGCGTCCCATCCGGAATAGTAATCCGTCCCTCCGTGGCACCATTGACCAAAGCTCTAGCTCGATCTTTTTTTAAGTATTCGTTAACCATCAGGCGCACGATCCATTAGTGCACGCCAGGTACTTCACCTAGTAAGGTGAGTAATTTTCTAGAGTTTTAGCATTCAAATTCCTACCAAATGCCTTCTAATAACAAAGATTCTCATGTGCTACGACTAGTGGTAGTACTTTATTATAAAAAAAACTCACAACACATGTACTTATCCCTGTGAAGGGACGTACGCAAACCCTACCCCTATGAGCACATCCAAAAGATTGCGCCGGCAGATCTCGAGATTGACGAAGTCACCACAGCCGCCTCGCTGTCGACGGGAACGCCGCCTACCACTGAAAGCACAACGCTGTTAAATCCTGAAATAAATCCAGGAAAGGTGCGACAACCAGGATTTGAACCCTGGTGGATAGCGTCCCGCTAGACAGTCCTACCATTGGACCATATGCCCATTCGCAACAGTTCGATCATTTTGGTGTGTTTAAGATTTCATTAAAATTTCATCAAAAATTTATGAATTTCCATAACTTGGGGGGTGGCCAATGAAGCACCCGTTTTTTCATAATGGTTATTAGAAGAAAGGGAGTGGCACTCCGAGCTAACTTCCTCCTTAGTCTGAGTGAAGCAAATCATAAAAGAGGAGGTGGAAGAGACTTATTTGAACTTCTTGCAGAATGAAACAATAGATTACCAGACACAAGCCTCTTAATGAAACACGGGTGAATGGCCCGATCGCGAAAAAAAGATAACGAGGCGCAAGATATATCTTCAAAAGAAGAAGTCTTTCTGAAAAAAAACCAATTGATTTGGGACTTTCGGATCCATTATGTTTCCTATTGAAAGAGATGGCAAAGTAACTTAGTACTAGTATCTAGAGAGAAAAAAAAGGCTCCTAAACATATAGTGAGCAAATGATTCACCAAATTCTGAAATTTCATATTACACTAATACGTATGCTATTTAACTCTAGCCTCATATTTATTACTGTTTATATTGCATATTCTTTTATAAATAATTCTAATATTTTGTTTCGATATAAAAAGTTTAGAAAAAAAATCATACTTCATGTTATTAAATCTCTAAAAAACTTTCTAAGAAATTCCAGCTGAAATTTTGCAAATCTCAAAAAAATTAAGGTGACTGTAAAAAATTCTAATGCCAAAATTGAAAACCCTTGTGTGACCTCCCTCCATCACCGTCCTTCTCTTGCACCTCTCTTCCAATATCATGTCATCCCGTTGTCTACAACCAGTGGCTCTAGAGGTGCCACAGCCCACAGGTCAGCGGTTGGCGGCTCCTACAACATCAACTTTACCTTCTTGTAGCCACTTGCATCATAATACTCCTGTCACTAACCCCGTCCACAGCCTACCATTGTCTCGTGGTCATTACTAGTTAGCCTAGACTCACTTAAGGCCTTATTCGGTTATTCCCCATTCCATGGGGATTGAGAGGATTGTGAGAGTTTTTTTTTAGGAAAGATTGTGAGAGATTTTAGAAGAAATTTTACCTTGATAGGGATTTAAACCACCCTCAATCTCCTCTCCTTGGATTGATTTGCAATCGAACAAGGTCTTATAGAGCTACGAGTGATTCCCCACCCCCCACCCGGTTAAAAAAATTTAGGAACCCTAACATTGAACTAATATGTTGCCTCAAGACTAGTGCAGATAAATACACTTTGCTGGGTCATATGTTCGGTGGCTGACTAATTCAATGGCCGTGTGAAGAGCTTGGTGACATACCAGCATCTATGTTCACTGTCAGCTGACAGGAGCATCTCCAACGAACTTTTTATACCTACTCTCTAGAGTTATTCCAATAAAACTCTATACCTCTCCATCCTCCAACAACTTCTCTATATCTTATTGGGTACTCGGGAAAATCACCTTTGAAATCAGAAATAGAGGATGAAAATATTAGAGATCTAATTGAAGAAGCTATTAGAAGATATTTTTCTGTGAACAAATTAAATCTTTATTTTTATCAATAGGGAAGGATATAAAGAGCCTCGTGGAGTTCCTCATGACAAATTTCTTAGCACCAAATTACAGTTTCAGGATAACAAAGACCTAAGCAGTGATTCAAAATGTTGTTGTTAGTCAGTACTCTTTTGCATAAAACAATTTATGTGAAACCGGCCCTTGCAATCAATATTTTTAAATATTCAGACACGGAAGCCTTTTATATATATATATATATATATATATATATATATATATATATATATATATATATATATATATATATATATATATATATATATATATATATATATATATATATATATATATATAAACTGCCTCTAGCGAAAGTTGGTTTGCATCATATCAAAATACTATCCTTGGTTATTCTTTTTACGAACTCATTTAAGATTTAGTATCCTGCTTGTACTATACTAACCAAATAAGAGTTTAGCTATCAAGAACAAATAATTCATTTATTTGCAAATGAGACGATCCACGGTCCGTCTCCAAATACGTCGACCTTCCAAGCAACTCAATTGCCAGACACCCTCCTATAAACAAAAGGCATTTTTATGGCAGAGGTAGCGTCAACACTTCAACAAGAGAGTTAAGACTTTAGAGCAACAAATAGTTTGAATGAAAATCAGCAAGCTGAATACCAAAAGCATGCGTTCATTCATATTCCTAGTTCCCACCATAACTTGGACTATGAGACTCTGTGCTATTTGATTATAGAAAACATCAAGGCACTACCGCCCCCATATATAAGTAAATGACAATTTAAATGAACAGCAATGGCTCATTCGTGTGTCTTTTCACCATATCTTGTTTGGCTTCTTTGTCTCCTCGCCTTCTCTGAGAGCCTACAAGCGGCCACATCCAATGAGAGGGAAAATGACCAACAAGCACTCCTGTGTTTCAAGTCCCAGCTCTCTGGTCCAGCCAGCATTTTCGCCTCATGGAGCAATACATCCTTGGAGTTCTGCAGTTGGCATGGGGTCAGTTGCAGCGAACATTCACCTCGTCGTGTTATTGCGC
This sequence comes from Eremochloa ophiuroides, assembly GCA_038502445.1. Classification (NCBI taxonomy): domain Eukaryota; kingdom Viridiplantae; phylum Streptophyta; class Magnoliopsida; order Poales; family Poaceae; genus Eremochloa; species Eremochloa ophiuroides. The sequence goes on from JAHLJS010000003.1 coordinate 92,958,591, forward strand.
TAGATCTCACATCAAATGGAATCACAGGTATCATCGCACCTTGCATCGCCAATCTCACTTCTCTTACAAGGCTTCATCTGTCAAATAATAGCTTCCATGGGAGCATACCATCAGAGCTTGGACGACTCAGCCAACTCCGCAGTCTGAACCTAAGCATGAACTCTCTAGAAGGTAACATCCCTTCTGAACTCTCTTCATGTTCCCAACTTCAAATCCTTGGATTGTGGAACAATTCCCTTCATGGTGAGATACCACCTGCCCTAAGCCAATGTATCCATCTTGAAGAGATTAACCTTAGCAACAACAATCTAGAAGGAAGCATCCCCTCTTCTTTTGGGGCTCTTCCACAGCTGCGAATATTGATTCTCGCTAGCAACAAGCTTAGTGGTGCCATACCGCAATCTATGGGTAGCAGCCTTTCTCTCACATACGTTGACCTTGGGACAAATGCACTTACCGGAGGGATTCCAGAGTCCTTGGCCAGCAGCTCATCTCTCCAAGTTCTTAGGCTCATGAGAAACAGTCTTGGTGGAGAACTTCCAGAGGCTCTCTTCAACAGTTCATCGCTTATTGCCATTTGCCTCCAACAAAACAAATTTGTTGGTCCTATACCACCTGTTACTGCCATCTCTCCCCCAGTAAGACATCTTCATTTGGGAGGGAACTCTCTCTCAGGAAAGATACCAGCCTCGTTAGGGAATCTTTCTTCCCTGCTTGACCTTCGTCTTGCACAGAACAATTTAGTTGGGAGCATCCCAGAGAGCATAGGCTATTTGCCAACACTGAGTTTACTGAACCTGAACTTAAACAACTTGTCTGGGCCAGTACCACCCTCTCTGTTCAACATGTCCTCCCTAAGAGCTCTTGCTATGGGAAACAATTCGCTCAGCGGAAGATTGCCGTCACACATTGGCTACACACTACCAAAAATTCAGATTCTGATCCTCCAATCGAACAAGTTTGATGGCCCAATTCCAGCTTCTCTCCTCAATGCTTACCAAATGCAGTGGCTTTACCTTGGACAAAACAGCCTAACTGGGCCTGTGCCATTCTTCGGATCACTGCCAAATTTGGAAGAACTTCAAGTGTCATATAACATGCTAGACGCAGGGGACTGGGGCTTCATATCTTCGCTGTCAAATTGTTCTAGACTGACTAGACTCTATCTGGCTGGGAACAATTTCCAAGGGGAAGTGCCAAGTTCTATCGGCAATCTTTCTAGTAGCCTCGAAATATTGTGGCTAAGGGACAATAAAATTAGTGGGCCCATACCACCAGAGCTGGGAAATCTCAAGAATCTCACCTCATTATTCATGGATTACAATCGTTTCACTGGTAGTATACCAACAACAATTGGGAATCTGAAAAATTTGGTAGTTCTAGCCGCTGCACATAACAGACTATCAGGCACCATCCCTGATGCAATTGGCAACCTTGTTCAGCTGACTGATCTGAAATTGGATGCCAACAACTTGAGTGGAAGGATACCTGCAAGTATAGGACATTGTTCTCAGCTCCAAATACTCAATCTTGCTCATAACGCACTAGATGGTGGTATACCAAGATCAATCCTTAAAATTTCTTCTCTTTCTCTAGAATTTGACTTGTCACACAACTACTTGGCTGGGGAAATACCAGAGGAAATTGGGGAACTCAAGAATTTGAATAAACTTAGCATCTCAAACAACATGTTGTCCGGCAACATCCCATCCACTCTCGGACAGTGTGTGCTTCTGGAGTATCTTAAGATGCAAAACAATTTTTTTTACAGGAAGCATTCCGCAATCTTTTGCACAACTGGTCGTGATCAAAGAGTTGGATGTTTCCGGGAACAATTTGTCTGGGAAAATTCCAGAGTTCCTCACGTCCCTGAATTATCTGCATTATATCAATTTATCCTTCAACAATTTTGATGGAGCAATTCCAAAAGGCGGTATTTTTGGCAATACTAGTGCAGTGTCAATCGAAGGAAATGATCACTTGTGCACTAGTGTTCCAACAAGAGGTATCCCTCTTTGTTCAGAAAGGGGTCACAGGAAAAGCGGGCACTACAACTTGGTTCTAATTGCAAAGATAGTAACACCAATTGTTATAATAATATTGCTTTGTCTTGCGGCATTTTTCTGGAGGAAGAGAATGCAGGAAAATCTGCATCTGCAACAATCCAATAAGAACATGAAGAACATTACATACGAAGAAATCTTGAAGGCAACAGATATGTTCTCTCCTACTAACTTAATTGGCTCAGGTTCATTTGGAAAGGTTTATAAGGGTAACATGAAGATTCACAAAGATCAAGTGGCCATCAAGATTTTTAACCTCAATGTATATGGAGCACACAGGAGCTTCCTTGCAGAATGTGAAGCCCTCAGAAATGCCCGACACCGAAATATTGTAAAAGTAATTACTGTATGCTCTTCAGTGGATCCTACTGGGGCCGACTTCAAGGCCATAGTTTTCCCATATATGATGAATGGGAACCTAGATATGTGGCTAAACCAGAAAACCCATCAAAATAATCAAAGAAAGATTCTGAGTTTAAGTCAAAGAATCAGCATATCATTGGATGTAGCATATGCTATGGACTATCTTCATAACCAATGTGCATTGCCATTAATACACTGCGACTTGAAGCCAAGCAATATTCTTTTGGACCTTGACATGGTGGCACATGTCAGCGACTTTGGCCTAGCAAGGTTTCAATGTAATAGATCAAGTGCACATGAAGACACTTCAGCAAGTTTTGTTGGCCTAAAAGGGTCCATCGGATATATACCACCAGGTGATTTATAAGTTCTCATTTCTGATTGTTCTTTACATAAGAGTACAAAAGTGCGGATTTTAATGACAGCTGTAAATGTATCTGCAGAGTATGGCATGAGTGAGGGCATATCAACCAAGGGCGATGTTTATAGTTTCGGAGTGCTCCTGTTGGAGATGATGACAGGTTGTCCTCCCACTGATGAAAAATTCAGTAATGGTACAACCCTCCGTGAGTTCGTTGATAGAGCATTTCAAAATAATAATATAGAAGAGGTTGTTGATCCATTTATGGTACGAGACAACAACAACAACGAAACCGAAGTGCTGCGTAGCTGCGTAATTCCCTTGGTTAAAATAGGACTGTCCTGCTCGATGACATCCCCCAAAGACCGACCAGGGATGGACAAAGTTTCTACCGAGATCCTTGCAATCAAGAATAGGTTCTCAAGCATACATGATTAATCTGAAAAGAAGCGCTGATTTCGGCTGATGCTGGCTTGTTGTGAGAGGAAAAACGGGAGTAGTGATGATTTGTACATCTAAGATATGAAAAATTGCATTCTGTTTCTGTAATCTGTATAGCTTATAGAAGTTTATAGTTTGTCGAGAGAAAATTCCTTATTTAACACGTACCGTACAATGCAAGCTTCCTTCCTTGGGCTTTGCAAGCTCGAACTTCCCTGTGGCAGTGCTTGTGTCACCGCCCACCATCACTCACCGATGCTGCACTGGGAGTCGGGACATCTCGCCTCCTCGCAGACGGTACCGTCTTCCATCATCCCAGCGACCACCAGTACATCCACCAGCTGGAAAAAAAAAATCAAGGAGACAACTAAATCAGGATAGGGAAGAACAAAATCAAGCAAGAAGAACACACTAGGTCTAGAACCGGAGAGAGAAGAAGTCAAGAAACGCACAAGGGTTGCCAGTGAGTCGCTGCCGATGTGCCTGACGGCGGGAGGAGGTCCTTGATCATCTTCCGCGCGGCTTGCCTGTTAGCGGGCAGGTGGCATGTAGTCGCTGCTGAATCGCGAACGCAATACGAAAGGAATCGAATGGAAGCCGGAGCGGGTAGGCTTGTTGCGTCGTTGAGAGTTTTTTTTAAAGAACAAAACCACTTTTTCTCGCTCGATTTTGCGAAAGTACATTTTTTCCCCTCCGCTCCCTCGAACCATAAAAACCAAAAATCATATTAAATCACAAAAAATCATAAAATGAAAATTAAATTAATTTTGTTAGACTCATCATGAGTAGATCTATATAATTAACATATGATATGAAATATTTTAGTACAACTTTTTTTATCTAGATTTAGATCAATGTTTTCCTATGAAGGCAGTACCGACACCGACTGCGATGGAGGAAGAGGGAGAGAGAGGGGTCACGGAGATATGCCAGAGTCCATACCCTTCGTCGGCCATCAAGGAGGAAGCAGGCTCGGCGAGGAAGATAAGTAGGCGAGCTCACTGGAGTTGTTAGAGTCGAGAAAGAAGCCCCCACTCGGGCGTTGGCGAACGCATGGGCTCCAGCCCGACCCATCGTGGCCAAGCTCCGCCCCGCCCGCCCGGCCGCCAGCGAGCGCGCGGGCCCTGCCCTGATCTACTTCCTCGTGGTGAGCTCCGCCTCGATCTGCTTCCTCAATGCGAGCTCCGCCCCAGTCTGCTTCCTCACAGTGAGCTCCGCCTCAATTTGCCTCCTTGTGGCGAGCTCCACCTGGCCCAACCGTCGGCAAGCACGTGGGCTCCACCCCACCCTGCCACCGACGAGCACGTGGGCTCCGCCCTAACCCGCCCCCTCACGACGAGCTCTGTTCAGCTCGGCCACCAGCGAGTGTGCGGGCTCCACCCTACCCTGCCACTGGTGAGCGCGGTGCCGAGCACTAGTGCTGGCTCGGTTTTTTGGTAGCGACAGTTGGAAATGAGAAGTTTTGGGTCGAACACCCTTACTGTACGCTAGGAAAAACATCGGATAGACCTTTCTTTTGCATTCCCACTATTAAAGAGTCGTATACTCTCTTTCTCTCTCACACCTTTTTAACTTCTTCAGCATCACTAACCGATAGCACTGAAAAAGCCCTTAGATACACACGGTTTTTTTTAAAAAAAATTGCTAACATTCAACTGCCTAAATTCTAAATTCTTTTCAGACAAGTAAAATTTATGTTAAAATTGCAGCTTTAGTTCGTTAAAATTTCTTTGGATATAATTGTCATTTTCAGGTATGAAAATAAACAAAATTCAAACCCGACAAAATTTAATTTATGTTAACACAAAAATAGTTACTGATTTATAATTTATTTCTATAGTAAGGATAATTTAATATATTATTATAATACAAAGACAATTAATGAAATACAAAAGGACGGATGATGTGATAAACAAAAGCAAAGTAATAGGGTTTCCACTAGCCACTAGATAGGTCGCTTGAATGGACTAAAATAATTAGGCATTCGGGATAGGGATTATGAACTTTCTTTCATACATGTTTATTGCATATATTTTATATTAGAAAATTACAGATTTAGTTCATAATCTGTATTTTTTTCCTGAAATAAAAAACTCAGCAGACAAAACCACAAACCTCACATGATCTGATGCGTGTTGGTATAAAACCAACTAACAATTTACAAGATAATAAATCATAAAAAGTAACAATTTACTTGAACTAGTTGGTTGCACAATGTTACCAGACATCTGAAATATAGAAGAAGCGTAAAAAGGAAAAATATCGGTACCATCCAAAGAATCCTTGTTATCAAAATTCCAAAATCAAAGGTGGGCAAACCAAACCATTAGCTTTGCAACAAAAGAATTTATATGTGCTGTACATATATACACCTAGCATCAGCAGCAGGCCCCCTTGCACCATTTACATCTGGACTACGATTCTAGGAGAGTTCTTCGCTGGACTGGGCCCCTTTGGCGACCTTGACGAACACATCCTCCATTGTGGTGTCCGCAAGGCCCCAGGCCTGGACCTCCACCCTCTTCTTGAAGCTCTCTACGGCCATGAACACATCTGAGATCCTTGCTTCCTGCTTCGGCAGCTCGTACTTCTGCGTCCCAGACAGATGGTACACCTTCCTGGAGCTTGGCGAGAGCTCGCGCACCAGATTTTCGACCTCTTTTTCGAACTGGGGCAGTGTTGTCATCGTCAGCACATAGTATCCTCCGTATCTAGCTATGAGCTGCCACATGATTCTGTATGTCAACCTCCGTTTGAACAGAGCTGTTGCAGCCATAATGAAGAAGTAGATATAATGTTGTGGTATGGGAATACCTCTTTGGGCGTGCCTATGCACTGGAGAATTCCATCGACCATGATACACACTCTATCACAAAGAGCTTCAGCTTCTTCCATGGAATGCGCTGCAAAGGTGCACAAAAATAAGAAAAATCTGTTGTTAATATTACAACAGGAGGGCAAATAATGGCCAAGCAAAAAGCTATGGAATGATCAAAGCTTTCTTGTCTGGACATTACTGGTGAGAATGATTGCTCTATCCTGCTTTGCTTGCTTCACAGCGCTCCAGAGACTCTTCCTAGAAGCTGGGTCTAATCCAGTGCTTGGCTCATCCATGTATACGACCTGAGGCACAATTAGGAAGTGTCAGAAGTCCCTACATGTCTCCTTATGGAAATGTGAGATTCTGTATAAGGTAGTACTTTAGCATCTCCGATCAATGAGATGGCGACACTAAGGCGCCTCCTCATACCACCACTGTACTTCTTCACTTGCTTATCAGGGGCACCCCCAAGAAGCAGATTTACACTCCTTAAAGATTCATCAACAGCCTGCAAACGTTGTCATTGCAGATTTTTTTTTCTCAAAGTTGAAGTTTCACCAAAGAAAACTGTTTTACATGATCCAATAGGCGAATGTAAACAAAAAAACGATTTAACAACATCCAAACAAGACTATTTGGTTTCACTGTAATATGTTATATGCTATTTTATTATTAAATTATGTCGTACTCCCTCCGTTCCAAAGTATTTAAGTTTGTCCTATGACAGACTTCTCTAACGTTGGCCAAGTTCATAGAAAAATATGCTAACATCCACGATACCAAATAAATGCACCATCAAGGATTAATGATGCCTCTCTCAACTCACTGTTGATGCTAGAGCACTCAAGAACAGTGTGATTGGTTCTGCAAGATTGCAGCTTTTCTGTTGCTGTTGCCTAACAAAGATTTTACATGGTCAACAAGCTATAACAATCGGCAAAAGTGGCCCTATTCTCTAGCTCACTACACCACTAGGAAACTGACCCACTAGCACTACACTCTGACGAACAGGACAACTAACCAACTGCTAACAAACCTGAACTGAAACGACTGACTGACTCTGAAGCAACTGAAAGGCTCAAAAGAACAGACTCGACAGTATGCTACTTGAATGTGCAGGGAATACTTCCATCACAAGACATATGTTATAGTGGATTTACTGAAACTAATTTGATGTCGTAGGTGGTGTTCATTTTTCTATGAACTTGGTCAAGTTAGAAAATTTTGACTTAGGAAAGTAAAACACCTTACATCTGGGAGTAAGCAGTTCATATACATGTGAATATGTGACTACTTACGAGATCCAAAGACGAACCACTAAGGCCCTTCAGTCGGCCATAAAACTGGAGATGTTCCCTGCCAGTTAGCGTCTCCCAAAGCATACTGCATTCAAATAAAGACAACACTATTTAAATTGATTTTTTTTGTCCAGGAAAAAATATTACTCAGAAGATATCAGCAATAAAGAAATGCATATCCTACTCATTCTGTGGGCAAACTCCCATGCTGCTGTATATCTTTTCCATGTCATTTTGTATGCTGAAACCCCGTACAAATGCATTTCCTGATGTTGGCTTTACAAACCCAATCATCTGGCAGGCACATGAAGGATGGATCAATACCACAATGGATTTGCTATGGTACTTCTTAATAACTATGGACTGTCGGATTTAGTAAATCATGATGGTTTTGATCACTTATTATGTCCTAGGAGGTATGTGTGTGTGTGTGTGTGTGTGTGTGTATATATATATAGGGAAATTATTTCCTACTCCCAGGGAGTAGTTACTCCCATGTCTATATCTCTAGATTTAGATCATTTATGGTCCCAAGAAATATGTCATACTAAACCATATAGAGTAGTATGTGGTTATACTTTTTTGTTATCCATATAATAAATGGTTATACTTTTTAATATACTATTGTAGTGGTATTTTAGCAATATATTTAAAAGTATGGGCTTTGTTGATATATATATATATATATATATATATATATATATATATATATATATTGTTTAATATATATATATATATATATATATATATTGTTTATTTTGGAAAACAGTGAATATAATTGGGAAACACAGGCAAAATATCTTGGAAACATATCTAAGATGCATGTGGTCTAAGATCCCAACGTGTAACTTTTTTTTCCAAGATATATAACTCTTCCTGTTGTGTTTTGTTGTCGAGACATAACTCTTCCTTGCAATGTTTTTTTTTTTTGAACTTTACGTATGCAATGTATTTGTTTGAACATGACATAAATAAATTTTCTTTTCTTGAATAATGTGACGTAGACAAAGGCAACACGTAGAGGTGGGTATGCTAATGTGGCTTATTGTAACGGATGCATGACATTTTTCTGTAGTGAACAAAGGTAAATATGTGCGAAGACAACTTTGAAAAAAATGTACGCAATCGTAACACTGTGATTTTATTTTTAAGAAAGATGGCTATATACTTTTTGAAAGTGTGTGCTATTTGGATGAATTATGCAATACTATTCCATTTATATGGTTTAGCTTCGTATAAGAAAATAATGAAGAAACAATTATGCAAGATAGAAGAAGGCATCTGGTTTGTTGCCGTGTACACGGATTAGGTGCAGATAGCCGGCCTTTTATCTTTTTCCACTGATTTTAAATTATTTATAATAGTTTTATCTATTCTATAAATCAAGAACTGTGATTTATTCGTGCTCTTACCTTCTATGGGGTAATCGGAGTACCATACCAAGGCCCATACCACAATATGGATTGGGGAAAAAAGACAAGTCATTTTATAGTCGTCATTGCGAAATTTGATAAGAAATTTGTGGTTCAAGAAAGGCTAAAGTTCCTAGCGATGTGTGGCTCAAACAAAATAGAGAAGATTGCAAAGAAAAATAGTAGTAGAATGAATTAAACTCTAACTAATGTGTTTTAAACAAAAATAAAGGACTGGAAAGAGTGGACTAAAAAATATTCTATATATTCATAAGAAAAAAAGAGCTTAGATAAAGTGTCATGTAGAGGGATATGATGACAAACCATGCTAATAAAAGAGCTTTTGCCAGCTCCATTAGGACCAAGAATACCAAGGCACTCTCCATAAGGCAAAGCAAGTGATACACCTTGAACTGCAAACTTATCAGGGTTACCATCTTTTCCATGATATACTTTTTTTAGGTCATCACAGACGACAGCATAGCCACTAGTTTGTTGCTGTAGCACTTGATCAACAGTCTCTCTCTGCAGTGAAACCATACATGGTAATTTGTTGGCACAAATAATGTAGTATGGTGACATCTGAGACTCAGATTTGTTCACAAATGATAAGAATGATGCTGCAGACTAAACTTTATTCATGAGGAAAACATATATAGTTATTTAGAGTAGTGACAGATATAAAAATAATTCATTATAGGCAGATCCAAAAAAATTTAAAGTGCACCTAAACAATGATGGGAGGTGGGAAATTTTTTAAGGGAAAATGACTGCATAATAAGAAACTTACTTCTTTGATAATGTCTAGCTTCTCCATCTCTATGTGAACATCCTTATCAGCTATTTCATTAACAGTTATCCTTCTCCAAGTGGGGTCCTTCTTTAGGAGATGTTTGATTATAGAAAGGGGACTAGATCTGTGTCCAACTGAAGAAGCATGGTCGAAATAATATGCGACAGGAAGCAAAACCAGCCATTCTAGAATAATTATGATTAACACATCTCTCATCCCATTCATGTGGTCATTTAAATCACTCCATTGCATGCCAGGGTTTCCTGTTTCTGAAGATCTAACAGCATACTGGCCAAGCTCATATAGTCCTCGATATAAAGAAAATGCAGGTATTATCTCCAGAACTGTAATCCAGTGTCCTGTAATAGCATGGAAGAAATATTATGCTATAATTTAAGATTGATTCATTGAAGAACCACACCTGAAACATTTTGGAGAGGAGCAGGAAAGGCAGCACCTACCTTCTTTTTATTCATTCATGATTAAAACCATAATGTGATCTTATACAATTGACTTAGCAATACAGTTATGCAAAAAAAAATTTGAACATTAAATACAGCAGGGGAAGCCCCCCACTGTAGAGATTTTATTGAAATAGGAAAAAGGACTGTACAAACCTATATGGCACGAAGCCAGCCAGCAGAAGCTGACCAAAAAAAAAGCTAGAAGAAAAACAAAAGGTGACTGGAGTATTTTAAAGTGATCACTAAACTTACTTGGGAATTTCCCCCCTTCAATAAAATTGCGAATAAGATTTCCTGCAATCAACCCTGACCCAAATATGTACAGGTACGCAATTGCTGGTAGCAATAAGATAACAAAAAAAAATCATATATCTTCCAAGACTGAAGAAATTGTTATGAACAAAGAAATAAAATGGTGCGGTTTTGTTATACCCTGAGCAGTGTTAACTTTTGAAAAGAATGACGAGGCTAGGAAGGCCAGTACAATCTGCAGATTAATGAAGCTGAAAAAGAAAACAAACTGTATACTGTAGTCATTTATCTTGAAAAGGTTCACACCTGAAAATAATAGGTGAATTAGATAACAGCTTCAAACAAAGTACAATTTTGTTAAGAACTTAAGATGATCATTGTTGGATATCTTACCTATGGCGGATCCGAAAATGACAAATACAATCAGATACACTGTAGAGAAAATAAGGAAGTACATGTAGTATATAATCCAGTAAGGGCCATCCCCAAGACCATGCATTTTCATCATTGTTCGGAGCTTGTGTTGTTTCTCATATACAAGGTAGGTCAGCATAACCTGAATCATAGTTCAAGAGTTTTTCTGTTAATGTAATCATGAATGGAGTTCAAAAATTTTTGTGATGCATTACACATTGGTATCCTGTGTATTTAATATGCTACTTGCAAAAGCAAAACCAACTCCAATAACATCATACCGGAAAAAGCAAGACAACCACCCATTCAAAAAACAGTGGACCAGCAACAGCAGAAAACTCAAATGTCAGATGGGTAGCTTGCTTAGGCATTTCTTTTGTGAAGTCGAGCAGCATTTGTACACCTGAACCTTGTATAAGTTGGAGATAGGCATTTGATACCTGAATAGATGTCAAGATAATGTGTTATTTGAGTGGAACTGACAGTATAGGTTCTTTGAAATGAGCAAGTAAGAGTAGTAAAGTATCTTTAAGAAGAAAAGGTGAAATCATTTTAGCGATAACGAGATTAGTTTCATAATTAAAAATGTTAAACAGAAAATAAAATTATAACTTGTTCGAGGAAAAAAAAAAAAAGATAAAGTTATAACTGAAACAGACACAAAAGCAAATGAATCTACTAATATGTGTTAAAAAATATTAAAACTATATATGGCTGTGCATGCTCATCAGTTCATCATTATTTGAAAAGTTTATCATTTTACGACAGAGAATCAACCTTTTCAGTGGGTTAATAGGCAAATAATATGAGAAAAAAATCAGTTTTATATCAATGAAGTAAATAACACGCACCGCATTCAATGAGCGTGGAATGCGCAGAAGTGCAAATGGCATTGGAATGAAAGAGGCATTCTCGTACGTTGAGTTATACAACGCAAGGACATTAAAATGCTTTTCATTCGAGTCTTGGAAATCATAGCCTGCAGTAACAGAGGTGGTTAGAGCCATTCATGTTTTTTAATGCCCAAATATCATAAAACAATTGCACTATCAGCACAGTAAGTGGAGGTGACATACCCATCGCAATTTCATTTATCCCTTCAGCAGTTTTCCCTTTCCGGTAGCCCTGAAATGTTTCCTCATTAATTGTTTCTGAACTGTTCCGCCACAAGGGTAAACCTTGAACACATATTATCTCTGCTAAAAATAAGTTGTTCAAGTATGAAATGCTTTTCGACAAAACATCCCCCAACAAGATAAGAAGCATGTAAGTATGACAATAAGAGGATGAAAAACACTCTGGAATGCAGAAAAATCAATGATATGAGAAGACAATGCTGGAAAGTGCATGACCCAGGACTCAGGATAAGGTTTTTTTCCCTCAAACTATGCAGGAGAGCTTTATATCATCTCGTTAAGAGAGAAACAGTACAATGAACCAGTGTTTGAAAAAAAAAATGGACGTGGGGAAAAAAACCAAACACACACACCAAAAAACAGATTATAAGCTCGCCACAACTAGATAAGAGGCATGACAAAAAAAAAATGACCACACTGGTGTTTAAACCACCAGGGTCAGCGATGCACCAAAAAACAGATTATAAGCTAGGAGATCAATGAGTTTTGAAGCTCCCGCCATGCACCTAATGCTGCATTCATCCACCATGGTCTGTAAAGCTCCTGAACATTTAGTGAAGCTCCTTCAAACACACAAGAGTTCTGATGCTTCTAGATTTCCCATGAAACTAGGATAGTGAGGAATTCAGCCCCTTCCTCGACTCCTTTGGCACTCTTAAGGAATAATCAAATTTTTGCTGTTTCTTTAAGAAAGTAAGATCATTCCTCACACTCTGCCAATTAGTAAGGCCAATGGCAAGGAGGTTGGTCCACTTATTTCTTAGGGGCCACTACTCTACTAAAAGACAAGGAAAGAATACAATACCTTTCTGGGCATTAACAGAACCGATGGTAATTGGAATTGTAACCGAATCACTTGACTTGCATTGTGGTTGGAGAACATATATGGGTCGAGCCGAGATAATAGCAGGTTCAACAAATCCTGTAGAAGATCCTGGTACATCTGTACCCTGAATTTGTATAATAGAAAGTTTTTATATTAATTTTGGCAAAGTATTGATAGAAGTACTAGCACAGAGATTTCAACTTACAAGCAAAAGACTTGATATGCTTGTGTAATCAGAAAGATTTAAAAGTGGTGAGCTTGTAAACAGGTTCTGCATGATACCTGTCAAACAAGGGGGTAAAGTTGAGCAGTTGACTCTTTGAGGAACATGGTTAATAGCTAAGAGTATTCTCTTCATAAGTGACACAACAATTTACTTGAAACAAAACATGTATCACTTTCCTTAAAGTGCATTTCTTACTTATAGCCCCAGCATTAACCATATTTGAGGAATAAAATAATATGGTACAAATTGCTTACTGTCAGATAGAGTCCTGTTTGCTCCAGCAAAGGGTATACTGGCAGCACAAGATTGTGTCTTTCTACATGATTCATCAGGGAAGCCTGTAAACAAGCCGGACGAATCCTGCACAGCACGATATTCTGGGAGGGGTACTTGCACAAGAGCAGGCCATTTTGGAGGATTTGGAATGGGGCAACTAGGTGCCTGATCCAGTGTAGAGTACTGAATTCCACACAAATTTTAGCAAGAGCCTGTGCCGTTGACATCAATGCACTTGCAACCGCACCTGTATTTTGGTTTATCTAGAAAATTGTTGATGACTCTTTGAAGAATGCTGATTATGAGACAGAGATATATGGGAACTATGATTAACCGAAGGGTTCCCTTCCTGTTACGTTTCTGCAAGATGACAAGAAATGGAGCAACACCTGTTAGTTTGACTCATACAGCCACTATACAAAATTTGGAGAGTCTATCTAAAATTTACTCTCTATCGTCATTTGGAGAGTCATTTTTGTGTGTGCCCTCCAACAGCTTTTCTATATGTTGCATGCACCCTAGAGAGCCATTCTTGCTCTCCATCTTTGGCTAGCAAGAAATCCAAAATAGAGAATATCTATATTTGGATATTCATTTAAAGAAGCTGTTGGAGGTTTTTTTTTTACGAAAATCTATATTCCTATAAATTAGGAAGGATATAAAAAGCCTCTTAGAGTTTCTCTAGACTTATAAGATTTAAAGCAAAAAACATCATTATAGTAGAAACTTCAGTGCAAGTGGTATCGCTACGTCCTTTGATGTTTAGAAACAAATTTTCATATGTTGTGGACAACGGTCTCAATTATTTCCATTTTGACTTACAACAAGTCCCATCAACAATGAGGTCTTGTTTGGTCAGGAAGGAATTAGATCAGAACCCTCTCGATTGGCAGGAAAATGAGTTAATTTTCTATTCTACCCGTAAGTATTTGGGCCTCATCCCCATCTTCCAAATCCCTCAACTGCCAAAAAGGAAATTGACCGCAAATATGCCCAAGAATTCAACAATAGGAGAAACTATGGACATAAGCAGCCAAAATTGTGGAATAATTATGTGGCCCCTCATTCAAAGAGGCACATCTGCACAAAGGTGCAAGTAGCCCTTGCCCTTATAATACACCACCATAAGTTCACAAGTACTAACACAATGCTGTTTTGTTTTTCTTTTATTTTGCGAGGATTAAGCAGTACTTTCTGAAAAGGGAATAAGTGGTCACTTGAACCCATGACTTCCTGCAGCACACGACCAAAAGAACATTCCGTAATGATTGTGATCCATAAAAGTATCTTCCTCAAAAGCAAGACAATCAAAATTAAAACCACATGACCATTTGGCAAGTAAAAGTCCTTTTTTTAAAAAAATAGAAACTTCCGGCCACTGTAGCCACACTGAGCCAAGAGTTCTTTACTTTTGCAAAGTCTTGCAAAGTCGTTGTTAGCCTTAGCACTCAACCCGAGATGGGAAGCCAATTGGTTTTGGTTAATCCAATTGTTATATTACCAAAAAGGGAAATGCGAGAGCCCAGAGCGGTTGGGGATCAGACCTGGAAGATGAGGTTTTTGCGCAGGAGAGCATTGGTCTGCGACGCGAAGCTCGGCGGCCTTGGCGCAGCTGCCGCCCGCGCCGCAGCAGAGGGAGGCTCCATGGCGCCCCGGCGGTTCTTTGTTCGTCGCTGTTGATCCCTTCTCTCAGCGTGAGCTTTTTTTTTTTTTTCTCTCTGAAGGCCTCTCTCCGTGGAAGAGGAGCAACTATTATGATTAGCCGTTAAGAAGCCTGTTCTTTTGGCTGATTTTAAGCGCTGATTTCGGCTCGTGCTGATTTGTTGTGAGAGAAAAATACTGTTTCGTGGCTGAAAATAAGCGCTGATTGGTCAAAAGAACAGGCTGAAGATCATCTTAAGGGGATTTTATAGAGGCGAATGGACCAGAGAAGCTGCGTCCCGCCACAGTGGAATATTTAATATTTTATAATTTTCGGGTCAAACTCTGCTGCTCCGTGTTCGAAACAATTCGGAAATTATGTCACATCGAATCTTTAGATTCATGTATAGAGCATTAAGTGTAGATAAAAAATAACTAATTGTACAGTGTATGTACTATATCAAAACAAATCTTTTGAGTCTACTTAATATATGATTAGATAAAATTTGTCAAATATAAACAAAAATACTACAGAGAAAATAAACTTTTTCTCCAACTAAACAGCCCCTAAGGCGCGCAAAAAATCATGCATTTGAAACAAGTCTTGACGTTGCAGGTTCTTTTTTATTTTAATAATTGCTCTCTCCATCAAAAAGAAATACAATTATAGCCTATGTAAAATTAAAATATCTCAAATTTAATTAAATTTTATAATACAAAATATAAATAATAATTTGGTTAAAAAAACATTAGTATTTTTGTTTTGTTTGGCAAATCTTGAGCACTTTAATTAAGAACGCTCCAAAATTGCATTTTCTTTTATCTCCTTGCCTCACCAATCCACATGGGCGTCATAGAAGACTGTTTTCACGCGCTTACACCGTAGTAAAATGTCATCACACGAAAACGACAGAAGATTAACTATTTGCGTGATTTGTTTGGAGCATGCGGAAATTCCACGGTATATCATTTACTTATCCCAAGGTCAAGTTCGTCGCAACCACTGAAAAAACTACTATATGCGTGATGTACTTGCAGGTTTGACTTCCAAGTTTCAACACACGTATGCATCATGCCATCGTCTGCGATTCTTTTTTTTTTTTTTTTGACGCCCATCGTCTGCGATTCTTGTGGCTCCTCCGTTCGTCCGACACCGCTTTTATCCGGAAATTCCCAATCAACTCTTTGTACGCGGTTCTTTGAAGTCTGGACGTGATCCCATTCCCATCCTCATTTTTTTTCCCTATACCTAGCTGGTCACGTGTGCTCAGAAATAGGATCTACCATAATCTAATGATTAAAACTATTATTACATACTTACTTAGCTAAAATTAAGAATAATTGATTTCTTAAAAAGTCAGATTTACTTCTTCATTAAATTGAGACGGAGAGAGTATTTGATGTAGCTAGGCTCATGTCCTAGAAGAAGAGCCAGGCTACCAAGGGCCAAGAGCATACATAGAGTTAGTGTTTGGTTTGTTATCACATTTTAACATGGCTATATATAGGTGTTGTCTGGTTCATGTAACACCTTATCTCATTAGTAGTTGTGAAGTTCGTTCATGTGACACATGTAGAGTTGTGTTGGTAGGTTTAGTACCCTTGTTAATCTAGGAGGGTAAGGACCAACTTATAAGCTTCGTTATTCCAAACATAGCACATCCGAATTAACCATTTTACACGAAGCGAAGATGAGAGTGTAAACGTACAGATGAAGCATCAACCGTGTTGCCCGTGAGGAGCGGACTATATAAGCAGTTTTTAGACGTGGAGTGTTACAGATGGTATCAAAACATCAACTCTTCTGCACGTTGCTCATGGAGAGCTGCTCTATGCTCGCTCGCACCAGGTGAGTTAGGCCCTATAGAAATAGCCAATTTCTACTTTTATTCAAAACCTAGCTGAGGGGGTTTCTTATATGAGTAGAGTCTGATCCGAGACCCGGTGATCTCACGAAGAACGCAATATAATATGTGTATAGTTGTAGGTTTGTTTGTATGCGTGTGGTGTGAGTGCGGTGTGCATGTGTAGGATTGGTGGGAGTCTGTATATAAATAGATACTATAACTGTATCCGGACGATTGAAAAAAAAAAAACCCAAATAAACGTCTGTTCTCGCATGTGGAGAGCCTAACTGAGAAACTATACATGAAACCCCTGTAGCGACCCGGCCAGATCAGATCAGATCGTCAAAGTTGTTGATAGATGTCGAGATTGGCTTTGGGGCGAAGCAACCGATCTGAGTGTCCACGTGGCCATGTGGGACGGGATTTCATCCGGATTCTGCAGCTTGATAATACAAGTATACAGCTACATATGATCCCTTTGACTTGTGCTTACTCATGGAAAGTGCGCCCAGCTGATTAAACAATGAGGAGCGTAGTTCCTAGGGGCGTGTTTGGTAATGAACTCCCCGTGTTTACTACATCTGATCTAGCCTGAGCCTGGTCCGCACGATCTTCAAAGCACTTTGAACCAGACCCAAGAGAAACGAGATGGAGGATCGTTTTTTCACGACCTGACTGGCTGCAACGCGTGTGAGCTCGCTTGGGGCGATGGTCTCACCTCCAAACACTCGCCTGTCACCGCCCGCGTGCGCGAGCACCGCCGCCCGACAAAAAGGTCGGCGTGGCGAAGTGGACCACACCAGTGACTGCCATGGATTTCGGCACACGAGCACGAGGGATTTCAGCCGGCCGTGCGAGCGCCGCTGTCCGCACGAGCTGCCGTGAGCGCGAGCGCGAGGGGACGGGGCGCGGGAGCAGGCTGCCGTCCGCTCGAGCTCAGCTGGCCGCGCGAGGCGCCGCGAACGCAAGCGGGACGGGACGGGCGCGCGGGAGCAGGCCGCCGGCCGCTTGAGCTTCGCTGGTCGCGCGAGTCGTCGACGAGATGGGGCGCGGGAGGAGGCCGCCAGCCGCGCGAGCGCCGCCATGGAGTACGCCACTTGCGTGCTTGATAAAATACCAATAAGGATAAAATGTTGACCATATGGTGGTAAACATACCAAATGTCTAGTGTAGAGTAGTCATATCCATTTGAGCTACAAACCAAACACAATCTCTATTGAGCCAGGACTTATCTGGACCAGTGAAACAAACACGAGCACCTGTAACATTTGAGACGCTCTTGCTGGCCTCGTACTGGCTAGCGAGCCAGGCCGAGCTGGTACAGGGTACCAAACACACCTAGAGTACCGGTCTCACGCTCAGATCGGAGCTAAAAGATATAATAAATTAAAACATAGTGAGCATGAGTCTTGAAACATTTAATTCATTGCAAGAAATACAGTCTCAGGCTCAAGACTCATGCCGACTACGTTTTAATATTTAAATAATTATAACTTGTGGAAAAAATGAATTTTGCTTCAAAACTATAACACCTAAAGATTGTATTCAAATCGTTGCTTTAACGTTAAGAGCTGGACTATTTACATTTAAATTATTGTGTGGATAAAATAGACATCAACTATAGCATTATTGTCAAATGGAATAAAGAAAAATAAGATAAGGGTGCACACATCAAATGGGACACGATTGAGTACCATGACCCCGTATGTTTGAGATAATCCCAAAACGTACATATAGAGAGAATATACGGGGCAAACGGCTTGAATATGCTTTTAGATCTCACTAAGACTAACTCCAACAGAAGATACAAAACGGAGACCCAAACCGCCGGTATGCATCGTGCCACAGGGAAAACACCGTGACCCATAACCTTCACCTCTCCAACAACCGCGACGCAATCCTCTCTTCCCTTCCTCGTCTGGCAGCGCAGCGGGCCCCACTCTCTCTCCTCGCGAAGATCCGCTCGCCGGCGGCGAGATGGCGGCGTGGGGCTCGGCCGTGGGGCGGGGCTCGGCGGCGAGAAGGCGTCGCGGGGCTCGCCCGCGTGACGGCGAGCCGGAGCTCGGTGGCAAGACGGCGGCGCGGGGCTCGCTGGCGGGGCGGCGGGGCGGGGCGAGGCTCGGCGCGCCGGCGGAGCTCGCCGTGAGGGGTGGAGCCCCCGCGCTCGCCGGCAGCAGGGTGCGGCGGAGCTTGCGCACTCGCTGACGGCCGCGCCGGGCGGAGCTCGCCGCGAGGGGCGGGTCGGGGCGGAGCCCGCGCGCTCGCCGGCGGCAAGGTGCGGCGGAGCTCGCGCGCTCGCTGACGGCCACGCCGGGCGGAGCTCACCGCGAGTAAGCAGATCGGGGCGGTGCTCGCCGGAGGCCGAGTGGGGGCTTTTTCGTCAACTCCGTCAACTCCGGGAGCCCGCCTCCTCATCTTCCTCGACGCGGCAGCGAGCAGCCCACCTCGTCGGCCGGCGGCGTGCACGAGCAGGAGGCGGAGGTGTGCGCGGGTGGGCCACCACCGAAGAAGTGCATAGCGAGGAGAGAGGATACACATTTTTGCCTCTCATTTCAGCCAGTAGGCAAAATGCGTCGCTCGTATCCATCAGCTGTCGGAGAACGTTTTTGATACCCAAATCATGTTTGGTGACCTATTTTTGAGCCTAGGTCTCCTTGTCGGAGACAGTTTAACCTGTTCAAACAACTAAGTCGATGCACTATTAGAGCAATGCTGTTGACCCTGTTCACCACCACCACCTGTTGGATCAAGCCCGCTATCGAACCTGGTCAACAAATAAGGGTGCGTTTAGATGTAGTTGCAATTTGTAATTTTGACACTGTACCAGCGGGGAATCTTTACCAATAAGTGTTTAATCATGGCCTAAAGTAGGCTTAAAAGATTCGTCTCGTGATGTACATGTAAACTGTGTAAACATGTAAACATTTCGCCTACATTTAATATTCTATGTATGTGCCACAACATTGATGTGACTAGTTGTAATTGTAATTTGCAGTGCATTTAAACAGGGCCTAAGGCTGTCGCTTGACAGCATGAAGACGGGCCCACAGCCCTTAAACCCTCGTGCTTTACTGCCTCGCCAAACTTCTCTACGGCCCAACCCGCTATTGATAGCAACATCAATAAACGCCCATTACTTTGCAAAAAAAAAAAAAAAACGCCCATTACTCCGATTCGAATTTCCAAATTCTGGACAACGCCCGGCCCTCCACCCTTTTTTCCCGCCCCGCGCCTCGCGATTCAAACGGCGCCGCGGGATGGGTGGGCGGGCCCCACTCCCCGCTCCTCGTCCCGCTCATACTGCAAGCCACGAAACGGTACCTACCCTTGCTCACTGAGAGGTGGACACACGAACCAACAGACCCCACACGCCGGCGTGACAGCTACCCCTCTGTGCCCCGCGGGTACGCGTACAATCCGTGCCTGGCTGCGGCGTTATTTATACACTCCTCTTTCGCCCACGACGAAATACGGAAACGAAAAATCTCAAACCCCAAACCCCCAAACCTCTCTCGAAGGTTCCATCTCGCGTCGCCGGTTACCTCAATCTCGGTGGTAGTTGTGCGCCCGGGGTTTGAAGTTTGAACTCGATGGCCACTTCCGGCGAGCAATCGGCTGGCGGCGGTATGGGGGGTTCGTATTTTCTGTATCTTGTTCCGGTGGATTTTCTGGCGGATGCGTGCGTGTTACGGCCGATGATGATTTCGTTTGGTCTTCCGTGAAGGGTCTGCGGCGAGGGCGTCAAAGCTGCGGTACCCGCTGCGGTCGGCTAGCAAGGGGAAGGCGGCGGATGCGCCTCCCACCATCTCTGCTCCGCGTCGGTGCGTTTTCACGTTACTGCCATCTCTGTTTTCCTTTCCGCATTTCACGATGGGGGCGATCTTATTTCACTCTTGGATCCGCGATTCTCGTGCTTTGTTCATTCAAATCTGATGATATATTTCCGAAGTAAACTGAGATGCGACTGTTAAAACGACACTAGTCAGCTTAGGCCATGTTTACTTTCCACCTCAAAAAATTTACACCCATCACATCAGATATTTGATACATGCAAGGAGTATTAAATATAGACGAAAAATAACTAATTATACATATTATTTGTAAATTGCGAGACAAATCTTTAAAGTCTAACGAGTCCATGATTTAACAATGTTGTATTACAGTAAACATTTGCTATTGATGGATTAATTAAGACCATGATAGCCAACATCATGATGCATTTGTTGACATGTCATAGGTTGTAGGTGCAATTTCATTCCAGGAATATTGTAGAAATAAATCAACTCTGGCAACTTATTACCAGTAAAGCAGGCCTGGATGCTATAGGTAAAAAGGCATAGATCTATTCTTAGTTTCAGCTGCCTAACTGATAAGATTTGTCGGGATATATAATCCTGCAATCCCACTTACCATATCGTAGTTTTGCCTATTTCGTGAACTCTCAAGTCTCTGAACTACTAGTAAATGTCTACGAGCTAATTTAGAGAGGTCTAATCATGTGCTGTTTCATTGTGGGTCTCTTTCGTATACAGTACAACTTTTAGGTGTAGTACGACTAGGGCCTTGTTTAGATCCACTGTAAATTACAATTGCAACTAATCACATCAACGTTGCGGCACATGTATAAAGCATTAAATGTAGACAAAATATTTGCATGTTTGTACTTTTTGCATGTACATCACGAGACGAATCTTTTAAGCCTACTTAAGCCATGATTGGACAAAAGTTATCAAATACAAACGAACATGCTACAGTGCAGAATTACAACTGCAACTGGGATCTAAACACACAGCCTAGGTCTGTGTAGTTCCGAATTGATTTGTTCAGGAGCACTAGTGCATTACCCATCACAAGGCTGAGCTAGTGAGCTATCAATCCTTCAAGCAGTCTATGGGAAGACCATCGGTCAGCCTTCAAGACAGTAGACAGACTCGCTTCGAAACTAAGCATCTGATTGTTGGTGTTATGTCAGTCTACCTACAATTATCTATAATTTTTTCTGGGCACCTCTCAACTTCCAACTTAACATTTATGTGAGCTACTAGTATTTTCGTCTAATGGTGCATTTTTCATCTGATTCCTTATATAGGGCAAAACCGTCTTCAGATGTCAGCAAAAGCATGTGTTTAGACCTTTCTCTGGAGAAATCTGCCAAACCTCCACGGAGGCACTCAATACAAACCAAGCCAGGAGCTAGCCCAAGGCCAACACCTTCTGGAACTGTCACCCCGGTGTCTGGGGTTCGGTCAAGGAGATCTGACAGCCAGGGGAGGTTTGATACTCCGACATCAGAAGTGTCCATGT
Source organism: Eremochloa ophiuroides (assembly GCA_038502445.1). Taxonomy (NCBI): domain Eukaryota; kingdom Viridiplantae; phylum Streptophyta; class Magnoliopsida; order Poales; family Poaceae; genus Eremochloa; species Eremochloa ophiuroides. The sequence goes on from JAHLJS010000003.1 coordinate 92,980,529, forward strand.
CCATCTCAAGGCGCAAGTTCAGCACACTTTCTTCAATCTCGTACTGGATGACACAGATCAGGCTGGCGGAGGCTGCCTCCAAGCACTCAGTTTCTCTGGGCTTCTTTAAGCTTGCTCTTGAATCAGAATGCGAGGTGAGCATCTCTTCTCTATTTGTTTTATCAAATAAGTTGGTTACAAAGATGTGATTAGAATATTGTGTTTTTATACAGCCTTTGGACCGGATGAGGGAAGAACTCAAGTCCTATGTAGGCCGCCATGGCTTAGCGACGGAATTGGAGGACCCAGTTAAGGACATTCTTAAGGTTTATGATATTGTGGATGATTTCGAGAAGCTGAAGATCTCTGCAGAGCCCTCACAGCAACCCAAAAAGTCTGACAAGGCTGCTCGTACTGCCTCCAATGTGTCACCCAATGGTAACCTGAAGCCAAGGTCACTGAACTCTGATGCTACTGAAAGTAAGGAAGCTGGAAAGAAAGAGAGCATTCAGAAAGTAAAGCCTGATGCAAGGGTCAGAGGCTCCTATAACAGGAATCCAGTTAAAAACACCACCGCAAGCGCAAAGGAAGTAGTTGCCAAGAACACTGGTAAGAAAACCAAGAATGAGACCACGGGTCAGCAGGAAGTTAGCAATGGAGATAGCGAGGCTTTGTCAGCCCTTCCAAATCAGGAATCTGGTAACTATCCTTATGCAATGTAAGTATGGCACAAGCGCGTGCTATTCCATTTGCTAACTGTTATTTGTATTTTGCAGTTGATGTTGTGAAGGAGATCACCCATGAAGATAAAGAGAATATGGTAATCATAGCTAGCAACTGACATCATCTGAACATTTTTAGGACAGGGACAGCAGCATGCTATTGTTTTGATCATACCATACTAATCAATTATTCAATTTACTTTGCCTGTAGGGCGATATTGAAATGGCAGTGGATGGTGCCATAGCCCAAGATGTCTAGAACAGCCGGACCAACTTCAGATTCAATCCTTTTTTATCTCTGAAGATGAAGTATTAGTGTGTGGTTGCTTATTTTGGTTTTCAATTGTTAATATGCAAGTAGTGCCTGTCTGTGTGATTGCTGAACCTTGAACGGTTTTCAAGAGAGTTGTCATAAGTTGATGATTGCTTGTATTCCTTTGTCAAGTTTGCGGCTTTGCATGTGCTAATTGTGCATCTGAATATAGTTGAATTTACCTATTCTCGCGGTTCTTTCTAACAGAACATCCTCCCTGATGTTTGTATTTTGTTAATGTTTTAGTTTTTACTGCCCGTTTGTTCTGCGTTTCCTCATTTGCATTCTTGAACTTGATGCACGTGTCTCCACGTCTCATGCCGTACTGGGACAGGAGCTCGTACTGTGATCATGTGGGTTTGCTTGTATTTATTGGATCTTGGACAGAATCCAGAGCAGAGCACGCAGGATGCTGGTTCTGATCTCTCTCTTAATAAAAACATTCCTTCATATGCATCGATGTCTCCATTTAGAATGCCGGCATTTTACAGAAAGTGCTAGAAAAATTCCATGAGGAAATGGGATCAAATCTCGGGGGTCACTGACGAGACATTATTGGTACGCGTTGGGTATTTGAATCTGACAGCAGAGCTGGAAGATGCTGAGGTGATTATAAGGTCAGGTGTGCCAACAAACAGCTCGAGATGCCGGAAACGTGGCCAGTGGTCACCCATCAACCTCATGCGATGCGATGCCAAACGCGCGCCGCGATCGGTTGCGCCGTCACGATCCAGCGAGGGGTGCGTTGCGTGCATCTACCTACCGGAGATTGGACTCGTGAAACCGGAAGGCCGTGTGCTGTGTGCAGTGCGTGATGAGAGATCGAGGGTGTGTTGGGTTCCATGGATATTCATGATGGGACATGGATATTTTGGATATAGGGTGTTTGGTTGGAGGGATAATCTGAACTTAAATATCTATAACAGGGAATATTCTGAATAGATGCTGGATATCCTGGTCCTTAGAAATCTGGCGTACGAGGATATCCACATGATGATTAGCGCAATGTTTACGCGGTAATTAGAGTAATATAGTGCTGATTAACATATTTTATTTTAAATTAGTGATTATAATGACAAGATTAGTGTTTGTGCATATTAATTATGTTATAAATAGTTGTTATTATTTATAAATAATAGATATAATTAATCAAGTATTCTCGTCCCGTGCAATCTTATCCATCTAACCAAACAGACAACATGGATATTCATATCCTCAAATCCATGGATAGCCATATCCTATCCGCCCTTGTCCTCAAACCAAACACACCCTGAGGGTGCTCATCAAGGGCATCGCAGGGGAAACATCAAGGTAGGCATCCGCCAATTGTGCTAGATACGTAGTTAACTGATGTGGAGGTGAGGGACAAAAGTAAAGACTATTTTATATATCTCTTATATAGAGGACCTACAGTGAACTGCGTGAAATAAATAGGCTATTTATTCGTCGTTAGTGACTATTATCTCTCATACTTTTTGTCTGTCCATGTTATAATAGTTAGGCAAATAACTAGTCATTGCAGACACCCTAAGATGGTGGCTAATGTAACTGGCAGGACACAGGAGGTGCCAACAGGAACAGGCGTCCTGCCGCCGGAAAATGACATTTTTTTTTTAAGGCGGTGCCGCATGGAAACAGATGCAGGACCGCTCGTTGCTGTGGAAGTGGAGCGGAAGCGAACAAGGGGACTAGTTTGGTGGAGCGGCCCTGAACCATATATCTGTCCGGAAGAGGGTGCAGGCCAAAGCTACTGACTCCTGACACTTCTCCTTTGTTTTATCCTCTTAATAAAAAGTTGTTAATTGCTACAATTCCATGGTGATATTGGCGCATGATCATGACAGCAACCGGCACGACGACTGATTGCAGAAAGGCGTCGACCTCCGTTAACTAAATGCAGTTCAATTTAAGGATCTGATACCGCTCACAGGGACGCATCAACATCAGCGTTAACATCGATCCATACAAAACCTACCGTCTCCTCGGATCCGCCCGAATGACCACCATCCAGGTTGGGAACAGAATTATGTGAGCCCAGGTACAGACGAGAGGAACAGGCCATGCAGATGCAGCCCAATCGCCGTACCGGGCATGGCAATGGCATGATGATGATACGTGCAGCGACAGCGGTCTCTCCCTATGCTGTGCGCCTGTGCTTATGCACGCGAGATCTGGAGGCTGGATCTCGTGCCTCTCGTCAGAAAAGCTTTTGCATCATCAGTTCATCACCGACACAAAAATGAAAAAAAGAAGTTTTTGCATGGATCGGAGCGGACCACGAGTCCACAAATCATAATCTGGGCGGGCTCAGGCTGGGCGTCTGGCCTGGCCGCTGCCGAATTCGCGTCTGGATCAATCGCTCTGCTCTGCCTAGTTTAAGATTTGTTACAAGAACTTGGACGCCGCGTGCCGTTTTCCAGTGGCTGCCTATTAAAGTTGTATGCATCACTGAAAGGTTTGAAATTGGACTTTCATTGTTACGAACGGAGTATACTCTTTCACTACTTTGGAAGTCTGCGCGCTGTTCTTAGAGCAATAGGGTAACATTGGTATTTATTATATTTATTTATGTCATGTTTGGAGACCCGATGACGGCAAAACCCACCTACGGATAACTACGGCAAAATCTTTGGGGGTATTGTATATTTGTATATGCCCCTGCTAACATGCCAAAATGTTAGTATACTCCTATATGAGTAGTAATAATATATATTATTACTACTGTTTTCCAGTCGCAGTAGTGTTAACGTAGTACTTCAATGCGACCACATACTCTGAAAATTTCAGGGAAGCAAGTAGCAGCGTGTTGTTTAATCCTTAATCTCTGAGGGAAACAGTCGCACTAGTGTCAGCGTACTTAATGCGACCACATGCTCTGAAAAATTTTCAGAACAGTTGTTTAATCCTGTAACCCCAACGCAAACTCAGAATCTTTTTGACATTTTTAAAGGCAGAGTAGCAGAGATTGACTGAGAAAATGCTGAAGGCTTGTCTTTATTAATGGTTTCTAGAAAACCAAAGAAAAATTGATCTTACTAAGACTCAGAATTTGTGACGTACAACTCAACACTAGCATCGTGCCACTACTACACCACACACTTACTTATGAGTGTATTTTATCTTTTATATAAAAGTATTTCGTAATCTTGTATCGAACGTTTTAGCTACTAAATGAACTTAAATACGAAAAGTTTCAAATTACAAAGTTTTAAATCTTGTCAAACACTACAACTTCGCTACAACTTTGGTGATGTGTCTCCATCTAAGATTTTTTTGATAGTTTCAAATTTCGAATGCCAAAGTATAGAAATTTTAAGAAAATATTTGAGACCCTAAACAACTTCAAAGAAAAAAAACTCATTTTAATATCAAAAATGTAGATTAGGTGAGCCAATACAACTTTGTTATTAAGCACGTGAACATTCAATATCGTTTAGGAATTCTAAAATTTGAAATCCAAAATTTAAAACTTACGACACATTTTTGACTCTAATGACTTTGAATAAAAAAAGCTTTTCAACTTCAAAATCGTAGATTGCATCAATACCTACAAGTTTGATATAGATCATGTCAACATCCGAGGTTATTTGAAAATTTCAATTTCAAAGTGCGTGAACTTAGAATATTTTTTAGGTCTCTAAACAGCTTCAAACCGAAAACTTTTCAACTACAAACTTGTAGACCGCGTGAGAGCTATAATTTAGTGTAAAGTTTGTGTACATCCAAATTTGTAGTTTGCCGTCGCCATCGTGGGGACCCGGCGACGTAGCCGCCCCCATTGCGACGATTTCCTCGGCTGACAACCTCGACGACGCAATGCACCTTGATGGGCGTCCTAGTGGAGGACGAAGGGAAGGGGAGGAAAGGGATAAGGTTGGAGAGGATGGTCCAATCGTAAATTTAAGAGTAAGATATTTTTTCTAAAAAATTTCAACAGTTTGACATACATTTTTATCTGATATTTGCAATACATAAAAATAATTTGCAATTTTTTATAATCAATTTGATATATATTTATCTAACATCTACATTTCATAAAAATAGTTTGCAATTCTTTCTGAATAATTTGATATATTTCTATGATATCTAGAACCCATAGAAATAATTTATATAACTTTTAAAAATGTTTGGTATATATTTATCTGAGATGTGCAATCCATAGAAATAGAAGGTATACTATTCCAATATTACATCAATCTATCCAATAAATTACAAAGTATTACATCAATCTATCCAATAAATTACAAAGTATTATACATGTATAATAATAAGACATTGTAAAAACAGCTAACAGACGGTGTCAATACATTAAAGAAAATCGGTTGTTAGTAGGATCCAAAACAACCAAATGTTGTCTAGACAGATAAAAAAAGCTTCCATTTTCTTAAAAAAAAAAGAGGAAGCTTTTCTTTGAAGTTGAAATATTCTCCATTTGGTCCAGATTAAAATGGCCAGTCGTCGTCTAACGAAGAATGCTTTTGCAGGTAAAGTCGCGTGACATAACCAACCTAATAATCCATTGGAATTTGATATGTGATGTTTCGGCTTTCGCCATCCCCGAAGCATAACGAACACATGCGCCCCCTCACCAAATCCACCCAAACCTCTGTCGTCGCCCGTAGCAGCCGATTGCAAGTGGATGCCGCTGCCGTCTGCCGAGTCGGCCGGATTACCGCCAAACCGTGCCAGTTCTCGGACTGGTCCGCCGCGGAAGGAATCACAAAGCCGAAGCAACGCAACGATAGCCGCGCCACGCCGGTCTGACGCGCGCGTTTGACCAGCACTCGGCGCGCGCGCGCGCGCATGCATGCATGCATGCATGGAGACGCACGCAGCTTGGCTTTTCGGCAAAGGTGACGAGGGAGGAAAAGCGAAGCAATAGCCATGAGCAGGAGCGCAGTGCAGTGCGGCAGTGGTACTGGATCGATTGACCCGCCGCGTGGAAGTTAGGTGCGCGCCACCACCGCACTACTCAATGCCGAGGAGTGGACTGTGCGACGACGGCGAGCCATGTGCGGTGGTGGTGGTGGTGGTGGCTGCGCTGGCAATGGCATTCCATGTCGCGAGTCGTCGCACCTCGCTCTGACTTTGAAGGGGCAGGCACGCTGCGTTTCCTCTTCTCCTGGGTGACTTCCGCGTGCTCCTGTGGATTCTGCCCAGCGGATTCTTGCCAAATGCCAAGCCGCCCGGCGCCATGCTTCCGGTTCCCAGCTCCGCCCTTGTGTTCCGCACCGTCCTTGGAGCCGTAGTATCGCCACCACATCGTTCAAAATCACCGCGCATACGGCACTGACATGTGGGGCTCGGACTACCACCACGGATCCATCCACACACCAGTGAAGTGAAACGAAACGGAAACACCGCTTCGTTCGCACCACTTCTTCGGTTCTGCTGTCACGCCAGCAAGATGGGATCTGCGTCCACGCGTTCACGTAGACCGTCCATTCCCTCCCGGACGCCACGTCCTCCCTGGGCCCAGCCCACCCTCTCACTGCCACCGGTATCCCACCGAGCAAACAGCCCCACGCGTCAGACTCCATGGGACAACAGAGACAAACCACACCGTGCAATTGCAAGGCTGCTGCAAGCGTTAGTGCGACTGTCCCCACTGCAAGTTCGGCTGGACAGCACTCTGCTCGGTCATCCATGGCGACCTCTCCACTCCACCACCCCACTACTGATCAGTGACCCTTTCCTCTGGGGAGTCTCTAGGTTCCAGTGTTCCACGTTGCCGGCCACCCCTGTCGTCCACCACAGCCGTGACAGACTCACGCCACGATGGCTCGCTCCCCTCCCCCTCCGAACGCCGTCCCCACCCTGCTCCTACTCCTCCTCGTCTCCGCCGCTGCCGGCATTGCCACTCTCGCGGCAGCGCAGCGCAGCCGCAGCCGCAGCCACAGCCGCTGGCGTCGTCACAGGCCAAGGCGCTGCTCCGTGTGCGCCACCTGCTGTTCTACCCGGCGGCGCTGGAGCCGCTGCGGGGCGCGCCGGACCCGTGCGCGCTACCACCCACACCGTCGCTCGCCGTGGCCTGCGAGGGCGGGCAGGTGACGGCGCTGTCCGTGCGGGGCGACCGCGACCCGGACGCGGCCTGGCGGGCCGCGCTGCCGGCCAGCTTCTCCTCCGACGCGCTCTTCACCACGCTGGCTCGCTTCCCGGCGCTCGCGCGCCTCTCGCTCGTCGCCCTCGGCGCCTGGGGCCCGCTCCCGGGCGCCAAGCTCCGCCGCCTCCAGGCGCTGCAGCAGCTCAACCTCAGCTCCAACTACTTCTACGGCGCCGTCCCGGGCGACCTCGCGCGGCTCTACTCGCTGCAGAGCCTCGTGCTGTCGTGGAACTCGCTCAACGGCTCCGTGCCGTCCCTCGCCGGGCTCCAGTTCCTCGAGGAGCTCGACCTGTCGCACAACCGCCTCGGACCGGCGTTCCCGGAGGTGGGCAAGGCGGTCGTGCGGCTGGTCCTCGACGACAACAACTTCACCGGCGGTATCCCGCCGGCGGTGAGCTCGCTGGGCCAGCTCCAGTACCTGGACGTGTCCGGAAACGCGCTGCAGGGTTGGATCCCTTCCTCCATCTTCGCGCTCCCGGCGCTGCGCTACATCAACCTCTCCCGCAACCGGCTGACCGGCCAGCTTCCCGCGACCACGGCCTGCGCCGACGCGCTGGCGTTCGTCGACGTCTCGGCGAACCTGCTCACCGGGGCACGGCCGGCGTGCATGCGGGGCAACTCCTCCGCGCGCACCGTCCTCGTCGCGGGCAACTGCTTCGCCGACGCCAAGCAACAGCGGGCCAGCTCGTACTGCAGCCCCGGCGCGCTGGCCGCCGTGCTGCCGCCGCCGCAGGCGCGGGGCAACGGAGGGGGAGGGCAGGGGAGGGGGAAGGGGCACGAGATCGGGATGCTTCTTGCGATTGCCGGCAGCGTCGTTGGCGCCGCATTGCTGATTGCGCTGGCCGCGGTGGTGGTCCTGAGGAGGGCGAGAAGGCAGCGCCCGGAAGCGACCATCCTGCCCAAGTCGCCGGCGGCGACACCACTGACCAAGAAGGCGGATGGATGGAAGGCTCCGGCTAAGGCAGCCCAGAAGATTATTGCTCCTGCTGATAAGAGTAAGAAGAGAAATTCGTTTGCATAACTGAATCGATCGTCTCAGTTGCTCTTTTCCTTGTGTTATCATTATTCAGTTCTTAGTTCGATTATTAGCTAGTACAGTACGTAGTATATTTAAAATGAAAAGGGTGCACAAGGACACACGATTATGGGCAAATTACTATAAATGAAGTGGGTGATCTATGGTTTGTGGCACAAAGGAACGGTGTAGAATCGAACCACTAGCACCTTTCAACATCTAGTTGCTTTCTCCATTTTCATATGCCTTTGTTTTTAATTTGGTGAATAAAGTCTACTCGCTTTATTAGTCAACGGTTTGGGAAACTTTGCTTGGTGTACTATGTGGATCTTACTTAGACCCTGAGCTTTTGAAACATGGCATGATGAATCTTTATTCCTTACTTCAGGGATGACTTTGAGAAAGTAAGTAAAAGGCTTCAAAGTCAATCAACCAATAAAGGAAAACAAAACAATGAACTATTGCTTTAACAGTAAATCTAATTTAGTGATATTAATATTTTTGAAGTTTTCATTTCACATTCTAATATGTTCTCCAATTTGACAGGACATGCATCACAAGCTGCAAGGGTGAATACACTGGAAGTACCAGTTTACCGAGTGTGTACACTGGAGGAGCTCGAAGAAGCAACCGACAATTTCAGTTCCTCCAACCTAATCAAGACTAGTCCTCTTGCACAGGTATGCAGTAATGGATTCCTTCGACTGCGACATGGAAGGGCAATGAATTGAATATACAAATAATTGTTCCACTGTCCATCTTAAATGAAGTACTGCTCAGACTGTTTTATTTCAGTAGTGTGATCGACTGGTCATGTGAGTTTACATTTGAATTAACTCATCTTCACCAATTTTTTTTAAAAATGCTAGGATACTACGCTACAAACTTCTTCACAATGGTCCACTGCCGTAGTGACGCCCATGGCAGAGTACAACTGTATACTGCCAATTATTGTCCATTTGTGTTGCATTTTGGCTGCTTTAGACATTTGATAATCAAATGCTTTGGGTAGTTTATTTGAAAGTACCTTTCATTGATGTATTATTCAAGCTTGTGTTTGGAGGTTTATCAACTTCTAATTAACAGTAACAAAACATGTATCCAAATGGGAGCAAATTGAAATTTGTTTGAATAGTTACTCCTACCTCTGTTCCAAAATATAAGGGATTCTGGCTATGCTCCAGGACATGAGCATGGGATGGAGTTATCAGTATTTATCAGTGTCTAAGGCCTTGTCTTGTGGGTCTCCGGCTCTTCGCGCACTGCAGCAAGGAGCCAGAGTCGTTTTGGAACCATGTTAAACGGGGCCTAAGTGAATTTGAGGCTCAATTCAGTTGCATTTATTATTATGGTTAGATGTATCTTATGCATCATATCTTCAGGCTTGCAGCCTGCTGTTTTGTCCATTTAATTCTGGGTATTTTGCATATTTTGTTATTTTCCATCAACAATTAATGTTGCCATGTTGCTCTTACCCTTCTGTCATATCCTTATCAGTACAGCTTTGATGGTAGAAATATTGCGAAAACTAATTTTGGTTCTTTTATACGGCCTCGCTTTTGTAGCATTATAATGGTCAGCTTCAAGATGGTTCACGAGTATTGGTTAGATGTTTGAGGCTGAAGCCGAAGTACTCCCCCCAGAGCCTTGTCCAATACATGGAGATTATTTCAAAACTTCGGCACCGTCATTTGGTCAGCATCATTGGTCATTGCATTGTCAGTGATCAGGAAAATCCTAATATTGCCAGCTCGGTATACCTCGTTTCTGAACGTGTAACAAATGGATCTTTAAGAAGTCACCTTACTGGTATGGTTCTTACAGTGAACGATGTCAAATAACTGAATATCTGCATGATTCCCAACTTATGTTTTGACTGACTTTACAGAGTGGAGGAAACGTGAAATGCTGAAATGGCCACAACGGGTTTCTGCTGCAATTGGTGTTGCGAGAGGGGTTCAGTTTTTGCATAATGTGACTGCTCCAGGGATCATACAGAATAATCTCAACATAGAACATATCCTGCTGGACAAGACCCTCACATCGAAGATCAGCGACTTCAGTCTCCCAATGATATCAACTACCAAGAACGGCAAGGTGAGTTCAAATGATTGCTGAAGTTCCACATTTGCTCGCCTGATTTTGTTTCAAAAAAAAAAAACATTTGCTTGCCTGATAGCTAAGCTGTAACTGTTCCTATCTTACAGATTTTCTCAGAGACCCCATTTGCTGTCCATGAAGACAATGATATTGGCAGGTATGCTGTCCATGTTACCTTGTGGAAAGAGAGAGGCATGTCCATATTATTAACTAGAACTGTATCCAGTGGTTATTAGTTACATGAATAAACAAGCCAAGTGATTGGTTGTTACTTGTTAGGTCACCAATCAGTTTCCAGAATGAATTAGTAATACAATTTTCTTCGGTTGAAAAAACAAACCTGATTCTCTCTGCTCTCCAGTGCTCACAATGCGGAACAAGGTGACAAGCAAGACATCTACCAGATTGGCCTAATTCTCCTGGAGGTGATCACAGGCAAACCAACAGAGTCCCAAGGCCAACTGGAGTCCCTGAAAGCTCAGGTAAATCTCAAGCTCCATCTCCAAGAACACCAATGAGTTTGTCCTTCCCACCAACACTAGTATAATTTTGTTTCTCGTGACGATGTGCAGCTAAGTGAGGCGCTGAATGAAGACCCAGATAGGCTGAAAGACATGGCAGACCCGGCGATCCATGGTACTTTTGCAGTGGATTCACTGAGCACAGTTGCCGAGATAGCCCTTAAGTGCACGGCTGGTGACCCAAGCGAGCGGCCTTCCATCGACGACGTACTCTGGAACATGCAGTACTCGATGCAAGTACAAGATGGGTGGGCGAGCAGCGAGAGTTTAGGCTTGAGCGTCAAATCGCTGGCTTAGATAAAGGCGTAGTGATTTTGTTCCTACAAATGGTAATTATGAAGCTCTATGCACCATCACTCTGCCTCTTTCTATTCTTCTTTTTCTTTTCTTTCTTTTTCTTTTTTTTTGGCGGAAGAGAGGTCGTTGGTATACTATCTACTGTACATATATATGTGGACCTTACCTTTTTCAGGACTGTTTTTTATTTTTATTTTTATGGTACCTGTAAAACTCAGGCTCTACTAAACATGGACGCCATGAGGTCCGCGTTCGTCCACTCACCAGACGTGCTGGCATTTGTGCAGCAGCACACAAAAGCAGTAGTTAAACTGGGAACTGCAAATTGAGGCTCTGTTCGCTTCAGCTGAAAAGCAGAGCTGATTTTGGCTGAAGCTGATTTGTTGTGAGGAGAATATACTGTTCCAGAGCTGAAAAAATATGTGCTGTTTAGCTGAAGCGAATAGAGCCTGAATTCTTTGAAAAAGAAAACTGAAAGGATTGTCACTCGAGGCATTTGGCCGCGCTTCTCCAATCTTTCTGTATAGCTTTAGCATCATATATCATAGGTACGGAGTATCATTGCAGCCTAATTTTATTAAAAAAGAACAACCGGAGACAAATGCATTGGAAGTTCAAACTACGGTTCGACAACTGATAAACAGAGTAACCTGTATCAAATCCGCTACGAGACATGAAGGTTCAGCTAACATTAGCATATCCTAAGCATGTCCAGACCGGCACTGATAACCTTTATTGTCATGCGAGCTCATCAATCACTCAGGCGTTTACGGTTGGTGTAGCGATTGCAGCAGCAGATGCAGAATCGGCTGAGCCTCCGGCAGCAGCAGGATTGGCTGAATCTCCGACTTTGGCAACAGCAGCAGCAGGATCGAGTTCGATGACGGCAGCAACAGGATTGGCTGAATCTCCGACTTCGGCGACAGCAGCAGAAGGATCGACGGAGCCTCCGGCTTTGGTTCGCTGTAGAACAGCCATGGCTTCACTGACTTTGGCCCGGAGAACCTCCGGAGATCGCAACAGCTGTAGGATCTCGACCTTGTCCATCTCGAGCAGCATTCCGGTCACTTTGCCAGCGTGATCATGCTCGAGCCTGTTCGACCAGCGCGTACAACTTGTTGCCCAGAACCTGTATACACGATGAAAAAAAGATCAATGATGTACTTTTATTTAGTGGCACTACAAACTCTTAATCTGCCGCGAGATATCAGCAATGCTAAATTATTAGCTCGTGATCGACATAGCTAAATCGATTCAGAGACTTATAATAAGGCACTTGAAAGGTTTGTGGATGTAGTGAAGCACTTTAAGATTTGTGGATGTGTTAACTGAAGACAGAGTGGTAAACGAAACCATTGTTACCTGCTGTTCGCTCTGCCGGTTCAGCGGATGCTAAAGCAGTAGTTATGCTGCTGTCATCGTGCTGCTGCGACACCATGGCACTTGGGAAGCCCTGAGGCAGCATTGCAGGGTAAGCTCCATGTCTGGCATTCGGCATGTACCTGATGTTGTGATTGGCATTTCCGTCGATCATCTGAGACAGACATGAAAGCGCTATTAGCAGAAGAACGACATGGAATGCCAGACATGATTGGTAATTAAAAAAAAGACTGATGAATACTATGATGATTTTTTTTTTCCTTAACGGACTTACCGCCTGCTGCTGCCGATATGGACCACGACTACCCGTCCTCTGGCGAGGATACCTTGATCTCTGCATGTTGTGTGGCATCATAGCTGGAGAGACAGGCCCCATTCCTGGAACGAAGTGCTGCGGAAACCCAAAGACTGCACCCTGGGGTGGGATCTGGCCAGGTGCAGGGTGACCAAAATAAAACGGCTGAGGTCCGTAGTATGCAGAAGCTGCCATTGCCAGGTTACGTTGAGCGAAATGTGCCTAGCAAAAATGAGATCAATCTCAATTTCATGTCCATAAAGAAATTTTGCGCGCACACAACATTTTTGCATTTCGCAGAATACTATGTCAGCATCAACACATGATATATTGTAGATACCATACAACAGTCATTTTGGTATGGCATAGAAATGTCCCGACTTTCTAGAACTTTTTTAGAGGAAGAGGTGAGTACTAATATCTAGGGAAAGTGAAACGAGTATTAAATATATGGGACAAGGGGCCTTAATAATGTATAATATTACATATTACAGAAGGTAAGATTTGTTTAAAACAACATAGTAACAGCAATATATAAGTATGATATAACTAAAGGAGTGAGATAATGTAAGGTGATGGTAACATTAAGCAAAAATAAACTATGCATAGTAAGCACAAGGTTACGTACCATTAGCATGGCTCTTCTTTCCTCCTTAGGTTGAGCTAAACCAACGTAGAGTGGTTTCTTTCCAACAATCCTACCATTCATTCCATTTATCTGACATGTGGTTTAACAAAATAAATCTTAGAAAGATCAAAGATTAAATCTTGCAACAAAAAGTAGTATCAACCTACCGCACTATGGCCAGCTTCAGCAGTAGCAAACGACACAAATCCTGAACCCTTGCTTCTTCCTTGTGCATCAACCATGACCTAAATAATTATCGATAGCTCTGTAAAACTTTTTTCTTCTTCCAAAAATGCTTTAATAAACAATAGAACAAAGTCAAAATTCAGAAATTGAAATATATACCTTGCATGAAGCTACCTGACCAAATTCTTCAAATAAATTCTTTAACCTCTCATCATTTATACTATCATCAATGTTCTTCAAGTATAGATTAATACCATTAGGTTTATCCACTTTCTTATCTCCGCCATGTTCAAATTTTGCTTTCAGCTCGGCTTGTCTCTCTGCCTTTTTTTGAGCCCTTCCAACATATAAAGTCTTATCATTGATGGCCTTTCCGTTTGCCTTTTCAACTGCTTCTCTAGCAAACTCTGGTTTTTCAAAATTTACAAAACCAAAACATTTGGAGACACCATTAACATCCCTCATGACTACAGCACTAGTAATTGCACCAAAAGGCGCAAACTCCCGGCGAAGATCATCATCATTGAATTGACTGGGCAAGTTCTTTATATATACATTTGTGTACTTGACTTCTCTGTCCCGACGGCGCATGTGTAAGCCCACAAACATTTCTCTGCCATTTGCTAGCATACCATTAAGTCTGTTAATTGCCTCTTGAGCAGATTCCTCTGTCTCGTATTGTACAAAACCATATCCTTTTGACTGACCAGCTAAATCAGTGGCCACCTTGCATGACAATATGTTGCCAAAAGAGGAGAAGATCTCATACAAGTTCTTGCTATCAATGTTGGGCTCAAGGTTTTTTACAAACAAGTTAGCACGTCCACTTTTACGCAGGCTTGGATCTCGGTTAGAGAACATAACCCGGATGTACTTGCCACTCAATGGGGTAAAATTCAAAGCTTCTAGAGCACGAGTAGCTGCAAATCATCATAATCCAAGTTATAGTAATAAACTTTATTTATAGATATATTGATTCATTCTCTAATTTTAATTAGATTGAATAAGTATATTACATATTTGATAACTATAAAGCTTACTATTTTCCTTAGCCAAGAAGAGTCTATAACTCATTGTAGCATAAATCGCTAGCAGCAGCGTAAAGGTATAATAAGCAATTTGTAGAGTGAGAGCAATATGCAAATCATCATTCGAGATTTCCTTTTACAATTACAAGGCATAGTCTTCATCTTTAAAGCCAAAGGAGGTAAAATCATTGAATTATGTACGTATATATTTACAGATGAAACCTATAAACCACAAGATCCATCAGCCACCCTATATATGGCCCTCTATCAGAATTTTTTAACTAAGATTCATAGCGACATAAACCCTGATGAGCTCAATCTCTACAAATTAAATCTGACAACATATAAATTCAGAAAGAACAAAAGGAAACATATTCTTGAGAAAATACACACGGTAAATTCTGATTATACCCTAAGAAGACTACTAGGATCATACGCATTATAAACAAAAGAAAATGTATTCTTGAGAAAACACACACGGTAAATTATGATTATACCCTAAGAAGACTACTAGGATCCTACGCATTATAGGAAGTAACAACACTCACCTTCGTGGCGTGAGTAGAAATTAACGTAACCGTATCCAAGCGAGACGCCGCTGCGGATGTCCCGGCAGACGCGCACGGTCACGACGGGCGCTACCTGGCTGAAGACCGCGTGGAGCTGCGTCTCGTCCACGCTCTCAGCCAGGTCGCCCACATACAAGGACGCGATCGAGCCGAGCGGGGGCAGTACCGCCGCCGGCGTCTCCTCAGCTGCTACCGCCTCCGCCACCGTGTTCGTAGGCGGCGGGGTCGTCGTCGAGGGGTTCGCCATTGGACTGATGATGAGCGGGGCTAGGGTTCCCTGCTTCTCGCGGTTGTGGGCGCGGCGATCGGGCTATCCCCGGCCCCTACGATCGCTCGTCGGCGGCGGCTAGTTTCCTCACTTGCCTGTTTATTTTGTTTTTTTTTTCTTTCTCTCGTTTGGTTATCGCTATCGGTTACAGTTTTATAGGCGATTCAGTTCCGCGAGCTCGAGTGTGATGAGGACTCGGGCCTGTTCCCAGAATCGCAGTGACACGCGTAGCACGGTGTGGGACGTGGGCTGTCCGAGGCGGAGTCCAGCGGGCTTGTCCGTGGCCCACTGGGTGCATGGCTGTGGTTGCAACCTGTTGTTTAGTAGGCCGTACAAAATCGAACAGATGAGCCAAATTCCTTTTTAGCGATCGTTCACCCGATTCCACCGTAGCGAACCACGTCCATCCGGGGGTGAACCCGCGTCAGATTCATAACTTCCTTTTTTTTTCCTGTACAGTGTCCTTTCCGTCCTTTTTTCCGCTTAGTACGTATTCCGTGCATGGTTATTTTTACTAGATGTACATCGGATTCGTTGCATGGTATACTACATGCCGGTCTTTATTCTTTTTTTATTTTATTTTGTGCTTTATTTTTTTTATATTTCTATCCTTGTTTATTTTTTTTATAGTGTTGGCAAGCTGTATAGAGTAACTTATGTATATAAGTTATATATAGAGAGACTAACTTATGTACATCGTTCTGTTTAATAATTATTACACATAAGTTGTGTTTAGTAACTTTTGTGTTTTTCAAGTTTTGGTACAAGTTATGAGTTTAATTTGTTTCTTTTGAGTTTAATTTTTTGTTTCCAATTGTTTATTTAAGTTTTAATAAGTTAATTCGTCCCTTCTGTTTAATAAATTTTTGTGTATAAGTTGTGTTTCATAATTTTTATATTTCGAAGTTATATTTATAAGTTATGAATCATGAGTTATATGTTAAAGTTAGTACACATAAGTTATCAATGAAATAAGTTTTTTGAAACATATGTAAGAGAGGTCTAGTTTTTTCGCCTCGTTATGTGGAACATCCTAGTGCGGACGGAATTAAAAATAAACACACCATTTAGAAGTTATATAGCATTTTAAAGTTAATGTGTTGTATTTTTAATGACGTCACATGACTGTATGCATGCGCATCCGCTCATGCAAGACAGAGCACCAGACCTACGTACCAAAAAGAGAAAGAAGCGGGTTGTGTTATTTTCTACAAATGGAATATGGCAGGCGATCATGTCCGAGCGTTCGCCCGATTCAAAACTAGTGGTCATTCGCGAAATAGGCGGGTCCGTACTCCTCATTTAGCCTTTTATTAGAACCGCTAACCAAGCAGGTTCATTGCGTACCCCCTTGGCTGCATCTGTTGAGGCTGCGTTTTCAGCGAGTCTAGCTCAAACTATACTAGTGGTAGTGCACGATCGGAGGCTTTCGGAGCTTCGCCCGAGTACTGTAGAAGCTGACGAAACAAAGGAGGCCCGCTTAAATAAAACCAACTAAAATCTTGTATTTATGACGAAATAGATACATGGACAAGTGATGGAGCCAAAAACGACCATCCTTATTATGCATAAATATTTATTTGAAAATATTTCTTTTTTATACAAATAAAAACCCCTTTGCGTTTTTGCTAATGAGCCTAGACAGCTCCTAAGGTCATCTAGCGGTGCCTCTACCGCTTAGTATACATACTCCCTCCATATAGAATTTATATGTTATTTAGGACAACGACACGGTCTTCAATTCATATGACTTTGACTTTATATTTTTATAAAAATTTTTATTGAAAAGTGATATATGTATAATTTTATGAAAAGTATATTTGAGACAAATATTTATATAGTTTTGAGTAAAATACGTTGTGGGTTCTTAAACTTTTGTCCACTTCACATCTAGGTCCATGAACTTTTTTCGCTCATCTAGGTCCATGAACTTTTCTCCACTTCTCATCTAGGTCCAGGTACTTTTTCTTCGCTCATCTGGATCCATAAACTTTTTTTCACTTCTCATCTAGGTCCACAGCAGACCACATAGGACTCTGTTGTCTACGTGACCGCTGATGTGGCACCGCGTGCTCTTTTTTTTTTAATTTCATAAACGGGCTGAAACCTTGAAAAATTATATAAAATCACAGAAAAATCGTAAAAAGAAAAATCTAGTTTCGTTAGACTTAATATGAATAGTCTATGCAATATATATATAATATGATATGCTTTAATTTAAAGTTTTTGATGTAGCTGTAGATCTATGTAAATCTATGTGCTCCTGTGTTTAATTTATAACTGCAGCTCCTGTGCTCCTAAGCTTTAAATTTATCTTTACATCACATGCTTTGTTGCAATTAAAACTTGTTTTTATTGTAGCAATTAATTTACTAATTTTAGGTATGTAATATTTTTATACTAGCCATGTTTTGTTATCATCCATCACCATAAAAATCTCAACTTCAAATTAAATATTTGGTATACCAACTATTTATTATGAATTAAACATAGAAACACATAGATGTACAACTATAATAAAAAAATTTAAAATAAAGCGTGTCACATTTTAGTGCCACATCAACGGCCACGTAGAAAGTAGAGTCCTATGTGGCCTGCTATGGACCTAGGTGAGAAGTGGAAAAAAGTTCATGGATCTAGATGAGCGAAGAAAAAGTACCTGAATCTACATGAGAAGTGGAGAAAAGTTCATAGACTCAGATGAGCAAAAAAAAGTTCATGGACCTAAATAAGAAGTTGGCAAAAGTTTAAGGACCCACAGCGCATTTTACTCTATAGTTTTTATATTTTCAAACTCTTTTTTTCGAAAACGTACGCTGCACGTGTCGCATTAAGAGAAGTTAGAGTTCAACAAATAATCCGACTATCCCTAGCGAGATGCTATGGACAACCGGACAACACAGAAAAAACACAAGTCGCCGGCTCGAACGGCGCCGCTTAGAGTGATGTCCTACTAGGTAAAAACGGAATTTGTAAACCTCAGCACGCGGGCCACACGATGGCTAAAGACCAGGTAGCGAGGCAAGGGCCCGTAAACCCGCCGAAGTCCACTCCGACGCCTCCTCCCGAATGCGCAGCACGACGGCCGCAGGGTCGCTGGCGATGGCGTCGAAGGTCCGTCTGTTCCGTTCCTTCCAGATGATCCAGGAGATTAGAAGCACCAAGGAGTCGAAGCCCCATCGCAGCGATCCGGGAAGCGGCGTATAGGAGTGCAGCCACCAGTCAGTCAGGCGATCCGTTGTCGAGGGACAGAGCCCGCTGTACCCCAACCTCGCCAGGGTGCGGTGCCAAACCTCGCGCGTGAAAACGCAGGACACGAGGAGAATGGTCATCATGCTCTGGCTCCTGGTCGCACAGGGCGCAGGAATCGTCCTGTTGGAGGCCATGGCGCTTCCTTCTTTCAGCCGTCCAAAGACAACCGTGGAGAGAAAGCCAAAAGAAAAACTTGATTTTCGGAGGCGCAGCAGCCGCCCACAGCTCCCTGGCACCGCGAAGAGAAGTCCTGCCGATGAAGAACGCACGGTAGGCCAAGGAGCTAGAGTAGCTCCCGTCTGCCGTCCATTTCCACCGAATGCTATCCTGCACCGAGTGGTCGAGGTGCACCGTTTCAAGCAATGTCCACAGCCTGAGGAATTGGGCAATGAATGAGACCGTGGAGGCCTCCACAGCATCCCAGGCCCACTGGTTGTCGTTCAAGGCCTCCTTAACCGTGCGACGACGTCGTCTGACCGGCACCGAGAGGAAGACCGCCGGAGCAAGGCTGCAAAGCCGTCCAGCCGGTAACCAGAGGTCGGTCCAGAAAAGGACCCGCTCGCCGTTACCCACTGTGAAGGACGTGGAGGCGTTGAACATATGTTGCACCCTGCACTCTGTCCGGGCGGGAAGATGAGCCCACGCGACATCGGGAGAAATGCGGCGAGTCCACTCCCAACGCAACCGTAGGGCGTACCCCACCACTCGCAGGTCCGGCAACCCGAGTCCACCTAGGTCGAGGGGTGCGCAGACGCTTGGCCAGGCCACCTTGCACTTCCCGGCCGCGACGGCTGCCGAGCCTGCCCAAAGGAACGTCCGCCTGGTTTTGTCAATGGCCTTGAGTGCCCACGACGACAGGGCACAGCAGATGGATACGTGCACTGGAATTGCGGAGAGCGTCGTGCGAGTCAGCGTGGCCCGACCGGCCGCGTTCAGAAGACCGGCCTTCCAGGTGGGAACACGCACGGCGATCTTGTCGACGATGGCCTGCTCTTTGTCTCGCGGCAACCTGTTGACGGACAGCGGGACACCAAGGTATTTGGTTGGGAACTCCTTGACACGACACGGGAAGGTTTGCAGCACGGTTGCGAGCTCAACGTCGAGGCAGGCGATGGGAGTGATAGTGCACTTGTCAATGTTCGTGGCAAGGCCGGATGCCCCGGCGAAGAGCAGCAGCAGCTGTTTGATGCAATGGAGGTCCCTGGCCGTGGGAGCCAGGAAAATGACAAGGTCGTCTGCATAGATTGAAGCCTGGCACTTGCTCGTGTCCCCCGGCAAAGGCGTTAGCTGTCCACGGCGATCCGCTTCCAAAATCATGGCATTGAGAACTTCCATAACGATGACAAAGAGGAAAGGCGACAGGGGGTCGTCCTACCGGAGACCGCGCGCATGACAAATCCGCTGGCCGGGTCGTCCATTGACAAGCACCTTGGTGCTGGCCGTGCGCAGCATCCCTGCAATCCATTCGCGCCATCTGTGGGGGAACCCCAGGTGCTCCAGGACCTCCAGGAGAAAGGGCCACGCGACACTGTCGAATGCCTTGGCCAAATCAACTTTGAGCAAGATAGCTGGGAATCTCTTCGCATGCAGCCAACGGCAGGTGAGCTGGACTGCCCGGAAGTTATCATGCATTCGTCTTCTGCGAATGAAAGCGGATTGGTTTTCCTTGACGATCTCAGCCATCCGAGGAGCAAGGCGCAGGGCTAGGCCCTTGGCGAAAAGCTTGCCGATGCAGTGGATCAGGCTGATCGGCCGGTAATCACGCATCCCCGAAGGCGCGTCCGTCTTGTGCAGGAGCACCATAGTCGCCCCATTGATCTCGTGGAAACTCCGAAAGTCGAGCTCCCAAAGCGCCTGGAAGACTCAGACCACGTCTGGGGCCACCACTTGCCACATGGACTTGAGGAAGCCTGCGGTGAAACCGTCGGGGCCAGGCGCGCGATCAGAAGGGGTGGCCATGACGGTGGCCGCGATCTCCTCCACGGAGAAGGGTCGGACCAGCTCCTCCAAGTCCAGGCGCGGCAGATCCAGCTGCTCGAGGTCGAGCCGCTGAAGGCCGTTCCCAGTAGGTCCCTTTAGTAGGAGTACACGATGCCGGCCTTTGCTTCTTCCTCAGTAAAGGTTTGTCCGTCGTGTTGAATAGCATGTACTGAATTTTTTTCTCCTTCTGTGGCATGCTTGAAGGTGGAAAAACCTCGTGCAGGCGTCTCCCTCGCGGAGGTAACGCAACCGCGCTGACTGTCGTGCCATCGTCCGCACGAGGGAGGCCAATCCAAGGATGTTCGCCCTGAGTTCGCAGTGCCACAGGCGTTCCTCGGAAGAGAGAGGACCGGCCTCCTCTGCCGCATCTAGCTCAAACACCAGGGCTCTTGGAGCAGCCAGCTGCAATTTGATGTCGCCGATGCACCCATCCCTCCAGCTGCCAAGGGAGCGCGCCAAATTGCACAGCTTGCGGTCTATCACGCGGCAGGGGTCCAAGTCCCAGACCGGGGCACCCCACGCGTTGCGAACGACGTCTCTGAACCCATCAATCTTTGTCCAGGCTTGCTGGAAACGGAAACATGGCTTGGCCCACAGCTCAGTAGAGAGGATGAGGAGAAGCGGAGCATGATCAGACGAATCGGACGACAAACATCTCAAGTGGTGGCTCGGGTAGGAGAGTAGCCAGTCGGGGGAGGTGAATGCTCTGTCAATCCTCTGTAGAGTGGGTTGATCTCTACAATTGGACCACGTGAACAAACGTCCAGAAAGGTGCAGCTCGTCTAACTGCAAGTCGTCAATGACGCTCCGGAAGCGGCGCATCTGGTGGCGATCAAGTCTTCCGTTGCTTTTATCGGCCGCCAAGTAAATCTGGTTAAAGTCGCCACAAATAAGCCATGGCCCCGGACACGCAGCACGGATGTCGCGGATTTCCTGAAGGAAGGTCGCCTTCTCAGCGTGGGCAGTCGGCCCGTACACGTTCGTGAGCCACCAAGGGTTGCCATCATCGCCGAAAGGGGAGAGACGCACGGTGACGGAGTAGCGGCGTACGCAGATTGCCGCACCTCCCCAGAAGTCTCTGCGCCAGCAAGTGATGACTCTGTCGGCCACACCCACAGCAGGAAGATAAGCAAAGTCGAAATCCGAACCAACTAAATCACTGTTCATTCTTACATCAAGGACTGCTAGCTTGGACTCCTGAAGGCAAACTATGGAGGCACGATGATTGGAGGTGATATCGTGGACGACATTGCGGCGGGCCTGGCTGTTCAGGCCCTGCGCGTTCCAGCAGACAACGTGATGCTTACTCATTGTTACACCGGAATGATCCTCCGCTGTGGCGAGGCCTATTCCAGCCTGGGCGCAGCACGCGCCCGGCGGCCACCACGGATGGGGAAGAGGACTGCCATTGCCTGCTTCCTAGCAGACACGCTCGCTGCGGCGTAGGCCTTACGGAATTCATCGTTGACGTCGTGGCTGGGCATCGAATCCGCAGGGCGTCCAGTCCAATTGCTGAGGAGGACTCGCTTGGCTTGCAGGTCTGGTTTGGGCTCGCGGAAGGCCGACTTGGCTGCCAGCCGGACGCTGCGCCGGGGGAGCCACTCTTCATCCTCGACGTCGTTGAAGCCCTTCGGAACGTACGCCCGTGGAGTACCTTGGATGAGAGGCTCCTCCAGGTGCAGGCGCAGCGAGGCGATGAAAGTCATCGCGTCCTCCACTTCCGGCGCCGAGGATCTGGGGGCCGCGTCCCCAGCAGCCGCCGACGCCGCATCCTCGCCACACCCGGCCGTATTGGACCGGGGCAGGGAATCCACCAGCACGTCGCACAGCTCCGGCGAGTCAACGGTACCTGACGAAGGCGTGCGCCGCTGAGGGCACACTGGGGGGCTAGTGCCCGGCGGCGGCGCGAGCTCGATGTCCACGAACGAGCCCCACCAGTCCCCCTTCTCCGGAGATCCAACACCGGCACCGGGAGCCGGGCGCCGCTGAGGGGTCAGAGGTGCAGCTCCCGTACGCGGAGCGAGCTCGGCGTCCACGAAGGTGCCCCCACCAGTCCGTGTTGTCGCGCCGCGGCGTCGTCGTCACACTTCTGCCATCATGAAGTAGGTTCGGAGCGAGGTTGAGGAACGAGGCCACGAGGCCTGGCTCCCCCACGGCCCTGAGGATCATCTGGGAAGGGGTGGCCTGCAACGGATGACGGCGGCCGGAAACGGGCGGAGAGCCCGCCCAACGATCCTGCGACTTGCCTAAGCCGCAATCCCCAAGGATCTCAAGATGCAACGGGCAGGCGACGCCGCCTACCATGATCAATTGCTGCTCGGGGTAGTCAGGAGGGTGATCACACCCCGGGTGAAACCTGCGGTGCCTAGGGTCAGAGTCTGGCGAGTCGTCATCGCGGTCCCGGCGCGGCGTGGGCCAGTGGTCCTCCTGTCCAGCGCTACCACCGGAGTCATGTACTTGCCAGCCCTGTCATCACCATCGTTGTTGTCGCTGTCGTCGTTCGCAGCCGGCGGCGTCTCCGGCGGCGCCTTAAAACTCTGGTGCGCCACAAGACGGACGCGAACCAGATAGTGAAGTCCTCGCCGCATGTGCTGCTCCTGGGTACCCGCCTCAACCCAGCGGGTGCGAGGCTCCGGGATGAAGACGAGCTTCTCCGGCTCGATGAACGCAGGGTCCCAGCACCAAGCAATGACGAAAAATTCCCTATCATCTTCCTTAGGACGGTCACGGAGATCCGTCAACTCAACCTCCGCGCATAACGGTAGTGTTTCATTCAGCAGGAGCATAGCAATCTTCCGGCCCCGGAAAGCTGAGAGCTGAGAGCCTCCGCCCTCCTCTCCCCGCCGGCGGCCACCCCGGCCCCGGCGTCCAACCAGCAAACGTTGGTGGCCATCCCGGCCCCAGCGACCTCCCACATACCACCGGTGGCCATTCCGGCCCCGGTGTCCACCAGAAAGCTCCCTGGGAGCTCCGACCAAGGTCTTGTGACCTATCTGCCATGGCTATTCTGTGCGCCGCTGCGGCTCCGTCCAGCCCATCCTCACCTCACAGCCCCGGATCTGCGTCGAGCCGTCTCGATCTCGTCGACTACTCCCTCTCCCCAAGTCCGGAACCTCCAACTGGGGTCATGGGTGCTGCCGTTGGGGAATCTTCCCCAATCCGGCTTGCAAACGCTGCGCCGGCCTCCTACAAGGAGGCGCTACTCACCCCCTCCTCGTCCAAGGTGCTCGTGACTCCACGGGGCGGCGCACAAGCGCAGGGGGCACGCCAACCCATGGCCGGGTCTCTGGATACAGCCACCAAGTCCACGGCTGCTCCAGCAGCATCCATGGGGGCCGGTGCCAAGCAGAAACTCAAATCTATTGTGGTTATTCCCAATCAAGATGGCCACCGAGCTTCCTTTCATGGTGAGTGCAGTAGAGCAGTTCCCCTCTCCGTGAAATTTCCGTCGTCGGGCTCCCGTCTTCTTCAGACCTCTGCTTGCAACAAAGAAGATGGCAATGGCTGGCAGGAGGTCAGGCGTCACAGTAAGCCGGGAAGTGAAATTGCTACCAAACGGCCTGCCACCCACGGTCGTAGCGTGTGGCACCGTATTTCCTTCCCGGACGCCAGCAGTGGCAGAGGTTCAGTGCTCCAGAGGCTTGGACGGACCTCGCCGACGAGCACCACACCAAGCTTTGCTGCCCTGTTCGAGAAGTGCACCGCTGGGCGTTGCTTCAAATGCCTTGCCTCCGACCACAGAGTCCACCAATGCCGAGACCCACCTAAGTGCTTCCTCTGCTATAAATCCGGCCACCGCGCTCGCCATTGCCGGAAAACAGGGGCCAGTCGCAAACCACCTCCGCCGCCCGTGAAGCTGCACCCAACGCAGCCGCCAATGCAACAGCCGTCACAAACCACTACCACCACCACGCCTCCCCCAAACACAGCCAGCAACACCATGCAAACTCTCCTTGCTGCGCCCGACTCGCGCCCGGGTCGGATTTGTGCCGCCGTGCCATGCACTGCGGAGATGGACAGGGCCGAGCTAACTGCCAGGGCGCAGTCCCTCGTTGCCGTCGCGGTCTATGATGGGAAACTCCCAGCCTGCAGGAAGGTCGCCGCTGCCTTCGGCCGTGCTTTGCACTCGCCACATCCACTCCAAGTCTCCAGGTACCCGCCGGAGGGGTACCTGATTGACTTCGGGAGTGAGCAGCTGCGCAATGAGGCTTACAACAGCCTGCCTGGGATTGAGGTGGGCGGTGCATCTATCCACCTCATGCCTTGGTCGGCTGCCTCCCATGCAACTGCCGACGAGTTCAACTACCGAGCAAGGATCTGCATCGAGCGTGTCCCACCGCATGCACGAAACCTGGAGGTCGCGGCGAAGCTCCTTGGCGACAACACAACTCCGGAGAAGGTTGACTGGCACAACCGCTCCGACAAGGATTCAGCATGCTTCTGCCTCTGGGCATGGACCAAGGACCCTGCCGCCATTCCGAGGTCCGGCGGGTTGCAGCTGCTGAACCTGTCGAACACTCGCCGGCAGTGGGCAACGGCAAGCCGACATCATCGTCACAGGACCTTTGGGCCGATACCACTGCTGTCTTATGAGGTACTTATCCACCTTGATCAAGTTATTGACTACAGTCGTTCTCCACATCCCGATGCTGCATTCCCTGCTTTGAGCTCGGGGTGGCCAGTCAACTACAACTTTGACTGGCACTTGGGCGTCTGTGATGGGGAGAACCAGCGACTTCCCGTCCATGATCGTCTGGGTCCGCGCAAGCGTGACCGGTCCCCGCCTCCGCCGTCGCCGGGGGACGGCCATGGTGGCGCGACAGAGGAAGACTCGGCTTCGTCCTCCGGGCGAAATGGCCCCAGGGTGGGACCAAACCAAGTTCGCCGCTGGGTCGCCGTGGGCCCCCGCGGCAGGCAGCGCCAGCAAGCAGGCACCAACGACAATTTGGGGTTCAAACCAATGGAGGGAACCAGCTTGCCGCCGCCCGTTGTTGGGTCTGCTTCTGTGGAAGCGGACAACGACTTGCTGCAGCTGCTGGTCGGCCTGGAAAAGCTGGAGGTGGCAGCCAGGGCGGACCCCATGCTTTTGGAAGCATCCATCCTGACGCCAAGCCCTTCCCCAGCAAACGCCCTTGCAAGGGAGGCGACCCCGCTCTTCATCGACAACAACACCATCTGGGCCACCTCAGGTCTGGGCCAAGATGGGAATAGCAATGCAAGTGCAAGCGCACTGGACCTCCTCACAGGGCCAGAAACTGCGACAGGCTGCGGCGGAGGTAACCACACCCCAGCGACCCACTCTGCCTCTCGTTGGGATGTTCCATTGATGGACATCACCACTGAGTCTAATCCCAATGCTGAAATGACTATGCTGCTGCTGGACAATGATGCTGAGTTCACAATGCTCCCATCGGGTCTGCTCAACTCGCGCCCCAACTCGCCTCCTGAGGACACTGAATCCACCCCCGTGCAAACTTTCACAGCAAGCCTCACATCCAAGCCTTCCTTGCCTTTACTCCCACCACCAAACACAACTACATTGCCGCAACAGCAAACAACCATCCTCTCCACAACTGCAGCTCAGCATGCTTCAGCCGCACTGCCAAAGACCAACCCAGAACCGCCAACTGTAGCGCCCAAAGCTACAAGCCAAGAGCCGCCAGCCACTCCCTGGAGAAGCGGCAGGCTTGCCAAGAAGGCTTTCGCAGCTCCCATCAAGGACACTAAGGGCCGGCCGGTGGCACGTGCTCAGGAAGTGCTCATGTCAAAATGAGGCATACTGGAGGAAAAGGAAACACCAAGGGAGATCCACAAGAAAACATATCAGAAGATGTATGATGGCCCTCTATCAGACACAGCGCTACAGGCCATCGATGACTTGCTGGACATCGGTAACACGAAGCCAGTGCTTGGGTCAGCGTCACTGGGCGGCCACAAGGCCTGATGAGATTCAGCCAAATGTTTTATCAGTGGGTTTATGGTTTGTGTCATGTATTGTGGAATGAATAAGGACATGTGCATGGTAGGGTGGTACTCGAGTAGGAGGTTATGTGTTCGGCTGTGTCAAGTCATGGAGAGGTTCACTGTTCCTGTAGGGATAATGCTGTTAGGCCTGACTGTTGTAAACGGCTTCGAGGCAGCCATAATGTCTGCTCTCCGGCCTAGGTCTATCAAAGTTGCTTCTCAGGTTCGAAATGAATGATTGTGCTTGCACTTTGCTTAACTGGAATGTTCGAGGCCTAAACTGCACAGCTAGGCAACAGGTCCTACGAGACCTCATTGCAGATCAAAGATGCACTGTAGTATGCGTGCAAGAAACGAAATTGTCGTTTGTCGATGACAGGATCATTTCCCAGGCACTAGGGCCACAATTTGTTGGGTCTGTTGCCGTATTGCCTTCACAAGGACTCAGTGGGGGAGTGATAATTGGATGCTCAAGGGATCATTACACTATTTCAGATATCAAGGTTGGACAGTACACAATATCAGCAACAATCACAAGTCGAGTGGAACAAGCAACTTGGAGCATTACTGGAGTTTATGGGCCACAGGGAGACACAGAGAAGCTAATGTTCATTTCTGAAATCAAGTCACTGAAGCCGCAGATGCTACCTAGTTGGATGATTCTGGGAGACTTCAATCTAATATGCAGAGCGGAAGATAAAAACAATGGTAGGATCAATAGGAGACTAATGAACATGTTCAGGTCGACCCTAGATGAGTTGGAATTAAGGGAAATCCGACTACATGGGAGAAAATTCACTTGGTCCAGTCAGACGACGAACCCGACCATGACGAAGATTGATCATGTTTTGTGCACAAGAGAATGGGAATTATCACATCGGCACGCTCACATGCAGGCATTATCATCCTCGGCATCAGATCACTGCCCAATGCTCCTGACAAGCAGCCCCTTCCATAGGAAGTATAAAGGATTCCGCTTTGAATCTTATTGGGTACACCTCCAGGGCTTCGCTGAGACAGTGGTTGAATCATGGTCCAAACCATTCCAATCAAATGACAAGATCAGAACACTTCACGTGAAGTTGGCCAGGCTGGGAAAGGCACTTAAAAAATGGAGCCGAGCAAGGGTGGAGGAGTGGAAAAGCAGAATTGAGGTGGCGCAAGAATTGATCTTCCAGCTGGATCAGGCACAAGAGCGTCGTCAACTAACCGCTGAAGAGATCGCATTACGAAAGCGTGCAAAGCAACGCATTCTAGCATTCTCAGCACTAAGGAGGATAAAAATTAGACAACGGTCTAGATTAACATGGATTCGAGTTGGTGACGCCAACACCAAGCTTTTCCACTTGAGAGCAACTGGAAGAAGGAGGAAAAATTACATTCCATCACTTGTACACCATGGACGCACAGTAACAGCTCAGGAAGACAAGTCTCACGCACTACACCAACACTTCAGCGAGCTTTTGGGATCGACACATCAACGGCAATCCACATTGAACTGGGATTTCCTAAACATTCAAAGTTACAATCTGCAGCAACTTGATGACCCGCTACAGGAGGAGGAAATCAGATTGGCAGTTTTTGAGGCACCAAGCGAGAAGGCACCGGGCCCGGACGGCTTCATTGGGATGTTCTACAAAACATGTTGGGAAGTGATCAAGGGCGACGTGGTCCAGGCATTGAACCAGTTATTTGATTTGAGGGCTAACAGTTGGAATTTGCTAAATTCAGCAAATATAACCCTTCTGCCAAAGAAAGAAGATCCGGCAATGATTGGTGACTACAGACCAATAAGCCTTATGCACAGTGTGGCAAAAATAATGGGGAAGGTCCTTGCAAATAGGCTAGCACCACATCTGGACACGGTTGTATCACACTCACAGAGTGCATTCATCAAAGGAAGGTCTATTCAAGACAATTTCCAGTACATACAGGGCGCAATCAGACACTTCCATCGGAACAAAACATCAATGTTGTTCCTAAAGTTGGATATTGCAAAGGCCTTTGACAATGTCAAATGGGAATACCTACTGGAGATAATGGAGCGACTTGGGTTTGGCCAACGATGGCGCGACATCATGTCACTGATCTGGTCAACAACGTCCTCGCGCATCCTATTGAATGGAGAACCAGGACGACCAATAAAACACCGCAGAGGTTTGAGGCAGGGAGACCCACTATCGCCAATGTTGTTCATACTAGCAATGGACCCAATACAGCGGGTGCTGGACAAGGCAACTCAAGAGGGGCTGTTGCAACCGATTGGGGAAACGCCGATTAGATTTCGGACAAGTCTATATGCAGATGATGTTGCGCTGTTTGTAAGGCCCAATCCTCAGGATATTCTAAATTTACAGATCCTGCTGCAAGTGTTTGGCGAGGCGACCGGATTATTCACCAGTATGGAAAAATCATCTTTCTACCCAATCCGATGTGATGATAACACAATAGACTCTATACAGGCTGTTTTTGCTGGACAGCGAGGGCAGTTACCATGCAAATACTTAGGCCTGCCTCTTTGCCTGCACCGAACAAGGAGGGCGGATGAGCAAACTCTTATTGATAAAATCGCAGCGAAATTACCAGGGTGGAAGGGAAGGTTGCTCAATAAAGCGGGAAGGTTGACCTTGATTAATGCAGTGTTGTCTGCAATACCGACTTACCACATTTCCGTCTTACCTCTGTCCAAATGGGCGATCAAACGAATTGATCGACTGAGGAGGAATTTTTTGTGGAAGGGAGATGATAGTGCAAAAGGAGGAAATTGCCAGGTGAATTGGAGAAGGGTATGCCGACCCAAAACGTTAGGTGGCCTTGGAATACATGATTTAAAAAATTTTGGCCAAGCATTGAGGCTGAGATGGCTGTGGCACAGGTGGAATAGTGACAACAAACCTTGGGTTGGACTGCACATTGAATCCACAAAAACAGAACAAGAACTGTTTCGGGCATGCACACAAATTACGGTAGGGAATGGCCAAAAAACCAGCTTTTGGCATGATCGATGGCTAAATGGATCGGCACCCAAAGACATAGCACCACTCTGCTACCCTCTGGCATGGCGCAAGAACCAGACTGTGCAGGCAGCTCTGAACCAAAGGAGTTGGATGCGCGGGCTTAGGCGCATGACAAATAGCACACAAATCAGACAATTTGTGGAGCTATGGCAACAATTGAGGGGGGTTCAATTGCATTCACAGCCAGATCAGATACGGTGGCGCTTCTCAGCAAATGAGGTCTATTCATCAAGATCAGCATATGCAATGCAGTTCATAGGTTCCATACAAGATTATGCATGGGACAAAATTTGGAAAATAAAGGCAGAAAACAAGTGCAAGTTCTTTCTATGGTTGCTTCTACAGAAGAAGTTACCGACAGCAGATCGGATACTCAAACGCGGTGGGCAGGCCAACCCGGTTTGCCAGTTGTGTAGGACAACGAATGAATCGATGACACACATGGTGGCGAACTGCTCTTACTCCAGGAGAGTATGGCTTCTCATTGAGCAGCAGACAGGACAGCAGACATTACAGCCACAACAGTCTGTCAACAACCTCAAATCATGGTGGTCGGACCTGATGGGCATGGTATCCAATGACTCAGATTACAGAAACCAGGTGATCACATACACGGCATGGAACATTTGGAAAGAACGGTGTCGAAGAGTATACGACAACAAGGCAATGAATGAAATTCAACTAGCGGTGTGCATACGGCAGGACGTGGTGGCTTATAGGCGAGCCATGGAGGATGGAGTAGAGGTTTCATTAGCAGGCTAGGATTTTTCCTTTCTAGTTCTGTACAGATGTTTCTCCTTCTTGTTTCTGTAGTTGTTTCGTTTTTTTTATTTTTTCTCCGATTTGTTTACCCCTAGTGTTTGTCAGGACAACCTTGTATTTTTTTCCTTCTCCTATAATGAAAAGGCAGAGCACCTGCTGTTCACCTAAAAAAAAAAAAAAAAACCTCCGCGCATGAACGCCCGAGGACGACCTGGGCGGTGTCGGTGTTCCGCGCGTGCGCAGGCACGTTCCGCAGCGCGAGCACGAGACGGTGCAGGAAGGTCCCCGCCACCGCGCCGGACATCCTCGTCCACGGACGCCAGATTAGCGGCAACAGGCTGCCCCACGGGCTAGAGGCAAGCACCTGGTCGCGGTGATCCCGGCGCCAGAACCGGACCAGAAAGTCCTCAGGCTCATGCACACAGACCTCGACCTCGTCACGGCGGATTTCAAAGATGTTGTACAGAGTTTCGTAAATCATCAACGTGGAGACAAACGGCCTGGAACGGCCAATGGTGGCCACCAAGGCAAGGCTGGACAGAACGTCCTCCGCCTGCTGAAGCTGCGTTGAGCGTGGGAGGACCACCAAGGACACGCGACGCGCGCCAGCCGAGACTCGAGCCGCAGTCGAAGGAGCGCCGGCACCATCATCGACCACACCTCCCCGCCCCGGAAGTGGGCCAGGCGGGCCACGGACGGGCGGCACCGGAGGCGGCTGTGAAGGGGGCGGCGGAGGCGGAGGGGGTGGCGCAGGCGGCGCAGAAGTGCCCGTCCTCATCCAGGAGCACGAGGAGGTCGGCGAGGGAGGGGTCATGACCGACCGGCCCGACACCGTTCCGGCCGATGCAGCCCGCCAGCCCCGAGCCGGCGACGGAAGACGGCGCCGCTGCCGGACAAGACGCGGAGCTTCAACATCAGAGAGCGGCCGCCGAGAGGTGGCAGCAGCGAGGAGTTGCGGGGACCGCGCGCGCTTGGAGCCCCTCCGAGGTCTGGGCAGACGGCAATCTGCGGCCAGGTGCCCCTCGCCCCAGCAGCTGTGACATCTGGGCGTGTTCCGGCATCGCGCCCTGACGTGGACAGGTCGTAGGCAGTTGAAGCACAGGCCGGCCAGATCCGGCGGCGGCGAGCGTGGGGGCGACCGCGGGGAACGCTGGCGGCCGAACCTCCTGCTTTCCATGGCGTAGAAGCCATCAGCATCCGGGCTCTCGCGCGGACGCGCCGGATGGGTCGCAGGCGGCGAATGGTGGAGAGATGGTACAACAATGATGCCACCCCGATGCACAAGGTCCCCGTCGGGCCGAGCCGGGGGGCCCGGCGAGCATCAGCCATGAAGCCGGCAGGGCGTCTGCGGTGACGGTGTCGACGCGCGCGACGACGCTTGCGACCGTGCGTCAGAGCGGGCGCCTTCCCCTTAGCAGACGCCGGTGACGGGGGCTCCGGCTCGAGCTCGGACTCCGACTCCGAGGATACCTCCGAGTCACTGAGGTGCACCCACTCAGGACCGCGGTCGAGGATCACCCGGAGCAAGCCCAGCGAGCCAGCGAAGAACTCATGCGCAAGAGGCAGATCTTCCACGACCAGATCCGCCCAGGAACGATTGGGAGGAGACAAAGCTTCGCCCGTTGATCCACGGCCGAGCGCGGCCAGCAAGCGCCCCGGCGAGCCCTCCTCCAGGGCCTCATGGACGCCGGCGGGCCACACACGTGAAGAGTCGCGATCTGAAAAGTTATTCATGATTTATTTTTTTAATGTTTGATCAAAACCTTGTCTAAAATGACATCCTTTTCCTATACGGAGAGGATAACAACCAAATAGTTGTTTAGATTGCAATTGCATTACAAAATAAATATGAAAATTAAAACAAAAATACTGAATATTTCAAAAAAAAAAGGAACAAAAATAGTAATAACAAGAAAATTTCAATTTCTTCCCTTGACCTCTTATTCAACTAAATATTATAATTTAGTTTGCTTTCATTTTGGAGATAGAAGTGTAATTTCATTTATTTCACTTTGGTTACGATGAACTTAATAGTAAATTTTATTCATTGAATTTAACAATATACACTTTGAGTTAAATTGAGTAAATATCTATCCGAACCCGAGATATCTATTTTGTATTTCTATTAAAAAATAAATATATTTGAATTTGAATTCGGATTAAAATATGATAAAAAGTGATATCTAGACTGATTCCATGCGAATCAAATATGTTTCTATCTTTAAGTGGACGTGTGGCATGAGGGAGGAGAGGGAGAGATGTGGGAGATGAGAGGTGGTGGTGACATGTGGGCCTGATCCCACCTAAATCAGATTGTATGAAACCTCTGAATTGGCATGCCATGTCGCCATGTCGTTTAGTTGGTCGTGCGAGCGCCCATAGATCAGCGATGAGACGCAGAACTAGTTAGTAGGGAACAAAAAAAAAAAAAAGGAGTTTAGAAACCTCCCGTGAATTTTGCTTTTGAAAATATTACTATTAAAGTTTAAATTTAACTTGCATGTAAGAAATTTGTAGGCTGAGTGGCTGACAGGTTGTAGTGAGCAACATTTTGCATCTACCACACAGGATGCAACGCGAACGCACGGCTAATGTATTGCAAGAAAATTTTTCATTCATCAAGTTCACCTACTAAAACGGGCTGCGAGACCATCCTGAGCTGTACAAGAATCGCCTAACCAAAGCTAAGCGCTAGCCCTTGAATTATCAAGGGCCTACTCTGCTTCCCTTCTTTTCTCTTCCACCTGCTGCAACTGCAATCTGCGTCACTACAAACGAATGCTCGAGCCTGTTGCGAAACCATCCAAAAGAGTGCCGTCGGTACGGTTGTTACCCTTGCTGGCTGCCGGGCTTGATCAGCGGCTGCTGCGAGGTCTTGGCCCACTCCTCGGGCGGGCTCTTCACCTCCTTGAGCAGCGCCACCACCTCCTTCATCGTCGGCCGCTCCGCCGGCGCCGCGTTCACGCAGAAGATGGCCACGCCCAGCGTCTGCAGCATCTCCTGCACCAGCTGGTCCGGCATTCCCCTGAGCTTCGGGTCCAGTATGTTCACCGCCGGCTCGTAGCTGCCCATCTTCTTCTTCGCCCACTCCACGATGTGCAGGCTGGTCTCACCCACCACCGGCTCTATGGCGCTCCGCCCGCTTAGGATCTCCAGCAGCACCACGCCATAGCTGTACACGTCGCTCTTCTCTGTGATGTTGCTCGTGTACGCGTACTCTGAAATGTACCACATATATATATGTCAACAGTTCAGTCTTTTGAAAATGATCATCCAGTCATGTGTATCATCAAGCATTGCAATTTGTTAAGAAACTACAGAATAATATATCAAGCCGACATATTCCAATCGACAAAAGGGAATACTTGTGATGTGAGGAACCAGTGGTATGTACTAGCTGGATGTGGACTAGGACAAACTTCATTTAGTGTCTGAGACAGAGTGATCACTGTTGCCAGCTTAAGCTTCAAGCAACTGATGAAGAACAAGGTTAAGGTTGCTAGAAGCAACCGAAGGTCAAAGATTCTCGCTTAGCAGCAGCATTACCAAAGAACTACTGAGCTGTGGCATTAATTCGGGTTGCTATTCTTCTACACTACTCTGGTCTAATTGCTGAAGAAATAAGAACAGCTAATGTTGATTAATAATAACTGCAAAAAGATTAGCTTACCTGGAGCAATGTATCCATAAGAACCAGCAATGCGAGACATGGCGTGATGATAATTGGGAGAATTCATCAGCTTGGCCAGCCCAAAATCAGCCAAGTAGGCCTCATACTTGGAATCGAGCAGTATGTTGTTGCACTTGACATCCCTGTGGAGTATCGCCGGAACGCAGTCATGGTGCAGGTAAGCAAGGCCCTGCGCTGTCCCGACGGCGATCTTGTACCTCGTGTCCCAATCCAGACCCCTGTTCTCCTTCAGGAGCTGCAACAGGTTGCCATTGGGGATGTAGTTGTAAAGCAGGAGCTTGACAGACCTGTTAGAGCAGTACCCAAGTAGCTTCACGATGTTCCGGTGCCTGATGTGCCCCAGAATCTGAATCTCAGCCGCAAAGGCATCGATCGGCTCATCCTTGCCGGCCTTCCAGAGCTTCTTCACTGCAATGATGTCCCCATTTGGCATCTCAGCTCTGTACACCACCCCCGAGCAACCTTTGCCTATCACATTCTCATCCCTTAGGCATGCCAAGATGTTGTCAATGCTGAAGTTGAGCTTCTGGAACGGTGTAAACGTCCAGGGGTTGGAGAAATCATCACCGCCAGCACCTGATAAGCTCATCGCCTTCTGGCTGGCCAGCTTCCTGCTCCTGTTGATCAGAATCCAAACCACAACGAGCAGCAGCGAGACTGAACCCAGAACGCCACAGACGAGAATCACGGTCTTGACCGTCTTCAGGGCAGACCTGCCAACCATGTCCGCTGCACACGAGTGGCCATCATAGGACTCACAGAGGTTGGCATTGCCAATATAGGAGTTGGACGACAATGTCTTGAAGAACGGCGTCACTGGGATAGCGCCAGAGAAGTTGTTGTACGAGATGTTGAGGGATGTCAGGCTGGTGAGCTCACCCAGGACCGAGATGCTTCCGTAGAGGCCATTGCTTGCGAGGTTGAGTGACTGCAACTGCGTCAAACCGGACATCTCGTCCGGCAGCTCGCCGACGAACCTGTTCGAGCTCAGGTCCAGGCTGATGCCCAGGCTCGAAAGCGCGCCGATCTCCGGCGGTATGGGGCCGGAGAAGCTGTTGTTGCTCAGGTCCAGCATTGTCAGCTTCTGCAGGTTCCGAATGGACTTGGGCAGTGGCCCGGACAGATTGTTGCCGCTGAGGATCAGCTTGTTAAGGTAACTGAAGTTGCCAAAGCTCGCCGGTATCTCGCCGGTGAGCTTGTTCATGCTCAGGTCGAGCTGCTCCAGGTTCATGAGCTCCCCTAACTGCGGCGGGATGCCACCAGTGAAGCTGTTGTTGTGCACGTCCAGCAGCTCCAGCACCGTGATGTTGGCGAGCTCTTCGGGCAGCGAGCCGGTGAACCTGTTTGAGTACAGGTCCAGGAACACCAGGTTCTGCAGCTTGCCGATCTCTCTGGGTATCTCGCCGACGAGCTGGTTCTCCCCGAGCCGGAGGCGCACCAATGATACGCAGTTGGCGACGCTTGCGGGGAGCGGACTGGACAGCTCGTTGCCCAGCAGGAGAAGCTTGCTGAGCTTCTGCAGCGCGAACACCTCGTCGGGGATGCTGCCGGAGAGGCGGTTCTTTGACAGGTCCAGCGCGTACAGCTCGGTACAGTTGCCCAGCGACGGCGGGATGGCGCCGGACAGCGCGTTGCCCCAGAGGAACAGCACCTGCAGCGCCTTCAGCTCTCCAAGCTGCGGCGGGATGGCGCCGGAGAAGCCGTTCTTGTCGAGCTGCAGCGCGGTGAGGCTGCTCAGGTTGCTGAGCTCCGGTGGTATGCGCCCCGTGAGCTGGTTGTCCGACAGGTGCAGCTGCTCGAGCGCGCCGAGCCGCCCGAGCGCCCCGGGCAC
The DNA here is from genome assembly GCA_038502445.1 of Eremochloa ophiuroides. NCBI lineage: Eukaryota > Viridiplantae > Streptophyta > Magnoliopsida > Poales > Poaceae > Eremochloa > Eremochloa ophiuroides. Next base: position 93,016,430 of record JAHLJS010000003.1, read on the forward strand.
CTCGCCGGTAAGCCGGTTGCCCGAGAGGTCGAGCACCACCAATGCGGAGCACAAGGATAGCTCCGGTGGGATCTTCCCGGAGAGGGCGTTGCCCCAGAGGAGCAGGCTGGTGAGCTTCTGCAGCCGCCCGAGCTCCGGCGGCACGGGGCCGGTGAGCTTGTTCATGTGAAGGTAGAGGTTGCGCAGCTCGACGCAGCCGCCGAGCGCGGCGGGTATGGGCCCGGACACGCTGGTGTCGTACAATGCCAGCGTCTGGAGGTTGACGAGGCTGCCGAGCTCCTCGGGGATGGGGCCGGACAGCGCGGTGGCGGCGGCGCCGAAGACGGTGAGGTTGGAGAGCGCGCCGAGCGAGGGCGGGATGGGGCCCGACAGCGCCGGGTTGCCGCCGACGCGGAACTGCTGGAGCGCGGTGAGCGCGCCGAGCGACGCCGGGATGGTGCCGTTGAGGAGGTTGTCCTGGACGCAGAGGACCTGGAGCGCGGAGAGGTTGGCGAGGGAGCGCGGGATGCCGCCGGTGAGGTGGTTGGAGTTGAGGAGCAGGAACTGGAGCGCCAAGAGCGCGCCGAGCTCGGCGGGGATGTCGCCGGCGAGCGCGTTGGAGGAGAGGTCCAGGACCCGCAGCGCGGAGAGCGAGGCGTAGGAGGGCGGGATGGGCCCGGAGATGTTGCAGGCGGAGAGGTTGAGCAGCTGCAGCGAGGAGAGCGTGGCGAGCGGCGGCGGCAGCGAGGACAGGTTGAGGAAGGTGTTGGGCAACGAGAGCGACACCACCCGGCTCTGCGGCGAGCACGTGACCCCCTGCCACGAGCACGGCGTCGCGGCCTTGGGGTCCCACGACGGCAGAACGGGCGACGGCGCCGCGCCGGGCAGCAGCGACAGCAGCGCCTTGCCGTCTGGCGACAGCGCCGCGGCCGTCCCGACGAACAGCACCAGAAGCGCGGCGGCGGCGACCACGGAGAAGAGCCGGGCCCACCGGTGGTGGCGCGCCATTACTGTCGACGGCAACCCGCCTCGATCAAGAACCCGGCCGCCGCGGGAACCGGAAAAGGCGACGACTTTTGTGTTTTTTCCCCACTCCAACCGAGAGCGGAGAGCGCGGCCGCCCGGCACGGCGAGGTCACGGCATGCGCGGTCGGTCGCTTGCTACTGGGAAGAGCAAGGAGGAGGAGGAGCAGGACGCGATTGTCGCCGAGGCATGTGGGGTGTGCAGGCGGCCGCCGTTGCTTGTACCGCACCCAACAACAAGCATATGGAGGCCGTGACTGCCGTTTCTCTAGTCCAGCTCCGTCTTCCTCACTGCAGCGCCTGGCCAGCGAGGAGATGGATCATTATTATGGTCTGTCTTATGGACGGAGCAGTAGGAGTGGTAGACTGCTAGTAGTACAGTACTACAAATTTGTTTGGTTGCTTAAACCCTTGATTTGGGCTGGCTTAAACCCCAGTGGTTTTGGTCTTATCTGCGGTTCTTGGGAGATGGAGCAGTATTTAATGGGAGGCTATGGCAGGTCCTCTCAACGTAGTAGTAGCAGTAGGTCCGGGGATGGGCGATGGGCTGGGGTGGCTGAGTGTCACTGTTGCTGTTTTCGGGGAGATGACAGCTTACTTGTTTAATTACAGCTTTGGTCTCTTGTTGCTTGGCTTCGCCTGCCTCATTTTACACCCTAAAAATCTCCTGCCTCCAGCTCCAGAGTACTACCGTAGGCGTTTGCGTTTCCTCGTGAGCCGAGTAATTTTCGCATTTTCTTGTGGGCTACTAGAAAGCCCCCACTTCGTACACGAAATAAAAAGGAGCCAAAAAGCCTAGAGTGTGTGCTGCACTGCATTATCTGGTCCGTCCGTTTCATCACGAAAAGACATGGAAAGTGTGAATCTAAGGAAAACACAGCTGCTGCTACGGATTTACCAGCGGTTACGGGGGAAAAGAGATGGAAATGGTGAATGAAGACCACAGGCTCACAGTCACAGGGACAAGCACGTGAAAACCGCACTAATGACAAGGCCAAACAGAAGGCTTGTGGGATCGTGTCCGGGATAATATCCGGGTGGAGCATACCTAGGTTAGCGCCATGTGCTTGCTAGTAGGAGTAGGACTATCTCTCTCGTCCGTTCTCCGATGGAGGGCCCACCCGTCAGCCTCTTCAGAAAATGTGCCCGTTTCTGCTCTTTTTTAGGCTGGAATGAGAAGTTTGGCATTGAGCTATAGAGCCCTGCACGTTTCCATCACTAGCCCAGCGGCGCATAGGTTCACCGGTTATTATTGGTGAACAACGTTAGATCACATCAAAACATGGAGGGCCAGCCAGCGCTGCTTTTAGTAGTGGAAAATTTTAGTTTATTATTCTTGTTTCATTTGAAGCTTTTAGTAGTGGAAAATTTTAGTTTATTATTCTTGTTTCATTTGAACTCTTTTGGGAGTGCTAGTACAGCAGTACTGCAAATGTGCGGCTCCGGAGAATAGGGGTCGTATCTGTTAAGCAGCATACAATCAGTATTCGATGCTTGTCAGTGCAAGCAGTATTCGAAGCCAATATATTTGACCAAAGCACCATAGCATTTGATGCCCAGAAAGTTCTTCAACATTTTCAGTACCAAGGATGTTCAAAAAGGCAGGTCTGGTGAGCAGAAACCAGTGAGTGAGTACGGAAAAAGAATACTACACGCTCCGTCTTAGAAAGACTATTCTTTTAGACTTTTTAGACATCACATTTAGCCATTCATCATATTTAAAAATTTTATATAAATATTAATTATCTTATTATAATTTATTATATCATTAAAGATATTTTAATAATTATTTATTGATTTTTTATTTTGTACAAAAAATTTTATTAAGATGAATGGTTAAACACAATTCCTCGAAAGTCTAAAATGATAATCTTTATGGACGGAGGGAGCATGCTCGATCAGACCACATGATGCTACTAACACGGATATGGAAATGAATGGGAAAAAACCTTCATCATTTTCTCCCACCTTTTTTTTTGAGAATCATCATTTTCTCCCACCTATATATATATATACCTATTAATAAAACGAGAAGATTTCTCCACCAAAATTTTCGTCAAGCTCTATCGTGGGTCGTTTGGACTCTGCGAGTTTTTTTCAAGCGTTTTTGGTTCAGTCTTTTATTTTGCCGTGACTCTGCCCTCCCTCGTGTCTGGAGGGTCTCTTTTTTTCTATATATACGCAATGAAAAGATAGATCAATATTCTCGGCGGTGGCGGCGGCGGCGCAGCAGACATGCACGATGGGTGTACGCAGCAGGTCGACGATGCAGGGAAGGGATAGGGACGGAGACGGACCTTGCGCGGTCATCGCCGCCGTCAAGGACATAGCTTGTGCAGCTGGCACTGTCGCCGCAGATGGAGTCGTGCAGCGCTTATGGATCTCCCACTCGGCCGGCTTCCAACGGGGGCCTGACCATGCTGCAACGGCGCGCCTCAATCACCGCTACCTGCAAGTCCTCTTCGTAGCGCCGACACTGACGTCACTAGCCACCCTCAGATTCGCTGCTACGAGTCCACACCGAGCATCGACATCGTGGCCTTCGCGGCTACTAGATGTCGCATCGCAGAGAGAGAGCAGGCACTGAGCGTCACAGCTTGGAGTAGACTGAGCGGAGCTCCTGCCGCCGTTGCGCCCCCGGGGCCCGCCATAGGCATCCGCTCAGCGTCTCAGTTCAAACCATGTTTCGCTCGGCGGCGCTGCCCAAACAGTTTTGGTGATTTTTTTTTTAAACTATAGTTTTGGTGATCGGTATGCAGCAAAGCTGGAGCCGGGCAGCATACCTCCTCGTTTAATGCTCTAGACCTGGTGAACGGATAAGGCCACAAGGTAACCTTCATTGGTGAATGGAGATAGACAGTGTGTATTTTGCGGTATGTGGTCATGGAACGATGGATGGAAGAGTGTGCTTTATATTTTTATCACATTGGTTTTTTCCCATTGTTTTTAATTAATATAAAAGCACGTGGCACCCAAACTATATCTTCGTCATAGGCCTCAAAACCTTTTTTTACTTTCCATAACACTGCTCTTTATATCTCATTCTATATCTATATTTTTATTTTATATCTATACCAAATACTAAAGAGTCAAAGTTTCTCCCCTGGATTTTTTATCTGGCCTTTGCTAATCCTGTACACCTACGACTATGACTATGGTCTTCGCAACGTTCGCACGTGTCCACGTATTACCTTTTACTCACTTGTTATGTCTCCGTGTTGAACACGATTTCCAGAAGGACTACTACTCGATTGAGATAAAACTGCCACAATTCGTACATTTCTTATCGTGAATTGATCGAGCGCGACCACAACGCCGGGGTCAGGCGTCGACCGTGGACCGCGATGGCGACGCCGACGTGGAACATCGGCCCACCAATGCCGCCACCGCTCGTTTTGCTTGAACCGCGTCGGGATGACGAGCGCGAAATGGTGTGCTCGCACAGCTAAACGGCGTGGTGGCGCGGCGAGGAGCAGAGCTGCTCGTGCCCGTGGGGGCGGCTGGGAGCTGGGCAGCTCGACGTGTACGTACGGGCAGTGGGCGAGTGGATCTGCAGCACAGCAACCATCGTAGATCTACCCCCAATAGCTGCTGCGCTCAGTGCTCAACTCCACTAGATGCGGCAGTATTGGCGCTTCCGGACCGCAGAACACCTCCACGAAGCGTTGCAGTTGTGCTCACAGAGGCGGTACCTGAATGGCGCTCAAGGAGAAGTGCATACAAAACAATACACTAACCTTAGAGATCTTCTCCATGTTCCCGTTTATTTTAATTTATTTGAATCAATATCCACCGATATTTGCATTATACCTTAAAAATCACACACGCAGGAATAACAAAGCAAAACTGGCTGAACTGAAAGACTAGCATGGGTGGATTTTACATTTGCACTTTTAACTTGTGAATGAATGATTTTTAAATTAATGAAATTTAGACTAATTTAGATTACTTAGTAAAAATAGTGTTTAACTTCATATATTTCTTAGTATATAGTCACGCGTAGCAACGTACGGGCATTTTTTCTTAGTATATATACTATATACAAAAATGAAAAAAAAAACTTTGCATCAGTCGAGATGGGCCTTGAACTAAACAGGCCTAACATCCGGACCAAAGCCCACAGAGGCGCCTGCCCACCATAGGGATCGCGGTGACACGCAGCCCATGCCGTCCGACCAATAACTTAAAGCCGCTCGCTCGCTTATCCCCCTCGCCAATCCCAACCGTGCAAATCCCAAAACGCCACTCCCCAGCTCGCAACTCTGCCCTCCAAAACCTAGGCTAGATCCACAGGGCCCTGCCAAGAGCCCAGGGGCATTTTAGTCCATTCCTACCCGCCTCGGGTCAGAATCCTTGGGAAGCCCGAGAATTTGATGGTATTGGGAAGCACTGGCAGTCTGCAACCTTGCTCATCGCATTCGCATGCATGGGGCACCGTGTTTAAAGTAAAAGCGCTTAATGTGAGAGAGAGAGTGGGGGAGGGCAATGCAAATGCAAATGCAAGCAGCTAAGCAAGCGCCGTTTTCTAAGTTTTGGGATTCTTAAACGGTGGTTAAAATTTAACCCCGTCTCCCTCATGGCCCCATTGGGTTTCGGTCTAAAGGCAGGGCCGGGCGGTGGTGTGGCGGATGCCTTTGGTGATATTTACTGTACCTTTTTTTAGAAAAAAAATCTCTCTCCTCTCTTTCTCTCTCTCTCTTCTTTCTTGGTGTGGTCTGAGTGTGGACGGCTTTGGTTTCGATTTTTTTACCGCGTCGTGAACAGGGTAAAAAGATGGAAGGTTATAATTGTGGGTCGGGGTTTCCAAGGGGTTGGAGGTGGGTGGGTTTGGGGAATTGGGTTAAACAAAGTGGAAACTGCAGTGTTTCGTACAACATGTTGCTGCTCTTCTGCTCACATGTTTCAGCTTTGTGCGAAAACGAGTCATATGCACCGTTAACATTTCATCAGTAAGGAGCACTCCCTCCTTTAAAAAAATTATTTTTTTACTTTAAGATATCGTGTTTGATCACTCATTTTATTAAAATTTTTTGTGTAAATTATAAATAAATAAATTATTATTAAAGTATATTTAATAATAAAATAAGTTGTAACAAGATAAATAATATTTATTATCTTTTTTAATAAAACGGATGGTCAAACTATTATGTTTCTTTTTTTTTTGACGGAGTATCTTTTTTTAGAACTGCGCTATCAGTAAGGAGTGCTTGACATGAAGTTCTTAGCCTAGCGTAAATTTCTCGTAAAGTACTCCATAGTTGAGAAAACAATGGGTCAATGGCAATTATGCTGGACATGTTAAGCCCTCATACATGTTTGAAATAATAAAGCTCTACAATGATTTTACAGGGAGTACTGATTTTACAGTATGTATATATGACTGATTTGGCTTTCAAGCAAGATCAGACCACCCAGACATTATAGGTCTCTTATTAACACTCTGGCCATTCCAAAAAAAAAAACTCAATATTATATTTGAACAAAATCATTTATTGAGTTTAACTATATTTATAGAAAATAGTAATATATATGTAATATTAATAATACTTGCTATGTCTTTGAATAAGTTTGTTAGTGGTTAAACTAAAATTTTATTCTATGAAAAGTAAAATTGTATCAATTTCTGAACAAGGGAGTTGTATCAAATAAGCCACCGTAGTCATTTTTTTCAATGAATGAATAGCACCGTGATAATTATGTTCCGACAATCATAATAATGTGCTGAAGGGTGTGGGTCAAGTACTCTCATAATACAGCATACTAGTGCTTTGATATGATTACTCGTAAAACTGGAACAGATAGACAGTGAAAAACGGATTGCTAATTTGACAGGACCTGGCTCGGTGATCAGTGTGTTAAGCTGCCCTAAAAAATATCAGTGTGATAAGTATCTGACAAATAATACTTTAGTTTGAAAATGACTTTATTTAAGGTTGTTCTCATCCTTTTTTTGACTGTGCCCGCACTGGATTGGCAGACAGTGAGCCAGGTTTTATATTGTACTCGCAGATTGCCCCATCAGATCCAAACCCGTGTATAGGTTCGCTATACCAAGAGTTGTTCAAGTTGACCAAACTGCACTTTTTCTTGTCTAGTGACTAAATGTGGCGGTGGACATAGCGCATAATGGTTTATAATTAAGTTTAAGATCACTTGCAAAAAAAAAAAGTTTAAGATGAAGTGCAAATAATCAGTTTCTCGGCTCCATGAATATTTTTCAGTGAGATAAGTTGATTTTTCTAGACTTTATAATCAACTTATCCTGAGGTGGCCATTACCACCATGGCTAAAAATCTGCCTATGGCCAACTCCGACGTGGAATAAGTACGCATACGCATATGCGTGCATATATATGATACTTTTTTGCAAAAGGGTTAAACCGAAGGCACTATATTAAGATCGACAAAGACTATAAGCTGCCACAAAACTATTTAAGTAACTAATGTGATACTAATTCCATAATAATAGGTTAAAACCAGAATACTAATAAGCCAAGGTATTACAACCACCTTCTCATCACCTTCTAAAAGAATACACAAGCATACTGTGCACTGTTTAATTAGTTCCAACCTTCTGATGGAATGATGGACGTGGAGTTGCGGATGCATTTCAAAGTGACCAATGCAATGTTGGAATATATAAGATCTGTTTATGAATTTAATGGTTGTGTTTATCCCTAGTTAGAGCATAGGTCCAAAGATATCCTTCATTTATATAAAAGGGATAATATTTCTTTTGAAAAGGCGGCAAGAGCTTCGTCGGGCAATACATTAGACGAAGAAATATAAAAGGCTAATATCAGTGGTAGGTTTCACGTCCCTATTTCCAAAGCATAGTAATTTTAAAAACCGAGACCCGAAACATTCTCTTTCAATCGACATTTTTATTTTACTATTCATAGGCTAGTTGTAGCATCTAACTTTTGCATAGTATTGTGATCAAATGCACCATATGAACAATATAACCACCGCATAATATCTAGCATGAAAACGTGAACAAAAATAGTTTAATTTACTTCAATATTCATATGATATAAAAATAAAAAGGTTATTGAACAAATAAATCTATAAAGATTAGGCCAATAAATCTAGATGCACAAATAAATCTAAAAACTTTGCAAGTGAAAATATGCTGCGAGGTGGACTATAAAGATCCATACGAACGACAGGCTAAATTTCTTAGTTAATTTTATAAATTTGGCTATTGAACAAGGAGGTATATATACGATGATTCGCCCAACAAGCCACTGGAGAGCCTCCGGAGCGGAGACATCCATGGCCGGCCCCTGGAAAAAGTCTGAAGCAGGGTTTTTTTTTACCGACGGAATACCACGGTAACCGGCCGGTTACCGGTCATACCGGTCCGGGCCGGTACCGGTACCGGCCGGTTTGAAAAAACCGAAATTTCAAATTTAAAATCGGAGGAAAAAATGGTAAAAAAATTTCTAAAAATACTTCATGATTTATAGATTCCAATGGTGTCAAAATTTTTCAAATTTGACAACATTTAGAATTTTTTTCGAAGTCCCGAAGTAAAAAAAAGGCCCATTAAGGCCCGTTAGGCCCATTAGGCCCGAACGGGCACAAAACGGCACCCTGGGTCACGGGGGGGGGGGGGGCAGAGCCACCCCCCCATTTCCCCCCTCCGCGCCGCAGCAGCCGAAACCGCCGCCTCCCCGCTCGTCCGCTCGCCGCCGCTTTATTACCGGCTGGTAGGACCGGTATACCGGTCGGTAAGACCGGGATACCGACGCGCGCGCGGATCCTCCGGGTACCAGGCGGTTGCACCGGTTTCTCGGCCGGTTTCAACCGGTAACCGCGCGGTTTCTCCGGTTTCGGCAGATAAGGTTGTTTCATTTTTTTTCTTGAGCATTTTTAGTAGGATTAGCTTTAGGATTTGGAATAGGAAGTAGTTATCTATTGATATAGGGTGCAGTGGTAATTTGATTTAGGATTTTAGTAGGATTTATGGTGTGTTTAGGTTATTAGTTAGGGTTATGTTTAGGATTTGGTTTAGGATGAGGCTCAGCGTAGTCTACCGTATCAGGAGTCTCAGGATAGCAGCTCAACTGATGACGGTTCTGATGACGATAGTGACGGTGGCAGTGATGGTGATGGTGATGGTGATGGTGCTGGTGGTGCTGCTGGTGGTAGTGGTTCTGGTAGTGGTGGTGGTGGCAGTGGGTTTGGTGCTGGTGGTAGTGGTTCTGGTGGAGGTGGTGGTCTTCGTTTCACAGGTATCCATTGCACCTACGTACGCACAATTGTTTCTGTGTATGACTTCTAAACTACTAATAATGGTTTTTTGCAGGCGAGACCCAGTTCACGCATGCTACTCAAGACCGCGACCATGGACAACCGGAGTCGCAGAGGACTGTTTATGCACCTACAGACTATGACACTCCGCAGCATTCTTCTTCCTCGTACGGTGATACCTCCCAGGCAAGCTATAACTATCATATTCCTGACATTACCACGCAACCTGCGACCAGATGGGTGTATGAATGGGAAGACCCCCATTTTTACGCTATGTTAGTTCAAGAATGGGAGACAACAGCGGCATGGACGGGCCAATCTTGGAATGATTTTAAGGCCGAGTTGCTTAGACTGCGAGGTATCGCTTTGATGTCCACCGCCGAATATCAGATGTCTTGCAGCATGGGGGTCTTTCCATACTTCATACAACGTTGATTATGCCTATGCCGATGACTATCACATTTGTTCATGTATGAGACTAAGAATATGCTATTTATATGATACTATGTATTGATGACTTTGATGTGCCTTATGTATTGATACAATACAAGTATGTGTATGCCCTATGTATTGCTACGGCACTATTTATCCCTGAAATGTATGGTGTTTATACCTCATTATGTGCAAAGGCCATTCAAAAAAAAATTGTTTTCTGCATTAAAAAAAAAGAAAATCAGCTGGTTTTGACCGGTTACCGTTTATACCGGTCATACCGGCCGGTATACCCGTCTAAAACCGATTGAGCTGTGAGTTTGAATTCGATTTCGAATTCGGCCGGTTTCCGGCCGGTTACCGTTTATACCGGCCGGTATACCGTTACCGCCGGCCGGCGGTAACCGGATTTCGGTCGGTATAAAAAACCCTGGCCGGCCCGTTAAGGCCCATTAAATCATGAAGGTCGAAAAATATACTAAACGCACTCAAATTTGAAAAACTTTGACATCATTGGATTCTATAAATCATGAACTATTTTTAGAAATTTTTTCAGCATTTTTTTTTAAAAAATAAATCTGAAATTTGAAAATGCGACCGGTTACCACCAAACCGGTCGGTAAACCGCTCAAACCGGCCGGTAACCGGTCAAACCAGCCGGTATACCGGTCCGGAACCGATTGAACTGGGGTTCAAACTCAAAATTTGAATTCGACCGGTTTCTACCGGTAACCGATCAAACCGGACCGGTATACCGGTACCGCCGGCCGGCGGTTACCGGCTACCGGTCGGTAAAAATAACCCTGGTCTGAAGATCCGAACCCGGATGGGGATGTGGGTGTGTGGGTGATATTTGGACCAGGCCGCTGTCAGGGAGTGACCAGCTCCCTCCAACCGGTCGGCCCTACCGCCCGTGAAAGCGCGCATAAACATCTGCGCTCGGTCGTACGACGAGATCCTTGGGAAATTCGGAGGCGCACGTGAGGGCTGCGTGTGCCGGTCCCGTGCACGCCGCTTGGGGTTGTAGCACAAGTCACTGCCCGCCTCTCCCCTTCAGTTCATCATCTTGGCTCCCTGCCTCCTCCTGACCAGGGAAAGAGGAGCAGCAGCGCCTCGCAACTCCCAGTCCCCACATCCCGCGTGCGGCCTGGCTGATGGCTCGATATCGGCGTCGCCAGCACGATGTTTCATGCTGGTTTTCACTGCGGCGGCGTGGTTGCTGTCCCCCAGTTCCGGCGCGTTTGGTTTGGGTCGGCATAACGAACACCAAAGGAAGGAACCATCAAGCACTTGACAATCGTGAAGGTTACGAAAGTCTACATGGACGTTACGGCCTGCCTCCTCCGTCACAACCAGGCAACCAGCGCGCCCGTGGTGTGGACGAGTGATCGCCCACGGCAAGGTGTGTGCGAGTGCCATGGTCGCCCATGGCGGCCTGCACGCCAGCGAGAACCTCCGCTGCGAGCGACATCCCGTCACAATGAGTTGGCAACATTATTGCTTTTGGCGCTCGTGAAGGACAGGTATAATAATGAGCTTATAGCCAAACAAGTGCTGATGTGGAGGAGAGAAGGAAGGAGAGAGAGAGGGAGAATTTGGACTCCCATGCAAGCACTAAGCTGGGCACGAATGCATAAGTAATAGTAGGTCCCAATAGAGATGTATATGTGAGGATGATTACGAAAGAGAATGAAAACATGTAACAATAAAGAAATCTTGTAGACAAATAGAAGTCTAATTATTGTATATCTTACCTCTTATAACTTGGTTTAGAGAAAGCATTTGGCTCTATTATTGAGCTTGCTCTTAAAAAAAATGCTTGTTTCTGCCCCTCCCTTATGATGACGCGTTGATGCTTGATCATTTTCCTCGACCTTGCAAGCATAAGGGGTGAGCTTCCAATCACTCTTCATGCTAAATTGCTCGCTGCGGTGGTAACTACTTGGCCGCCGTAGCCGCAATTTCTCGAACACAATAGCTTCTTGACAGAAGGGATGGTAGGGAAACAAGCTAGGAAAATATGGGCAAGTTCAATCCAACCACCGAAAATTTTCAACGACCTATATTCTAGAGATCCTTATAGTATCTTTATAATATCCTATCCGAATAATCGAGCCCTAAGACGCCAGAGGTTACTCTCTCAAATATAAGGGATCTAGTTTTATTGTATTTTGTAAGATGGTACATTATTATTAATGGAGGTGGACGGGCCTTTGACCACCACAGTTAATCCTTCGCAAGTCCGCCGGTTGAGCAACCGCCTCAGTTAATTATTAACGGAGGCGGATTGTGTAATGTGTTCGTCTCAGTTAATCCATAATTAACCAAAATAATTGCATTACGGCACCTACCTCAATTAATGGATTAACTAAGGCGGGCACTTTAAGCTAACTGCATCGGTTACTTGATTATTTTCGAAGACGATCGTTATAAGCATCTACCTCCATAAATTGATTTACGAAGACGGACATGATTGAAAAAAAATCATATTTCTTCCTATGAAATTTGATGAAGACAAACATTATATTAAAATTGTAACTCTCGATGAAATCTACAACTTTATAGTTGAGAAGTTTTTGAATTGAAATTCTTTAGAGCTTCATAATATTGCTTGTAAGTGCTCAGATTTTGAAATTTAAAACTTAAAATTACCAAACGATCTTGTATGTGGACATGATACATATGAAAGTTATACTTCTCGATAGAATCTACAACTTTGTAGTTGAAAAGTTTTTAAATTTTGAAGACATTTATGGTCTTAAATATGTATTCGAAGGTTATGGATATTGAAATTTAAAATTTTGAATTCCTAAACGATGTTAAATGTTCAAATAGTTAATACCAAAAATCTAGTGGTCGAATTGATCTACATGTTTGGTATTGATAAGTTTTTTATTTAATGTTATCTAGAATCTCAATTATGTGTTTGAAATTCAGATGTTTTGAGATTCAATGTTTTGAATTTTCCAAACTATCTCGGATGGAGATATGTTCTATATCAAAGTCCGTAGTACTTGACAAGATTTATAATTTTGTAGTTAAATCTTTTTTCGTTTGAGTTCATTTAGTGGCCTAAATATTCAATATAGGATTACAAAATATTAATATAAAACGATAGCACATTATATATAAACATGAGATGATGCAATGGTAAGACGTAGTTTTTTAAGTGCTAGGTCGTGGATTTGATTATCCAGAATCGTAACTTTTTTAGTTTTTAACAGAGACGGACAACTTTAAATCCCTTCATCCCTTAATGGGTTAATCGAGGTGGGGAAAGCTCCATTAACTGTTTTTTGTTTGCCTATTTTCAATAAGCTATGCATAGTAGTGGTAGGTGAGCTAATTTTTCCAGTGAAGTTTTTGACGAGTTATTGCTCTGTTCGTTTGAACTTATCTGTCAGCATCAACTAACCATTTAGCAGTATTTTTCTCTCATAATAATTAGCCAACCAGCCGTACAATCTAACCAGCCGAACAGATTTAGTACTATATTTTAGCCCAACCCACGTGTATCTAAACAGGATCTTAATCTTGACGCAATCAAATGTTTGACACGACCCCATTCCTTGCATACATACCAAGCAATAATGCAAGCTGTCCATGTACATGAGGAGATCGAGTCCACGGATCGAACAGCTAGCTTAGGCCACAAGAGATTCCTACAACTACAAAGCTCAGCACCAAGCCGTGTGTACTATGCTTCTGCTCCCCCGGTGACTTGCTGGACAGACTAGCGCAGCGTAACGCGTGGAGACACACACAGTCGTCAGTCGTCACAGCCGCTTCCAGGGGGCGCGGCTTGAGCGGCGCTAAAACAAATAATTACCCGCGGCCCTAATCGCAAAGGCAAGTAGGCAACACAGCCATAATAATCTACTCTCGCGTCCCGATGTCAGTACCGCATCGACGTGGCGGTTTCAATTTTCTTTTAAGAGACCGATGACGGCCAATTATGTATCCAAAACGGCAGGATAGAAAAATGGTCGGCGACAGTACTTGAGGCATCATTTGGAGCAAACCGAGAACGAGAGACCCGAGCCCTAGTACTACAGCTGCTGCAGGACGATGAGCAGTGTGAGTGTGTGTGTGACTTGTGAGAGGCAACAAGCATCACTGAGTGAGCTCGTAGCCATAGGTATTCCCTAAGCTAACTGAGGTAGTTTAAGCTTATGGGGCACTCTAAAAGAGTGGAGTACGTACTAAAGTCTAACAATAAGCTACGCGTTGTGCAAACATGAAGTATCTACTTGGCTTTTTGTGCAGCCCAGGCGCTTTGGTTACGGTGAGAAATGGGTTCGTTTGCAGATCGGACAGCCTACCACTACCAGTACCGCTAGTAGTTATGGACGCTCGGCCGCCGCATGGAGCCCCAAACCCTACTGTTGCCGCCGCTGCCTCTGATCGTACCATCAGCGGCTTGGGATACCAATGTGAATCCTGCGTATACCAATGAGATTTTCGTTTGCTGAAGTTTATGCATGTATTCCAAGTCAAAAAATCTACAAGGAGAACGATTTGTTTTTTCCTAATCGGTTTTAACCGTACCGCTCCCTGCCGAGTTACAGAAGTTCCTGTCTCTTGATTACTACTCCGTACTGGAGTATTTCTGAAGGGACGAGTGAAACTGATCAACGTTTTTTTTTTCTTTTGCCATTTCTGTTCTATCTCTTGATTATGTATGGAGTTTTTTTTTTTTTTGTGGGTAAAGAAAGCGCAATAGTTGATGTGGGTCTTGCAGGGCTTTTCCCGAATCCAACAAACCGAACAGGCCCATGTTCTAACTACACACTCGGCCTCCTCTTTCCCCTCGCCCAGCAGCACGGCCTAACTCAGCTTGCCCCCAACCAAAACGAGAGACCCAAGCAAGACACACGTGGAGCCCAGCCCACCCGAGAGCTGCATCAGCGGCCCACGAGCGCCATGGGGCGCCGTGCCACTCACGGTCGGTGCCCGGTGGTGACGGAGAGCATCTTGCGCGGCGGAGCATCGCCCACCGAGGCGCGAGTTGACTATCCTCTGCCGCTCTGCCTTCTCCGTCCTCTCGCGCCTTCGAGAAGGCCACAGAGCGAAGGAAGGAAACTGCAGAGCGCTATTCGTTTCTCGGAGCGGAAGAAGAAGGAGAGAGAGAGAGAGAGAGAGAGAGAGAGAGAGAGAGAGAGAGAGAGAGAGAGACGAAGATGTTTATCCAGAAGGTGATTATTATGCATCCAAACCTTGTTAATCGTACAGATAATGCGCGAGCAGACATAATTTTGCTCTGGCTGCTTTCACGCCTGTGTGATTGATTGCGTTTTCGTTGGGGCCGCAGGCATGGAGGACGGCGGCGTTTGGGCTGTACGGCTTCACCCAGTTCACCAAATCCGGTTTCCTGTAAGCCTCATTCCGCCCCGGCCCCCTAAATCATCTTCATATTCGTCGTTTCTCTGCAGCTCGCACAATTTTGTGCGACCGCGTTCGTTGCTGTCGAATGCTAGTTTATTGCGACTCCGGCTTTGTTGGAACCGATTGTTCCTTAAATTGATTTCAGCCTAGGATAGCTAAGCTGAGCGCCCCTTGTGGGATCCTAATTTTAGCATGGCACTCGCTGTTTAGCTTAATTTCATCAGGATTAAACCCCAATATGCCATTTATTAGGCTAATGTGCCATTTATTACAGGGAGCACGCAAAGAAATTCAGAGAGGAGGATATGCAGATCCGGTTGGATGGGAAAAATTGCCTAGTAACTGGAGCGAATTCTGGAATTGGTTTTGCTACAGCTGAGGGTTTGGCTTCACAGTATGAATCTATTCCTTGTTTCCTTGATTTTTTAGATCACGCCGTTGCGCGTATTTCATTAAGCAGGTCCTTGTTTCCTTGATTTAAAGTGATGATTTGTTCTGGAAAAGAAAGGAAAAAGTCTAAATCCCCCCCCCCCCGAACTATGGACCCTGGAACGCATGACCCCCCCAACCGATGAAACGGTCTATTTTTGTTGTAGATTTACAGTGAACAAATCCAAATTTTTTACTTTAAGACATAGGTTGGGGGGTCATGTGTTCTAGGGTCCATAGTTCAGGGGGGGATTTAGACTTTTTCCGGAAAAGAAATGGTCAATTTACTTATTTCATTATTTGGTTCCTTATTAAAACTGTTCAGTGGTGCTACCGTGTATATGCTCTGTCGTAACAAGGAGAGAGGGGAGGCTGCTCTCAACCAAATAAGATCCAAAACTGGCAATGCAAATGTTCATCTGGAGGTATGATGTTTGCTGATTCTCCTACATGTTTGGAAGATTCAACTGTTCTTTATGACTTGTGTGTTGGTTATGGGAAAATAAGACTCAACATTGTTATCATGTGGTAGATATGTGACCTTTCATCTACCAATGAAGTAAAATCAATTGCAACAAAGTTCACTTCAATGGATAAACCACTCCATGTCTTGGTGAGTACTGCTGTTTCAAACACACTGCAGTTTTGCTTCTTTCCCAGCTGCTATTAGTTTCTCTAAATAAGATTAACCAAATGTTGGGATAAAACTATTAATTTGCCATCTAGGTAAACAATGCTGGCTTACTAGAGCACAAGCGTGAGACTACAGCAGAAGGGTAACCGATATGTGGTTTGCAAACAGCCTATTAATTTATACATCATATGAATAATTTGTCACTAAAATCATATGCATGCCCTTTTCTTTTCCCTTTTTTGGAACAGGTTGGAGCTCAATTTTGCTGTCAATGTAGCTGCAACATACACTCTAACAGAGCTAATTATGCCATTATTGGAGAAAGCAGCGCCAGATGCTCGTGCCATTACAGTTTCATCAGGAGGCATGTACACTGAGCCACTGAACAAGGACTTACAGGTAATTATTTTTTACATGCCTTCGTTTACATTATACAAGCCTGTACTCTGAAGAGATGAACCATAGTTCATGAAGTGGAGCAAGGAAGCCCTGTGTTTTTTTTCCCCCAAAAAAAAGGTTGTGATGAAACATGCCATGAGGTTCATTTGAGGCCAGGTTGGCACCTGGCAAACCAATGAGATAGCAGTGAACAGATCTGCAAATCAAGACATCAATTTGCATTGGATTTTGTGCAATTCCTTGGGAGAGCATACAGATTTTGGATTGTGTTACACCTATATCATTGAAAGTACACTTGTTCTGTAGGTTGTGAAGGGTTTATTACAAAAGCCACTTTCCTTTACTATGAGGTGCTTGTAAGGGAAGAAAGGGTGGAATTTATCAGTTTTTGTTTGTTATGGAAAATGAACTAGGATTTCAATGTAGTCCTTTTCACTCCCATATGATAATGTCAAGCATCATACCTCTTAACTTTTTCCATGCCAGGCTCTTAGTCTTATCTCATTTCCATTATGCTTAATCTCATCATCTCTCATTGCTTAAAATCATCAGTTCACCGAAGGCACCTTCGATGGGACACAACAATATGCTCGAAACAAAAGAGTTCAGGTTTGTCCAGATTGTACTATGCATTCTCTGCCCAATTCTATCTGAGATTAAATATTAGTGATGCTAATGGAATCTCTCTCAGGTGGCGCTCACTGAATGGTGGGCTGAGAAATACAGTGACAAGGGAGTTGGTTTCTACTCCATGCATCCTGGATGGGCTGATACGCCTGGCGTCGCCAAGAGCTTGCCCGGATTGTCAGAAAAGTGGGGTTCGCTGTCCTTGTTCAGTTGTTCATGCTTGCCCTGTTATAGTCCAAGGATTGATAATTTCCTGGTGCAATCCATCATTTCAGGTTGTCTGGAAACCTGAGAACAAATGACGAAGGGGCTGATACAGTGGTTTGGTTGGCCTTGCAACCTAAGGAGAAGTTAGCCTCAGGAGCTTTTTACTTTGACCGGGCTGAAGCACCAAAACATTTGAAGTTTGCTGGGACTGTAGCTTCGCATGCTCAGATAAACTCCATCGTTGATAGCATTAGATCCATCTGTGGCCTCTCTATCAAAGGTTGAGCTGCCAAAGCAAAATCCCAGCAGCTTCGCATGCTCAGATAAACTCCACCGTTGATAGCATTAGATCCATCTTTGGCCTCTCTATCAAAGGTTGAGCTGCCAAAGCAAAAGTGATATATAGTTGATATAATAGGAAAGCTACAAAAATACGAGATGCACCAGCCGGGAATCGAACCCGGGTCTGTACCGTGGCAGGGTACTATTCTACCACTAGACCACTGGTGCTTTGATGTGTATCATTTGTATGGGTTCCGTATTAAATTGTTTAGAAGCAATCAAACGTGGATATTTTAAATTTTCGTATCACATATTTCTCCCCTATATCTGACACTAGTACATTACGGGCAAACAGTGACAATCCAGTATTCGATGTGAAATCCAAGTGAACAACAGCTGCAGCATACCACTTCCTCCTAAATTCATATGGAAATCAACATTCCAAATATTTAATATCCTTTATGTAACAGAGGAGCTGATCATCCACACCTATTGGCTTTCGATCTGAAATTACCAAACTGTTACAATGTCACTGTAATTCACAGCTCCACACAAGCATGTCTTCTGAATCAAGTAGCAGAAGCATGCTTTTGAAAACTACTACTTCTACCAAGAAAGAAAACCGATAAATTGGTACAAACCTGGAAACAAAACGGAATCCTTGACAACAAAAAGAAATGAAGTACGGATATATATGTATGTAGGGAGAAGAACAAACAGGAAGAGAGAAGGGGGGGGGGGGGGGGGGGGGGGGAGAGAGAGAGAGAGAGAGCGCCTCCGTACATCCTCGGACCGAATCATGCATCATCGTCTGGTTGGGAGCGTCAAGATGCGGAGGTTGACGAGCACGGGCAGGACGAGGACGGCGATGAGGACGATGGCGGCGAGGATGGCGATGCACATCCACTTGCGGCTGCTCTTCTGGTACTCGCGCGCGGACTCGAGCTCGACGGTGCCCCTGCGCACGAAGGAGCTGGCGTGCGCGACGTGGCTCTCGATGTCGTTTAGCTGGTGGCCCTGCGCCTCCACGAGCGCCGCCATGTCCAGGAACACCTGGTGCAGGTCCATGAGGCTGCGCTCGATGTCCTTCACCGCGTCGTGCCGCTCCTGGATCTCCGAGATGGTGTCCATCACCTGCCCTCGCCCTTGCTCCTGGATCGCCTTCTGCAGGAACGACTCGCTCTCCCCCGACGAGATGAGCGCCTCGATCGTGCTGTCCTCCGCCTTCTCCCCTGTCACCGTGTAGTACCGCCGCGCCACCGTCTCCTTGTACTCCGCCGCCATCCTCGCCCTCAGCCCCTGCATTAATGAATTGCCTAGTTAATTAGTAGCTAGTTTCAGCTTCCAGCCAGCCACAGAATAATATTTTTTTTCTCACTAACAAATCAGCAGTACAATTCAGCCAGCCGTTCAATCCAGCCAGCCGAACAGATTAGATCAACTGATGAACCATGCATACCTGGAAGTCGTCCATGAGGTCCTTGAGCTTCTTGCCGAGGCCGGCGACGACGGAGGTGCGGGTGCGGTCGGTGGAGGAGCCGGGGCCGCAGCCGGGCACCTTGCGGGAGGTGGCGTTGGAGCGGTCGAGGTCCTCGAGCTTGGCCTTGATGGCCTTGGCGCGGCGGAGCACCTGCTCCACGTCCTTGTCCATGCGGGAGCGGAGGGACTTGACGGCGCGGGCGTCGTGCGCCGTCTTGGTCTCCTCGTTGGTGGACTGCAGGCCCTTGTACATGCCCTCCAGCCCGCGCATGTCCTCCTTCACCGCCTCCACGTCCTCGAAGAACTTGTCCAGGTTCACCACGCTCTCGCCGCCGCCGGCATCCGTCGACGACGTCGCCGGGCTCGAGTCCGCATACTTCTTGAACGAGCTCGACGAGAACAGGTCGTTCATCTTGGACAATTAATCTACCAGGGCCGGGCGTGCAGTAGGAGGACAGGAGCTTAGCTAGCTGATGAACAAGGAAAGAAATGTCGACGGAGGAAGATCGATCGATGAACAAGGAAAGAAATTTCGACGTACGGCGAGCGGGTTTCAAAGAA
This sequence comes from Eremochloa ophiuroides, assembly GCA_038502445.1. Classification (NCBI taxonomy): domain Eukaryota; kingdom Viridiplantae; phylum Streptophyta; class Magnoliopsida; order Poales; family Poaceae; genus Eremochloa; species Eremochloa ophiuroides. Next base: position 93,036,122 of record JAHLJS010000003.1, read on the forward strand.
TGGCTATGGCTTGCCTTCCTAGATGGATATATGCACGGCGTACGTCCAAGAATTCGGCAAATGGCGGGAAGTGGTAGAAAGGAAGGCCTCCCTCCCCTCTAGGAAACAAGTGTTTCTCTCTCTCCCTAATTGTGGTAATACGGCATGTATGGTCTCCCCAGTGTCTTGCTCCGGTCATTCCGACGGCAGGTGGCGCGAGAGCTGTTTTCTCACGTGTGCGACCGACCGCTTGCATGGCCGCACATGCACAGCAACCTTTTTTAAAAAACAAAAAGGCAGGCAGCTAAGAACCTGTTTGGTACAAAAGTTTTTTTTTTGGTGGAGATAACAGGAGAGGTTACCTCCTACTGAAATTTTGGTAAAATAAACTTAAGAGTACATAAACCTTTTTTTAACCAAAAAGCAGCGGCTAAGAACATGTTTGATACGAGAACTAATTGTTAGCTAGCTAAAGATTAACTAAATTAACTCTATTCAAACAGGAGAACTAGTTTTCTAGTCAAGCTTTCGACTAATTGGTAGCTAACTAACTAGCAAAACTCTTAATTTAAGCTAATTTGTAGTCTAACTACCAATTAGTACCACATCATCCAAATAGACCCTAAGCACTAATCATGTACGCTATTGGTGTCTTTATTTCCAAGGAGGCCATGAGCATCCAAACGTATCTAGAGGATCGACACATATCGCTAAAAGGTGGTTGAAAGGTCCTAATTAGTTAGAGGGAAAAGGCGAATAGCCTAAATTGAGAACTATATAAATTCAATACAACAAGTGATCAACAATAATAACACGGCGTAAAGCAATAAGCACTAGCTCTAGCCTACTCTATGCACAGGCCACCTAAACAAGTTAATAACCTCCACTAAGCTAGTAAGATCTAAAAAACTAACTAAAGAGCCTCACTAACCTAATCAACATAAGCAACAAACTAGTTCTCAAAACGTAAACCTAAAGTAAAGAGATAGTACAATTACTAGGAACGTAATGCAAGTGATTCAAGCACCTGATTTTTTTTTTTACCGAGATTCACTTAATCATCGACAAGCTAGTCCTCATCGTGATAACACACTCTCATGGAGGATCACGCGGTACACATCACAGGCCAACACAAGAAGGGTGCCACAAATCAACCCACCAGTGATTTGTTTTAATTTATTTCTTTCCCGTGTCGTGTCCTTGCAGCTGCAGTGCCAGTTTTAAGTTCCCAAATGTGATCATTATTAGTCCTTAGCTCATAGTTTACAGGATGTATGCTTGAGGTTTAGAGGTCACACTCTTTTTTTTTCGAATACGCAAAAGACTTGCGTATTATTATATATTAAGAAGAAGAGTTTAGACAAGCATACAACACGTTTCTATTGAGCGCCAAAGGTGGTCGACCTAATCACCTAACATAGACGTAGTTGGACCAATGAGATCAGTCTATGAATTATTATTTTTTTGAGCATGGAATGGGAGGTGTTGCCTTTGCATTTAAGTAGACATGGAGCACAAATTTACATTGTTGCTAGAAATTCAGGCCCTACCTGGCAGATTTTTACCAATAGCTTCCTGAGTTGTGAGCTATCTCTCTCCCTCTCTCTCTCTCTCTCTCTGTGTCAAACATCCCTTTTCAAAGTATAGCTTCATGGGTCAAGCTTCTTTTTTTACGCTCACAAAGGGTTAGTTTCTGAATTTCCCTAACAACAATTAGCAATGTTCAATGTCGTGTAAAATATGGTGGTGAGAATAAGGGCTATGGTACCGATACCAGCTAATTTTCCTAATACTTTACTGGATAATAACTCAGCTTCTTGGGAAAAGATTCGTGGTGGGTTTGTTTGGATTCCGTCTTATTTGATATTCGTTGAGACAAACGCACTAATATAAAGGGAGCATATGCTGACATTATTATAATGAATGAAAATAGAAAAAAAAACATCAAAACTAACAGCTTACACAGAATAATTTTTTCTCTCACAATAATTTAGTCGTAGAATTTAACACAGCCGAATTTCAGCCTAACCAAACAATAGAGACCTCTATGTGTGTGTTCTAGTGAAACTGAACCAAACAGAAGTACTGGAATGATCAGTTTAAACTCCAGCCTAGAATTGAAGTACTGGAAAGATCATTCTATCTAAAATCTAAACACCATTTGCACCTTTGCCTATGACGTCGTCATCATAGGTCTCCTGTAGCTCTTCCACAAGCTTCTGCAAAGCCATGGCCAAAGTTCCACCGTGGCTCACCGCTGACATGGCTGCTTGCTGCGCCCCCGCAGCCCTCTCTAGCTCGCATCCGCTTCACCTCCTTGCATTCGGCGTCCATGAGCTCCCGAACCTTCTCCACCTCCGTGCTCCCAACAACGTCGTCCGTGCCAGCCGCCTTTAGGGGGGCTATCCTGACGTCGGCGCTGATGATGTTGGCCACGTGCCTTGCGTTGAGGTGATGCTCCGCCATCATCGGCCACGCCAGCATGGGCTTCCCGGCGGCGAGGCTCTCCATCACCGAGTTCCACCCGCAGTGGCTCACGAACCCACCAACCGCCTCGTGGGCCAGAACGCTCCTCTGCGGGACCCACCCACGGACGATCCGGCCGTTGGGCCCCGCGTCCACCGGCGGTGACCACGTGTCGGATCGGACGGCCCAGAGGAAGGGATGGTCGAACCGCACGAGCCCGTGCACCAGCTCGTCCAGCTGCGCGTCTGTGACGTGGGCCTGCGTCCCGAACGAAACGTAGACCACCGACCCCGCCACCCTGTTGTTGAGCCACGAGCCCACGAGAGACAGCCCTCGGGGTCTTCGCCTTCCGGCACGTCGCCGGCGGTGGCTAGGAAGAGCGGGCCGACGAGCCAGGCACGGGCTCCCGCCTCGTAGAAGGACTCCAAGGCCGGCACGTAGGCGGTGTCGAGCGCGGCGAAGCTATTGCTGAGGACGCCCTAGCTGCACACGTCCGATTCACCGATCTCGTCCATGAAGAAGCGCGTGAACGGGTTGTCCGGGTCGGCCCTCTTGGTCACCCCATCGGGGTCCTCCTCCGCCCTCACCAACATGTGCTCCGGCATGCCGGGCACCTGGATCAAGGCCCTGGGTTCCTCGAAGCTGGCCAATGGGCTTGCGGCGAGCCCCTTGCAGATCGCCGAGGCGAAGCACGACATGCCGTTGAACACGACGTGGCGGACGCTAGCGTCGGCCGCCACGCGGCGCGTGAACCCGAGGAAGAAGTCAGAGACGATGAGCGCGAGCGGCGGGGACAGGAGCGATGACAGGAACTCGGCGAAGGGCGCGCGCAGTAGCCCCGTCGCGTGCATGAATGGCAGCTGCTGCGACGGGCACAGGAGCGCATCGGTGGACTATATGCCCGCCGGCAGCGGCGGGAACACCGGGAATGGGAGCGCCACGAGGCCCACCGATGCCGGAAGACAGCTCCGGGCGAAGGCCACGTTGCCCGGGGTGGTGACCAGGGTCACGCGGAGGCGGCGGCTCCTGTACTGCGCCGAGAGCGCTGTGGCCAGGTGGAGAAGCGGGAACATGTGGCCCTTCGCCATGAAAGGGAAGATGACAACGTGATTGCGGCCTGAGCCTGGCACGGGAACGCCGTTGCCAGCACCGTTCGCGCCTCGGTTGGTGCTGTCGGCGTTGGCAGGGGCAACGGTGGCGTCGGTCATGGCAAGGGCACTGTTGGCGGCGGCGACGGGGGCCATGTTAGGGTTGTGGCCTACGTAGCCATCTTCATCAGGTTCTCCATTCCTTACTGCGAAGGCTTTTTTTTTTGTTAAAATCGCGTACCAACTCCATTTTCGTGAGTCGTCTTGTACCGTAGTAAGTCCAATTATGAAATTTTCATGATAGGCTAATTATTATGGCAACGGATAGTATAAACCATAACTTTCGTGAAAACACATGTAAACTATAGCAAAAAAGTCATCAAAATTCACCAAAAAAGTCACACATGTAGATGATATGGTGAGACACAACCTTGTAAAATATCTTGTCTAAACTCGACTTCGTTTGTGAGATATACAGATAACTGATTTCTAACCAATCATCTAGAGAGCTTTCTAACTTGAAATTTGTTATTTTTATATCTCACAAACGAAATCGAGTTTGGACAAGATATTTTACAAGATTGTGTATCATCATATCATCTACATGTGTGATTTTTTTTTGAATTTAGACAACTTTTTTGCCCTGGTTTGCACGTGTTTTCACAAGATCGTGGTTTGCATCTGATCCGTTCCCAATTATAGATAAAGCATAGAAGTTGTAGCTATGAATTTTTCCAATTAATTACAAACAAAATTGTATTTTCCAATTAATTTAAGTTTATAGCAAAAACTTTATACTAAAACATACTGTATTATATGTTCAATGTGTAGATCTAATCACGTGGAGTCCAATAAAATTAAATTTTCTATTTTATAATTTTTCAATGATTTACTGTTTCAAAAATTCAGCGGAAATAAATGAAAAAGAAGAAGACAAAACCAGCACCACTATAGCAAAACTACCGTGTTACCGTAGGTCTGTAGCACGTCCAAAACCATTTGGAGGGTAATTTAGCCATTTTTGAAAAGTTCATATAGATAAAATAGACTGTTTAATAGTTTACGAGGTAGAATAGATCGCCTTAAAAGGTCAGAGGGTTAAGTAGCCTTTTTTTTCGATTCCAATGACATCTTGTGGATGTAATAGTACAAAGGAGAAGTATAGCATGTGCGATCTAAGCACCGCTTTGATGAGCGTAACCTGACTAGTCCGTGTTTATTCCTCCCCATCTAGCTTGTCATTCGTGAAACACTTTTTGTCTAAAAGTGGATGGAAATCCACCTTCTTTAGATTCCTGATTGTGAGGGGGAGGCCCAAGCACCTAATGGGGAAGTGTTTTTTTTTTTTTTTTTTTTTATCTGTGCGGCTTGACAAAATGTCATCTAATAAGTTGTGAAGGGTTGATGGCAAAGGATGAATAAAAGTGGATAGTGGAACACCCTGTGTAAGCCATCTATGGTGATACTTGGGGGTGCTAGAGATGCCATCTATGGTGATACACTGATACATGGGGGTGCCAGAGATGCCATGTAAGGTAGATAGAGGGTAGTCCCATTGTATTGATCAATGTTTTGTTTGGTGAAATTGACATGTTATGTTATCTGTATGAGTTTTGCTAAATTTTAATGGGACAAGACCATCCCTCCTTAGGCTATCCGCACCGGTGAGAAGCTAAATGGACATGTAAAAGCATTGTGGCCCACACGTCAGGAAGCCTTTACAGATTAGTAGACCAACGCAGCCCTCGCTCGACATGTATAACGGGCTCCAAATAAACTAGCTACCACGGAAGCCGTAGTTGTCGCCATGGAGGTCGAGTGCATAGCGCCCGCCTCGCCTCCCATCCTCCAGCACGCCGGCGCGGACCTCGCCTGGCTTCCGGAGCTCGCTTGCTTGCTGGACCGGAGCTCGGCCGCCCGCCGGAGCGGAGCTCGCCCGCCACCCGCGTGGAGCTCACCTAGCGCCCGCTCGCCCGCGCGGATCTCGCCGCTCGTGCACCCGTCCAGAGCTCATCCGTCGCCCGGAGCTTGCCCGCCGCCCGCCCGCCCGCGCGGAGGTCACTTGCCAGCCACGCGGAGCTCACTACTACAGATTCAAACATCACTGTCGACCCATCACTGCCGATTTGTTTTGGGCCGGTAGTGATGGGCCAGTTCAAACCCCAAATGATTGGGCCAGGGGCCAACCGGCAGTGAAGCATGGTATCTCTGCTGGTTCTTGGCTGGAACCGGCAGTGATGTTACTCCGCAGTATCATTGCCGGTTCCAGCCACGAACCTGCAGTGATACTGCTGCGGTATGAGCTCGAGCTCCCTCCCTCCTCCTCTGTCCCAACTGAATAGAACGGTGCGCGGCTGCTCTTCCCCACGACCTTCATTGTTGTGGCTGCTCTTCACCGAATTACTCAAGGAAACTCTTGAAAGCTCAAGCATGGTGGAGATCTTCTTGCTTATGTTTAGTAACAAACACACTTCTTTGGATTTGCAGATTTACATTGCTTTTGTGTTTGTAGATTGATTCTTATTGTAGTTGTTTACTTCCTTCATTTTAGAGAGGATATTTGGGTTGAATCTTGAGGAAGACATGAAGGTTGTGGTAAATCCACTATTTAAAAGGTTAGTTAAAACCATTGTCATATTTAATTTTAATTGGAGCTATATTATTGTTCATGATCAAGAAGAGGGGGTTGCATTTTATAATTTGTTTCTTTATTTTTATGTGGCATATTGTAGAATAATTATTTTTGGCAATTATAATTTATGTGGCAACCATTTTTTGCAGCTACATTATTGTTTCTAGAATTTTTTGTGTAATTAATGTTGTTTATGATGGAGCCTCAATTTTTCTTATATTTTTTAATACATTTTTACACGGCATGTTGTAGAACAATTATTTTGTATGAGCTATCTATTTTTTCATCAAATTCAAGATCATATGGAGTTGTAAAGATTGATGAGTTCTTTCGATATTATTTTAGAAATATGTTATTCGATCTTTTTAATGTTCATTTTTGAGTTACAAATTTCAACAAATCATTAAAACCAACAAACAAAAGTTTTAAAAATAAAATCAAACCCTTCCCCCACCGAACACACACATAGTCTATTTGGTTCAGTCTCTGCGCTTTGGTCTCGGTGGCTTGGGTTCGAAGTCGGGCTTAAACCAATTTTTTTATGCATTATCTTTTTTTTATTTTCACATCACTGCCGGTTCCACAACAGAACCGGCAGTGATACGAGCTATCACTGCCGGTTCTATAACACAACCGGTAGTGATGTCATATTTTTTAAAATTGTAAAATTTTGTTTAAAATTTATAGTAATCCATAGAAAACTCTAAAATTTATAAAAATGGTGTCATTAAATTTGTATTGAATTTTTCTACAACCTTTGTTTAGTTGATGTTTTCATTTGAACAATTTAAATATCTCATTTGTTTGAAAAAGTATGTAGATTCAGTATTTTAAAACAATTTGGGCCCCTAAATGATCTCAAATCAAAAAGTTATAAACAACAAAGTTATAGGACTCATCAGGTTAAACAACTTTTATTTTGTCATTTTATGCATTTGAATTTTTTTGGAGACTGTGCATTGTTCATATCTCTACAAATTTTCAAATCTCACAATTCAAACCAAATTTAGGCCACCAGATGGTCTCAAATGGAAAACTTGTAAACAACAAAGTTTTATAATTCATGAATGTCTATAACTGTTATTGTAGTCATTTCTTCATTTGAGATTGTTCTATATGGCATGTGTCACAAACTACAATGCAAAAATGACTATAATAAAAGTTGTAGACATTCATGAGTTATACAACTATGTTGTTTACAAGTTTTCCATTTGAGACCATTTGGTGGCCTAAATTTGGTTTGAATTGTGAGATGTGAAAATAAAAAATAACATCACAAAAAGTTTTTGGGAACCTCTGGTTCTAACCTAGGCCTACCAAGGCCAAAGCACAAAGACTCAACCAACTGAACCGCGATTGGTTTTATACAATTTCTTTTCCTGGATCCGTAGACAACATCACTGCCGGTTCTAGTTGCTAACTGGAAGTGACGGTTTTCATCAGTGCCGGTTCCCGCCACGAACCGACAGATTATCACTGCCGGTTATTGGCAGGAACCGGCAGTGATGTTACCGCAGCAGTATCACTGGCGGTTCCAGCCATGAACTGGCAGTGAGGCTATGTATCACTGCCGGCTCGTGGCTGGAACTGCCAGTGATACTGCTGCGGTATATTAGCTCGAGTTCGAGCTCCCTTCCTCCTCCTCTGTCCCAACGATACAGAACGGTGCGCGGCTGCTCTTCCCCTCCATTATTGCGGCTGCTCTTCCCCACCATTCTCGCAGCGCTTCGGCCATGGATCCGCGCGAAGACGGCAACAATGCCAGCGCGTACGACGAGGACGCGAATCCCACCCGTGGCTTCCTTCCCCGCACACGCTCTTTATTCGGCGTTGATGTGGGGACACCCTACACTGGCTCCTCATCGGGGTCGGCCTACGGAAGCGGCTCCGTTGGCCCCGGCTACTTCGGCGGGTCTGCGGGGCCTGCCTACGGCGTTGGCCCTCCGGCCACCTTCTACGGCCGCGGATCTGCGGGGATGGGCTACGCCGGCGGATTCCCGGCGACACCGTACGGCGGCCCGTCGACACGCTCGCCCTAAACGAGCAGCGTGCCTGCCAGGCATGGCCGTGTGCCCGGGGGCCGTTGGTGGGTTCCCGCCGATGCCCCCCCGTTTCCCTACACCCATCTACAAGCTATGGTGGAGGAGGCCACGGGGGACGCGGACCAAATCCTGCGCGCTCTGCTCCACTGGCTACTACCGCAGTTGGTGGATCCCCCCACACGGCGTTCCAGGGGACGAGGAGCTACTGCATCGAACGCAGACGGCATCGATGACCTCGACGCCCCCGTCCAGGTTGTCAAACTACGTCAACCTCTGATCTCCTCCGCTTCCTGCCGTCGTTATATGCTCTTTCTCTTGTCATGCATGGTTTAGGCTAGGTCCCCCAGGGCCGATTGACAGCTGGAAGTTTCCTTAAAATTCTGCCAGTTATGGTGTCAAGAAATCGATAATGAAAACTGTGTCCTCGGTGCCATGAACACGACTGGCTGGCGCAACCTGCTCATCAACTTTAACTCGTATGCCAAAACGCCCCATACAAAGGAGCAACTGAAAACACAGTTCAGGCGGCTGAGGAAGCAGTGGGCGTTCATCGATAGAAGCCGCAAATCCAGCGGCTTAGGTCGCAGGGAGGATGGTTCTGTGATTGCTGATGATGACTGGTGGGAGGAGAACTGTAAGTTTAGTCACTGCTTCTGTGAATTTTTCCTGGTATGCAGTTCTAATCTGATATCATGTCCACATTTAACATTTCTGCACTTTGCAGGGCCATTCTGACTGGAAGAAGTTCAAGGACGGGTGGCCAATCTACCTGCCGGAGATAGATCGCATGTTTCCGGCCGTGCATGTGGATGGATCCACAGCCTTCGTCTCAGCAGCATCTGTTCCTATTGACCATGATGACTCGCATGAACTCGGGCCCGATGACCAAGAGGAGATGAGGACCCCCCAGTGTGGGCAACAAAAGGGCTAGCAGCACCAGCACGACGGCATCGGCATCTACTCCAAGCAAGAAGTCAGAGCCTAGCTGTCGAAAGCTTCACCAACAGTATGGCCTCTTTGACTGAAACTCAGAACAACAAGGCTGTGGCATTACATGACTTGGCCAAAGAGAGGTACAACAGGCAGCCGAAAAAGGAGTCCAAGGTGAAATATGTCATACAGCTGGCTAGGGAACTGGGCGTGCTTGAGGGGAGCAACCTGTGGGCTGACGTCGGCGTGATCTGCCAAAATGACGGAGCCATGACCTTCTTCATCGACTCCGGTCCGGAAGGAAGACTCGTCTACCTGAAGACGATCGCTGGGGTCGCGCCCTAGATCACATGCAATTTAATTAGTGCTTTGTTTCTTCGTCCTGTTGTCGTTGCATGTGTCATACTTGAACTATGTGTTGGTGTGTACTGTGTGAACCTTTTTTATGTATTGACATTTGGTTAAGATACTTTTATGCATTGTATAATTCATGTAACGTGCATTTTGATGAGAACTGGCAGTTGACAGTTCTCCAGTGGTTGATTTCGTGCTCATACATGGTTTTGACATCTGTCATGCATGGTTCTGACATCTCTGCTCATGTGAACAGGAACAACCAGGTTTCCGCATCGTTGTGGAACCAGATTCGTCGGAGGATGAGGCTTTGGATGATGAGTGGATGATGCAATCCTAGATTTATTGGCCGACGATGAAGAGGACATCATGAACGGTATGAACACCTGTGCTGTGCATGTGGACAAGTACCTAAGTAGGGGCCCCTATTGGTCACCCAAACTGAGTGGGTTGGAATGGGTGCAGGATAGACTCTAAAATACAAGACGCTGTTACGACATGTTTAGAATGAGTCCAGCAATGTTCACCAGCCTGCATGACCTATTAGTTGAGAAGTATGGCCTTAGGTCTACTACCAAGTCATCATTAGTAGAAGCTCTAGGTATGTTTTTGTGGATGCTAGGAGGCCAACAGTCTTGTAGACAAGCCGATGACCGTGTCGAAAGTTCATTGGCTACAGTGTCTAAAAATTTTCATAGAGTTCTTGAGTCTGTAGTGGCGCTCTTGCGGGATATATTGAAGCCTGTTGATCCTGACTTTAGATCAGTGCATGACCGGTTGAAAGATCGTAGGTTGTACCCATATTTCAAGGATTGCAAAGGGGCCATAGATGGGACTCATATACCTTGCATAGTGCCACAAAAAGTTATGGTGCAGCACCTGTGTCGCAAGGGCATGACAACACAAAATGTGATGGTTGTCTGCGACTTTGACATGTGCTTTACATTTGTGCTAGCTGGTTGGCCTGGGTCTGTCCATGACACATGGGTGTTCGATGATGCCAGGACGAGATGGAGCGATCTGTACCCCCACCCCCCTCACGGTAACTCCCTGATGATTGGCCCGATTTTGATCAAGTGATGTTGCAAAGAAGCTAATCATGTGTGGTTTGTGCATGTAAATATTACCTCGTCGACTCCGGGTATCCGAACAAATTAGGGTACCTGGCTCCTTACAAGGAGACGAAGTACCACTTGCCGGAGTACCGAGCTAGCGTCCCACCCACAGGTAAAGAGGAGACATTCAATTATGCACATTCAAATCTTAGGAATGTCGTTGAGAGAGCATTTGGGGTACTCAAACAGAAGTTCAGGATGTTGAAGGAGATCCCTTCATATTCGCCAAAAACACAGGCAGAAATTATATCAGCGGCATGTGCATTGCATAACTTCATTAGGAACAGTGGCATACATGATGCACATTTTCATCGGTGTGATAATTATCCGAGTTATGTGCCACCTGAAGCAAGTGAAAATCAACCGGCCACAGTGGATGCTCCTGAACCGGTGTCGATGCCACCTGATGCTGCGTGTATGAACCGTTTTCGAGATCAACTGGCGAATGCATTGCTTACGCGTGAATGAGAAAGATTTGTGTCATGAGTTTTTCCCTTGATTCTTTCGTGGCGATGAAATGTGAATTGTTGAGTTTGTACTTGTTCATGTACTTGGGGTCTGTTTGAACATGTGTATTGCATTTGCTCGCATATGTGTGGAACATGTTGTGTTATAATAATTTGAACTTGCATGCTTTTTGTGACCCTGTTTCCTGAAGCCATGCAACTTGTGCATGCATGCAAACGCAATATTTGTAACCTGCAACCTGCCGAGTCCAGTGCATGGGATATGTCAGATTTTCGTGCTTCAGTACCGCAGGCTGGTGTCAGGTTTTCACGGGGCCAAAAATCGGCAGCTAAACAGGGAACAATTAATAAAATGCAAATTATAAAAATTATATCACTACCGGTTAGTAATACAAACTGACAATGAAGTATTATCACTACCGGTTTGTATTGCCAACCGGCAGTCACTGCCGGTTTGGCATACCCGGCAGTGATGTCATGAGCTCATCACTGCCGAGATGGTTGTTGTTGACGGTGAATAACGTCAACTTTTATTAGAACTTTAGACACCAAGGATACATGAATACACACTAGTCTAGGGTTTTAACTGACAGTTTTCACAAGTTTTGCATGTTCTGTATTTTCCAGAGGCTATTCCAGAAAAGCATAAAAGAAGAGTTAAAGAGCATGATTACCACGTAACTTAACCGCCAAGGAAACATCATCACGAGAACACTAGAAGCATCTGGAACACACACGAGACACCGGGACCCGAGACCCCCCAGGGTGGGGCCGGCCGGCGCCCTCCTGCTAGGGTTTTGGCCCACCTTCTAGAGTCTTCTTCCGCTGCCTTTGTGGAGTCATCTCGGCCCTTGTTTCAAGTCGGTTTGATCCTACGGCGCACGTGCATCCCACCAGGCTATAAATAAAGGGGCAGACCCCCCCTGGAGGCATCAACCCATCATTCATTAAAGGCATCAAGTCCTCAAGCCATCAAGAGCCTCCTAGTTCATAGTTCTAGCCTAATTAGATTAGAGAGTAGAGGGGTTCTAGTTCTTCGGTGGACCTGGAGCCCCGGCGTCTGTCTGGAGCACGGAGTTCAGTATAAATTCTAGTTCTTTCTCTATTATTGTATTCTTCATTATTATTAGGGAAACATTGTTCTTAATAGTTCATATGTTCTTGATTACAATAGTCTTTGTCCACTTTGATTAAATGTCTAGTATAGTTGGTTTGATCTTATTGAATTCATGTAATTGCTCGTATAGCGTTTATTCATGTGTACGATGGATAGATGATGAACGATATGTAGATGTGGTGCCTAGGTATTTTGTTTATCTGCAAGTGCACCCTGATGTGCCGGGTCGTGTGGTAGATCGTGTAGGTGACAGCTGCGTTGAGTCCTCTGTAGTCCACCCCCCATATGTAGGCCAGCAGGCACGGTCGCGAAGTTGGGTGATGACTCCGTTTCACACCTTTCCTAAATGATGCCCTTTGCATGTGATCATGATATAGGATTAGTCTAACAATGATTGCTAGATGTAATTGCACTAATTAGAGTTATTCATTGATGTAGTTATAGAATTACCTTTGATATTAATTCCTTAGTTTATCCATTGGCTAGCTATTACTATGACTAGAGAAGTGCTCTGATGATTATATTTTATTATGATGCTTAATCATACTTATCATCTTTTATCTTTATTTATATTATGACCTCTGCCTGTTATGAGTAGAGTAGATGACATCGGTAATGTCACTTATCCATTGTATACCATCACTATCAATATAGTAGATTGTAGTTTATCCTAGTCCTTACCAGTGGTATAAATATAAATCGACAACCTGGTAGAACTCCCTAGGTAAAATGCTATAATGGTATAATTATCTATCCGCTTGCAGAACTGATCTTAGTTTATATTATTTATATTTATTTCTGCCTAGTCACATAGATTAATATATAAAACCTTTATTTATTCTTAGCATTATTAATTAGGGATGACAACCTAATTCTTGCATAAGAATGTTGGTAATAGAAAAGTGACTAGTTGCTAATGACAAGTTAATTAATTACCATTTATCTTCTAATCTCGTCTCTCGTATTAAAAGTTATATAGTTATATTTGGCGACGTTAGTAGATGTCAACAAGTATTTTTGGCGCCGTTGCCGGGGAAGACACATAACCTTAGGAAATATTGATAACAGATGTATACATAATGGATAAGATTATATTACCGATTGATCTCTAACTCAAACAGGTACACCCTTGTTTTTTATCATTTGCTTATCTTATGCAAGGTGATGAATGAATGGGTTTTCTCTTCCAAATAATTATATTGACGATCCAGAGAAACTCCTGAGAAGAAAGAAGTTTGTAGAGACGAGGGAAGATCCCGAATCACTATAAAAAACACCCATCGTTTCTCGAGCTAGTTTATCAAAGGAACCAGCTCCAACATTGGAAAAAGAACACTTAGGAGAAGATTTATCTCCTGTGTTTGAAGACATGGCTGAGAAGACGCTGCGCGAGTTCTCTGCCCCAACAACAGAAAATATCCGAACTGAACCAGCAGTCAATACTAGGGAGAATGGATTCGAGCTCAAGCCTACTCTTATCACCATGGTTCAAGCCTGTCAGTTTTGTGGAAAAGCTCATGAAGATATAAGTGCACACTTACAACACTTTTTAGAGATTTGCAGCACCTTCACGATTAGAGGAGTATCAAAAGATGCTATTTTACTCCGCCTTCTCCCATTTTCACGATCCGGTGCAGTGGCTACTACTACTGCAAGATAAGCAGTAGCAGCATCTCAGCCCTCCAAAGAACCATCAATGGCTAGGATGAAAGCCCTTTTTGTCTCTCATTTTTTTCTCCTCCTGGTGCTATCGGTCTCTCTTTTTGGAGGGCAAGTGCAGTCAGCACAGAAGAGTTGGCGCTATTTTTGTCAGTCACCAACAGTGCCAAACTCAAGTATGAAAATTACAAAAATAAACCACTACGGAGCATATATGTTGAAAAATACAAAAATATACCTGGAGCCACTAAATCTCATAAATAATTTTGATCCGTTCAAATAATTTAGTTGTCTGTTTATGACTTTAGGTAAAATCCATATATGTCTCGCGTGCAGCACCACTGCCTTTTCCGTCTCACGTCCAGTGTCGTCGCTGCTCCAGTCTCGCGTGCAGCGCCGTCACTCAGGTTGTGTTTAGTTCCCCCCCTGAAAAGTTTTTAAGTTTTTAAGGTGTCATATCACATGTTTTGGAGGATGTCGAAAGGGTTTTTAATATTAATAAAAAAACTAATTACATAGCTTCCTTAGAAACTGCGAGACAAATTTATTAAGCCTAATTAATCCGTCATTTGCACGTGTTGGTATTGTAGCACTTATGGCTAATCATAGACTAATTAGGTTTAAAAAATTTGTCTCGTGATTTCCACCAAAACTAAAACTGTGCAATTAGTTTTTTCATCTACATTTAGGGGCTATTTGGATCGTGTCCTGGCCTGGGGAGCCCCGCCCAAGCATGTCGATCTAGCCCCAGGCGTCCGAAATCGACGACCTGAGAGAGATGTTTGGCCCAGGCGTCTTTTCGAGGTTGCTATCCAAACAAGCCCTTAATGCTCCATACATGTGCCGCAAGATTCGATGTAATAGTTTTGGGTGAAACGTTTTTTATCTAAACACAGCCTCAGATGAAGCGGTCTGCGCCTCCTCCTCCTAGGGCTATGTTGTCGCGTTCTTCCGAGAAGCTGGTGGCGTGTTCTTTGTAACACCTGTGGTGTTACGGTTAATTAAACTTGTCATGTCATCATCATTAGTGCAAAGCATCCCGCATCATCCCTAATTACCATGCATGAAATAAAATGAGTTTATTCTTGCAAATGATTGTGCTTAGGGATTGGTAGAGTGATTTGAGTTGTTAGTGTGTGATTGATTCTGTATTCAAATCAATTTGGAAATTAAAAAGGAAAAATCAAATTAAACCCCAAATTGGACCCCAAAAATCTAATTCAAAAACTATAAGGGATCTGAAGGTGATGTTTTAATAAAAGTTGTAGATCTTTTAAAATGGAATAACTTTTATTTTTGGATATTTTGAAGTTGTATTATAGAAATTCAAATTAAACCCTAATTACTTTTTTGGAATTTAAATTTGAAACTTCAATTTCAAAAATATTAGGAATCTGATCAAACTTCTTTAATAAGAGTTGTAGAGCTCATTGATTATAACAACCTTTATTTTGACCAATTTTCAACTTGTTGAGAAAAATTAAAAGTAATTTTGAAAATACAGTTTAAATTTAAAACCCAAGATTTACCCCCTTTTTATTATTTTCAAATCTGAGCAGAATTTGAAAATACTTCGAAAACCAAAAATGATCTATACAAAAATTGTCACAACTTTGATTTTTGGCATTTCTGCTGATTCAAACAGATAGGCACTCAATTGAAGCGATTTAGCTTTTGACTCCTAGGGCTACATCTACAGCAACCGGGGGGGTCCCCTACAGCGGCGTCGCCGCCGTACGCGCGTGCGCGCCCCGCGCGCCGGCGCCGTCCGGCCAGGCAGGGCGTTGTCGCCTTCACGTCAGGGCTGCTCGGGGGCCCCGGACGACCGCTAGTTCTTACCCTCCCCTCACCCGAGCCTTAAAACGACGGACACCCACTCCTTTTCCCTCCTTGCGCCTGAGGCTCACCGGCGACCTCTCCCCACTGGCCGGCAAAATTCGCCGTGGTTGAATCGTCTCCACCCTCTCCATCTTCCAAATAGGTTGTTAGCTTCATTGCGCGTCGATTGCCATCACTTGCGAGAGCTGTAATGGTCTGGGTGCGCCGGAGCACTTTGTCGTCTCCGCGGCCGGTGGAGCACCGCCGCGCGTCGGATCGTCGAGGCAAGCCTTCTGGGGTGAGGTTATTTCCTTTACGTCAGGTGTTCCTGGTTTGTCATGTCCCACTGGTGCTCACGAGCTAGGTGGTTTGTCGGTTGATGCCCTATGGTCATCGGAATGTTGGGCTCGGCGCCGGTGGTCATCGCCGCACTCGTCGCCGTCGTCACGCCCGTTCTTTCACTCCACCTCCGGTCAAACTAACCTGTCCAATCGCTTCGCGGTGAGTCCTTCGCCCGTCCCACACCTTTGTTTGGAGCCCTACCGGGTCGTAGCGCTCGGAACGTGCCGCGCCGCCACGGCCGAGCCGCCATAGGTAGAGTAGAGCTCGCCGTCGTCCTTCATCCCTTGAGATAGTTCCCTAGGGTTGCGGTTGGGGGGTATGGTCCACCGTCGGAGGCATCTCCCTCACCGGAGGAGCCGCCGGCGGCGAGCCGTCGCGTCGCGAGCACGCAAGGGGCGCGGCGGGAAGAAGAACAGAGGAGGGAGAGAGAACTGACAGGTGGGGCAACCTGTCAGTGTCATAGCGGGAAAGAGAGAGTGCGGGCGTGCTCGTGGGCCGTGTTGGGCCGGCCGAGCGTCGCTGGGCCGACTCGGGCGCGTGTGCGCTTTTAATTTTCCCGGGAATTTCAAAAGGGTTTTTCATTTCGATTTTTGATGAATAGTGCTCAACCTTGTTATTTTCATATGAATTAACCTGATGATTGGAAAAAATTATGAAAATAAATGTGTGAACTCTCTGAAGTTTGTAGTATTTATTAAAAATATTAAATACTGATTTTTGGCACTTTCTGAAGGTACTAAAATTCAGCACATTAATTAAGAAGTGTGATTTTAAACAATTTTAATTAATTCTATGTAACTCCAAAAATCATAAGAAATTATTTGGCACTGTTTAGGGCCCAGATCTAACTATTGGTGAAGTTTGGTATTAAATGGAAATAGTTTAATTAATTATTAATTATATGATTGATTAAAGGATTAATGAAATAAATAGGAAACATTGGTGACTAGGGTTTGATGTGAATTTTTGGGTTGAATGTGGTTCTAGGTCAAACACCCTAATGATCTAGAGCACCTTAATCTAGAATTTGTTATGAATAGGTTATGAGTATAGTTATGCTCAAGTTAGATATTATTTATTGTCGAATATTTGCATTGTCATTTCATATGGTATCTTATTAAGCATGCATCATTGCATATGTGTAGCGCCCGTGAATGAAGACGTGAAAGTTGAGGTGACTACTGAGGAGGTACTTCCCGAGGTTGTCCAAGAGTTGGACATTTGCGGGACTAACCCTGACCCGACACTCTACGCAATTCAAGACAAGCTCCGGTGCATTAGCCCCTCCTTGTGATTTGAAAATATTATCACCTTGAGTTAAATTATTGCATTAGGTTGATAGGAGTTAATTATCACCTAAATTGCTGCATGACCTACCTTGGTATCATTCCCGAACCTGATTTAAAATAAAATATTTACAAAAATGCTTAGCCTGGCTAAATAAATACTAGATTTGCATAAAATGCTACTTTCTGTGTTATGATGATATGTTATGAATTAAATATGAGAATTGGTGAAGAACTTGTTATCCGCTGGTTGACCTGCATTTGGGTTAGAGTCCCAATGTATTATCGCCTTCGGAATAGTTTGGAACCGGTTGGTAAAAAGAAATGTTTCGCTCGGGTGCTGTGCACATGGGGCGGCGTTCCCCATGTCTTATCATCCGGCAAGCATGAAATTTAAAAACTGTTGGGTAACTTTGTACTTGGGTTAGAGTCCCAATGCATGGTTGCCGACGGGAAGGAAATAGGGACCGTTCGTTGTAGGCTTGCTGGATCGAGACTTTGCAACTAGCCACATACTACGGGAAGCCCTATCTTCGGTGGCTCTATTGCTTGAACCGACGACCACGCACTGGGAGTGGAGAGATGACGTGAGTAGCGTGTACCCTCGTGGCCGGCATGCCGGAGACGAGAGGAGTACTGTGCTCTCGGGTGGCGCAGGACCGGTTCAGGAATAGAAAAGCCGTGGTAGACGGGGTTGGCATATGCAAGCTTAGGTGCTATATATGCAGTGTGGATAGGGATCCCCAGCTGGGTACTTCTGGATTCGAATCGAAGTTGCTCCTCGGTTAATGGAGACTTGATCCACTGCCCTACCCCGAAAAGTGGTTCGGAACTAGGTTGAATATGAGAATGATTAAGAAATGGAAAGCATGTGATATATGAGAATGAATGTGAGAACTGGATATGATTAAAATAATATTGAGATAAAAAAATTGAGTTAGGATAGTAATGCTTTTCTGCAAAAATTCTTGATTCTTTCTCAAGCCTTACCTTGACTCCCCTCAACCTGTATTCCTGAGTCTAATCTTTCACTTTAGTTGGGTAAGTCTTACGGAGTACCCCAGTACTCAGGGTTTGTTAACCCATGTTGCAGGAAGTCGACAACCAGAGGTCTGTCTCGCTCCCTGCTGTGTGACCCTTGTTCAAGAAGGAAGCGAGGACGAGTGAAGTGGACCCGTGGGCAGGGTCCGAGTTACTTCCTATCTATGTATGTTGTATTATGGTTCCACTGTACTGCTACCCTATTTAAGTATGGTCTGTAATAACTGTATTTAAATTCTATTTGAACGACTATTTCGTAATATAAGTACTGCTAATCTTCCGCACTTTACTCTGATGTATTTTATTATGAAATGTTGTAATTTTGTAATGGCTTCGTAATGGGATCCTGTCGGAGAAACGGGTGCTTATGTAGCCCAGCAGAGCGTGCCTAGGTCATCTGGAACACGGGTCCGGCTGTCAAAGGTCATTAGTGACGATGACCGGTGCCTATGGACCATGTGATTTAGGCGGTTCTGTTACATTCTTCCAATGCACGGGCATGTTTGCTAGTAATACGAAGTAGTCTACTGGCCGAACGATTTTTCGAAAATAAAACGACTTTAGTTAAAATCACATGGGGAAAAATCATTTTATTTTCAGTTAAGGATATATGTTTTTTTTTGCGAATAGTTAAGGATATATGTTGAGAAAATATTTGAATGGATCAAAATTACTTATGAGATTTAGTGGTTCTAGGTATATTTTTTATTTTTCAACATATATGCTCCGTAGTGGTATATTTTTGTAATTTTCATACTTGAGTTTGGCAGTGTTGGTGACTCAAAAAATAGCGCCAAGTCTTCTGTGCTGACTGCACTTGCTCTCCAAAAAGAGAGACCGATAGCACTAGGAAGAGAAAAAATAAGAGAGAAAAAGGGCATTCATCCTAGCCATTGATGGTTCCTTAGAGGGCTGAGATGTTGCTACTGCTTATTATCTTGCAGTAGTAGTAGCCACTGCACCGGATCCTGGTCCCCGGATCCAATGTTCCCACTCGGAACGAATGCATGCCGCGCCATGGGCAGCTGCTGGCCAACGCTTCAGCAGTACACGGGAGCAGGGCAGCCGGCTGGCCGGCCAGTGAGTCTCAACTCTCATCCTTTCCGGTAGCGTCTCCATGAGACCTCTCGCTAGCAAAAACAAGAAGTCCATGCACATAACTTCTTTCTCTTCGATTTCTTGCCGCAGAGATCTTCCAAATTAGCTTCTAAAAAATAGTCCCAAAAATAACGGCGAAGCCCAAAAACAAGATCCAGAAATTAGAAACTGACACCACTAGATTTTAGCAAATAAAAAAATCCCAAATCAAGGATCAAAGCTACTAATTTTGGAGGCAAATTTGAGCAGCTACAGGTCAAAATCCTACCTGCTAGCTCGCATGGATCAACTGAAAACAGAGCAAAACAACGCCGGACTCCATCCTCCTCGTGCCTGTCCTGTTACATAGCACCCGTCTTCTTCACGCCGACACCGGCAACGACACCAACACCGCCACGGCCATGGCGCAGGTGGATGCCACGGCCATCTGTGCTCTGATTGCCTCCGTCTTCCCCGTGCCCTCGTGCACCAGCCCATGCTGAGGCCTCGCCAGGCGGCAGCGTATTTGTGCTGCAGGATGCTCCTGGTGTGCTCACGGCGTGGGGGTGCCGAAGGGGACTTCCCTTCCAGCGAGCCGCACGGGATCCCTACAGCGAGACGGGCGGCCTCGTTCTGTTTCTCACGTCACCTTCCAGGTCACCAAAATAACAAACGGTTTCCTTCTCTTCTTCGTTAAATCACTTTTCACGTCACCAAAATACAGACGTGGCAGTGTAATAAATAGAGATAGAAACTATCATGAAGTCTGGGTTGAGAGTGCCCTTAATACTCCATATATGTTTAAAGGACAGTTGATGTGACGAGAAAGATTCTGATTTTTTTTAACTAAACAGGGTCTAAGTGTAGGAGTAGAACCGAAGCCTTGAAAATGCAATACATCCAACGACTGTTATTTTCAAACTCATGACTTTAACCCTGTTCAAATCTCAGCCTTGCTCTAGTCATCTGGATACATAAAGCTGCGCAATCATAGTACTGTATTCAAGAAGAACTGGTTTTCGTAGATGAGGACACAGGTGTAGAACAGGTACCTTTCATATAGTACTAGTGTACTTTGACATGCATGTTTGCGTTGATGTTTGACAGGTAATTACCTGTCTCCACTCCTCTTATTCATTGATCAGAAAGCAACTGCATCTTTGCTTACTCCACGATGCCATAGGTCCGTTGAAGCACGTCCACTAGCTTCTGCAACGCGACACGTGAAGCCCCTCCTTGGCTCACCGCTGACTTTGCCGCCTGCTGCGCCCACGTAGCCTTCGCCCTGATTTTCTTGCCGGCCTCGCTGTCCGCGTCCATCAGCCTCCGGACCTTCTCCTCAACCTCCGCCCTCCAGATGACGTCAACGGCTGCCCCCATGCCACCGGACGGCTTTGCGTGAATCTTGACACCGGCGCCGACGATGTCCGCCACATGCCTCGCGTTCAGGTGCTGCTCGGCTATCATCGGCCATGCCAGGATGGGCTTCCCGGCCACAAGGCTCTCCATGACCGAGTTCCACCCGCAGTGGCTCATGAAGCCGCCCACTGCCTTGTGGGCCAGAATGCTCCTCTGCGGGGCCCATCCACGGACGACCTTGCCATGTGGCCCCACGTCAGCCGGCGGCGACCACGTGTCGGACCTGATCACCCAGAGGAAAGGGTGGCCGGACTGGACCAGCCCGGCAGCTATCTCGTCCAGCTGCCCGTCGGAGATGTGGGCCTGCGTGCCAAACGAAACGTACACCACCGATCCCGCCGCCCTCTCGTCGAGCCAGGCAATACAGCCCTCGGGGTCTTCCACCTCTTCCTCGAGCTCCGGCGGCATGTCGCCGGCCGCCGCGAGGAACAGCGGGCCGGCGAGCCACGCGCGGGCGCCGGGCTGCAGGTAGAATGACTCGAGCGGCGCAACATAGTCCTCGTCCAGCGCGCCGAAGCTGTTGACCAGGACGCCCCAGCTGAGCACGTCGGAGTAGCCGACTTCGTCGATCAAGAAGCGGGTCACGGGGTCCTCGGCGTCCGCGAACTTGACCACCCTCGTTGGGGATCTCATCCGCCGTGATCGCCACGTGCTCCGGCATGCCGTGCACGTGGAACGACGGAGCGCCGAGGTCCGCGGCCGCCGGCGGGCGTGTGATGAGCGCCTTGCAGACGGCCATGGAGAAGCAGGACATGCCGTGGAACACGACGCGGCGGACGCCGGCGTCCGCCGCGACGCGGTGCGTGAACCCGAGGAAGAAGTCGGAGACGAGGGCGAGCGGGGGGGACGGCAGCGATGCGAGGAAATCGGCGAAGGGCTCCCGCAGGAGCGCCGTGGCGCGCAGGAACGACGGGTACAGGGACGGCGACGGGAGGGCGTCGGTGGACTCGACGCCGGCCGGAAGCGGCGGCAGCGACGGGAAGGGGAGCTCGACGAGGCGCACCGATGAGGGAAGGCGGCTGGCGGCGAACGCGCGGTTGGCCGGAGTTGTGAGCAGGGTGACGCTGAGGCTCTTGTGGTGCCCTGAGAGCGCCGTGGCGAAGTGGAGCAGCGGGAGCGTGTGGCCTTTCGCCATGAAGGGGAAGATGACAACGTGGTCACGGCCAGCTGCTGCCGCGCCATTTGCAGCATGGTTCCCTGCGGCGGCGGTGGCCGTGGCGCCGTTGGTGGTGGTACTAGTGGCCATTTGCAATTAAGCTAAGGCGTTACTGTGGTTGGGTGCTGTAGATCTGTAGTCCTGATGGGATTATTTATAATGTATATAGTAATAATATGCATACAACCTTCGTGACATGGAGTGTGACGTGACGCACCAAAGTCAACCAGGTATTACTCGTCTACTGCTACTAGTAATCCCTCCGTCTTGTTGAGACTGACATTTTTTACTTTTTAACTTCTTATTTGACTATTTGTTTTATTTAAATTTATATACGAATAATAAAATAATTAAATTATTGTTAAAATATCTCTAGTAATTAAATAGACTATAATAAAATAAATAATAATTGTATAAAAAATTTGAATAAGACAAATGATTCAAACAAAATGGCACGGAGTGTAAAGTAACAATCTTAATGGAATGGAGGGAGTACTACATAGAATTGTGGTAAATGTCTTAGGAATCTTTTTTTATGTAGGTGAAACATAAAATATTTTTTATGGGATACAATTAAAATGGCTTTACCTATGATAGCAATACAAAATAAATGCCAACATAATCAAAAGATCCTAATACAATCAAGCGTAGCTCCACTATGTAAGTGGCCAACATACAGCCTCGTGGTGGTAGAGAGAACCAACTCCAGGCTATCTTGATTCATAAATATTGATCCTACTTTCCATAAATTTATATCAGAAAAGATTTTTAAGGACGTCTCTATTTTGTATCAAAGGCGGTTAAACTAGCCTACCGTCTCTAACCGCACTCGAGAAAACTGTAGCTTTGTAACCACTTCTAGTGATCTATTTTCAGAGACGGTTCAATTAAGAAAACCACCTCTTAAAATAGCTACATTTCAAAGGCGGTTCTCGTACATGAACCATATCTGATATTCTATTTTTAAGGGTGGTTCAATTAATAAAACCGTCTCTAAAAATAACTACATTTCAGAGACGGTTCTCATACGACAGCGCCTCTGATGTTCTATTTTTAGGGCCGGTCATGTAAGGAGTCTTTCGTTAAACTAACCGTTTGGTTTATATGTGAGCTTGTGCTATCCTTTTAACCAATTATGTGATTTGTTTTCATGTAGCAAATAGTGAATGGATACGGGAGGCAAGACACGCAGGTCCTCTATCTTGGTCTCTTAATCATCCCGCATTCACGGGTGCTAATGGAAAGGCATTAGAAAAAATTAGACGGGCTACGCACAAACAAACAAAGAAAGAAAATTGTAGTAAATATTGGGAAAGATCTCCTAGATCATCAGGTCTTTCCATTATGTATTTGCCCCCTACCATTCCAAGTAAGATCCATCACCATCTTATTTCCTCTCCCATCCATTTAAGTTTGCCCACTTATACCATAATCGCATTTAATGCAATTTTGTTAATATTATCACTTTTATCTTTGTTTTGCTAATGTAGCGATCACTACATCCTATCATGTATCCATGTGAAAAGTTGTCGCCTATCCCGCTGCTTCCATCCTCGGCCGGCCGCCGCCGGCCGTGGCCAAGCCACACACCGGAGTGCTTCCACCTGGCCACGGCCAGCCTCAGAGTGGCCCAGCTAGCCCTCGCCGGCCGGCAATGCACAGCTACCAGAGCCGCAAGGGACAAAGGCAGACGGAGGAAGAAGATGTCGCCCTCTGTCCCCGCACGTGCCCTTGGCAACAGCAGCCATGACCGCCGCCGGCCACCAAATCTCGGCCAGGACGGGCTGGATCCAGCCGCCAGGGGCACAGATCTGTCCATTCGGGGCACTGGATCCGGCCACGGCCAGCCCATGCCGGCACTGCACCACCGCCAGTGGAGGAAGAAGAGGAGCGCGGATGAGAGAAACCTCGCCCCCGCGCGCCCCCGCAGACAACAGCCCAGACCTCGCCCGGCGCCGCGCAACCGAAGGGGGCGGCCTGCCGAACTCCACGCGGCTCTAGCACAGTCGCACCCCACCAGACCACCGCCACCATGGCCCCAAAGGTTGAAGAAGCCCTGCCGCCGCCATCCCCGTGGGCCACGCGGCCTCGCCGGTGGCTTGCTCCGGCGGCGGCGCAGCAGGAGAGGAAGGAGAAGAGGTGGGGCGACGCTCGGGAGGGAAAATAGATATGAAAAATTCATTTAACCTGAAGATTTTTTTTTATTGTTAGTTAAATTTAAGACAACTTGACTTAGATCAAATAAAATATTTATTATTTCTAGAATGGAGGTGCGTGGTAGTACTATCCTATGTCTAGACTTGTTGGGCCTCTACATGGGAGAGATGTTGAAGTATAATAATTAAATTATGCTAGTATCAATTTTCTCCTTGATTTTCAAAACCGGGCAGTTTCTGCCATTGACAAGGTTGTCCAAAACTTCTAATGTAAAGATCCTTTCGATGACATGAAGTAGTAAAAAAATCTCTCCGACAACACCAAGATAACATTCCTAGCCTGGATCGCTGTGATTTGACAAATTCTCCAGACCTTATTTATTATGGTGGAATTTATTACACGCATAACACCTCTGTGCTGAGGCATATAGCTGGTCATCAGTCATTGCTGAACGGAGGGAGGAGAGCAGCAAAAGCAACCTCTGTGCTGACGGAGGAGAGCAGCAAAAGCAACCCGGTGCTGAACCGCTGGGTACAGTCTCGTTGCTTGACTAGGGCCGTAGGGGCGGCAGGCGAGTCAGTGTCTCAGCTAGTAGTCTAATTTCTTATTTGTCGTAGTGTGTTTTTCGTATTTCTCAGGTGATAACTCATGTGCTATTGATATATAATCGAATGTCGTTTGAGTACAGGACTCTGAATATATACATCCATCTTTTTTGTTAAACAATTGCTTTTGGATAGGAATCTGAAAATCTCACTTAATAATGTAGTAATGTGCAACTAGCAGGTAACGCCGGTCGAGCGTATGAACTATTTATGGCCTTCCATAATATATATTTTATAAACTATTGATATATAATGACTTATATAGAACGACTATATGTTTTTTTCTTAATTTAAGTATGTGAAGTCTCAGTTCTTTGAGTACATTTAAATGTTAATTTACACATATTATTTATGATATATGCTTCAATTTACATAATTATCATGTCGTTATTGGAACTTATTATTCGTAATTGCACTTATAATCTCCTACCTCAACATCAATACACAACTAGGCTATACATTATTTAGTATCCTTGTTTTTTTATAGAGCAAAATGCACCACAGGTTCCTAACCTTTGGCCTTTGTGTCATCTACGTCCATCACCTTTAAAAGTATAGTTTTAGGTCCATAACTTTTGGTCTGTGTGTCATCTAGGTCCATGACCTTTGAAAGTACAGTTTTAGATTGCTAATCTTTACATGCAGTTCATCGGTAGTCCATTTCTGATATAGCACATTGACGTCACCTTTTTGTTTTCTCTAAATTTCTTCCAAATTTGTATAATAACTTGAAAAGTCCCAAAATAAAAGTTGTTACAAATTTTATGCTCTACAACATTGCTTTTTAAACTATTTTTAGATTCTATTAGTTTTTAAAATTTTGAATTAGGGCTAAACTGATCATTTGAATTGAGGTTTACAATTCAAATTTTTATTTAACAACTTCACAATCTCTGTTAAAAGATTTTGAAGTTAATAAACATCTTGCGCAAAACCCTAAATTTAAATGCAAAGTTTTCAAATTCAAACCCTATTTTTAAAAATATTAAGACGTTGGTGATAAGTCTTAAATGAAAGTTGTAAATCTCATTATTTTGAGAACTTTTATATTTGGAGATTTTGATGTTATTTAATAGAAGTTTGAATTGCAAACCTCAATTCAAATGACCAATTTAGTCCCAATTCAAAATTTCAAAAACTAAAAAAATCTGATCAAAAATAGTCTAAAAGCAAAGTTGTAGAGTATAAAATTTGGAACAACTTTATTTTGGGACTTTTCAAATTATTATACAAATTTAGAAGAAATTTAGAGAAAACAAAAAGGTGACGTCAATGCTACAGTAGAAATGGACTACCGGTGAACTGCATGTAAAGATTAGGGACCTAAAACTGTATTTTTAAAGGTTATGGACCTACATGACACACAGGCCAAAGGTTAGAGACCTAAAACTGCACTGTCAAAGGTGATGGACCTACATGACATAGAGGACCCAAAGGTTAGGGACCTGTGGTGTATTTTGCTCTTTTTTAAATATTATTAGAGGCAATTAGCTACGGAAAATTAGAGACCACTTGCTGGTGGACACTCTGTACATATTTTTGTACTAGGAAATCTAGATATGCCAGAGAATGCTATGTAGAAAGATTATCATCCAACCATGTCCTTAATCACTTAGTTTGCCATTTTCGATCCAATGAAGTATGCAATAATTTATGTTTCACACAGAAATTGTACGCCAAAAGGCAGGCTTTTTTGCTGGTAAAAATATGAGAATTTTTTATTAGTGCAAAAGACTATAAATTTGGAATATGTTGTACAGGATATAAACATTATTTGAATGCTACCTAGGTCTTGTTTGAATGCAAAGTACTTTAAAAGTATTGGAAAAAAAATACTATAGTTTTACAAAATACTTGTTTCTAAAATCTAGTAGGTGTTTGGATGCAATAAATTTTGTAGTCTCTAGAACTATGGTTTTATCAAAACTGTAGTCTTTTTGAGTTTTAGAAACTCCGCTAATGACATTTTTTCTCTAAACCACGGTTTTGTGCTTCTTTAGCTTATAAAAATCACAGTTTTGTGATACTACAATTTTTTTAGAACCACATCATCCAAACCGGCCCTGGATATGTTTTTTTGTTCAATACTCTTCCCTTGACCTTTTTTTTCGGGAATGTGCGCTGCACGTATTTTATTAAGAGAAGATAGAGTTTAAATACACGCTCGACGGGTCACCATGGCGAGGTGCTAACGAACACTGCCGGTAAACACATTACATAAGGCACCGCCAGACGGTGGAGGAATTGTGGGGGGGGGGGGGGGGGGGGGGGGTGAGGAGGGGGACGATCCTCATGTAAGGCAGCTATCCCGACGAAACCTGCAGACACCCAGGCATTAGCTTCCTCTAGGATTAGACGGATCAGCTCCTGCGGCATCAGGGACCCGACGGTTCCGCTCTTTCCATAACATCCATGGGACCAGGAGAACGGCGGAGTCAAAAGGGTGGCGCAGCTGCCTCGGCAGCCTTCCTCGCGCAAGCTGCCACCAGTCAGCAAGCACGGGCGCACGGCATTGGCATCCGGAGCAAGGGCCTGCCATCCAATCGAGCGGAGCAGATGGTGCCATACTTCCCGCGCGTACACACAAGAACATAGCAGATGATCAGTGATCTCATCGACCTGGGCGCAAAACGCGCAGGGGGCATCCTGCTGTAGGCCATGACGCTTCCTCCTTTCTGCAGTCCAGAGACTACTCTTCCCCTGACCTTGTGTTGCATGCACTGCCTCGCCTGAAAATAGAAAGAAAGGCGGCCGTTTGCATGTCCAGCGTGACATGTATGGCCATATTAAAAACTACAAGTCGCTAGTAAACGCGCACGGGCGCTGAAGGACGTCGACAGAAAGGTCCGCTCTAGTATTATTTTTCTAGGCCGAGGCTTCCACGTCTCCGTGGAACCGTTTTACCCGCCATTTTCCTCTCCTCTCCCTCCATCATCTAGAGCTAGAGGAAGAGGAGAGATGCAGCTCACGATCTCCACCGAATCCTGACCTCCCAAACCTCCAATAATCCATCCAAAAGCAAGGGAAATGATCAGGCGACAACGCGGCATGGATCGTCGGTTCCGGCAGCTGCTGGCCGGCGCGGCCGTGCTGCTGCTAGCGGCATCTCCGGCGGCCATGGCCGCCGCCAACGACGACGTTGTGGAAGTCGGCGTGAACTGGGGCTCGCAGCTGTCGCACCCGCTTCTCCCCGACTCCGTGGTAAAGATGCTCAAGGCGAACGGCGTCGCCCGGGTGAAGATGTTCGACGCCGACCCCTGGCCCGTCGGTGCGCTCGTCGACTCCGGCATTGAGGTCATGCTCGGCATCCCAAATGACATGCTCGAGACCATGAGCAGCAGCTACGGCAATGCCAAGGATTGGGTCAAGGAGAACGTCACCGCCTATGGTGACAAGCTTAAGGTCAAGTACGTAACGTAACATAACATACATTTGTCTCTCGCATCGCATCCCGCAAAGCCATGCATCCATGAATTAATAATCATGACGTCGCATTAATTAATTGGTTTTCATAACATTAATTAATGACGAACGAAATGTATGTGGGTTGCTTGATGACCGATCGAGAAGGTATGTGGCAGTGGGGAACGAGCCATTTCTCAAGGCCTACAACGGGTCGTTCATGAAGACCACGTTCCCGGCGCTCAAGAACATCCAGAAGGCTCTTGACGAGGCCGGCGTCGGTGACACCGTGAAGGCGGTCGTCCCGCTCAACGCCGACGTCTACGTCTCCCCCGACGACAAGCCGTCGTCGGGCGCGTTCCGGCCCGACATCGAGGGCCTCATGACGGACATGGTGAAGTTCCTGCACGACCACGGCGCGCCTTTCGTCGTCAACATCTACCCGTTCCTGAGCCTGTACCAGAGCGACGACTTCCCCTTCGAGTTCGCCTTCTTCGACGGCGGCAAGACGATCCAGGACAACAAGGGCGGCGTCAGCTACACCAACGTGTTCGACGCCAACTACGACACGCTCGTGCACGCGCTGAAGAAGGCCGGCGTGCCCAACCTCAGGGTCATCGTCGGCGAGGCCGGCTGGCCGACCGACGGCAACAAGAACGCCAACCTCAGGCTGGCGCGGCGGTTCTACGACGGGCTGCTCAAGAAGCTGGCCAGGAACGAAGGCACCCCGGTCCGGAAGGGCAAGATGGAGGTTTACCTGTTCGGCCTGTTCGACGAGGACATGAAGAGCATCGCGCCGGGGAACTTCGAGCGCCACTGGGGCATCTTCACCTACGACGGCAAGCCCAAGTTCCCGATCGACCTGACGGGGCAGGGCCATGACAGGCTCCTCTCCCCGGTCACCGACGTCGAGTACCTGCCGAGCCAGTGGTGCGTGTTCGACGACGGCGCCAAGGACAAATCCAAGCTGCCGGGCAACATCCAGTACGCGTGCGCAAGCGGCGACTGCACGGCGCTCGGCTACGGCTGCTCCTGCAACGGGCTGGACGAGAAGAGCAACATCTCCTACGCCTTCAACATGTACTTCCAGATGCAGGACCAGGATGTGCGCGCCTGCGACTTCGACGGGCTCGCCAAGATCACTGACAAGAACGCCTCCACGCGCGGCTGCCTGTTCCCGATCCAGATAATCAGCGCCGGTGATCGGCCGGCGCCAGCTCTGTTAATATTGCTGCCGGCGCTATTGGCATTGCTTCTGACGTTTTTCGTTTAGGGTGGGGATTTCCTGATCGACTTCGTGTAGAAATGCATTCGCGTCAAAAATTATATGAAGAATTCATTACCTGCTGGAGCATGGTGCAGATTGCGAAACAGCACATCACCGCGCCGCTGGTAGGTTTACAAGCAAACTATACCGAAGGGTAAACATATCACATTTATGTGATAGCAAAGAACCATCAACTTAAATTCTTGGAACCCTATCTGGGCATCGCGAGTCTGCAAGCAAAGCTTTAGGATGCTACCGATGGTCGTAGTATCGAAGAGACTAACAGTGAGAAGAATTTGGAAAGTAATTTTAGACTAGAAGGTGAGCTTCGATTTAGTGTTTTGTCATTTAAAAGTATAAATTTGCCTACTAAATGTCTCCTAATGAGATTCTCGTATGCTATAGTTAGTGGTAGTGTTTTACTATTAATTAAAAACATAAGAAAAAGCCTAACTCCTAACCCGCTCTAATGCGTCCCAATATACGGAAAATAAATTGGTACAAACTGTATCCACCATGCTTTCCTGCATACATGCCGTGGATGTATATATGGCCAATGGACTGGCCCGGGCCGACATAAAATGGGTCCAGGCCAGCCTGGCCCGACCCGATGGGGGCTTGGGCCTTCGTGCCTCACAGGCCAGGCCTCTTAGTTCCTCGTGCCTGGCCTTCGGCCCAGGCACAACACTGTGGGCCGTTTTTTTTTTGCCATGCTGGCCCGTAAAGCACGACCATTTTTCACAGGCCTGTACCAGCCCTAGCCCATAGGGCGACAGAGAGAGAGAGGGGAAGGCCGCAAGGGCGAAGGGAGGTCGGAGGAGGATGGCGCGCTCGCCACCGACGAGCTCCACGTGGATCCGCGGGAGGAGCGGAGGAGGCTGAAGCCCTTGTGGCCAGTGATGGGGGCGTGGAGGAGGCGGCCAGAGGAGACGACAGGTCACGTGAGGTGCCGAGGACGCCGAGTAGAGGGAGGAAGCGTCCTGCGTCCATGCTCGCCTCGCTTGACGCAAGGGAATGGGAGGGGCGTTCGTGGCATCGACGCAGAGGTGAGGACGAGGAGGAGCAATGGGGCGTGCGACATTGCGACGTGGGGAGGGCTGATCGGGCGAGGGGGCTATGTGCGGGGGGAGGAGAAGGGATAGGGTTCAAGGGGTGGGGGCTGGCCGGCTATGGCTCTTAGCAGGCTAGCTGGACAGGCTTCCGTTGAAGACCGAGTCGTGCCTGTGTCAGCCCACATGCCTAGGGTATGGCCTAGGCACGGCCTCGTACCCTGGGCTATGTCAGCCCGGGCCTGGTCGCCACCTGGTCGTGCTGTGCTTGGACCGGGCTAAAAATACGGGCCTTGTGCCGGGTAAACGGGCTTGGGCTGCGTGGACAAGTATACTTGGATGATTGTTATATGTCGAGTCAATCCGATCCATAAGATAGATCCAGACTGTCTTTGGTGGTCTACATAAGTCGCATCAATCGTGGGCCAGTCCAGTGGATAATGAAAAACCACAGGTGTCAAATTATTTTGTTTATATACGTGACAGCAGATCAGGAGCCATATGCACTAGTCTATTGTTTGGATATTGAGATATGAGTGGTAGGATATTTATAGAGAAACAGTTGAATGACTAAGATTAAACGATGGATAAAAAATGGATAGGTATGTTACAATAATATTTTTAGAAGGGATATCCCTATCTGTATCTCTATCTCTATCTCTATCTCATTTCTATTCTAATCAAATAGGCCGACAATAGACTCTAGGAGTCGGTGCATACTCCCTCCGTCCCATAAAGATTATCGTTTTAGATTTTTTTAGATTTTACGTTTGGCCATTCGTCTTATTTGAAAATTTTGTATAAATATTATTTATCTTATTATGATTTGTTTTATCATTAAAGATATTTTAATAATTATTAATTAATTTTATATTTTATATAAATTTTTTGAATAAGACTAGTTTTCTGAAAAGTCTAAAACCGATAATCTTTTTAGGACAGTGGGAATTCGATGCATTGACTTTTTTTCCCAGCCGGTAAGATAGGGAAAAAAAACCAGTTTCCACCCATCTGTATACTACACACTCAATATTGAAACCCGCCGGGAAAATGCCGTTTCACCATCGCCCAATTAGCATTAGCACTTAGCAGGCCTAGACTAGGGCCATGTTTAGATCCACTGTAAATTACAATTGTAACTAGTTACATTAATGTTGTGGCATATGCATGGAGCATTAAATGTAGACGAAATATTTACATATTTGTACTGTTTACATATACATCACGAGACGAATCTTTTATAAACCTACTTAGGCCATAATTAGACTAAAAGTTGTCAAATACAAACGAACGTGCTACAGTGCAAAATTACAACTGCAACTGGGATTAAAGAGGCCTAAATGAGACTGGCCATCGATCATGCGCTGAGCGAGGAATCAATTCGGCCTCGGGCTTTCCAAGTCGCGTACCAGCAACGCGATGCGGCATCAGGCGGGATACATTATAAACAAACGCCATCGTTGAGACTTCAACTCTGCAGCACCCCAACCACCAGCCACATTAACTCCTTACTGCTAGCTTGCAATGGCCATCGGCACCACCGCCCTCGCCACCAATAATGGCGCGTCAGCAGCTGGCCGTGACCACGTTGTCATCTTCCCCTTCATGGCGAAAGGCCACACGCTCCCGCTGCTCCACTTCGCCACGGCGCTCACGGTGCACCACAAGAGCCTCAGCGTCACCGTGCTCACCACCCCAGCCAACCGCGCGTTCGCCGCAAGCCACCTGCCCTCGTCGCCGTCTGTGCGCCTCGTCGAGCTCCCCTTCCCGTCACTGCCGCCGCTGCCGGCCGGCGTCGAGTCCACCGACGCCCTCCCGTCGCCGTCCCTGTACCCGCCGTTCCTGCGCGCCACGGCGCTCCTGCTGGAGCCCTTCGCCGATTTCCTCGCGTCGCTGCCGTCCCCGCCGCTCGCGCTCGTCTCCGACTTCTTCCTCGGGTTCACGCACCGCGTCGCGGCGGACGCCGGCGTCCGCCGCGTCGTGTTCCACGGCATGTCCTGCTTCTCCATGGCCATCTGCAAGGCGCTCATCACCCGCCCGCCGGCGGCCGCGGACCTCGGCGCTCCGTCGTTCCACGTGCACGGCATGCCGGAGCACGTGACGATCACGGCGGATGAGATCCCGGACGAGGTGGTCAAGTTCGCGGACGCCGAGGACCCCGTGACTCGCTTCTTGATCGACGAAGTCGGCTACTTCGACGTGCTCAGCTGGGGCGTCCTGGTCAACAGTTTCGCCGCGCTGGACGAGGACTATGTTGCGCCGCTCGAGTCATTCTACCAGCAGCCTGGCGCCCGCGCGTGGCTCGCCGGCCCGCTGTTCCTCGCGGCGGCCGGCGACATGCCGGAACTCGAGGAAGAGGAGGAAGACCCCGAGGGCTGTCTTGCCTGGCTCGACGAGAGGGCGGCGGCATCGGTGGTGTACGTTTCGTTCGGCACGCAGGCCCACATCTGCGACGGGCAGCTCGACGAGATAGCTGCCGGGCTGGTCCAGTCCGGTCACCCTTTCCTCTGGGTGGTCAGGTCCGACAAGTGGTCGCCGCCGGCTGACGTGGGGCTGCATGGCAAGGTCGTCCGTGGATGGGCCCCGCAGAGGAGCATTCTGGCCCACAAGGCAGTGGGCGGCTTCATGAGCCACTGCGGGTGGAACTCGGTCATGGAGAGCCTCGCCGCCGGGAAGCCCATGCTGGTGTGGCCGATGATGGCGGAGCAGCACCTGAACGCGAGGCATGTGGCGGACATCGTCGGCGCCGGCGTCAAGATTCACACAAAGCCGCCCGGCGGCATGGGGGCAGCAGCCGTCGACGTCATCGGGAGGGCGGAGGTTGAGGAGAAGGTCCGGAGGCTGATGGACGCGGACAGCGATGCCGGCAAGAAAATCAGGGCGAAGGCTACGTGGGCGCAGCAAGCGGCAAAGTCAGCGGTGAGCGAAGGAGGGGCTTCACGCGTCGCGTTGCAGAAAGCTAGTGGACGAGCTTCAACGGACCTACGGCATCGTGGAGAGCAAAGATGCAGTTGCCTACTGAATAGGGATGATAATGGTACGAATATTTATTCGATCCTTCGTTTAATTGAATCTATTTAGAGGTGTTCAGATCTGTCTGTATTCGAGTTCGGATATTCAATATCCGATACCGTATCTGTATTATACTCAAATCGTATATTTATGATGTCGACATGCAATCGTATCTTATCCGGTATGGCTGACACTATCCGTATTTGAATCCGGATCTGACCAGAAATATGAAAACAAATATGATATCAGAGGTTCGTATCCGATTCATTTTTCATCCCTACTTCTGAACAATGAATGAATAATAATATATACAAACATGCATGTCGAAGTACACTAGAGTTATATCTGTAGCCTGTTCTGTACTTTGTAATCTCTAGACCTCTTTTGTTTCTCTTCATTCTTTTTTAATAAATCTCGGCATAAGCCTCTCCTGTTCTTTAAAAAAAACACTAGTACTAAATGAAGGTACCTGTACATTGTACTTGTACAACTTGTGTCCTCATCTACGCAAACCAGTTCTTGAATAGTATGATCGCGCAGCTTTATGTATCCAGATGACTAGATGAGGAATATGCTGAGATTTGAACAGGGGTTTAACGTGAGTTTGAAAATAATAATCGTTGGATGTGTACTACATTTAGGCTTCGGTTCTACACTTGTTGCATATGTTGAATCATACTTGTAAATTCCATTCCGGAGGCCGTTCCGTTTTTACTCTTGGAATGGAACATTCTGGTACCGACCAATACCGGTGTATCATTCCGAACTTTATTATATTAAAAATATATAAATATACATATACATAAATAATCATATAAATATATACTCATGGCATAGTTACGCTTCATCACACTGACATTTTTTCTAAACTCACATATTTTTTCTAAACTCCATAGCTCACACATGGAAAAAGTGTTTCGTCACTTGGTTTTAGTCCGGTACCGGAATAGGTGGAACAAACGTTTCGGCCGGAATTGATCGGAATGGCCGGTATTGACCGGTATTTGACCCGGTACGGGATTGCAGCCCTTCTATGCCGGTTTGGGCACCGGAACGGGGCATTCCGGTCATTCCGACCGATACCGGAATGGAATTTACAAGTATGCGTTGAATTGATCCGCGTCCTTTGCGGACCTTGTGTGTTTCTTCAGATTGTTTACTTCAAGTGGCTGCATAGCGGTGTGGATAAACAATACGTGTGAAAACTGACAAGTCAATGGAAGGTAGATAAACAATATACGGGTGAAAGGAACGATGCGATAAGTTTGAGAACGCTGGATCTTGGACTCTTAGCCGGCGGCCGGAGACTAGAGATTACTACTCCTATGCATATTAATTTTTAGACACATGTATAAAGTATTAAATGTAGATAAAAACTAAAACTAATTTGATAACTTGATAAAATATTACCTTACGGATCTTTTGAACCTACTTAGAATAGATTAGACACTTAGCAATAAATAAGACGCTGCTACAGTATTTACTGTTAGGATTAATTAGACATGTGATCAATTAGTTAAAACTCGCCATTAGCAACTGCTAATGACAGCTTACTGTAGAGACACCTTTTCACCAACAGACAGGCCCTTTAGGTAATAGGCACATACCTTATCGTATCATATATATATATATATATATATATATATATATATATATATATATATATATATATATATATATATATATATATATATATATATATATAATTGTAACACTGTTCATCGATACAAGGTTTACATTCATTTGCAATACGTTATCAGACAGGCGTGCTCTCCGCTGACGCCAAGAACGGTTCGCCCTGGAAGAAGTTGTCGGCGTTGCTACGGACTCGCCGGAGATATGTTCGCCGGCGTCGCTGCCTCCACTGCAGGCCACGCTGTTCTCCGCTGGGTAAAGTTCGCAAGGAAGAAACGGAAGCCGATTCAGGCATCCTGATGGCCATCGAAGATACGAACCATTGTTGGAGGCGCTGTTCTCCAAACTAGAGAAAGGCCAACGGCTCATATTCGCCGGAGAGAAGTTCCCCGATGAAGCAAGCACTTCGCTCTGCCTGTCCAGAACTCAAGATTGATGGCGAGGGGATGCTTCGACATCAGCGTTCGTCATGGGCTTCGGCAGGAAAAAGAAAAGAACGAACTCAAATAGGAGAAAGATAAAGGACGGTAACCACCATATTGTCTTCTCAGAGTTTATCATGTTCTTACCTCTCGACAGCGATGCACTCCACGGAGATATCCCGTCACGATGGCTACGGCTTGGACTCGGTAGACTCTGCACTCGCGACTGCGCCCTGTCCCTGCCCTCGGCCGAACTGACGCGGACGGCCCAATGGCGAGGCTGGTGCTGACGGCGACCGCGCGGTCATCGCGCCTGCACTCGGCGACCCCTTGCGCCCTCCTGTGCTGCGGGCTATGCCCGGTCTCCTACACTAGGACAAGCGCAGCGCTCGCACTAGTGGCAGGCAGCCTGCGCAGCCTCCGCTCGGGGACCAGGACGGTGCTGCTGTGGAAAACGATGGCGGCGGCGGCGGCTGGTAGGGTGCCGGCGGCTGGGGCAACCCTAACCGCCCCTTCCTTTTATTGGGCTTGCGCGGGGGTGGAGAGGGATGGCGGTAGGATGAAAATGGTAGGGATATTGATTCGATCGTCGGTTCGACTGGATCCGTTTAGAGGTGTTTAGATCTGTTTGTATCTGAGTTCGAATATTTAATATTCGGTACCGTATCCGTATCCGAATACTCAAATTATATATTTATGATGGCGACATCCAATCGTATTCTATCAGCTGACACTATCCGTATTCGAATCTAAATCCGACCAAAAATATAAAAACAATATGATATCAACAGGATCCGTTTATATCCCATCCGTTTTCATCCCTGGATGGCCGTCTTGGCGGCCTAGGCCTAGGTTGCGGCCTGGCGCCCCTCTCCCTCTCTAGGCGGGCCGCGTCAGCAGCCGCAGGCCATCACCATTTGGTTTTGCTGCGCGCTCGCCTGGCTGGCTGCTGGCTGTCTGCGGGGCCACGAGCCTGGCTGCCCGCTGGGCCGCCCCCGGCTGGCCTGTTTGCAGAGTCACCTTTTATTTTCTTTTATTATTTTCTGTTTCAGCAGTAGTTATAGTTTAATCAGCACATGCTTTGCTAGTTTAATTTTTACAAGAACATCAGTAACTTGTCTTGATTGTTGTTGTTGTATCCGCTGGATATTGATATTGTAATTGTAAATATAATCGTGATATGTTTATATTTATAATGCAATGTCTTGTGTTTTCTATCATATTTTTCTTTTTGGAGTATGTGGTGCACCAAATCACCCTTTACACCACATACATATTACATTTGTGACTTGATTATTTTTGTTTTGGGCTATGTTAGTGCACCCAAACCCCCTATTTTTGCACTAACATATTAGTTACATTTGTATTTATGATAGAATTCAGTATGTTGGTGCCTCAAACCATAATTTTTGCACCACATACAAGTTAAATTTGCTAGTTGACTTAGTTGCAATTTAACTATGCCATTTATAGAGCTAGAA
Source organism: Eremochloa ophiuroides (assembly GCA_038502445.1). Lineage (NCBI taxonomy): Eukaryota > Viridiplantae > Streptophyta > Magnoliopsida > Poales > Poaceae > Eremochloa > Eremochloa ophiuroides. The sequence goes on from JAHLJS010000003.1 coordinate 93,073,140, forward strand.
ATTTTAAATTAGTATAGCATTTAAGTTGCAATATAGATATCTTGTTTATTTTAGGTAAATAACACAAGGTAATAGAGACTATGACATTGGTTGCGTTTAATTCCTTGTGAATTATCCTGCCTAGAGATCGTGCCATAGCAGTGATTAAATCACCTATTACTCAGAGGTCTATATCTTATTTCTATGAAATTTGATGATTACCTACATTGTGTTTTTATCCAAAAAAAAGTTTTGGATTGCTATATTCATCATATTATTTTGACAATACACAAGATAGTAGAGACCTAAGCAAATGCTGCATTTAGTTCACTTGTGAATTATCTTGCCCTGAGACCGTGCTTAGGCAGCAATATATTTGCCTACTATAAGGATCTACTATTTGTCTTTGACATAGAGACTATCTGTCTTGTGTTTCTCAAAATTTCGGATGATTTGGTTGTATGGTCAACACAATTTATGATTACCTACAACAATCCAACACTACGATAAGATATAAACTTTAAAAATATTGCACTTCATATTATAACATTGCTATGTTGATTTCAAAATTACTATACGGTAAATAATCAACTCATGGTATTGCATTAGTGATTTTGAGTTTACCTTAGGGGTAAATCCATTAAATCAATGATTTGTCACATGTTGTGGATATTGACTTCAGAGGAGTCTGCTGAACTCGCTCTCGATGGCATCAAAATCCCACATGGACAATGGACATTAATATTGATTTTATCCCATAAATATTATTAAAGAATTCAATGCTCTCAATTAGGGATTGTTTATTATAGATCAAAGAAAATTGTGCCTTGTTATTGTTTAGGTACTACACATCCATAAAGATTATCTACAAAGAATATCTTATGGAAAGAATTGCACATACTTTATAGCATACTCTTCTGGAGTATTTGGACAATAAATAAACTCATATAGCTCAAAGGCTAACAATGAGTAGATCGTGTCTCTAGTTTTCAAACTAGAAGACTATGATCATATTGTTCATAAAGTTTGTTTCCCGTATCGAAAACAAAAGGCCTAATGTGCAACTAAGTTATGACAAAGTTGAACCCCACAATGACAAAATGTCATATAGGTGGTCGTGTTTAGCATAGTGCTAAACAATGTCATACTCTTAAATTCGCAATGGATCTATAACAAACAATCTATAAGGAATAAAACAGGAGCTCTAGAATTTAAGATTTGAAGTATGTTTCAATCTTAATCTGAAGCTATTTATGAGGTTGATTTTGTTGGATCCTCTGGGATCACATCTCAACACTCTAACTTTTCTCATAAGAGAATATCAAATACATGGACAACATGATCATCGAATATACTTCGACCGATATATTTTGAGATTTGGAATAATCTCACTGGTCCATTGATGTTCTCTCATATAGTCCATCTGAATATGTTGTAATACTCGTTGTCAATCCATAACTATTGTGAGTATCATATTTATGAATTTGATACCCAACAATATTTATAGATTTCTATATATTAGACGAGAATTTCATTACTTTCTTGTCATATATAGATTGTACGGGGATCATTCCAATGTGGAATGATATGTGCTTAGTGGATATTTGTACCACAAACTCTATAATCAGGGAAGAAGCAAAATATTTCTGGTTCTTATGACAAGAAGTGGGAATATTTTTTTGGCTATCATTGATACGTGTTGATAGTTTGGCATATTTTGCTACTATCATTCTCCCTATTGATACTGAGTTAGTAACTGAGGATATTTAATTATGTCCTAATTACACTCATATCTTATAGAGATATCCAAATGTGTTTTCATATGAAAACACAAAAGGACAACACTGGATATGGCATATAAGCAATGAGATAGGTCTCATTTTGGTTGCATTATGCATACAACCATTCCCCATACAACATGTTGCATATAAGAATTTTTCACACTGTTGATGCATTCAAAATTTGAAATGTTCAACTTGATCATCCATAGAGATGCGTGAAAAATTATTGGCAATTCATTTGGTCTGATTTTCCCAAAGTGTGGATACGACAAGTGCCACAGGAAAACAGATTTTAAGATCCTCTTATCTTAAAATCAGATTGAATCTTAGATTCCTTGATCATATTCAAAAGAATATGTATGGGTCGGATACAAAGATTGTATGGACAGTTCAGGCATTTCATGGTTGTAAAGATACATCTGTGTAATGATCCAAAGTGTGTGAGGTATCCACACTCAGCCATGCATTTGGTAGATAATGCCTCTTTTTATGAGCATTATCCTGAACACTACTAAACTTTTGTGCCTACAATGACGCTTGTAAGGTATACGAAAAGTTTAGTTATATATCCAATAGGATAAATGGAATCTACAAGTATGACATCAAGGTCATAGCAGGACCATTGTCAGTAAATTGCTATTTGCCAACTTCATGTTGGGGTCAGGTAAAGTTACACACTCCTGACTTATGATTAACTGCATATCCCCTATATGCATTTAGTACGTGGGAATCCAAGAAGATTTCCTATTTGCGTAAGATTGTATGACGTTGCATACGTACCAATCTCACCACCACAGCATACATTGATGGGTTCACACAGGAAACTGGGGATCAACGAGACATTTCAATCTCCATCGATTGTTAAGTATCTAGATCTCTTATTTAAGATCTATTCACAATCCGTTTGCTGGTTTCATTGAGCTTTTTCAGGCATTAGGGGGAGATTAGAGGTACCATATATAATGCTCGAAAATTATTTGGAATGCATAAAGCATTTCAAGCTCAGGATCGCGTACTAAATGGACTGAACTAAGTTCAATTGATTTGCATAATATTTCAAATAAGCTGCCAAATACATTTACTGATTAATAATCTGTTGCAAGTATGTGCCAGAAAGAGTAGTGGTATTAAGTAAAACCACTCAACTCTCAATTGTAAATAAGAGGGGGAGAAGTATGGCCATAAAGCAGGATTATTCATGCTAGCAATAGAAGACTTTCCTTCTAAGATAGTAAATGCATGTCAACCTATATGGTTGACAATACCTACTGGGTAAATATTACTTATTACCCTGTGGATAGATGTCATCCACAAACCCAACTCAGAGGTGCACCAAATACTGATGCTGGGATATCAGAAAGCCCTGACTCTCGTTTCAGGAAGTCACGATGAGTCATTCAGGGTTCTTTGAGTTTTGATAGATTGGAGAATTATATAATAAAAAGGCTACATTTGTCGACAAATACTTCTCTAAATAAATTGTATACAATATTCCAAGTCATCCAGTTAATAAGACCATGGCAGAGTGCTTTGTCACTCTTACTGGATCGGAACTTGTTGAGTAATGTAATACATACAGAGATAGTCTTGCTCACCAGAGAAGAGGTGTTTTGGGCTATGATGCCAACACCTCAGGTACCTTTACTGTGGGTACAAAATGTTTTCATCCTAGATTGGATTGAGAACAATGTGGTAGTGAGTTACTAAGCAAGACTAGTAGCACAAGGGGTTTACGCAAAGCCTAGGCATTAATTTTCAATGCAAATTATTCTCCATAGCAAGTTATAAATTACCGATACTACCTTTTGATTGGCAGCACAAAAGCATCTATCTACTATCTTTGCAGTTGATAATTGATAGATGTAGTGATCACATATGATCACTTGATTTGGAGTATTTGTGAAGCTTCCAGGAAGGAGTTCACATACTCAATCCTCATACATAAAATCGCAACATATATCGTGTATTGCTTAAGTCAATATGTGGCTTTAAGCAGATAAGTCGAATTTGGTACAATCGATTTTGTGTGTATCCCTTGATCAATTATAGAGACACAAAATTGATTACATGCAATGTTCATTTTGAAGTTATTGATTGGATTTCATAGTATTATATGATTGTCAATACTCTTGACATCATTGGTAATGAACACTTCTCAATAGCACATTGTAATCTAAAGACGGAATTTGAGATAGGAGATTTGGTCTAAACCAAAATTTCATTTTGTGTTTAAGATCCAAGTATTTTCTCCTAGAATTTTATATTAAAGCTATATACATCCGCATCATATTGAATAACTCAATATGAAGGTATCCTATGGTTGTTCTACCTCATGATAGAGGAAGATTGTTTGATGCCATAGTGAATGAGACGAGATATTGGGACATATGGGCCATTATCTCTGTGCTATTTATGCGCTAATATATCTTGCAAAAATTTCCGGCTGGATATTGTTTGCAATGATTTGTTATCTAATAGCAGTGCTACTCCTACCAAATGTTGGTGGATTGAAGTTAAGAATATATCTTGATATCTCAAAATAGCACATACGGTCTTGGTATAATCCATGATCCGATTATGTGGATATAATGATTCTGGTCATTTATAAGATCCCCAAATTCCAGATCATTGAAATAGGGTTTATATAACAATCATTCTGATCATATTATATTCATAAGGCTTCACATGAATGTGTATAGCTAGTCAGAATGACATATCACATACTGAGGTTGTGTGGTATTGATTCTATTGAATCAAAGGTCATTATCTATCAAAGGTAATGCAACTTGTGTTGTTTAGGTAAAAACAAGTTATACTTAATGCAATATTTTTGCACTAAGATTGTTCTGTCCCATAGGTAATATGGGCATATGAACATTTGCAAACTAAGTCTTGTGATAATCTCACGTTGATATTCACAAAGCCTACGATACTCCACATTTTTTTATGTGTTGAGTATATTGGTATAAACTTATTTATTTTAAGGTTTGCAAGTATCAGGGGGAGAGTCTCCATGATTGATAACTTGTTATCAGGAGGAGAGTTCCTCTGATTAATAACTTCTTGTAAACATCATATTGCACTCTTTTCTTTGTATGAGTTTTTCCCTTTGGGTTTCTCATATGAAGTTTTTAATGAGGCAATATCAACACAAGGTTATGTCATATCATCCATTTTTCCCACAGGGGGTTTTTGGTGGATGATATTGGACAATAAGATGCATTGTACTCTTTTCTTTATGTGAGTTTTTCCTCTTTTAAGGTTTCTATATAAAGTTTTTGATGAGGTAATGTCAATACAAAGATAGTTGTCATATTATCTATTTTTCTTCACTGAGGTTTTTGAAGGATAATATATGACATATTGATCATAGATCAAATTGTTCTTAGACTATGTCTTTAGGGTCACCTAAAGGGTCTATAAACATCAGAAGATATAAATATATATCATGGTGTTTCTCCTTATTTTTCCCACTTGATTTTTAAGGAGTTTTTGCCTGGTATATCAATATACTTTGGATTTTTTCCACTGGGTTTTTCCAAAGATTCAAGACAATAATTGATGAACAAGCGAAGATATCTACAAGACATCTACAAGATCAATTGATCAAGGGGGAGTGTTAGGATTAATTAGACAGGTGATCAGTTAGTTAAAACTCATCATTAGCAACTGCTAATGACAGCTTACTGTAGAGACACCTTTTCACCAACAGACAGACCCTTTGGGTAATAGGCACATGCCTTATTGTATCATATATATAATTGTAACACTGTTCATCAATACAAGGTTTACATTCATTTGCAATATTTACAAATTCCAACTGAGTGTAATTAAACACCCCCACTTTCCTTGTTTAGGATTTGCGATTTTTATAGTGCAGTGAGTCACCGTGGTTTCTTGGGCAACCAAGCAAGTTAATGAAAGTTCATTGGCGGAAGCGGTATGGCCTGCGTTCAAAAAAACAAAAAAGACAACGAAAGAGAAGAGATGTGGCCCGTGAGGCACCAAGCACAACCTAGCAAGCAACCCAAGTTTTGTTTTCCATTAAATTTGGAAATGAAAAATGTGTTTTTAAATAACGACTATACGACATTTATTTTTATTGCGTTCTTGCCAAGTTCATTAGGTGAGTGGCATAGTTAACTTTTAACTTTTGTCACGATGGAAAGCTGCATCGTGGTAGGTTTGTACTCCTGTTTGTGACAGAGACATGGGTTAAAGCCCCTATTCACATGGCATGGTGGTTGACAAACTCGCAGATGTCGGGCAAAGCGGAATATTCCCCCAGGGAACGAACGAGGCGGATTTCCCTATTAGGGGATCGGACGAGGTGGATTTCCACATTAGGGGGTCAGATAGTGTTAAATCCGTCATCTTTGACCATCCAATATGTTAGCCTTGATGTCAATTAACCCTCTGTCCTTTGGTACAATGATATCTATATTTGACAATTACTTAACCTCGACACGTGCTCGCCCCCTCCCAACCCCCTTATTCTCTCTATGTGTTCTAAGGTAACAAAGGCACCACCCCACGGACTGTCACTAGCATCTTCTCCCCCTCTTCGTTCTCCCCATACATCCCCAAATCTTGAAGAAAAAGGTTGTCATCTATTAAAGACATTAATCACACTCCTCTCCTAGAACTATTTGCTATATGATTTATTTTTCGGGTAGTGATTTTGTGGACTCCTAGAATGACCTACACAAGGTTGAGTTTGTTTGATAGTTGTTAATTGTATAACAATCTGATTTGGATGTCACTTTTGTAGATTGTATAGTCTTGTAGAGCTATGCCCATGTGGAGGTTTTGACTTGTTCGCGACTCCTAGAATGACCTACACAAGGTTGAGTTTGTTTGATAGTTGTTAATTGTATAACAATCCGATTTGGATGTCACTTTTGTAGATTGTATAGTCTTGTAGAGCTATGCCCATGTGGAGGTTTTGACTTGTTCGAGATGTCACCTTGGCATAGCGTTTGGAATGCCACTATGGCTAGTGCACGTTGTTGATAGCGTGGATAGATCACATACTTTGACAAAATCATGACCAGAGGTTCTTCAAGTATCCGAACATCGATGATGACTTCAAGGTTGCATCAACAAAATATTTCTTATCTCACATTTTCTTATGTTAACTACTCAAATGGAAACTATGTTATGTAAAAACGGACTTCTAGTGCCGCCTAAAACTGTCTCCAGCAGCATACCTATATGGTGACCCATACTTAAAATAGGTAGCACACAGTGTATTTGGGGCAGCAAATCCCTCTCCAACAGAGCAACCCAACGCATCACCCATTATGCACTGCCTCTGACGCAGAAGGCATATATGCGTCTTCTCTCCCTCTCTTTGCGTCTTCACTACCAGAGCGGGCCCACCACCACGGCCAGAGCCGGCTTGCCCGCTGGCACTGGTCCTCGTCGTCGTTGTTGGTGTCGCCCTGGTGGAGGCCGGACGAGGTGGCGACCCTCGGCTCAGATGTGGGGAGGGCCACGGGCGCGGCTTGGCGAGATCCGCCCAGACTCGTCGGTGCTGGGGAGGAGTGGGATCCGGCTGGGAGGAGCATGGTGAGTTCGTCAGCGCTGGAGAGGACCGGGGCACAGGGACCTTGATGCGTCGGCGCCGGGGAAGAGCAGCTTAGGCGGGGAGCTCGTCGGCGCATCGGGGAGTGGGTGGCGTGGGGAGCAGGCGACGGCACGAGGAGCGTGCGGCGCGGGGAGCAGGCGGTGCCGCAAGGAGGGGGCGATGCCTGCGAGGAGCGCGCATCATGGGGAGCAGGCGGCGGCGCGAGGAACGGGTCGCGCAGGGAGCAGGCAGCGGTGCGAGGAGCACGCGGGTGGCGCAGGGGGCAGGCGGCAGTGCGATTTGGGTTTGGCTGTTGGAGAAGCGACGATTTGGGTGCGTGACTCTTCTCATGTGCGCGACCCAAACCCCTGAATAGGTCTCCTATTTGGGTTTCTATTGTTCGAGTCAGTCTAATGGATCGATATGCATCGGGCCGGGCCTCACAAAACCATGATTTCCACAGGAGGTGAAAACAAACTCTAATACTATGTTAGGATGGATCAGCAACATGAAATAGAGTGGCTTATGCAGGTTGAGCAATAGTATTGCATTTAAGTTGAATGCACATATATTCGTCTCAAGGGGAAGGAAGATCATCTGCAAAGGAGTCGCGAGGAGTTAGTTGCAGTGACATAGCTACTAAGCTTCAGGAGTAGTCACTACTGGAGAGCCGAGTGTTTTTACACTCGGCAAAAGCTTTGCCGAGTGTAGCAATCTGCAAAGTCCGCTCGGCAAAGATAATTTGCTGAGTGCTTTTTATCGGAGCACTCGGCAAAATAATGAAAAATTTTGCCGAGTGTTTTGAAAACACTCGGCAAAATATTTCCGACCGTTACGGCGGCGGCCGTTACTAATATTTGGCCGAGTGTTAGGTGCGGCACTCGGCAATTTTTTTTTAATTTTTTGTCCAGCAAAACTTTGCCGAGTGTGACGCATGACTGGCACTCGGCAAAGTTTTTAAATTTTTTTTGGAAAAAATACTTTGCCGAGTGTTCCTGGTATTGGCACTCAGCAAAGTTTTCTGCACATTTTTCTGAACATTTACTTTGCCGAGTGCCATATGCAAGACACTCGACAAAGTTTGTGAACTGTTTTTTTTAAAAATAAACTTTGCCGAGTGCACTATCCCATGGCACTCGGCAAAGAACCCGAGGATTACAATTTTTTTTATTTTTACATTTCATTATAACAGGCAATATATATTTATATATATATAAATTATCACAGCTCAATCACCTAGCATGCATTATATATCAAAAGCACACAGCATATTTCATAAATCCGTCGAAAATCCATCACAAATCCACCAAATTTCAATATCCCGAGTTCATTATTACAAGTTCAACATCACAAAGTTCAACATCACGAGTTCAACATCAACATCCCTACTACGACGACGGAGACTGGAACTTGTGGCCACCCGGACTATGGTGAAAGACCGGACTGCGGAGAAGGATTGACGCGATCAACCGCCGGTGACACGGTAGCGGGATTGTGTGAACCCGCCGACGGAGGCTGCACAAAAGACAGGAGATTGCAAGTGTTAGACTTAAAATCGAAAATTTCGGCAGCACCTCCCCTGCACGGGGAGGTTTCCATCCTGCAATAAACAGCGGCACGAAGGCCGACAATCCAAGCGGCACCAAGGCCGAAAGTCTCAACGGCTCGAAGGCCGACAATCCCAAAAGCAAGAAGGCATTAAGCTTTCATACTCACAGGAGTGAAGTGTCGAACCGGAGCTATAGTTGGCAACTGCACTGCTACACCCGATGCTTGCCCGATGGTCCGCATGATCTGGTACATTTCCGCCACCTGCTTCTGCGTGGCCTCCAGCTGAGCGGTCAGGAGCGTGGTCGTCTCCTTTGTTGAGTCTAGCTCGGTCTTTGTCGAGTCCAGCTCGGCCTACAGTGTTTTAATCACATGTGTAAAGCAGTATTGCAAATCTGATCAATGTGTGTAAAGTTCAATGTACGACGAGTAAAACCGAATTTACCTGAAGTTCGTCGACCCGCGACAGTGTTGGAGTAGGCCGTGCACGTATGGGAAGGCTTCTGGACGTGCTCTGTGCCCTCATGTCGGAGAGAGAGGGTGCAGAGGTCGAGGACTCGGCGCCGTCTGCAATCCATAGACGCCCGTGCTTCCTGCCTTGCCCCAAGCCTCATGATCACCTCTGTCTCAAGGGGCTCAGTGCCCAGATTGTAATCTGAGCCACGGAGCGACCTAACCTGCCTCCACGTAGTCCTGACTTTACCATGGACGGTCGGGATCAGAGTAAGCCTCGGTAGGGGCATCCGGGTTGAAGGAAACACCGGATTTCACGGATCCCATGTGGGACACAGCCCATGCCGAGAACTCCGACACCGGCACTTCCGGGTGTGCCTTCTCCTGCAAGAAAGACGACAAGATGATAAGAAATCAAGCACAATTGAGGGTTAGAATAGATAAGTGACATCACGCACAAGTGCTCGCTGGAATTGTGTGAGGTTGCGGCTGCCTTGGTGGTGAGATGGACCTGGTCTTCAGTGCCCGCTTGCATTTGCCTTGCCCGTGCTTTTCGAGGTACGCCGGGTCAAGGCACCTGTCCACGATCATCGCTCATGCCGATCTATATGACATGCACCACGAGGGCGGCACCTACACATCAAGTGAATCATCGGGTGAATCATGTCGCCAGCACCTAAATCTCAAAACTGAATCAATATTATTTGCCTACCTGAAGGTACTGCTCCTTGGTCAACGCCACCTTTCTAGAGCCGGCCTTGTCGAGGGGCTGTTTCTTGATGGACCTGTAGTAGTCGATGTGGGCCTGGAGTCGCGCCTCAGTGAATCAGGCCGCCGACAGTACTTCAGACAGGCTCTGTGTGCCGTCTGATCCGCCATGGCCTCTCGACCTTCTTCGGCCTTGAAAAAACTCTGCATGTAAACACGATGTATCCGTTCAGTATTTCAATAAACGACTTAACCAATGGAGGAGATGTATGGAGCTAAGTTGTGAGACACTAACCCAAAATTCCACCAAGACCCGCTCTTGCTTGTTCGCCTGTTCGTCATCCGTGGCTTTCGCGTACCTCTTCCACGTCCAGGCCGGCTCCAGCTTGCCATCTCCCAAGTCCACAAGGCCGGGGAAGTGTTTCCTGCACAGACATCCCAGGACAGTAGCGGGGGTGCGTGGGGGTCAAGAGCACCTGACAGAACTAGCCAGCCCCTGCATAAGTCATTAAGAAAAATTATCAGTTTTACTTTTGATTTTCAATATACCATATGAAGTACTAGCGATAACATATATAGTTACTTACCTTCTTCCCATAGGACGAACCACTGGGCGTCGGTCAAATGGCGGAACCGGACGGAGGCTTGTGGGACCTCGTAAGTAGGGAGTCGCCTGAGCAGAACTGTCCTCCGTCTGCTGAGTCCCCTCGTCCGTCTGCTGAGTCTCCTCGAGGTCCTCCGCCACGTGGTCCTGCGGGGTAGGAGGCAGGTCCCTCCTGGGCCAACCCCGGCCCCTTCCCCTCCCCCTCCCCCTCCCCCTCCCCCTCCCCGTCCCCGTCCCCGTCCTCGTCCTGGGGCGACCCGGGCCTGCTCTCACCGCTGCCCCTGAAGACGACACCTCGCCTCCATCAGGACGGCGTAGCCTCTGGTACACTGAGGCTACCCGCCTCGGTGAACGGTTGGCCACCATCTTTGTTTTGTCACCTGCAATTCACAAAGAATGAACAACAAGCGTTAGTACATATATTACAAATAGTACAAAATAAATTAACGTAACAAAATTTAATAAAAAACATAGTATTACATGCTTTACGAATAATCTTCCAATGGGTCATAGGTCTCGTCATCATTATCAAAATTGTCTAAATGGTCAACACTATCCGAAGGTTCTGTGTCTTCTTCATTGTCTTTGCCTAAATGGAATCGCTCAAGCATTTGAATGTCCTTCGGATTCAGCACTACATCTCTAGGGTCCTCTTCGTCAACCATTTCATTGTCTACTTTCATGGCGGGTAAGACTATCTCAGACCTCCCTTGTAGCCCATCTGCCTGATAGAACTCTCCATCATATGTGTTTGTGTCGAAGATGTAATCTTCATTGTTTGGAAGAGGTAGTTTACAGTGCGGAGATACCTGGTGCACAATAGACCAACCCTTAAGATGGTCTTTGTCCTGGCACGCGTATGGCATATGATACACCTGCACGGCCTGTTGAGCCACAATATAGATATCTTTTCCTTCATACATGGAATCATGTCTAATCTCGACTAGCCCAAGATGAGGGGTCCGTCTCGTTCGTCCAGGATCAAACCAGTGGCACTTGAATATGACAGGAGTAAGAGGTATCCAGCCCTCATATTCAAGTTCATAGATCTCCTCGATTATTCCATAGTATTCGATGCCATTAGTGCCCGTCGTAAAAACTTGGTTGTTGGTGGTTTTCCGACTGGGCCGGGTATGCTCGTGTCTTGACGTGTGGAAGCGATATCCGTTCACGTCATAACCGGTATATGACATGACCCTATTCTTGAAGCCGTTTGCAACCTGTCTCAACTCGTCACTCATGGTCGCATTGGTCTGCGCCTGCAAGCTCAAGCATGATACATCGTTATATTATTGGAACGTACGAGCTACTAAGGAATATCGACAAACGTATGAGCTAAATTAGAAAGTACCTTTTGTTTGAACCAAGCAATGAAATCAGGCCTCCCAATTCCCGCACCCTCTGAAAGAAGGGTACCATGTTCGTGCGGGGTAGGATCCCTTGATTGATGCCACTCTTCACAAATAAATTCCCTGTACCAAAGAGAATCAATGGGGTTCGATAAAGAATAAGGAATATCGTATTGAAACAAGTTCGTTGAGAACTTACTCAATGAATGGCGCAAGCTCAACAAGGTTGGTGAACACATATAGCGTGATTCTGCGCCACTCTTCTGGATCCAATCTCTTGGGGGTCGATCCACTTGCGGTGCCTACTTGGCCTTTGAAAAGGCTGAGGGTCGATTCAACTTCGCTAGCATTGTAACGAGGGAGTGGATTATGCTTTCTAGGAAGGTTCGGCTTGTAGTAGGATGTTGTGAAGTTTGCAACCTCCTCCCGAATGAAGCCTCAATTCTGGCTTTATTTGTACATTTTTTGCGAACAGTCTTCAGACATCGCTCGATTGTATAGCACCAACGGAACTGCACGGGCCCCCCAACCGTGCCTCGGTCGGGAGGTGCACAATCAGATGCTGCATCGATAAGAAGAAGCCGGGTGGAAAGATCTTCTCAAGCTCACAGATCAACTCAAGTGCCATAGTTTCCAACTCTGTAATGACGGTCAAAGATAGCTCCTTGGCACAAAGCTGGCGGAAGAAGTAGCTCAAGTTTGCCAGCACTAGTCAGACATTCTCAGGGACATAACCTCGAACCATCGACGGAAGTAACCGCTCAATCCATATGTGGAAGTCATGACTCTTCATCCCATTGACTCGCAGAGTTTCTAAGTTCACTCCCCTGCTCAGATTCGCTGCATACCCATCAGGGTACATTAAGTTCTTGATCCATCGAAGTACTTCCCTCCTTTGATCGATTTTCAAGACATATGGGGCCTTAGGCCTTCTCCACTGCTTTCCTATTGCAGGAGGCCGCATCTCTAGGTTTGGCCGATCGCACAACTGTCGCCAGGTCCACTCTAGCCTTAGGGTTGTCCTTAGACTTGTCAGTGTCCATGAGCGTTGCCCAAAGTGCCTCGGCGATATTCTTTTCAGTGTGCATGACATCAATGTTATGGGGCAGTAGGAGGTCATCGAAATAGAGGGAGCCTCGTCAAGCCGGACTTATGAGTCCACATATGTTGCTCACCATATCCCATAAAACCACCATCTTGGTTGGGCATGAGAGCATCTATCTGAGCACGAACCTCGGCCCCAGTCCTCAAGTGCGGTCTAGGGTCCGTCACTCTGACACCTTTCGTAAAGTTCTTGACGTCGTCCCTGAATGGATGGTCAGGAGGGAGGAATTGGCGATGTTTGTCGAACGACGAATACTTGCCACCCTTCTTCAACCATATGAATCTCACAGCTTCCTTGCATACTGGGCATGGGAACTTCCCGTGAACACACCAGGCACTGAATAACCCGTACACCAGGAAGTCATGCAGGGAGTATTGGTACCAGACGTGCATTTTGAAGCATTGTCTTCGTAGCTCGGTCCGTATGTCCACACCCCTTCGTCCCAAGCTTGGATTAACTCATCTATCACAGGCTCCATGAAGACACCCATATTACTCCCCGGGTGTCCAGGAATTATCAACGACAGGAACACGGTCTGCTGTTGAAAGGAGACGCCGGGGGGAGAGATTGAGGGGGATGACAAACACGGGCCAACATGTGTATGGTGCAGCCATCATACCATATGGATTGAACCCATCTGTTGCCAGCGCGACACGTACATTACGAGCCTCCTGTGCTTTGAGAGGATGCCACGAATTGAAGTACTTCCATGCATCGGCATCAGATGGATGTACCATCATCCCAGGATTGTACCGTTTGCTGTTTTTGTGCCATGTCATATGTTTTGCGGATTCCTCGGTCATGAATAGACGTTGGAGCCTCGGTAGGAACGGAAGGTGTCGTAGGACACTCATGGGGATTGTAAGCTGCCTCTTCTGGCCATCGCCTGAGTCTACCTCCACGTACCTGGAGGATTTACACTTCGGGCAGTACTTTGCATCCTTGTGTTCTTTCCTAAATAGGACACACCCATTCGGACATACATGTATCTTGTCATACGGCATCTTAAGTGCACGAAGGAGCTTCTCTGACTCGTACAAGTTCTTCGGCATAATGTGTGTCTTCGGTAGCATGTCGCCCCACATGGCCAACATCTTATTGAAGCCTTCTCGACTTAGGTTTAGCTCGGCCTTCAACCCCGTTACGCGACCAATGGCATCCAACTGAGAAACACTAGTATGCTCTTGAAGGGGTCTCTGTGCCGAGTCCAACATTTTGTAGAAGGCATCTGCGGCAGCCTCCATATCCGCCTTATCACGCCCTTCAGTGAAGTGAGCTTGGTGAGTGTCATCCAGCATGTCTGCTACCCCGGCATCATCATCAAAAGCCTCGAGCCATGGTCTCACCACCTCCTCCCTGATACGATCGGCTTCACCATGGTGGATCCACCAGTAATAGCCCGGAGTAAATCCAAACTTCACAGTATGTTTACCCATGGTTGTCCTATCTTTCCTTCTTCTGTTATCACAACCGCTGCAGGGACAAACCACTAGAGAATGGCCTCCAACACTCTCGCCAAATGCATGCTTCAAGAATTCTTTGACCTTGACTGCAAATAGCAACTCATAATCCATCTCGTTTCTCCGGAGCGTGTACATCCACTCACGATCCTCCATCCTTTAACAGACGTATCAGCACATATCTATGACCATCAATTGCATCTACGCGGTGTCCCTACTCTCTAATAGGTGAGGATAGGTCCTAATCCCACCCACGGATCCGTAGATGAGGTTAGTTTCCATGCTCCGCTCCTATCCGAGACAGAATTTCGGCAGCACCTCCTCGCTGTTCTCCTGATACACGTCTTGCAAGGGAGAGTGTGTATCCGGAGAACAACAGGGGGGTGCTACCGAAACCCCGTCTCGGACCGGAGCGGACCATGGAAACTAACCCTTCTACGCATCCGCGGGCTGTCCAAAAAAGTGGAGAATCCGAAACATATACGGTCGCAGATATGCAAAGATCTGCATACTTCCAACCGTATCTCTTTCGGACGGGAGATGCCTAACTGGGTTTCGCGCGGGCTACAACAAACATACGGGAAGAGAGGTGATTTATACCTAGGGTGTCGGTGGAGTAAGGCTAGCGGGGCAGTGGCAAGTCGACGCAGTGCAGGCAGACCCGTGACGCCGATAGGGACGATCGGGGTCCCCCGAGTCACCTCCGACGGGCTCTTCTCCTGCATAAAAAGGCCAAAATTTAGTGCTTGTTAAAAATTTCGGCAGCACCTCCCCTGCACGGGGAGGTTTCGATAACCTGCAAAAAAACAAAGGCACGATGACCAACGATCACAATGGCACGAAGGCCGGCAACCACAACGGCACGAAGGCCAACTATCACAATGGCATATACCTTGGCGAGACGTGAACGGGACGGGACGGGACGTGCAGACGGAGGCACCTCCTCCCCTTCTCCTCCTTAGCCTCCTACTCCTCACATTGCTCGCCTCGCCGGCCTCCTCCTCCTCCTTCTTCTTCCTCCTCCTTTCTCCTTCCTTCTCCAGCCTCCTCCTCCTTCTTCCACCTACTTCCTCCTCCACTTAGCTCCTGACCGGCGACCGGGGAAGCTCACCGGCCTCACCGCGGGCGAGGGCGCGACGGGCGGCCGTAGCGCGATGGAGGGGAGTGAATCGGGGCGGCCTGACCTGGCCAGGGCCGGCTGCCTGGCCTGACCGGCCGGGGGCGGGCCGGGGGTGGCCGGGGGCGGGGGGTGGCCGGGGAGGGAGCATGGGAGGGAGCCGGGCTGACGGCATGACCTGGCCGGGGCCGGCTGCCTGGCCTGGCCGGCCGGGGGCGGGCCGGCGGTGGCCGGGGGCGGGGGGTGGCCGGGGAGGGAGCAGGGGAGCGAGCCGGGCCGGGGGAGGGAGCCGAGCCAGCGCCGCGGGTCTGGCCGGGGCCAGCGGCCTGACCTGGCCGGGGCTGGCTGCCTGGCCTGCCGGCCGGGGACGGGCCGGGGGTGGCCGGGGGCGGGGGTTTGGCCGGGGTGCGCGGGTTGGCCGAGGGCGTGCGGGGAGGGGCGGGAATCGGCGGCGCGGGCGGTAGCGGCGGAAACGGCGCGGCGGCGGTGGCAGATGCGGCGCGGCCGTGGATGGAGAGGCCAGCGCGCACGGCCGGTGGCGGCGGCGGCGGAAGTGGCGGGGCGCGCGGTCGTGCCTGCTCGCGCGCGGTGCCTGGCGGTGAGGGTTTGCTCGGGCGCGCGAGGGTTGGGCTGGCCGCGGCCTTATGCGTTTTTAAAAAAAAAAACTTTGCCGAGTGCCCCTAGGGCTAGGCACTCGGCAAATGTGGTTTTTTTTGAATTTTGACCTGATTTTTTTAGCCTTCTCACATTATGCCAAACCCTATTTCAAAATTTGGTGTAATTTTGAATTTTTTTCATATGTTTTATAAATTTATTTTGTTTAATCAATTTTCTCGGAATATTTCAAATTTGAACTGTAGGTACATGAAATAATGGAATTGAGTCATGCAAAAAATTATACTTATGTAGTTTATGGTATGTTGAGGCCGTATCCAGGAGCTCACATGAAACCTCGAGCATCACGTTGACATAACATGCAGAGGATACTTATGGGAAAAGTGATTTTAAATTATATAAAATGCAAACGAAGTTCGAAAATCACGAAACTTATTGAGGCATCGTGTTATCATATGTGGAGGCTATGGTTAAAATTTGAGAAGATTTTGAGGAAGTAGTGATGATGGGTGCCAAAAAGCCAAGCATCTCCACCATGGACATCATGTTATCGCATGTGCACATGTCTGAGTTTTTGTCATCTGACATCACTACTTGCTCGAAACTTTCTTAATTTTTTATCATAGCCTCCATATACGATAACATGATTGCTCGACAAGTTTCGTGATTTTTGGAACTTCGTTTGGATTTTATAAAATTTAAAATCACTTTTCCCGCAAGAAGGTAGGCATGTTTCATCAACGTGATGCTCGATATTTCATGTGACCTCCGGGTTACGGCCTCAACATACCCTAAAGTGCACGAGTCTAAATTTAGATGACCCAATTCCATTATTTCATGTATCTGCAGTTCAAATTTAAAATATTTCGAAAAAATCGATGAAACAAAATAAATTCATAAAATATATACAAAAATTCAAAATTGCAACAAATTTTAAAATAGAGTTTGACATACTGTCACAAGGCTACACAAAAATATTCAGACCAAAAATCAAAAAAAAACTTTGCCGAGTGCCAAAGAAAGACACCCGGCAAAATATATTTTTAAAAAATAAAAAACTTTGCCGAGTGCCTCAGCTGGTGGCACTCGGCAAAATAAATATTTAAAAATGACGTTTAAAATAGCTAACACATTTTGCCGAGCGTCGGAACTAATGCACTCGGCAAAATTAATTTTTAATAAACTAAAAAAACTTTGCCGAGCGTCTTTGTCGTCACACTTGGCAAAATATTTTTTTAAATAATAAATAACAATTTTGCTGAGCGTCATTTTCCTCACACTCGGCAATCTTTCTTTTTAAAAAACAAATAAAAACTTTGCAGAGCGTGAGGAGCAAAACACTCGGCAAAATAATTTAAAAAAATAAAAATGAACATTTTGCCGAGCGTGAGGGCCAATACACTCGGCAAAATAATTTTTTTAAAAAAATAAAAATTTTGCCGAGCGTCTTTATCGTCACACTCGGCAAAATATTTTTTTAAATAACAAATAACAATTTTGCCGAGCGTCATTGTCCTCACACTCGGCAATCTTTCTTTTTAAAAAAATAAATACAAACTTTGCCCAGCGTCAGGGGAAAAGCAATCGGCAAACGTTTTCTTAAAAAAATAAAAACAACTTTGCCGAGCGTGAGAAGGAAAGCACTCGGCAAAATAATTTAAAAAATAAAAATAAACATTTTGCCAAGCGTGAGGGCCAATACACTCGGCAAAATAATTTTTTAAAAAAAATAAAAATTTTGCCGAGCGTGAGGGTCAAAGCACTCGGCAAAATAGTTTTTAGAAAAAAAATAAAAATTTTGCCGAGCGTGAGGGGCAATGCACTCGGCAAAATATTTTTTTAAAAAAAATAAAAATTTTGCTGAGTGCCCGACGGCTGGCACTCGGCAAAGTTTTGACGGCAGTGTTACCGCCGTGCCATGCAGTGTAATTTTACCGAGCGGAAACTTTGCCTGGCAAAAGGCCAGCTTTGCCGAGTGTTAGCCTTTGCCGAGTGGCCGGCGCTCGGCAAAACCGTCTTTGCCGAGTGTATTTTTTTGCCGAGCGCTACACTTGGCAAAATATGGCTTTGCCGAGTGCCCCTAAATTTTGCACTCGGCAAAGTCCAGTTTTCCAGTACTGAGTTCCGTAGAACACTACATGCATGAATATCTCACATAATATCTAGTAGTTCCTAGCTAGATTCTTTATTAAGAACCTTATCTTGTGATACCTGTATTCTAGTCCGATGAAACACCACAAGCATGAATATCTCAGCATGTGGTGATGTTTGGGTAGGACATGGATGCAACATTTGTTTGTGTAGCAGTGCCTAAGCAATTAGCAGATGCACAGCTGCATGAATGATTACTTGTAGGCTTGTCTTCATTACCTCCTGTGGAGAAGCTTAGGGCATGAGGATGTGTTGTGAGGGGGAGGATTAACTTATGTAGACAACTCTCAACCCTCTCATCTACTAGCATGCAAGCAGGCTCTGCATGTGCCTAGCATTTAACATACATGGATGGGAGATCAATTTTTAGAAAGACCTTGGGTCGGTATAGCTCCTCGAGTGCCGTGTTTCGGTAGCATAGTCGATGGAAAAAAGAAGTACCCACGTGAGGATAGATAGCAGTAGTGAATGCTATCACAAAACAGGCCACATGATGAAATGGAGGCACATGATCTAACGGCGGGAAAATTTGGATCGGCCTTTCACCTCCTAGTTTCAACGACAGTGAAATTTAACATGAAAAAAGGTTGTTCCACCGGCGTTTCTCGCTTCCTGTCGTACATGTGTAGGTGTTGTGCATGCAATAGGTCAGTCCCCATGAAACAAATAAAGGCTCTCAATAAGGGTTTCATGTCATTTTCAACGTTTCAGAAACAACGCTCACTTGTTTTGTCCCATGGACATTTCCCTTCTCTCTTTTTCTTAATACATGTAAAAAATTCTATTTCTACTGATGTGGCACCATATTTAATGTTTATAAAATTCTCATAAAACATACATTGAGACTGGCCTAAAATGGTTGTAGTAACAACTGTTAGTGATCTCTATCTACAGTAACACATGTGTTTTGTAGGGCAAATGTGACGTACTAGCTGATTTTAAAAATTACATGGAAAGATACTCCTTTCGCACCTCTCCTCTCTTAGGGCCGCATCAACCGTTGATTCGGTGGCATAGCTGTATAGCGGCTGGTGTGTCCTCTGGTGCATGTCTACTCATTCGACGTGATTATGCGGCTTTGTAGACCGTGTCTAAAGTAAGAGAATTGTCTCTAAAAGATTATTATAGATATGGTTATTTTGCAACGATCGTGTTTGAAATTCTCATAAACTGAACTACCGTCTTTGAAACTCTTTGGCCTGCCTAGATCCTTTTATTTGAGAGGGATTAAAATCTATTTTCTAGACTCGGCTATTTAGCTTAGAGTTTGACGTTTAACAATTTTTGAAAGTTCAGATATAAGCTTGTTTTAATTAATTCTTGGGGTGAGAGAGAGAGAAATTAATTTCATAGATACCATGCTATCCACATCGATTTCATTTTGCCAGTCTCGCACGGTTAAGCCATGGCTTATTTTGACTAACCGGAGACCTACTCTGCAGTGAGCTTTGCATTCGCCGGTGCGGTCGTCTTTCATAGGCTTGCTGTGCGTCTAACTCAAATTATTGGGTCTGCTACTCACTCTGCTTTCCAAACCAAGCAAACGAAAACTAACAGAGAAAAGAAAACATAAAAAACGAAATCGCTGGCTCAATCCACTGCTGCCAATGCCTTTGTTTTTCTCATTATTATGCGGCCGCGTGATATATGATGCCTATAAATATGGCTTCCAAGACCAAAGAGCTTCAGCAAGCAGAGCTTCCCCGGGAAACCCAAGAACCAAGCACAAACAGCTACTAGCTAACCAGCCAAAGTTCGATGGCGATGGCGTCCATCACCAAAACCGCATGTCTCCTCGTGCTCACACTGTTCGTTGTCTCCGCCGTGATCTTGCCCACCTCCGTATGCCATGGAGCCCGCGGCGCTGGTTAGCTATTCTAAACTGCTCTCAGTTATTATGCATACTGTTCGTCTGCCTGTAGCATAAGAGTGTGGACTGTTGTGGACTATATAGGTTGTGTGCTCCTGCTAACTGATGAGAAACTACACTTTTTTTTTTTGACATGATTTCCAATTTTGCATGGTTAATTAGGTAGTGGCCGCGGCGCTTTGCAGCCTGGCCATCCTGCGGTATGCGGCATGGGGGAGTGCCCAGTTCGTGGACGCCCCTACTTTCCCATTCCCCGTCGCGGTGGCGGGCCTGGTGCTCCATACACTACCATACCGCTTCCCCCATTCAACAGAGAGAAAGAGAGCCCACATCACTGATGCATGCCTACCTTGGATCATGCATGCGTCCTCTCCGATCGACGGATCGCGATAGTAGTACAACTCTACGGTGGAACGATGCCCCGCGCACGACTACGTATTAATTAGCTATGTCATGTACTTGTGCATACAGTTGTGCTTGTATAAAGTATATATGATGAATAAAATTGGAGTCAAATGGTATGCTGGATGACATGAATAAGTGTGTGATCTGGCGGGTGGATACTGGATAATGATGGAAGATAAGGCTGGATGAGATCAAGAGGGAAAAAATAATAATAAATTTGCTTGTGTTTTCTTCCATATTTCTATGAATGTGTTACTCCTAAATATTATGTTCAGAATAGGCAAAGATGAACTGTGAATTCTGGCCGTTAATGAGTTCATGATGCCTGCAACTACAACCCTTAGTACCAGGCTCATGTAATTTACAGCTAC
Organism: Eremochloa ophiuroides; assembly: GCA_038502445.1. Lineage (NCBI taxonomy): Eukaryota > Viridiplantae > Streptophyta > Magnoliopsida > Poales > Poaceae > Eremochloa > Eremochloa ophiuroides. The sequence continues at coordinate 93,094,225 of JAHLJS010000003.1, forward strand.
AACTCAAGCAAAGAGTGAGCATGTTAACCCACATACGCAGGTCACAAACACATAAACCTCTGTGGGCGTACAAACGAACTCAAGAATAGACACCCAAGAGAAGAGTAGGTTCCATCTTCCAATTATCGTCATTGCAGCAGCCATTCAGTCGGGACTTCCGCACGGAAAAGATGGAGGCATCGTTTCTGAGGCAGAAATTATAAGTAGCAACGATTCCAACAAAATAAAGCTCAAAACTATAGGGGACCTAGGTGACCAGCAGTGAATTTTTTAACCCTTTTTTTAATAGTATTTTAAAATCTAACACTCTTTGTTTTTCTCCTCATTCTTCAGCGACAGAAAAAATAAGAAGGGAGACATAAGAAAACAAAGAAGTTTCTTAACTCCGCCTATAAAAATATTGGCCGTCATTCGTCAGGTGTTTGTTCTCATGTCTGTTGTTGAGTATTTGCATATGCGGTCATGCATATGAAACAAAAAAAAAGGTTTGCTTTTTAAGTTTTAGAGCTATTCAGTATAATTTATATGAAATTCAGTTTCTCTCTCTCTATATATATATGTATATATATAGTATTCCAGAGTGGGTCTGTCTACTTTGTACCCGAGTGTTTCCCAAGATCTTGACACTCGAGTGTCAATCGGCTAAAAAACACTCGAAAATGGTCTAGCGACAAAATTGAGTGTTTCATGGCCATAAAACACTTGAATCTCATAACCACATGTTCCAGATCCAAAGATAAAAATTAATGCAAACAAATAGAACATAGAAATAAAGAAATTACCCAGATTATTTCTATGGAAGATAAATTTAAAAATTTCAAAGGGAACCGAATAAAACATATAAACAAATAAAACCAAAAACAAATAAGAGAACTATTCAAGCAATCCAAATGACCATTCTCATCAACGAAAAATTAAATTACACCAATTGGAAACATAAATTACACCCAAACAGTAACTGTAAAATATGCTACTGTGAGATGTAATCTGCAACTAATAATCAAGGAATGAATCTGACGAGGAACAGGAGTAAGTAGCTGTGGTCGACTAGGACTAGGCCGCCGGCGCCGTACTACCTGCCATGGTGCGTAAGACGATCCCTGTGTAGCACTGCCAGCGCCGCGAAGGGAAAGAAGGAGGAGAAGGAGAAAAGAGAGGTTGTGGTTTCGTGTCCAGTGTCCTTCATTTGCGGGCCTCTCCAAGCCCGAGTGCTCCGGTGATGCTCCTCGTCCTCTAGAGTTCCGATGCGATTCTAGATCTGAGCCGGCGGATGGGGTTGTGCTGGTGCAGTGCTGTATGTTGTATCGCAAGCGTTCAGTGCCTGATGCCCCTCATCATCCGATTGACGACTACAAAATCGAGTGTTGCCATGCGCTGGAACGCTCGAGTGAGCACTAGATTTACCGATAAGATGATCTCGCGCACGAGACGGTAGAGGCGCAAAAGAAGATCTCGCGCGCCGCGGATGGTGAGCGCTGCTGATAGATCGCTTAATCTACCGAGCGAAAAATGGGGATACAGTACGGGACTCGCGGAAATGGAGTTCGCGAGACGATTTTAACGGAAAACCGGTATTCACACTAAGGATTTAAGGAACCTTACAAATAGGAGAGATATACTAACAGTATTCCTGCAGCTACTACACAGGCCGCAACCCTAACATGGCCCCCGCCGCCGCCGCCAACGGTGCCCTTGCCATGACCAACGCCACCGTTGCCACTGTCGACGCCGACAGCACCAACCATGGCGCGAACGGTGCCGGCAACGGCGTTCCCGTGCCAGGCTCAGGCCGCGATCACGTCGTCATCTTCCCTTTCATGGCGAAGGGCCACATGCTCCCGCTGCTCCACCTGGCCACGGCGCCCTCGGCGCAGCACGGGAGCCGCCGCCTCTGCGTGACCCAGGTCACCACGCCGGGCAACGTGGCCTTCGCCCGGAGCCGTCTTCCGGCGTCAGTGGTCCTCGTCGCGCTCCCGTTCCCGCCGCTGCCGGCGGGCGTCGAGTCCACCGACGCGCTCCCGTGCCCGTCGCTGCAGCTGCCGTTCATGCACGGGGCTCCTGCGTGCGCCCTTCGCCGAGTTCCTGTCGTCGCTCCTGTCCCCACCGCTCGCGCTCGTCTCCGACTTCTTCCTCGGGTTCACGCGCCACGTCGCGGCCGACGCCGGCGTCCGCCGCGTCGTGTTCAACGGCATGTCCTGCTTCGCGTCGGCGATCTACAAGGCGCTCGCTGCGAGCCCGCCGGCGAGCTTCGAGGAGCCCGGGGCCATGATCCGGGTGCCTGGCATGCCGGAGCACGTGGTGGTGAGGGCGTAGGAAGTCCCCGATGGGGTGACCAGGAGGGCCGACCTGGACAACCCGTTCACACGCTTCTTCATGGACGAGATCGGTGACTCGGACGTGCGCAGCTGGGGCGTCCTCAGCAACAGCTTCGCCGCGCTCGACGCCGCCTACGTGCCGGCCTTGGAGTCCTTCTACGAGGCGGGAGCCCGTGCCTGGCTTGTCGGCCCGCTCTTCCTGGCCGCCGCCGGCGATGTGGAGAAGGAGAAAGACCCCGAGGGCTGTCTCTCGTGGCTCGACGACAGGGCAGCGGGGTCGGTGGTTTACGTTTCGTTCGGGACGCAGACCCGCATCAGGACGCGCAGCTGGACGAGCTGGTGCACGGGCTCGTGCAGTCCGGCCATCCCTTCCTCTGGGCCGTCGGATCCAACACGTGGTCGCCGCCGGTGGACGTGGGGCCCAACGGCCGGATCGTCCGTGGGTGGGTCCCGCAGAGGAGCGTTCTGGCCCACGAGGTGGTTGGCGGGTTCGTGAGCCACTGCGGGTGGAACTCGGTGATGGAGAGCCTCGCCGCCGGGAAGCCCATGCTGGCGTGGCCGATGATGGCGTAGCAGCACCACAATGCAACGCACGTGGCCAACATCATCGGCGCCGGCGTCAGGATAGCCCCCCTAAAGGCGGCTGGCGCGGACGTCGTCGTTGGGAGCGCGGAGGTGGAGGAGAAGGTTCGGGAGCTCATGGACGCCGAATGCAAGGAGGTGAAGCGGATGCGGGAGAGGGCTGTGTGGGCGCAGCATGCCGCCATGTCAGCGGTGAGCCACGGAGGAACTTCGGCCATGGCTTTGCAGAAGCTTGTGGAAGAACTACAGGAGACCTATGATGATGACATCGTAGGCAAATGTGCAAATGGTGTTTAGATTTTACAATGATCTTTCCAGTACTTCAATTCTAGGTTGGTGTTTAAACTGATCATTCCAGTACTTCTGTTTGGTTCAGTTTCACTAGAACACACACAGGGCTCTAGTTACAAACATGTGTCATTAGTTCTGCTAGATGCTTTTTCTATTTTCGTTCATTATAACGTCAGCATGCTGCGTTTGCTTACCAGAATATCAAATTAGATATGATGGAATCTAAACAAACCCACGACAAATCTTTTCCAAGACAGTAACGTAGCAGGAAAATTAGCTGGATCACTACCATATATAGTCCTCATTTTCACCACCATATTTTACACGACATTGAACATTACCAATTGTTGTTAGCGAAATTCGGAAACAAACCATTTTCACGTATTGTTTGGTCCTTTGTGAGCATAAAAAAAAAGAAGCTTTACCCAGTGAAACTATTTTGAAAAGGGATGTTTGGCAAATAAATAAAAAAAACAGCTCACAACTCATGAAGCTGTTGGTAAAAATCTGCCAAACACGGCCTTGTGCTGTTTTCTCCCTATCTACTTATATGCAAAGGCAGAGCACCTCTTATTAGCTAATGACTAATATTGATCGCATTTACAAACTTAAAATTGACATTGCAACTGCGAGTATACGAAACATAGGAAAGAAATAAATCAAAACAAATCAATAATTCATCTTTTTTTCAAAAATTGAGATGGCTTTGGTATCCGCCAATTTACAGAAGATGTAGGTCAGTGATGAACAATCAGATCCTAACAAGTAGTATGGCAGATTCTTGAAGGAAGAGATCAACTTATGGTGCCCATTTAAAACATCAACATAAACACCGACAGCCTAGCTTAGGCATGTCCCAGCTTAAATACAACGGCTGCCAAATCTGGTGAACACCTGGATAAGCCCATATGCACCCTACCAATCACAAGGTAAGCTTTCCTAGCAAAGTAGGAATACAGTCTCGCCAAAATAAAACAAAAAAAAAAAAAAAAAGGGCACCCAATTGCTCACTGCAAAATTGGCCAACATTAATCTCCGGCAAAGCCTTCACCAGACACTAGCGTGGCTTTGGCCAGTCCAGCGGCATGCAAAAGCGTTCAAAGAGCCTAACACCTGGGAAATGTGAATATAAAATCCATTTGTCTTGACCAAGATCCATTTCTCCAGATCATGGGATACAGGGTATTAACAGCTCAGTGATGGTATTAGTAGATGATTAGCATAATTTAAGGCACATTGATATATTTCAAAGTAAATTCAGCCTTAATATGATAAAAATAAGTATTATACAGTCAATTCAAGCAAAACAAAAATTATCTTAGTACTTATTTTTTATTTCAGTTTAATACAACATATCCTAGTGCAAACCAACCAAACAGATGCTCTACTCAGCCTAATCTTTTTATTAAACAAACCCGCAGAGTCTATTTATTCATGCATGTGAGGTTCAGCGGATCCGCAAACCAAAATGTCAGTTACAAAACTAGGGAAGGGATCAAACCGAACATGTGGTTGATCCGGGTCTCAATTAAGACTCAGACGTGCGATTTCATGAGCACTCCTATTACACGATCTACTAATATGACAAACTTGAACTGAAATAAAACATAACGAAATTAGTTCCCTTGCTTCTTTGTAGAGGACAAATGCAGGGCTAAGATCCGTGTCATACAACTGCAATGCCTTTACTGTATTCATGGAGTCAGACTAAAGAATAATTCTCCCTATTCCATGGCTCGACGCTGCTTGCTAAGCAGCAATACAGGCCTGCGCTTCAGCGCATTCAACGTCCAGGACAACTCCCAGCGAACCAGATCCCGCCATGATTGTATGGCCATTATGATCACGAACAACAAAGCCCCAGCCACCCGTTTTTGATTTCGTAACAAAAGCACCATCACAGTTTACCTTGAGTACGTCCCTTGGCGGCCGAGTCCATACATCTAGTGATCGTAGCTTCTCACTAACTTCTTCCTTTCTAGGACCGGCCTCCACTTCTAACATGGTTGCACGGTGGACAACCTGTCCTGGAGAGCACATGCCTTCACCTGAATTTGCTTTGTTTCGAGCCTCACACCAAGAGTAAAGAAGCATAATTACCCGCATGCGAACTTCATCATGGAGTGACAAAATGGAGAGCACCACTTCAGTAGCAGGATGTTGATGGAGCAGATCCATCCGTATTTCATCAAGCAATGCTTCCCGCCAGCATTTGATCACAAACTTGCATTTTAGAAAGCAGTGACCTCCATCTTCCACTACTGCAGGCTGAAAGGACCGGATAGGCTAGAGGGGGATGGTGAATATCCTATAAAAATTTTCTACAAAGAATTAGAACACAAGTTAGCAATTAATAAAGCGATGCTAAGCACTAGCTCTAAGCTACTCTATGTAAACCACCTAGCACAATATACTACTCACAAGAGTATGCACTCAAACGCAAGAAACCCACTCTTTCGAAACCTAGGGAGAAGGCACCTAAACAAGTAATATGCGCAAGAGAGTGAGTAACGAGAAGGCTATACCACCGAGAAGAGTAGAGGTTGATCCAATCACCGGGAGATAATCAAAATGAATACCAAGTGATCAATCAAGAGAATGCCAGAAGACCAATTATCCACTTGAAGGTGGAGAAGAGAGAACACTCGATTTTTTACCGAGGTTCACGTGATTGTCGTCACGCTACTCCTCGTTGTGGCACCGGTCTTCCTTGGTGGATTGTGAGCTAGGCTTCACACGCCAATCCCTCACTGGGAGCCGCTCACCAACACAAGAGAAGTGGCTATCAACCACAAGCAATCCACTAGAGCCGGTTTTGGCACTCCGCCGGGGAATAAGCACAAGAACCCCTCACAAACAACACTTCGGTGTGGGATTGAACAAACACCAATCAATCTCACACCGGAATCGCCTCCAAGCCGCTAGGGACACGACAATGCTCCAAGAGAATAAGAACTCAGTAATGGCTTGCTCTCAAGTGCTCTAAAATGCAAATCACTAGCAATGATGCACTTAAAGATCACTCAACTCTCAAAGATGGTCAATGGATGAACAAGTGAGTGAGTGGGAGGCTAGAGAGTGCTCACAAGTATATGACAATGAATCAAATGTGCAAGAGGGTCACTAAGTGACCAGGAAGGGATTATAAATATCCCCAAGTGCACCCCTAACCGTTACCCATTGAAAAACAACCGTTAACACATTTTCAGGGGCGTCGGACGCAACCGTCAGACACATAGCGTCGGACTAACAGGCAGCGTCCGACGCACAGATCTTCGCCACGTGTCAACAGGATTCAACCTCAGCCGTTCGATCTCAACGGCTAACTGATCGCGCCACTTCTTCCAACCGTCAGACGGGGCAGCGTCGGACTAAACTCCTCCAGCGTCCGACGCTTCCAGAGAGATACTCGAGAGCGAAAACGCCGTCGGACTCTGTTCGACGCTCAGCGTCCGACGCCCTGAACTTTCTTCGCCGCGCACTCATGGCGTCGGACCGAGACGCAATGGTCCGACGTACGCCCTTCTCAACTCGTCGGACTGCCCGACTCTCACATCGTCCAGCAGACCAGACCACCGTCGGACGCTCACGTGTTAGTGCGTCGGACCAAAGAAGTTTACCGTCCGACGCTTCCAGAGAGTTTCAGAGAGCTCCAAAAAGTCTCGGACGGTGTCCGATGCTCACCGTCGGACTAACCCTCACTGTCTGACGCTTTCTGACAGTTAGAGACAGTGTTAGGGAGCGTCGGATGCTCACTGACAATGGTCCGACGCCCTGAAAACACTAGCGTCCGACGCTCTGAAAACAGTTCTTTTCAAGTTAGTTTCACACCTCTTGCCTCTATGTGGTAACACTCAAGATTCTCAACACTTGTGCACAGTGAGTTAGCATTTTTCAAAATATTTTTCAAGGGTTTCTAAGTTCATCTCTAGGTTGAGTTAGATTCAATGTAATGAAATGCAACGTAGATCACTTGAAGGTAATCTAATCATTTAGTTCTCCGCTTAATAGTCGGCTATCTATTCTAAATGTGATCACACCCTTTTGATGTCTTCATCACCAAAAGAAAAGCCTTCTAGGGGTTATACCTTAGACTTGATCACCTCTTCAAGTTGCTTTCTATCACCTTGATCATCTCTTCACTTAGATCCACCTCTCTTGTTCCATGGATGAGCCTTCTTGATTATCACCGTCACCTCATAGGCTCCTCACTTCCACGAGGACTACCTACACTTAGCCATTCACTTAGCAAGTAGGTTAGTCTGTAGGGTGTCATCAATTATCAAAACCAAACTAGGGCTTTCACAGGCCACGGCTTTGCCGAGTGTTTTTGCAAAGAGCCAATTACACTCGGCAAAGGCTTTGCCGAGTGTAGCACTCGGCAAAGTCCGCTCGGCAAAGGGACTTTAGCCGAGTGCTTTTTTTTTGGGGCACTCGACAAAATATTTCCGGCCGTTACGGCGGCCGTTAAACGATATTTTGCCGAGTGCCAGTTGCAGCACTCGGCAAAAAAAATTTTAATTTTTTTCTCCGAAAAACTTTGCCGGGTGCCGCCCGAATAGGCACTTGGCAAAAAATATTTTTATTTTTTTATATTTACTTTGCCGAGTGTCCCTGCACCGGGTACTTAGCAAAGTTTTTTTTATTTTTTTGGAAAAATTACTTTGCCGAGTGCCAAAGGCCAGGCACTCGGTAAAAAAATAAAAGAAGGTTTTTTTTGCCGAGCGTCGAGGACCGGCACTCGGCAAAATTTGTTTTAAAAATTAAAAATAATCTTTTTGCCGAGCGTCAATGCATGGCACTCGGCAAATTTTGTTTTAAAAAATTAAAAATAATTTTTTACCGAGCGTCGAGGCCCGGCACTCGGCAAAATATGTTTTAAAAACTAAAAATATTTTTTTGCCGAGCGTCTAGGCGCGACACTCGGCAAAATATGTTTTAAAGAATAAAAAATATTTTTTTGCCGAGCGTCTAGGTGCGACACTCGGTAAAATATGTTTTATAAAATAAAAAAATATTTTTTTGCCGAGCGTCGAGGCGCGACACTCGGCAAAATTTTAACGGAAAGTTGCCGCCGTTCTGGCCGGTGAAACTTTACCGAGTGGAAACTTTGCTGAGTGCCGCAGCACTCGGCAAAGGTAAACTTTGCCGAATGCCTGGCACTCGGCAAAGCGAACTTTGCCGAGTGCAATATTTTGCCGAGCGCAGCACTCAGCAAAATATGGCTTTACCGAGTGCCCCGAAATTTTGCACTTGGCAAAGTCTTAGGCACTCGGCAAAGTCCAGTTTTCCAGTAGTGTTCATCAAATCTCCAGCACACCGGGCATCGAGTATCAATCTTCATCCCTCTCCTCTTTATATTCATTCGTAGTGGGAGGCTATTATGTGTTAATCGCCAAAAAAACTATTTTATTTTTGGAGCACAATGTAGACGCCAAATGCGTTTCCACTCCAGAGTCTTACCCACCTGCTTGTGCGAAGAATTTCCTCTTTGCTTCATTGCATTTTGTACTGCTTTATCATGCAGCGTATGGTAGGTTGATTTTACTGAGAACATCCCCTTCTTATCAAAATGCCATGCTATGAGAACATCCCCTTCTTATCAAAATGCCATGCTATGATATCCTCTGTACCGGTGTTCACTAGTATAGAGAGTATATGTTGCACATCTTCTTCCCAGAAGACAACTCTGACCAACGCTTGGTCCCAATCACCCGTAATTGGGTCTATCAAATCAAAAACCCGAGTTATTAGTGTTTGCCTCCTCGGAGTAATGGGCCTTCTCGTTATATCATGGGGAATCCATGGATCTAGCCAAATGTTAATTAGGTTGCCATCACCAACTCGCCATATTAGTCCATCCTTTAAGGCCTTTATTCCCCTCAATATGCTTCTCCACCAATAAGAAATCCCACAGCCTTCTTTTGCATTTATCATGTCACAGTCATTATCATTATAGTACTTGACTTTGCGCACCCGACCACATAGAGAGTCTGGAGTCATGAGTAATCTCCAGGCTTGCCTAGCGAGCATAGCCAAATTGAAAAGGTGCAGGTCTCGAAATCCCAAGCCTTCTGCTTCCTTCCTTCTACACAGTCTCCCATGATAGCCAGTGCATTTTATTCTCATTGTCTTGTTGCGACCACCAATAACGACAAATCATTATGCTAATCTCATCGCACAATGATTTCGTTAGGTCGAAGCACGACATGGCACATGTTGGGATAGCCTGAGCTACTGCCTTAATCAAAATTTCTTTGCCTGCTTTAGAGAGAATTTTTCTTTCCACCCTTTTATTTTCTTCCACACCTTATCTTTCAAATATGCAAAAGTTTTGGATCTCGATCGCCCCATATAAATAGGGAGGCCCAAATAGTTTTCATTTTTAGCTTCTGACGATATGTTCAGTATGGAAACCATATCACTTCTATCATTGTCATTTGTATTTTTACTGAACATAATAGAGGATTTGTCTTTATTAATGGTTTGCCCCGAGCACCCTTCATACGCAGCTAAAATATTCTGCAAATGACATGCACTTCGTTCATTTGCTTTCAGAAGTAGCAATGAGTCATCAGCAAACAATAGATGGTTGATGTGTGCATCAGCACATACTCGCTCCCCTTTAGCTCTCGTGTAGCCTTGGCATTATTTAATAGAGATGAAAACCTTTCCGCACAGATAAGAACAGATAGGGAGAAATTGGATCTCCTTGTCTTAATCCACGTTCAAGTATAATTTCCTCTGTTAGATCGCCGTTAACTTTAACTTTATATGAGACCGATGTCACACACCTCATCACAGTGTTGACCCAAGTCTCACAAAAACCCATTTTCAGCATCATACTCCTCAAAAACAGCCATTCAACGCGATCGTAAGCCTTGCTCATGTCAAGCTTTATAGCTGCAAAGCCTTCTTTGCCTGATCTTTTGTTTTGCAGAAAGTGGGTTAGTTCATATGCCAAAAGGATATTATCAGTGATTAATCTCCCTGGCACAAAGGCGCTATGATTGGGTGATATAATCTCATCTAGGATGACTTTCAAACTTGTGGATAAAATCTTCGAAATGATCTTATAGGCAACAGTACATAAGCTGATAGGTCTAAGATCCTTCAATTTTTCAGGAGTTTTAACTTTGGGTATGAGAACCACTACAGTATCATTCCACCCCCTAGGCACCTCAGCACCAATAAAAAAAACGTTCACCTCCTGAATACTATCATTACCCACAATATACCAATATTGTTTATAGAAGAGAGCAGGCATACCATCGGCACCAGGAGCTTTGAGATCACCAATCCCATCCAGCGCCTCTTTTATATCCTTGGTGCTCACTTCACAGCAAAGCCTTTGATTCATATCAGCAGTAACCTTAGTTGGTACATGTTGCAATAATACCTCAAACTCCCTATTAGCATTGGACTCAAATAAATTTCTATAGTAATTGGACACTAGCGCCTTCTTCTCCACGAATTTTTTTTAAATAATATTTTTTAATAATTAATTACAAATCTAGAAGTTATTGTACATAAATCATAGATATAGCATCCTATCAGTCAATGGAAGATGGAGAGGACCCACCCTAAAAGGCCGACAAATAGCATATCGGAACTTGAGCAGCCGATAGACCTAGGTGGCAGCCGACCCCAGCCTATGGACGCCGACAGGAGGTGCATAACAATGTACTCCCTCCGTCCTTAAAAGAATGCAATTCTTTGACTTAGTACGATCTCTTTTGACCTTCGTCGTTTCAAAAATTTATAATAAATATTATTATTTTGTTATGACTTATTTTATTGTTGATTCTTGTTTCATAATAATTTATTAATTTATTATTTTGTATAAAAAAATTAAATAATACGAATGGTCAAAGAGAAATCGTAGAAGTTAAAGAATTGCGTTCTTTTGCGGACGGAGGTAGTATTTGGATGGCTGACAAGTCCTGTCGGCTCTCCACCGGCCGACAGCCCGCTCCCTGAAGCTCGCTGTGCTTCATGGCACGCTGGCCTTCTCTGTGTGCTGGTAGGCGGTAGCCTGGTGGAGCTTATGTGGCAGCTTTAAATGGCGATCACTGCTCCGGCTGGGTATCGCATCTCTCCTTTGCTAGGACCACAATGCACGACGTGCATCTTTCGTTCTCTTTTTTACTGGTTCGCAAGGCAGCTGGAAGGATCCTTTCTTGTTTTCTGGTTCGCTATCCTCCTATCTATCTTAATTAATGTGGGGGCTTACTGATATGTACTCTGTAAGTTTGATGAGATTGATACGTACAAAATATGCGTATCATTTGTATCTTCAAATAAATTTATTATGAAAATAGATTCACTTACGTGAGACAATCTTTTGAGTCTAATTAGGTCGTGCTAACATTTCAAAACTTTTTGGATCTAAACACCCTCTAAAAACTAATGAGGCATGTGAGACATGTGTCCAAAAATGATGTGACGGAAATTTTAAAATTTGAAAGTGCATCTAAATGGGCCATAGTACCAGTGAAAGGTTTTCACGGAAAACGTAAACGATAGATATTTAGGGACGGCAAATATTTAAGGACGGAGAGGTATATAAATAAATATTAATAACTATATTTAGGAACGGAGAGAGTAGTCAATATTTACTCGTATGTACGAGTAATTATTTAGGTTTAAAAAATCATCTCACAAATTTGAATTTATTTATAAAATTAATTTTACAAATAGTTACTCCCTCCGTCTTCAAATAAGTTACTTTTTTGACTTTTAGATTTCACGTTTGACTGTTTGTCTTATTCAAAAATTTTATATAAATATTATTTATTTTGTTATAACTTAGTCTATCATTAGAGATATTTACTAATGCTTTATTTACTTTATTATTTACATAAAATTTTTTGAATAAGACGAATGGTCAAATGTGAAATCCAAAAGTCAAAGAAATTAACTTATTTGAAGACGAAGGGAGTAATATTTAATACTTGTAGAAATAGGGAAAAAAGTTTAGGTTCTGATACGGTACCACTTTTGTTTATATTTAACAACTTTTGTCCAACAATGAATTAACTAGACTCAAAAGATTCATTTCGACATGTATAGACGAATTGTATAATTAGTTATTTCAAAGTGACGAGGAATTTGAAAAAAGTTTGAGATATCATTGCAGTAAACGAGTGGACGAGAAGGATCTGGGAATTGTTTACTGCCGTAAACGACTGGACGAGAACTATCTGGGCGCATGTGGAGTCCACATCCTATACAGTACGTACTCCAAATTGTTTTTCTTTTTTTTTTTTACAAAGTCACACCTGTGGTTGCTCAGTCTGGCACGTACGGAGATGGGATGATGGCCTTTATTTCCGAAAAAATTTTGAAACCTAAATGTGCCGTTATGGGAGAGACCTGTCGGCCGTCCACGGGCCGATAAGCCAGCCCGATAGGGTGCACCTGCACATCGTGGCCACTAGGTTGCTGAGCCTAGTCGGCATAGGACCTTGTCGGCTCTCCAGTTGCCATATGGCTCCTATCGGTTAACCAAGAGCCGATAGCATACTATTTTTATAATATTTTATATCTAAACACTATATTTGTAATTATTCACTAAAAAATATTATTTTAAAGAAAATTCCTTCTCCGCCTCATTTGTCACCACCACTCCCTCTTCTGTCACTAGCTTTTTTCTATTTTACTTCGTCTTATGCGTTCTGACGCATACCGGTGAAAAAAGGCCAAATTACGATCACCTTTCTCCAGCCATTGTACGTGTGCTCTCTGCTTCCAATACAACTCCTTTCGATCTTGTAATTTTCTAACCTGCTCCCTTGTAATGGTACGAGCAATAATTTGATCTCTACGACAGTTTTCTAAAGCTTTCTTGGCTCGCTTGATCCGTTTCTCCAAGTCGCCTAGGAACAAATACGTGTATACAAATATCTTTAGCGTAGAATGTGTATGCGTATTTGAATACCTATTTTAAAACCAAAATAAAATATGAATTAGTAAGCTAAAATAGGTATATAATAGGGAAAATGCTCTAGTCCCACGTGGTTTAGCTAGAGGCACTTTTAATCCCGGTTCTTATATTAAGAACCGGGACTAAAAGTGCCCCTTTAGTCACAGTTCCAGAGTCGGGACTAAAAGGTGGATTTTTAGTCCTGATTCCTTTGTTCCGGTTGGGAAACCGGAAGCAAAGGTGTTTTCCAACCGAGACAATAGCCTTGCTCTGTACTAGTGCAATTAGCAGACGATGCACAGCTGCATGAAGGATTACTTGGAGGCTTGTCTTATGACCTCCTGGAGAAGCTTAGAAGGACATGAGGATGTGTTGTGAGTGGGAGGATTAACTTATGTAGACAACTCTCAACCCTCTCAACTACTAGCATGCAATCAGGCTCTACGGCTGCATGTGCCTAGCATTTAACACACATGGATGGATGGGAGATCAATTTTTAAGGAAGACGTTGGGTCGGGTCGGTATAGCTCCTCGAGTGCCATGTTTCAGTAGCATAGTCGATGGAAAAATGAAGTACCCACGCGAGGATAGAGACCAGCAGTGAATGCTATCACAAAACAGGCCACACGATGAAACGGAGGCACATGATCTAAGAGCATCTCCAATAATTAGGCAAATATTATTTTGAGAAAAAATCACCAGCGGTCCTTCAACTTAGCAGTAGGTGTCACTTAGGTTACTAAACTTTTAAAGTGATATCTGTGAATCCCTAAATTTGGCAAAGTGTGTCATCCAGGTCCTAAATTTTCAAGGTGATCACCGCAGGTCCCTAAACTAGGCAAAGGGTGTTATCCAGGTCTTAGATACAGTAGCGAAATTAGGAAAAAAAAAAAGAAAAATCTAATTTTAGATACTGTAGCTACAATTATAGAATATTCCAGAAATTGTATATTTTCCATACGACATCGGATGAAGATGATTTTTATATAAAAATTGTAGCCCTCGACGAGATCTACAGCTTTCTAGTTTTGAATTTTTTTAATTCAAGGTCGTTAAAATGGTCAAAAAATTATATAATTTTTTTAGCATTATAATAACCGCGCACAAACGCTCGTTGCCTTGAAAAAATCATATCTTTTTTATATGCTACCAAATATTTCAAATGGAGATACTTTCTATATGATAGTAGTAGCGCTTCAGGAGATCTATAACTTTCTAGTTTTAAGTTTTTTAAATTTGAGGTAGTTAAGATGCTAGCAATATAATAATCGCGTACAAGCGCTTATCGCCTTGAAAAAGTTATATCTTTTTTATATACTATCAAATGGAGGGTAAAGACTTTATTCTGACCGGCCGTATTTTGGTCCAACCGCACGCACACCTCATTTACTGTGTCCCCCCTATTCTATCCCTCTTCCTCTTCTTCCTCAATTCGTTTCCATCCATCCATTTCTCTCCCTCTCCCACCCCGCAACCTCTCCTCGCCAGGACGGCTTGGGTGGATCCCGTCGCCCCCAACTGCTGGGCCGCCCCTAGCCCAGGGCCCTCTCCTCGCCAACGCCGGTGATTGCTGCTGGAGGCCGGTGGCCGTGATGAGGGCGGAGGCAGGTGTTCCTCTTACCGCGCGCGCGGCTTCAGCCCGGAAAAGGGCGCCGCCGCCACCACCATCGAATCCGGTGTCCGTGGCCCAATCTGCAGTCTCTGTGCACGGATCCACTCCTTTGGCTCGGATCTGCCGAGCTGGCCCCGGTATGGGTTTGGGCTCCCTACTGCAGCTCGACCTTCCCCCTCATCTTCCTGTTTAGAGATCGACGAGCAGCTCATGGGTACGCTTAGGTTCAACCTCGACTAGCACATGGTCACTGGTCAGGCCCCGCTCCCGTCCGCCCGCCCCCATCGTGCTCTTCCCCTGCTTCCATGGTGGCTCCGACCCGTGTATGGATCTGATGCAAGTGGTCATGCTTGTCTTTTTGTTTTTGTCCAGGACATGCTTTTGAGGCAAGGGACAAGGGGAGTACTGGCAGAGGGGGATGCTAATGTCGCGATGACGGATGGCGCAAGATGTGGTTTACAGTTTGCCTTGCCCTTTTGCTGCAGTCCTGCTTATCAATGTCATGCTCTGCCCTCCAGCTAATCATTTTCCTTGGTACATAAATGGCCCTAGATTTTTTATGTTTCTTAATGTCAAATATATGTCATGCGAATCATTTTCCTTTGGTATGTACCTTAAATGATAAATGGCTGTAGATTTTGTATGTTGTTTAGTGTCAAATCTACATACTTGGCTGAAAATAAGGCATGTGATACTGAATTGAGGCTGCATTCATTAGTTTTTCATGAATACAGCTCTGTGTCTCACCATACTTGTTTATCACAATGTGATGGCCTTTTTTATTAGTAAAAATGAGCTAAATTACCTTTTTAGGAAGACATTGTTCCTAATGGATGACACTTAAATTGCTTAATAAAATTGCAATTACCTACTCATCACCAATAGAGGCTCCAGGAACATCCATAATCCTTTTTAGATCAACTATGTTTTAGAAAGCCTGTGGTGAACATCAGCTCGTTGATTTATGCCTCTGGCTATTTGTGAGGAACTGATAGCTGTTAGATTTGGGGTACCTCCAACACTTGAGTTTTGAACTGATATATCTCAATAATTTTGCACCGGTGAATTGACACTATAGTTTTAAAGTTCCTGGATTCCCATTGTTCGTCCTATGCATTTATTCTGTACTGCTACACTCCTATTTACAACATTGCTTCTGTTTAGCACTTGTCATATTTAACACTCTCCTATTTTACCCTTCGTGCACTTGCTTTTTCTGAATACATAAATCGTCTATTTAGGAAGACATTGTTGCCTAACATATGAAAGTTAAATGACCTAAGAAAATGCAGCTGGTGTTACATTTCATGGAGGTGTCAATAATCAGCATTTAGAGGTTAATAATTAGCAATCGCATGCATCCTGCAATGCATTGCATTTTTTCTGAACTTGGGCATTTTGCTTCCTGTCCTGGCAGCTCGTCACCATGGTGATAGTCGGAGCGGCCAACCAGTTCAGCTTTAGCCTCCTCACAGTGAGTAGTCCAACTCCATCCGAATGAATGAATGAAAGAATACTTCTTCGATTTTCACGGAAATATGAATTTCTTCCTTGCCTTGGAAAGGAAGGTATATTTGCTGCAGGCGAGCGGGATCTTACTTCTGTTTCTACATTGTCATGAGGCTCATCTCCATGATCTAACACGGATAGAGGAAGTACCACATGCAGCTACTCAAGGTTAGTCCATCAATTGCCACTTCTAAATAAGACGTAGAAGATGAACGGGCATAAAACGTAGCATGAGCACACCTTTGCTCGTGCAGCCCAATGTACTTGACTTTTCAAAATACCTAAATCTCCTATTGTTGAAGACATTGTTGCCTACTCCCTCCGTCCCTTTTTAAGTGTTGTCGTTGGTGTGCGTGCCACAAGTTTGACTCGATTTGTAGAAAATATGTGCAACATTTATATCTCATAATAAATTTGTTAAAAAAAACTAGATTCAAAGATCTTTCCAATGATACTAATTATATACTATAAATATTAATATTTTTTAATATATATTTAATTGAAGTTGTTTCTTGGGAAGCACAAACGACAGTTATTTAGGGACGGAGAGAGTAAAAATTAAACTTAAATTGCCTTTTCAGTGAACTTATATGTTATTTTGGTAATTTTGAGCTGGTACTTTTCTGAAATCTAAATTCTTGTGACTGTGATGTCCTACGTTCGTGCCTGTTTGTGATCCGGAGATGGGATTCGAGAAGATTGCCAGGATAGCTCATGCTTGTGGAGGTAAAACCTCTATTGCGTCATTTACTAACTGCTAAGTTCTTGACTCATGTTCAAGTTCTGAACCGTGAGGCATTGATCGTGTGTCTGTTTTCTTCAGTGTGCAAGAGAAAGACATCATCGCAGCTATGAGAATTGAGGTATGTTTCTGTTCCCAAATGCATGCTCTGATGCTCATATACTAGCAACAATTCATGTTGTTGCTAAATGCTTCTCCTGCTTATCTCTCTAGCACGAGCAAGCTGTTCAGTACATGGATGCGTTTTTACAGTGTTTACATCTATTCCTGGCATTGACAGTCATGATGCAAATGTGGTGAGTTGCTCAGTTTGTTTTTGCAGCTTGTATAATTTTGTGATCTCTTGGTTACATGGATATCAATGCTAGATTGTTAGTTTTGATTGTTTTGCAAGTTCTGTCTCTAAGGAGGACACACATGCTACTTGTAGGTGTTGTTTGCTGATATGAGTATCTCCTGTCTCTGTTCCCTAGTTGCCCAACTAACTACTGTCAGACTTTCGATATACCCAGTTGTTTGCCCCACAAGTCAGCCATATGCTTTCTAAACTTGTTTCTAGATGTGCTTGTTAAGTCATGCTTTATGTTTAGGAATCTATAATTTAATCATATATATATATAAGCAAATTAAGGCAAGATCTTAGGTAGTTTTTCCACCCTCATGGGACGAATATATTCATATAACAAAGCAAAAAACAAGGTAGCTTTTTTCTGCATACAACCACACTTTTTATGCATATACTGTCTAAATCACACTGCGTTATTATCTGTATCTCTACAGGGAGGAAGGGGACACTAACAAGAGGTGCAGTTGAAGCAAATCTAGTGAATAAGCGGGCAAAGTCTGCACTCATCTTGGTAGCACAAGTCAATAGCATAAAAAATCGAACTGGCACTGTGTGCAAATCAGCATGTGCATTCATAATTGGTAGATGTGGATCGATCTAGGAGAAAGAATATTGTGCAATGCTTTTGTGTTTGGCAAATCTCAATCTAGAAATTGTGTATTTTGATTGTAAAACTGCAGGGGCAAAACAACTCATATATGTACTTACCGTTTCTGGTTCAATTTGGTTGCAAATGTGTCATTCTAAAATGGAGCATTATGAATACTTTTGGAGTAGGCAAATCAACTCTTCAAACCTGATTGATTTTGGTTTTCTTGTTTTGTGGAGAGCAGATTTGCCTTCTCCCAAAATCAGTATGTGTGCTTCGACTGTGCAAGCCGCAAGCAGTTATGGCGGGAACAAAAATTCGGACGTTAACAAGGAGCGGGATTAGCACTCTTGCCGAAAAAGGAATATAATAACAACACTTGCTATAAATGGGCAGGCCGTGCGAAATAGCTAAATTATGGCCGGCCGTTCTTTAGCTGCGTCCTTTATGGAGATACTTTCTATATGAAAGTTGTAACGCTCGAGGAGATATACAACTTTCTAGTTTTGAATTTTTAAATTTGATGTCGTTAAGATGGTCAAATAAATTAAAAATACAAAACACTATGCATGAACCGAAACTGGTGGTTTAATTTTTTAGCATCTTAATGGCCTTAAGTTAATAAACTAGAAACTATAAAGTTATAGATCTCCTCGAGTACTACCACTTTCATATAAAAAGTATCTCTATTTAATAGCATGTAAGAAAGATATGATTTTTTTAATGTGATAAGTGCTTGTACGCGATTATTATAGTGCTTTAACTTTTTTTACCTTTTTAACTACCTCAAATTAAAAAACTCAAAACTAGAAAGTTGTAGATCTCGTCGAGAGCTGCAATTTTTATATAAAATTCATTTTCATCCGATGACTTACGAAAAATATAGAATTTTTGGAATATTCTACAATTGTAGTTATAGTACCTAAAATTAGATTTTTTTTATTTTAATTTTTTTATAATTTTGCTACAGTATTTAGGACCTGTATGACACCTCTTGCCAAGTTTAGGAACCTGCGGTGATCAGCTTGAAAGTTTGAGACCTGAATGACACACTTTGCCAAGTTTAGGAACTCACAGATATCACTTTGAAAGTTCAGAGATCCAAATAGCACCTGCTACCAACTTGGAGGACCGTTAGTGAATTTCTCTCTTTCCTAAAACTTGTAGTTTGGCGACTCCTAAATTAATATGGGAAAAAAAAAAATCCCTTCTCCAATAGTTCTTCATTATTCACTACTAAAAATCAAAATTGTAGACCTAGGTGACGTTTTCCTTTGCCTTTCACGCTGTTGCCAGGTCGCGTCGTCGCTAGGTCTCCAGCGGTCGCCGGACGCTTCTCGCTAGCAAGCCGGCCTGCTCGCCGCCGGGTCCTCGCAGCCATGCACGAGCACTACGCGCCCCGCGCATATATGCACGATATATATGCATACATGCAGCCATGCACGAGAACATATAGGCATATATGCAGGGGGCAGAGCCAGAATTTAAACTTAGGGGGGCCATTTAAACCGACCAACGATCATATGTGAGGAGATACATATACCATCAAAATATATACCACTCGTACACTATTTTTAACAGTGGCGGGCGAAATTTATTAATTGAGACGGTTTTTTCAACCACCTCGGATCAAAGGTCACGGTTAATCATGATCTTGACCGAGACGGTTGTATGCACGCCATGGTTAATAAATTAAAAAAACAAAAAAAATCTAGAGCCCACTGGTGAGCCCACTTCTGAGCCCACCAACGAGCCCGTTTGTAGCCACCGCGGCACCGCCGCCTTTGCATGCTCCCTGGATCCACAAGCTTCGTGCCGCCGCCGCCACCTCCCCGCTAGATCCGCACTGCCGTGCCCAAGCCGCCAGCAAGAGGCTCCACCACGCGCGGCCACAGCCGGGAGAGGACCCGCGCGCGCGCTGGTCGAGGTTGGGCTGCCGGAGGAGAGCAGGCCCGAGCCGACGAAGGAGAGGATGCACCGCCTTTTGCCAGATCCGGCCACGCCGGCAACGTATCCGGCTCGCCAGATGCGCCCGCGCTTAGCCATGAGCCCCATGCCGCCGCGAGCTGCCTGCATTGTGAGCCAGCCGCCGCGAGATCCCAACGCCTCACACGCGCCGCCGCGAGAGCCCGCCGCCTCACCCGTGCCGCCGCATCGTGAGCCCATCGCCCCACGCGCGCCGCCGCGAGCCTCCGCACCTATTGGGCATGGGTTTTTCCAACGAAACGCGCACCGCCGCGAGCCGCCTGAGCTGCCATGCCGCGAGCCTGCGGTGCTGCTCTGGGAGGGAGGGAGGGAGGGAGGGAGAGGAGGGGAGCATGGAGGGAAGGGAGAGGAGGAGAGCACAGGGAGAGGAGGGGAGCATGGGAGGGAGGGAGACGGGAGCCCGTCGCCCTGCTCTCTGTGTGTGTGAGAGAGAGGGGATTGAGTGGAGAGAAACCCTAACTTTATATTTATACTAAACGCCCTTATCAGGCCTCGGCCTTTTTTCCGTGGCGGGCTAGTTACAAAGGTTCGCCTCTGAAAATGGGATATTTTTTGTGGCGGGCTACTTATAATGTCTGCCTCCATTAATAGATTTTTGGAGGCGGTTATTTTTAACCGCCTTCGTAAATCGATTTTAGGAGGTGGTTGGTTGTAACCACCTCGGTTAATAAAAAAATGTCCGCCACGGTTAATCTGGCATTAACTGAGGTGGTTTGTTGGACCGCCCGCCTCGGTAAAGAATTTCCAAACGCCTCCTAAAAGATTATGTGTAGTAGTGTAGTATAGTAGTAGAGTTAGAAATTTCTATAGATGTCCGGGCGATTCTTATTATACATCTAAAAATCATAGTGTTTTTCTCTTATACAAATAAAAAAAATCTCTTTGCACTTTGTTAATGAGCCCGGGCGGCTGCCCGGGGTCACTAAGCGGTGGTTTAGCCACTACTGAGTATACATAAAAACCAAATAAAAAAATTGTGTTACAATACAAAAGAAATTAAAAAAAGAAAAGGACACTAAATATTTGATATAAAGAAATAAAATTAATTAGTCCTAGGTCTTTAGTGTTCACCCTATCAATCTAATTCTTAGAGCAGAAAAAAGAATCATAATAATAAAATAAACAAAGAAGATAAGAAAAGACTAATTCTAAATAATATCAGTGCTATTAGAGAGGGAGAGCAAGCAAGAAGACACTAATTACATTTAACTATGAGAGCGAACTAGATTTTTTATAGACAAATAACAAATAAAAGAAACAAAAAAGCTGGAGAAAATAATAAAATCCAAATTTTAATTACATAATATGCTATTAAAGAAGAAATTTTGAATACAAATAATATCATTAACTAGCTAATTGGATCACTGAGTAGCTAAATAAGTGGGGGTGCCTAGCCCCCCTTGTCTACGCACGAGCACGAGCACTACGCGCAGTAGCAGGGCATGCACGAGCAGCAGCTTTTGCCGGCCACGAGCACTAAGCGCGGCATATACGATGGATGCGCGGCTCCACCAGACGCGCATATATCCCCGCATAACCATTTTTTTTTTTTGACTTGGTAAAAGATGGAAAGTAATATGCCAAATAGTTGGAGAGGGATTTTTGAGTTTTTTTTAAAAAAAAAAGATGGTAAAGCCATTTACAAAACTGTTGAAGATGCTCTAACGGCTGTAAAATTTGCATCAGTCTTAGTGAAATGTTTCTGCTCCTAGTTTTAAAATCAGTGAAACTTAACATGAAACAGGTATCTCACAGTGCATAGTTTTATTGTATAGTTTTATGGGTTATTTTTAGCCTTTGGATTTCATCGATGTCTCTCTCTTCCTGTGGTGCATGTGTTGTGGACGCAGCTGCTCCGTCCTCGTGAAACGAATGAAGGCTCTCAATGAGGGGTTTCATGTCGTTTTCAACATTTTGAAAACAATGGTCACTCATATTGTCCCCATGAAACGTTTCCGTTCTCTCTTTTCCTTGATACGCAAAAGCTCCACTTCTACTGATGTGGCATCATATTTAATATTCAAAAAATTCTCATAAAACCTGCATTGAGCCATTGAGACTAGCCTAACGTAGTTATAGTAACAATTGCTAGTGATCTCTGCCTATAGTAACACATGTGTATTGTAGGGCAAATGTGGCGTAGCCAATTATGAAAATTACATCATCGTTGCAAGTAGGACCCAAATGACATTGGGAAAGATTCTCCTTTCGCCCCTCTCCTCTCTCAGGGCTGCATCACCGTTGATTCGGTGGCACAATTGTGTTGCTGCTGGTGCGTTCTTCTGATGCATACCTACTTGCTCGACGTGGTTATGCGGCTTTGCAGACTGACTCTAAAAATAAGAGAATTGTCCTTAAAAATTTATTTATAGAGATGGTTATTTTGCAACGATCATCTTTGAAATTATCAGAAACTGAACTACCGTGTCTTCGAAATTCTTTGGCCTGTCTAGATCCTTTTATTTGAGAGGGATTAAAATCTACTTTATAGACTCAGCTATTTAGCTTAGATTTTAACGTTCAACAATTTTTCAAAGTTAAAATGTAAGCTTGTCTTAAATTCTTGGGGTGAGAGGGAGAAATTAATTTCATAGATACCATGCTATCCACATCGGTTTCCTTTTGCCAGTCTCGCACGGTTCAGCCATGGCTTATTTTGACTAACCGGAGACCTACTCTGCAGTGAGCTTCGCATTCGCCGGCGCGGTCGTCTTTCATATCAAAGTTGCCAGCCCACACTGGCTTGCTGTGCCTGTGCGTCTAACTCAGATTATTGGGTCGGCTTTCCAAACCAAGCAAACAAAAACAGAGAAGAGAAAACATAAAAAGGGAAATCGCTGGCTCCATCCACTGCTGCAAATGCCTTTGTTTTTCTTATTATTGGCCGCGTGATATATGATGCCTATAAATATGGCCTCCAAGACCAAAGAGCTTCAGCAAGCAGTAGCTTCGCAGGAAACCCAAGAGCCAAGCACAAGCAGCTAGCTAACCAGCCAAAGTGCGATGGCGATGGCGTCCATCACCAAAACCGCATGTCTCCTCGTGCTCACACTGTTCGTTGTCTCCGCCGTGATCTTGCCCACCTCCGTATGCCATGGAGCCCGCGGCGGTGGTTAGCTATTCTAAACTGCTCTCAGTTATTATACATACTGTTCGTCTGCCTGTAGCATCTAAGAGTGGACTATATAGGTTGTGTGCTACTGTGCTCCTGCTAACTGATGAGAAACTACACATTTTTTTGACATGATTTCCAATTTTGCATGGTTAGGTATTGGCCGCGGCGCTTTGCAGCCTGATCCTGCGGTATGCGCCATGGGGGAGTGCCCAGTTCGTGGACGTCCCTACTTTCCCATTCCTCGTCCCGGTGGCGAGCCTGGTGCTTCCTACACTCCCACACCGCTTCGCCCATCCAACGGAGAGAAAGAGAACCCACGTCACTGATGCATGCCTGCCTTGGATCATGCGTCCTCCACGGATCGCAATAGTAGTACAACTCTAGGGTGGAACGATGCCCCGCGCACGACTGCATATTAATTAGCTATCTCATGTACTTGCGCATGCAGTTGTGCTTAATATAAAGTATATATGATGAACAAAATTGGAGTCAAATGGTATATATGTTGGATGACATGAATAAGTGTGTGAGTTGGAGGGTGGATACTGGATAATGATGGAAGACAAGGATGGATTAGATCAAGAGGAAAAAATAATAAATTTGCTTGTGTTTTCTTCCATATTTCCATGAATGTGTTACTCCCATCAAGCTCCTAAATACTATGTTCAGAATAGCATCCAGGCAAAGATGAACTGTGAATTCTAGCCATTCAAGAGTTCATGATGCCTGCAACTACAACCCTTTAGTACCAGGCTCATATTTTACCGCTACAACTCAAGCAAAGAGTGAGCATGTTAACCCACATATAAGCAGATCACAAGCATACAAACCTCTGTGGGCGTACAAACGAACTCAAGAATAGAAACCGAAGAGAAGAGTAGTTTCCATCTTCCATTCTCGTCATTGTAGCAGCCATTCAGTCGGGACTTCCGCACGAAAAAGATAAAGGCATCGTTTTGAAACATCCCCGATTTTCCACAAAAGGAAAATCCACATAATGAGATATAATGTGACAAAACCAGAGTTCGATTCCATCACATTATCATATATCAGTTGATATTACAACCATACGTCGTAAATACATATAAGATATACGTCAACCGAGTAGATTCATATTACATCGTTAATCTAGCGGAAGCATATCTAGTCTTTATCAGAGTTGGCGGAACTTGTTGTTGAGTGAAGGCCCCTCCTTCACGAGAATCATCAGAGTTGTTGATGGCGCAGCATATTCTTCATCTCCTGAACCAAACTTGAGCGTAGGCACGAGACCCTCTAATGCTTCTTATCTCAATATCTCTGTTAGTCAGGTAATCTGCACACCGCCAGATATGTGCAGGCCATGGTCAGCACCGATGAGCTTTAGTGAAAAAGAGAAAACAAAGGATCTGGCGATCCTAATATTTGGCTGTGGTTTGCATCCTAAGCGCATGCAAGATAGTATCAAGTAATAATATCTTAATAGTTTATCAAGTTTTAACCCATATCATTAATTCTCATAAGTCTATCCCAAATCCATCATCCCATCCATACACCACCTCACACACACACACCTCACGCTCAGTCGACAGGCCCAACTCCCTCTCGGGTCCTGTCTCAACGGCACACTGCCACGCCGGGCACACTGCCAGATAATCATCAACCAGGGGAGAAAAGAATATCACTCTCTACACTAGTCAGAGCTTCACAGGAAAGGTCCATAGCCGACGAATCGGCATATGTATCGATCGATCAACCATACACTCTGCAGAGGTTTTACCACTCACAAGATTAGCCATCATCGATGCTGTACAATCATCTAGTCAGAATTCCGGGTGCTTGCTTGCCTAGGTCGATGCCACCCTACCACTCAGCCCTGGGTAACTTCGGCCCTACGCCGAAACGCTGAGACTGGGAGACGCAGCACCAGGCCCAATCAGTGGTACTGCGCATCTAGAACGGTGCGGGAACTTTCTGCATCCACCACCGCCCACCCTATCACCTTACAACCTAGCAGTAGTGGCACCGCCCTACCAAGTAGTCCAGCCGTTCCCCGCCCATCGAAGACGAGTGAGCAGTAAAGGATTCCCATGAACCTGGTGCTAATTCTTCCTAGGTTTGACCAAGCAGGCATCTTCTCTTAGGGGATATTCTCCCCGTGCCACCACAGCACCTCCGTTCACGGAATTTCAATCCACGCAGGGTATCCATCCCGGAACCACCTCATACACCATTACCCGCCACAGGTATCTCTCGTGGGAATGCCCAGATGCAACTCCCGGCTAGACTTGCTTACACAGCTCGTCGTGTATCCCACTTGGTCGACTCGACCCTCACCACACACCCAAGACACACGCAGCACGCTCACATACCACCAGTCCGGCATCCCAAGCCAAACCATTCCCAGGGGTTCACCACCAGCATCACATCATAAATACAATGCGAGTGGAGTTAATAAATAAATATAGTGATGTAACATGCAAGCAAGCAGGTAGATAGGAATATGTATAAAAGAGCGTGTGCGCGAAGCTGGGTAGTATAGTAGAGTGGTTGCAAGCAGGGTAGTAACGGCTTAGGTAGTAGCATGAATCATATGCTAGCAAAGGAGAAAATATAAAGCGTTAGCAATTCTAAATTTGCAATGTCTAATAGGATTCTCTAAAAGAAGGCACTGCCATGACACCTGCGTTGTCGAGGAAGTAGTGGTATGAGCACTCCTCAGTTAGTGTAGTCGTTCTGCTGGATCACCTCCTCCAAGGTGACTCCATTACGTGGGTCCTTGCGCCGTCCACGTTCCCTTCCAGCGGGTCTCGATCCGATCGTCGCTAATCCGGAAATGGCTACTCCGCGAAGCGACACAAAGCATAAATCACTCAATACACCGAAAGACGGCGGAACACGAGAGATCCATGACACCAGAGAAATAATAAAAAGGTTCACGACTTAGCCCTCTCGGCGTATGTCCGATTTCATCGGGCCAAAGAAACAGGAGTGATGGTTTGCTAACCACAAGCTTATATCGCAGCCAAGCCAGTATGGTTTTATGGTAAATGACTTAGGCTAGGGTTTACCCATAGCAAACACCACAGCACACGATCTTCCGATCCGAACGCCACGGAGGGGACGGGAATCGAAGGATGGTCGAGCAAAAGGGAAGAATAGGGAATTACTGACAATAAGTGTTGTACAAAATAATGCAAGTGTTTAATCCACTTGTAGGGTACCAAGGCTGTGGTTCAAACGGGTATAATCATACAAGTGCTTAAACACCAAGAATTAAGAGAGAGAAAGAAAGAAAAGTTAGCTAGGCACATCTATATCATATTCCCAGTCACACCTTCAGTGAAGATGGTTTTAAGCGGTCGACCGAGTTGACCTACATAGGTCTGAGATCTTAATATAGACCATAGCTTTGCTAACAAAAGGAGTCAGTCCGGTCTTTGATCCAGTCACTGTGAGTAAGACGGGATCGAACAGAGCGGGCTAAACGAACAGAGAGCGAGAAGTATAAAACAGTAGTGGTCTACTCTTTCCAACGCACACGCCACGGAATAGACGGGGCGTTAGAAGAGAGCGACAGGTGAAAGAAGCAAGTGCGCAAACCACTCGTAGGGTACCACGACCTAGGTGCACTGGCACTAAGTCATTACTCAGATCCATAGCGGTGCGGTTGTCACCGCAAGAATTAGAGGAATGCGACGGTCGCGTAGGGTACGAGCATACGAGGGTCGGTGCACGAAAAGTCAGTGAAAGACAGTGTGAGGTCAGGTTACACTCGGTGTTACGGTCATGGCGGAACGAATCCCGCGATCGCAACGTCCGAACGATGTACGATCCCACCACCGGCTCGAAGGCACAGCGCACAGACAAACAACACAACAACCAGCAATAAGAACCGATGACATGACTCAAGAGACTCATTATAAGACTGCGGAGTAGCACAATTCTATAGCATTATGATAGATGGATCCTGTATTACAGATTTAGATATAGACAGATCGTGAGGACAGGGTACAACAGATAGAATATAAGGATAGGGTACAACAGATAGAATATAAGGATAAGGTACAACAGATATAGACATATCGTAAGGATAAGATACAGTATGATGGATAGATATACAAGGAGTAAGAGCAGGGGTCCAATAGTCCAGCGTCGTATATCACTTTGGCTTTCCAACCGTCCAACATTATCTATGGGGTCTCAAGATGTGGCAACGGGGCTATGGCACAAGGTCGGACAGGGCCAGTGTCAAAGGAAAAGTAGCGAGGCTTGCTTCTACATGTTTCGGCTCCACTGGGCCAGCTGTTGGTACCTTCTGGCCTGCTATGGCTTGCTTCGGCTGGTCGTGGCTAGTCGTGGCCTCCTGCGGGCTGGTCGCGGCTGGCCGGGCGGGGCTGTGGCTGGCCGGAGACTGGCTGGAGGTGGCAACAAGTGGCTGGGAGGTGGCAGAGCATGGCCGGGTTCCAACGGTGTGCACGGTAGCTAAGGTGAAGCTTGGACGGGGCGTCAGTGCGCGTCGGGGCGATCAGGCAAGACTTCCAGAGATCTTCTCCTTTGTTGATCGACGTCCTTCGTGTCCTTCGGTGACATGAGTAGAGTGGCGACGGTCTCAATGTCCAAGGCACAGGGTAAAACCGGAACGCGATCATGGCGGTGGTTTGGGTAGTCCTCGGCCACGCCGGCGTTCTTGGAACGCCGGTGGTTCGATTTGGCTAAATGGGTCTCGTGTCGTGTGTGCGCGTGTCCTGAGCCGGGAGAGGCTCGGCCTACGCGTCCCTTAGTGCAGGACGCCATGGCCCAATTGGCGGGTCCAGCAAGGTGACGGTGCTCACCATGGCGGAGAGGATCTGGCTCACCGTGGGGTCGTAGGTGTAGGATGTTGCTGCCGTACAGGGTGATCGCAGTGCCGTGCCGATCCGCGATGGTGACACAGGTTCGGCTTGGTGACGGATCTGCTCGTCAAGGCAAGGAGCAGGGTGCCGGCAACGTCGGGTCGACGGGTCCGGTGCGGCTGTTCGGTGGAGCAGCTTTGGCGTTCTGCACAGGGACGACGCACGGGGCAGGTCGGGACGCCAGCTTCTCGGAAAAAAGGGAACGAGCAGCACGTGGCGAGGTTGTGCGGGGTGGCCCTCCTTCCTGCAGTGGTGTGACCACGGCGCGATGGCCGGTTTCAGTTTAGACAGCAACGGGAAGGAGTAAGGGAGGTGCTTGGCATTGTGGCTCACCGGCGAGTTGGAAGGGGGTCGGCGTGGTATGCTGCTGCTGCATCCCACGGAGGCTCGGCCAAGCAACAGCATGGTCAGCAGGGTCACCGCGCGGTGGAGCGGAGGGAGCAGGCCGCGACGTGGCCGGGGTCGCAGTGGCTCGTTCCAACACGGTCGAGGGCGACGTCGGTGTGCAGGATACCGTTGTCACGTCCGTGGCCGGCTCGGTGTGGGCGCGGGTCGATGGTGTTCCGGTTGGCGGTAACGTGGCCACAGCCGGTCGAGGTCGTGCGCGCCTACTGGAAGCGGTGGCGCAGTGGAGTCCGCGGCCGACCGAGGTCGTGGCCATGGCCGGCGTAGCTGCGGCCGGCACGTTGTGGCGGTGGTGCGGACGCACGTGGAGCGGCGTGGTGGTGGCGGGCAGAGGCACGGCATGGAGGCGACGTCGCCGTGCAGAGCAGCGGCCATGGCGGCGCGACGAGCACGGCATGCACGCGGTCAGCTGCGGTGACCAGCTGCAGCACCCACGGGCATGGCCGTGGGTGGCTTGGCGGCGTCGTGCTAGAGGAAGACGAGGTACAGAGAGGTGGCGGCGGCTGGTGAATGGAGAAGGAGAATAGGGGCATCTACAGCACGTTTTTATATGCCCGCGGCTAGGGTTGCAAGGAGGAGCGGCGATCCTCGACGTCCGTGCTCACTTGGGGACGCGTGTTGGTCATCCGTCGGGCGAGGTAGCAGGTGGGGGCGCGGGCTCGGTCGTGCGCACCGTGCCTGGCGGCGGCGGCGGCCTGGATGCTGGGGGACGCCTGTTTTCCCTAGGGCTTGGGGTGAGGTGGCCGCGTGGGCCGTCTTGGGCCTCTGAGTGCACGCGTGGGCCGCCCAGGGGAGAGGGGAATGCAGGTTGGGCCGGCTGTAGTTGAGAGCGAGCTGGGCCGCGCAAGGTGGAGGGGTGCTGGCGCGCGGGCCTGATCAGCTGAAGCGAGCTGGGCCGCGTGGAGGGAGGGCAAGGAAGCTGGCTGGGCTGTGGCTCATGGTGGGGTGAGGAAGGATGGAAGGTTTTTCCATTTTCTTTTCCTGGTGGCTGCAGACTTGCAAAGGAGAGGGATGGTCCATCCTTTATTATCTCTAGGAACTGGAAGAGATGTAAAAGTGATTCGAGGTGTACCCAAGGAGATTGAGAAGGAAGGTGAAACAATTCTCCGGTTGCTATGATGAATTTAGATATTAGTTTAGTGTGCTTGAGGAGTTTTATTATGATGCCTCAAAAGAAATCCGATGTTGGTGATTGAAGGATCCAGAAGAGAGTAGCTATAGACTTGTGCTCTCCGACGCATAACCCTAGACCCACTAAGGATTTCGTTCAAACCCC
Source organism: Eremochloa ophiuroides (assembly GCA_038502445.1). NCBI lineage: Eukaryota > Viridiplantae > Streptophyta > Magnoliopsida > Poales > Poaceae > Eremochloa > Eremochloa ophiuroides. The sequence continues at coordinate 93,123,792 of JAHLJS010000003.1, forward strand.
TGCAATCAATCTACATGAATGCAACGATTTGTTAGTGGGTTAGTCGCGGCTCGACCTAGAGGTTACATGCCTCACACACATTGCAAGAAAAATTTTAGAAAGTTCGGATTTTTGGTTATCGAAAAAACCCGGGTTGTTACACGTTTTGAGGCAGAAATAAGTAGATCCGATTCGAACAAAATAAAGCTCAAAACTATAGGAGACTTGGGTGACCAGCAGTAAGCCAGTAACCCAAACCACCAGCCGTGACTCTCTCTCTCTCTCTCTCTCTCTCCCTAGCACCGCCGCCACCAGGGCCCCGCCTTCCAGCCCTTCCCCTCCGGTGTCTCACCGGAGGCTGGAGGAAGTGGGGATCGATATATCGTTTTTAATAAGTTTTTTATTCAATTAAGTCCTTAGGGTTACAGTCTGTCCATACCAAGTTTTTTTATTGGAGATTTATCTTTTTTTTCTCTCTTATTCCTCTCCGACGACGGCGAGGAGGCAGGTGGAACCGTTTTTTCCATGGCGTATCTGTTGAAGATAAGACACAAGAAAAAAATAATAATTTCTCGACTCCGCCTATAGAAATGTTGACCGTTTTGCGTTAGCCGTTTGTTCTTAGGTTTGTTGCTGAGTATTTACATTTGCGGTCATGTATATGAAGCGTCAACAAGATTTGGTTTTAAGATTTAGAACTATTCAGTATAATTTAAATGAAATTCAATTTCTCTCTCTATATATTTAGAGAGTATTCCAGTGTGTTTGTTCCTGCTATTATATAAATATTGTTCTTCTTTTATCGAAAAAAAAAATCTTGAGGAGACCTGCGCTACTGTAAGATGAGCTCGCGCGCGACTGCTCTTGCGTGACTGCTCGTGTGCTATGTGGGCCCGTGACTGCTCGTGCCTTCAGTGCCTCATCATCCGATTGACGACGACAAAATCGAGTGTCGCCATGCGCTGGAACGCTCGATTGAGCATTAGATTTACCGATAAGATGAGCTCGCGCGCGAGACGGTAGAGGCGCGCAAAAGAAGATCTCGCGCGCCGCGGATGGTGAGCGCTGCTGATCGCATAATCTACCGAGCGGAAAATGGGGATACAGCGGACTCGCGAAAATGGAGTTCGCGAGACGATTTCAACGGAAAACCGGTATTCACAGTAAGGATTTAAGGAATGAGAATCTATTGGAGATGGCCTTACAAATAGGAGAGGTATACTAACAGTATTCCTCCTGCAGCGACTACGCAGGCCGCACCCCTAACATAGTAACATGGCCCCCGCCGCCGCCGCCAACGGTGCCCTTGGCATGACCGACGCCACCGTTGCCACTGCCAACGCCGACAGCACCAACCATGGCACGAACGGTGCCAGCAACGGCGTTCCCGTGGCAGGCTCAGGCCGCGATCACGTGGTCATCTTCCCTTTCATGGCGAAGGGCCACATGCTCCCGCTGCTCCACCTGGCCACGGCGCTCTCGGCGCAGCACGGGAGCCGCCGCCTCCGCGTGACCCTTGTCACCACGCCGGGCAACGTGGCCTTCGCCCGGAGCCGTCTTCCGGCGTCAGTGGTCCTCCTCGCGCTCCCGTTCCCGGCGTTCCCGCCGCTGCCGGCGGGCGTCGAGTCCACCGACGCGCTCCCGTGCCCGTCGCTGCAGCTGCCGTTCATGCACGCGACGGGGCTCCTGCGCGCGCCCTTCGCCGAGTTCCTGTCGTCGCTCCCGTCCCCGCCGCTCGCGCTCGTCTCCGACTTCTTCCTCGGGTTCACGCGCCGTGTCGCGGCCGACGCCGGCGTCCGCCGCGTCGTGTTCAACGGCATGTCCTGCTTCGCGTCGGCGATCTGCAAGGCGCTCGCCGCGAGCCCGCCGGTGAGCTTCGAGGAGCCCGGGGCCATGATCCGGGTGCCCGGCATGCCGGAGCACGTGGTGGTGAGGGCGGAGGAGGTCCCCGATGGGGTGACCAAGAGGGCCGACCCGGACAACCCGTTCACGCGCTTCTTCATGGACGAGATCGGTGACTCGGACGTGCGCAGCTGGGGCGTCCTCAGCAACAGCTTCGCCGCGCTCGACGCCGCCTACGTGCCGGCCTTGGAGTCCTTCTACGAGGCGGGAGCCCGTGCCTGGCTCGTCGGCCCGCTCTTCCTGGCCGCCGCCGGCGACGTTGAGGAGGACGAGCAAGACCCCGAGGGCTGCCTCTCGTGGCTCGACGACAGGGCGGCGGGGTCGGTGGTCTACGTTTCGTTCGGGACGCAAGCCCACGTCACGGACGCGCAGCTGGACGAGCTGGCGCACGGGCTTGTGCGGTCCGGCCATCCCTTCCTCTGGGCCGTCCGATCCGACACGTGGTCGCCGCCGGCGGACGTGGGGCCCAACGGCCGGATCGTTCGTGGGTGGATCCCGCAGAGGAGCGTTCTGGCCCACGATTCGGTTGGTGGGTTCGTGAGCCATTGCGGGTGGAACTCGGTGATGGAGAGCCTCGCCGCCGGGAAGCCCATGCTGGCGTGGCCCATGATGGCGGAGCAGCACCTCAACGCAAGACACGTGGCCAACATCATCGGCGCCGGCGTCCGGATAGCCCCCCTAAAGGCGGCTGGCGCGGACGTCGTCGTTGGGAGCGCGGAGGTGGAGGAGAAGGTTCGGGAGCTCATGGACGCCGAATGCAAGGAGGCGAAGCGGATGCAGGGAGAGGGCGGCGTGGGCGCGGCAAGCCGCCATGTCAGCGGTGAGCCACGGAGGAACTTCGGCCATGGCTTTGCAGAAGCTTGTGGAAGAGCTACAGGAGACCTATGATGATGACGTCGTAGACTCTTAGGCAAAGGTGCAAATGGTGTTTAGATTTTAGAATGATCTTTCCAGTTTCCAGTACTTCTGTTTGGTTCAGTTTCACTAGAATACACACAGGGCACTAGTTACAAACACGTGTTATTAGTTTTGCTATGCTTTTTCTATTTTCATTCATTATAATGTCAGCATGTGCTCCCTTTATATTAGCTGCATCTGTTTCAACGAATATCAAATTAGATGGAATCCAAACAAAACCCACGACAAATCCTTTCCCAAGAGAACGAGTTATCCAGTAAAGTAGCAGGAAAATTAGCTGGTATCAGTACCATTTTTTTAAGTGGATCCACCTTTTTTTAAATAGAAAGTCAATATATCTAGCCAATTATTTCACAGGAGTACTAGCTACTGAAGGCACACCACCATAATTTACTCGTCATTGAACACTGCTAATTGTTGTTAGAAAAATTCAGAAACTAACCCTTTGTGAGCGTAAAAAAAGAAACAATCTGCAAACACGGCCTGAATTTCTAGCAAGAATGTAAATTTTTGCTGTTTTCTCCATATCTCCTTAAATGCAAAGGCATAGCACCTCCCATTAGCTAATGACTAATTTTACATACTTAAAATTGTCATTGCAACTGCGAGGACGCGACACATAGGAAAGAAATAAATCAAAACATACAATAATGCATCAATTTTTCAAAAATTGAGATTGCTTTGGTATCCACCAATTTACAGAAGAAAGAGTATGTCAGTGATGAACAATCAGATCCTAACAAGTAGTATGGCAGATTCTTGAACAGATACCAATGTAAAACATCAAGATCAACACCGGCAGCCTAGGCATACCCATCTTAAATACAACGGCTGGCAAATCGAACACCTGGATAAGCCCATACGCACGCTACCAATCACAAGGTAAGCTTTCCTAGTAATCCAGTCTCGCCAAAAGAAAATATTGGCACCCAATTGCTCACTGCAAAATTGGCCAACATTAATCTCCGGCAAAAGCCTTTACCAGACATTAGTGTGGCTTTGGCCAGTCCAGGGGCATGCAAAAGCCTTCAAAGAGCCTAACACCTGGGAAATGTGAATATAAAATCCATTTCTCTTGACCAAGATCCATTTCTCTAGACCATGGGATACAAGGGTATTAACAGCTAAGCGATGGTATTAGTTGATGATTAGCATAATTTAAGTCACATTTATATATTTCAAAGTAAATTAAGCCTTGAAATGATAACAATAAGTATTATACAATCGGTTCAAGCAAAATAAAAATTATCTTAGTACACGTTTTTTTATTTCAGTTTAATACAACATATCCTAGTGCAAACCAACAAACAGATGCTCTACTCAGCCTGGCCTTTTGGATACAGTGAACCAAACAAGGTTTTGCATGTCATTGGTCTAACTTTCTTTGGCTGCCAAACTTATGGAAATTAAACAGATATGACCTTAAATAAGTGTGACATGCTGAACATGTGGTGTGGTAGCCAGTGGTTGCCATCCAAATCAGCCCTCACAAGTACTGCTGTGAATAAATCTTAAGCACAAGAGACAAAGGAGGATAAAAATATTGGAAGAAGCTACAACTATCCATTTTGAGTACGCTCTCTGCTCAATAATGGCTATAAAGCTTACAAAGAGTCAGTGCCATTGTTTCTTTGAATGTGGAGATTGTTTGAACTCCATTGTATACGTAATGCTATAAAGGCACCCTGGATAAAGGCTTATCAGTAATTATTCCAATGGTTACCAGCTCCACGCCTAAACTAGTTACTCAGCTGGTTTACTTGTTGCATGTTTGCAGGCTACTCCATGGCCCTGCCTTGTCATCTCTTTGCCAGCAACAAGGAAGTAAGCAGTGTGCCTAAAAATAGAAAACAAACGAAACTGTCAGCGGAATTGTTGATTAATTATGATATATAAAAACCAGGGAAACTTATGTCATTAAATTGATTGAATGGGATTCTGATGGAGTGGAAATGATTGGTATCTATAAATGTCGAAAACTTGAGGATTTACTTCTTTTAATAGCATTATCTAAGGTTATATTATCTACCATAACTGTATATGAAGGTCATCCTAGCATTTCTTGACTCAACGAACTGAAGGATAGTCATTATGCTTTTTTACAGACCTAAAAAAGTTCATCATTTTGTTTTTTGAGTCCACATCTATGCTTTCAGTTGCATCCAAAGCTTGTTGCATATGATGTAGCCAACGCTCTGCAGCTCGATGGGTAACCAAGAATGGTCGATGGCGTGCTATAAGGGCAGGGTGTCCTGCAAGAAAAACCAGACAACTTGGGCTTACAAGTCCAAATTATCTTCAGGGTAATGGATAGAAAACACCAAGTAGAAAAGCATAGGCACTACCGCACTATCAGTACATAATGTTAACCACAACAAAATGGACCAGAACAATAGTGGCAATGAACACGAAGACACACATTTCTTCATTCGTTTTGTCAAGATCATCTAGCCATACATGCAAAAGAACAACAGCAGAAAATGGCTAAATGAATCTTTTCACTCTATTAGAGACTACAGAATACAAAATCAACCTCAATTGAGAGTTACAACTTGTACTATTAGTTAATTATTAAGTGCTTCAGGAGATAAAGTAAGTACCCAGATCAAAGCAAGCAATAATTGAAATGAAAAATATTCACTCCCCTTGGACCAATGGATGAATAAACAGATCGACAAATGGGAAAAACAATATAGTATCATTCTTGGACACTCTCAGGTGCCAAATATTGCTGATAATGATATCTATATGTGTATGCTGCTGGTTAACATGAAAGAACGAAGAAGGCTGCAGACGGTCGAAAGAAAAAAAAAACAATGAGGACGTAAATAGGGGCTGAATCACCACACTCATTTCTCCCCCAGAAGTTTAGGCTTAACTAGGATGAGCTATTCTCTCAACTTGAGATTTTCATATGGTAATCAGTTTCATGAACGATCTGGCACGAGAGTGTGTGAGAGTTACCATTTTCATTAATAGAGTTACAGGCCCCTAGAGGCAGGAAAAAAAAAAAAAACGCTCTCACTATAGACCTGGAAGCTGTTATGGCGTCATGAAACACAGCAACAGTAGCAATTCCACTAACTAATGCATTAGCAGGGAATATGACTGGTAAGCATGTGCAAGTGCAGAATGTGTAAAAAGAATATCATCAATCGTTCCCCCTATCTGTAAACCATCTAAAACTGTAGTACGTTTCAGGTTTCAGGAACATGGCTGGCAGTGCGCAAGGACACCAAAGCAGATTTTTTTTTCTTCACCGCTTCCACGCTAAGCGGCCAAGACCAAACTAAATAACTTCTCCACAGAATTAACAACATGCATCCCTCATTTCCTCCACCCAATTTAAATAAATCACACGGAGTACCACAGGTGAAAGACGAAGATACACTAGCTACTTTACCTCTCCTCTGGGAGAAGAGAGGCGGGCCGCCCATGCGCTGGATCAGGAACTCATACTGGTTCTGGATGGCGTCCTCCTTCTTCGACCCCGCGAATATCTCCCGGAACCACTCCTCCTCGTCCTCATAAACCCTATCCAATCCAATCAATCAAGACACGCACGGCCATGAAAACCAGAAATTCAACAGGACACGAGCGAAAACACTATAGATCGGATTGGTTCGAAGCAGCGGAGAACAAGGGAGGGACAGGCGGCCGATGGACGAACGGAACGGAACGGACGGACGGACCTGGTGTAGAAATTGGTGGAGAGGTCGACGAAGGGCTGCGGAGTGCCGCCGAGGGACTCGAATATGTTGGCGTCGTCGATGGCGAAGGCATCGGTGGCCGCCACCCCGCTCCACTCCGACGCCTTGTCCTGCAGCGACTGCATCCCGGCGTTGCGTTGCGTCCGGCCCCCGAAGCGTGCGGCGTGCAGCGGCGCTTGTTGCCTGAGTTGACTTTGGCCGGAACCCGCAGCCGCAGTGGAGGAAGGGATATCTGTGCGCCGTGGGCGCGTGCGGCTCACGCGACTAGGCGTAGGCGACGCGCACCCCAGCTTTGTACCGGCCAATCGGGTGGCGACCACGCGCGGCCGGGGTTCCACGGGCCCAGGTGTCGGTGAACGATGTGAGCCTGCGTGGTTGACGGCGATGTCGACATGCTATGTCACGAATGATGCTATTTGCTGCCCACAGATTAGAAAAGACGCCCGCGGTTTTGCTTTTGCTTGGAGCAACCTGTTTTTAGGGGTGTTTAAATTAAGGGTATAATTAAAATATTGCGTGTCACAACAGATGTTTCGTGAGATGTTAGAAGAATTTTTCAAATAGTAAACTTGATTCTAAATCGTTAGACGAATTTATCAAGCTTAACTAATCCACTATTAGCAAATATTTACGGTAGCAAACATTATCAAATCATGGACTAATAGGACTTAAAAGATGCATCTTGCAATTTACATGCGTATCCGTGTAATCAATTATTTTTTTACATTTAATATTTTATGTATATATCAAAATATTTTATGTGATAGGTGTAAAAATTTTAGGATAGAAACTAAACGGACCCTTAATTTACAAAAAGTTATTAATTTGTTTTGAAGCTTTTCACTAGACTCGTTTTCCTTTGCTATGGTAGATCAAGGCGAACCGTTTTCGGCGTTCCATGCATCTTCGGCGCGAGAGGGTGGGGAACCTCCATTTCAATGGCCGATTGTACATAATGTATGATACTATAAGTTGTATTTGGTACGTTGTAGTTCAGTCTAACCGCGACGGTGACGCTACACGGGCGCTTTTGCTACCTCCACTTCATCGCTGGCAATCACGTGGAGTATATTTTAGTGATAACTAGTGCACTAATGTTTAAGATGGAGATGATTAAGATAGGTCAACATGAAGGACTTGAGCAAAGACTAGGAGATGGTGGAGTTGATCATGACCATGAATCGAGTGCTCAACAATTGGAGAAGAGAAGGAAATGAAAATAAGCCCGAAAGTATCTTCATAGGGGTTTTTCGCATGCCAAGGTGCATAGATTGCACCATGGAGTTTAGTATAGATGGCCGTATTATTAAAAGACGGACTCTAAAGTGATCACAATTCTCTAGTTTCATTAGGTCATGAGTAACTTTGTATTTGCATGGGTGTAAGGCCTAAGCTAGTGACATAGTGAGGGAGCAAGTGAAAATTGCTTTGCAAAGTATTCAAACTTTTAAACCACCCGAGTACACAGTTGGTGTTCACGTGGAACACATTTAGAGCTACCGTACTTGCAAATTTTGCTAAAAACACGCTTGGTGGTGCTATTTTGTATTCGTTCACCAGAGTACTGACGTGACTGTTGGCTGTTTTTTTTAATAGTTAAATTCGTCCTTTAACTATCGCCTGAAAGCTCAGTTTAGTATCTGAACTATAAAAACAGCCGTTTTAGTCTCAAACTTTTACAGCCGGCTCAATTTCGTCCCTAAACTATGAAAACGGTCGTTCTCGTCCTCAAACTTTCGCAGCCGGGTCAATTTCGTCCTTAAACCATGAAAACGACCGTTCTCATCCTCAAACTTTCGCAGCCGGCTCAATTTCATCTCTGGTCCTATGTGGAGCGCCACGCTGGCTTGTCTCGTCATCACCCAGTCAGTTGGAATCAGTTTTCGAAAGCCTGTAACTGATTTATTCTTATTCCAACTTGTCGCAACTAGTTGTAACTCTTCAATACAAAATGGGATGAAGATGATTTTTTTATAAAAATTATAGATCTCGATAAGATTTACAACTTTCTAGTTTTAATGTTTTTTATTTGAGGACATTAAGATACTCAAAAGTTCATATTATGGTGCTAAAATTTTATATTAACTTTTATATTAATTACAAGCACAGCAGGTAATTATTATGGTTCTAAAATTTTATATTAACTTTTTGAGCATCTTAACATCCTTAAATAAAAAAATTAAAACTAAAAATTTATAGATTTTATTGAGATCTACAATTAAAAATCATCTTCATCAATGTTGTATTGAAGAGTTACGACTAGTTGCAATCAGTTGGAATAAGAATAAATCAGTTGCAGACTTTCAAAAACTGATTCTACCTGACTAGACGATGACGAGACGAGCCAGCGTGGCGCTCCACATCGGACAAGAGACGAAATTGAGCCGGCTGCGAAAGTTTGAGGACGAGAACAGTCGTTTTCATAGTTTAAGGACGAAATTGAGCCGGCTGCGAAAATTTGAGGACGAGAACGGTCGTTTTCATAGTTTAGGGACGAAATTGAGCCGGCTGTGAAAGTTTAAGGACTAAAACGGCCATTTTCATAATTCAGAGACTAAACTGAGCTTTCGGTGATAGTTGAAGGATGAATTTGACTATTTCGCCTTTTTTTTTTTTTGCGATCACAGGACTTCCAAACAGATGACACTCGGGTTTGGAAATAATTCCATATAGCTGCTCCCCAGTGTGGTCACTGGAGTATGACTCCAAAGACGATATTTTCTGTGCACTTGAGGCATTGAACTGATCTGAGCTCTCTGGAGCTTTCATTGGAGATGCACCGGAGTGTTGGAACAGTCTGGTTTTGTAGTTGTTTTAGAACTCTGGTGTGAGCACTCTGGTGCCCACGACACAGTTACCTTGCAACGGTTAGTTTTGTGTGCGGGTCTCTATAACCAGAGTTTGTGGCGGGGCTTCGACCCTTGGCTGATAAAGTTGAACTAGCATGATGGGCGCGCTACCGTCGCGCCGGCGATGAACTTTGGGCCTGTTCAAAAAATTTCCATGGCCAAAAAAAATCAAACAGTAAATGTTGGCATCATGAACAGTGATCGCTGATGTCATGCGGTGAGAAAGGTCAATAAATCCATAATTGTGTATACCTGAATCTCTTGGGAGATAAATATTTGATCTGACATCCCAAATTAGAATAGAGGCATAAACATCAATTATATTATCTCTTGTAGTAAGAGGCAGCAGCATATTCAAATAGAAAAACAAATAGTGTAAGTGGGAAGTACAGGTCATGTTGCAAATAGAATAATAATGATCACCAAGGCATTGCAAACACAGGAAATCATATGAAGCTGAACAAATCATAAATTTTTTATATCCTTAGCGTCAACACAATAATCCTGGAAGAGGTACAACACCATTCTTGCCTACACAATAACAGTGTGACAACGCCTTGCTCCAATATCTTTGTTGGCACCTGTCACGAAGGATAATTTGATCAAGATGAATCTAGTCGTAGCAATGAGAAACACCACAGAATCATGCTGCACAGACGCACTTTCACTCTTTCAGTTGAAGCACCTTCAAATAATTATCATGTCATTATGGGCACGATGTGATTGCGTTAGACACAGATGTATTCCAATGTAAGAATAGCAAGGGTTTTGAAAATAAAAGATTAGACCGGTACTGGTGGTCATCTACCTTTTTCAGCCTATCACGGTGAAGACAGGGCACAAACAACACTCAGCTCGGTAAGTCATTTGATGCTTACAGGTACCGAAGAAGCAATCTGAAATTAAAAAAGGAAAAAAAAAAGAAAATGTAAAATCAACTACTAAGGCTGATCTCAGATATTCCATATAGATTTGTTTTAAAAAAAAAGATATTCCATATAGACCTAAGCTGAAGCAAAAGATTCTAACATGTAGGTAGACAACCTACCATTACCTTTACGCAACTTATTATAATTTACTTGATACCATGTGAATGGAAACCTGATTACTGCAGAAGAATCAACAAAGAGAATGCCTACATAAGCTATCACTTATTTTAGTAGGGCTAGTACCCAGCGGCAGAATATCTAAGGCAGAATTATTATTATAAGCATATTACAGTAATAGATCGATCACTAACCTAAGATTAATATTTGAATCAGTAATATGGAAAAAAAAAATAGGTTTGCATCTTTTGTTTAGTATACATGGATGATCATCCAAGATCTAAATAGAAAGCGAAGAAATCCCTAACCAATAATAATAAATCACACACCAAACTCAAATATACACAATCTGCAAGCCCAATTTTACAGTCCAATGTCCAGTATCCATTTGTCAAAACTCCAAACCTTAAGGTAATAACTAATAAGTTAGATAATGAGATTTGGTGCTGGGGATGAGAAGGCTCAGAACTATACACTCACCAGGGCCTCCAGGGACGCTGCTCTGCTCTACAACAGAAAAACAATACTACCTGAATTGTTTTTTTTAAGCATTGTACCTGAAATGTTGTTTGTTCTATCAAGTGGTACATACAAAATATAGGCTAAATATCTAAGAATGAGTCTCTTGTTTGTTTAGACACAACAGTAGTGAAATATATGAGCTCATCAATAGGAATAAATAATAGGAAGAACTTTCAAGAATAGCAATATAATAAAATAGCATACTGGATGTTGTATTAAAATAAGGGTACAAATAAGGTACTGGCTACATTAGAATGGAGCAGTGCAATAGTGCATTTATAGCACCCATGACAATTCAGGCGTTACTCCCCTCCCTGCAATTTTTCTTTTTAAGCTAATGCAGATATTACCCGGCAGATGAAACTACCTGGGATCAGAGGTTGAGGTGCTAACCCCCCTCCCCACGCATATTATTGATTTTCTTTTCTAAAGCTAATGCATGTATTACTAAATGGTTTCTAAATGACTACACGAATCGGAGGATTCGTTTATAGGGGTATAATGAGGATAACACAAAGCCTAGTTACCACTCAAGCTTAGGACACTATTAGTGGATAATGTCAGTTAATAAACAATAAAATAGTGCAGGAGATTTAGAACTTGAGCAGAGCACAATGTCTTTCTTACTTGATTAGGTACAACCATTTTATATATTACCGTCCTACCAAATCACAATACACATGGAAGCATCCATGTCTAGGCACAATCAATCAACAATGTACCATTTTACTCATCAACCATTGATAGTTGGCCTAACTCGAAGCCTGTAGGTAGCATTAATAAATTCCAGAGTATGCAGAAACAAATAGAATGTATACACCCAGCAGGCTCATATTTTATAATCTAGATCATGTAGCATTATATTTTAAAAGAATTTGAGGATATAAATAGAGAGGTAGTTGCAGTTTTGAAACATGACCAAGGAACCTTGACTCAGTCCTGTGCAAGTGTGCAATTCTTTTTGTGTCAACAGGCATCCTATATATGTGTAGGTTAAGCATAGATTAGAAGCAAGAAGAACTTATGACAGTAGGGCAAATTTACCTTTCTTTTTTTTGCAAGCAAATGTACCTTTCAACACCATATGAGGAAGCGAAAGTTTTATCAAGTTAAATTGGCACTGTGCCCATTCTTAACTCTGACATGAGACAACCATCTAGCGATGAAAACGGACGGAAACGATCGGAAAAACCCCTATTTCTATTTCCGTTTCTATATTTTTTGGCGGAAACGGAATCCGGTTCGGAAAATGCGGGTTCAGAAAACGGAAACGGGATATACGGATATACGGAAACGAACAAATACGTCCGGAAAATCAACGGAAACGGTCGGAAGCCGGAAACTTAAGCCGGAGTACCGCACATTTTTATACTCAGTAACAGATTCACAGTCACATCTATCTTTGACAACGATAAGGGCAATAACAGTACATCACATTCACACAACACAACACAATTAACGAATGGTTCAGATCACATGAGTAGTAGCAAAGGAAGTTCCTCTGCTTGCTCTGTTCTGCTCGTTAAGGAAAGAACAGAGCAGAAAGGCTCTTTCTTCCCTTTTGTTCTGTTCTGTTCTGCCTGGATGATGTCTCACTGCTCCGTTTGGTTGATTTACAGGGTTGAGATCGACAACGAGGCCTCCGACGATGCCACGGTGATCAGGGTAGACAGCGTCAACAGCCACGGCACGCTGCTCGCCGTCGTCCAGGTCATCGCCGACCTCAACCTCGTCATCCGGAAGGCATACTTCTCCTCCGACGGCGACTGGTTCATTGACGGTCAGTGAGTGGGTGGATACCCAAATCTTCCTTCAGTGTTCAATGTCTGAGTCTGAAAAAAAATTTGATCTTTGTTCTTCTTTTGTAATCTTCCTTCGGTGTTCAATGTCACCTTGTAATCTTCCTTCGGTGTTCAATGTCACCGACCGTGACGGCAACAAGGTTCTTGACGCCTCAACCATCGCCTACATCCAAACGGTAACAACTGAATGATTTTTCTGGTTTCTATCTACATCGGATTGTCTGAACTATCTCATCTGATTCTGATCGAGTTCGGTTGTCGTTGACGCCGGAGGCGGAGGACAGCTGCCACCGCTGGGGTGCTGACAGTGCTGGGTAGCAGCCAGTAGCCGGCCGCCGGAGCGCAGAGCCGAGGACGGGAGGGGGCGAGCCCGGATTTGAGCGGAGGGGCCTGGCGGCGGGCGACAGCGCGGAGGAACGGAGTAGCGAGGGCGAGGTGGCCGGTAGGGGCGGCACAGTCACGCGACGGGGGCACCCGCAGCCGCATGCCCGCATCGCAGATTCGCAGGGGCGACTTGGAGGGTGGAGGCCAGAGCGAACTAGGTTTTCTCTGCATGGGCTGATCAGCTGATGGGCCTTCACGAATTGAGATACAAGGCCTGCTGCATTCCGGATAAAATCCGGTAAAATCCGGAATAATTCCGAGTAAATACGGAATTCCGAGAAAATGGACGAAAAAACGTCATTTCTATTTCCGTCCGTATTCCGACGACGTCCGACCCGTTTTCCGCCCCGTTTCCAGATTTTTCCGAACATTCGGAATCGGTTCGGGTAAAATATAGAAAAACAGAGGGGTCGGAACGGGAAAATTTCCATCCGTTTTCATCGCTACAACCATCCATGAGCCTAATCAAAGAAGATTTATGATTAAGCGATATCACTTTTCAAATTTCAACAACCAATAAATGACAGGAAGTTGTCTCTGTGTGTCTAGAAATATTATCCAGGAGACAGAGCAAAATGGAAAGAACATTGACCACTATCATGTATTCATCTTGTTCATGACAGGAGATGAATAAGGATCACGAAAGCAACAGTAGCAAGCACAAATTTATGAAGTATCAGCTTCCTAATCATATATATTCTTCAGTGGAATACCATGCCATATAGTCTACAATCAATCAGATTTGACTAACGACATATCCAAGCAGAAAATTCATTTTAGGTTCCAACCAGGTATGCAGATCATCTAGAGACGTAAAGTGAACAAAATATTTTTAAAGAAAAATAGGGGGAAATATGAACTCCGGTTTCCTTTTCTTTTATACAGGCATGTATTTTGTCACCAACCTACTACATAAAAGAGATGGTCAGTACTTGGTTGTTGCCATCCTTGTTGACGTGAATAGGTGGCCACCAGAGAAGTGGGTCTAACCCAAATGACACCCTATAACCTGTCAAATAAACTGAAACCTGTGAAAAAATCGAAGAGATGAGAGGGAATGTAACTGGTTTGGCGATTCATGATTCAACTTTGGTCAGGAGCGTGCACATATGAGAATCTGCTGCCGTCACTGAGATAATGCGCTATGTGTGAGCAGATGATGCGTGATTGTAGAGGATAGATGCATTGATGTTAGGATTGGGAGCGCGTGATCAGGCAGTGGATGTCCGGCTGGGCTGGATTTGGGAAGAGGTGGAGCGCATGAGAAACTAAAAAGAACAGCTTACCAGAAGCACGCTGCGGTGATGACCCCCATGAGCTTGGCGGCACCGCCGCCCTGCCATCCCCTTCCACAGGCACCGAGTGAGAGGCCTGGGAACCGAGGACGGGCTGCGGCGCGAGGCCACTTGGAAAGCACAGTAGAGAACGGCGGTGGCGGAGCCAAGGACGGCCCCGCCTATCCCGACGGCACCGAGGCGGGCGCAGGAGCCGAGAGGAGCACCAGACAACGGCGGCGACACCTCCGAGAAAGGCGACGAAGCCAGAGCGGCATCCACCGATCTCGACGACGCCACTGAGGGGGGCGAAGGAGCCGAGAGCAGGACCCTAGACGGCAGGCGGAAGTGCCGAGAAAACGCGTCGGCCGCCCAATAAAGCAGGTCGCATTGGGCGGGGGCTGGGGGCTCCACGGTTCGGACGAAGGCAGAGAGGAGCGATGCGACTTATGCAGAACCAAAAGAAAAGATAAGAATAAAAGAAACACACATCTGAGATCAGATCGAGATCGACCAGGAACCTCGATGTGAGGATGGCGGCGAGGTACTCGAGGACGACAGCACTGAGGATGAGGGTGGCCTTGAGCTGGCGATTCCGACCCGCGCCCACCTACGGCTGATGCACGCACGCAGGAACCGGAAGAGCCGGCCGCCGCACTCACATCTGCGACCGTCACCGCCGGCCGGCGCCTGGCCGCCGTATCCATGTGGAGACTGGGCGGCACAGCCATGGTGGAGGGGAAGCAGGGGAGAGGAAGAGGCAACAGCGGGGCGACGGCGGAGCCGCGGAGGTAGCCGAGGCGCGTGGAATAGGCAACAGCGGGGCGATGGAGCACCGGAGGCGACGGCGGAGCCGCGGAGGTAGCGAGGCGCTTCACCTTTCCAACTCGTGAGACCGGCAGCGGCAGCGAATAGATGGAGGCGTGGACATGAGCAGTGAAAGTACAGCAGCTGGGAAAGTCTACGAAAATCGAGCGAACAGTAACCTGTTTGCGTGGCAGCAAGCAGCAAAGTCGATGGGCAGTGGCTAGACGGCTGGCCGGAGGTAAATAAGAGCGAGGCTAATAATACAGCCAGCAAGCTGGCTGTAAGGTTCTTATAGCCTTCTCTTAGCCTACTCGTATAGTAGTCAGCATTTCACATCTACTGTATGGCTCATCTGTTCCTCTCACAGGTTTCTTGGTTCCTGTGCCCAAGCTGGTTGTAAGTTTACAGCCCACTTTTCTTCTCTCTTCTTTCTTCTCTCCTCCACGTCAGCATTTAGCCGGCTTATAACTCATTAGTATACTTGCTCTAATTGTAAAATCTGCAGCAGTGATCTACTGTAATTATGGGGACACGTGGGTAGAATGGCAGATGAGCGATTTATTTATGGTTTAGCAATCTTATTATGTAACTATCTCATGGAAAAGGTGGTATTAGGGGAAAAAAATTTAATCTGGTATAGACTTCACAGTGAACTTTTCAATGATGCATACAGATCGATTATCTTTTTCCAGTGGCACACAGAATTGTGTGTTGTTATGTTATGTGGATTTTTTTTTTTCCAATAAGGCTTCATGAGAAGGCTTTTAAGTTTTTGAATAGACAGAGTGACTCTTGAAATTTTTTAATGGACTTGCCCCTTTCAGTTCATCCACTCTACCGCATAACATGATTTGGTTTTTATTAATTCATTTACAAATTGAGTTTTTAAGTTTTGAATAGATAGAATGACTCTTGAAATTTTTAATGGACTTGCCCCTTTGAGTTCATCCACTCTTACCCAAAAACATGATTTGGTTTTTATTAATTCATTTACAAATTGAGTTTTTAAGTTCTAGTTTAGTAAAGTGATAGGAAATATCATAAATTATTTTAGAAAAAAATACAATCACAAATTTTAATGATTATCTTTGCATAGTTTTGGTTTAAAGTGTTAATTTATCATTAAATGCCTAAAGTAAAAAAGGTAAAGATGAAAATTCCTAATTTTTTCTGTCACCATTGGTGAAGTTATTTATTAATACATATTTTGAACTTAAGACAACTTATATTTAGAGAAACAAAAAAAATATAGATTGCAGAAAGGGGTAGATTGGAACCAAATCTATGATTGATTTGGAGAAGTAATTGAACCCAAATTATTTTAGGGGATTATCCGTACACCTCTGTGTTAAGTGGAGTAATTTGGACTATTTCCCCAATATATACTACCTATATACATGAATATTCTCACGTTACATTACATCTCACAAACATATAACAAGAAACATAAAACAAAACAAAACAAAAGAACAAAACAGAACCCCACACAATGGGCCACATACATACTCCCCCAAGTAGGTGTGGGCCTTGAAGCAGCCTTCCCTAGCAAGGCTAGTACTGTGGCTGCATTAAAAAAAGGGCCAGGCCCGTAGCTCTACACGTCGACGATAAGGCCTGTTTGGTATAGGACCAAAGGGTGACCCGAGCTCCACAGATATAGCAGCCCGTGTTTGGTGAAACTGGCCTAGTTTCGGAGTCCATCCTGCATGGGTCTTAAAGCAGCTTGGGCCAGGCCATAAAAAAACGCTTTGAGGGGTTCGTTTTTTACGAGCTCGGCCCAACGGAGCGAGCTGGAGCTCGAGGTGCGAGAATCTCCTCACCTCCCGACCTCTCACCGTTCGAACCTGTCTGACCTCACAGTCGCCACCGCCGTGATGCCTTCATTCCCGACAACGACCACTG